>CM073763.1:90948104-92148104 GCA_037127475.1 Arma custos | reverse complement strand
TGTATTTAGTTTTGAATGAATCTAGATTCATAGTACAAAAACCCTTTGATAATGCAGGTAAATGAGAATTCCTTGTCTTAACACCGAGCTAACTTCGAACATATTCGAATAATATTTACTCATGCCAACTTTATTGAAGGTTTCTGTAATGCATATCCAACTTGCTTGATGTACCCTGTTCAATCAATATGTTACACATCAGTTGTCGGTCGATGAAATTATAAACTTTTTTTTAAATTAAATTAAAAAGTTAAGTTAATATTTTTATTAAATAATTTTGAATTTAAAATAGTTCAAGATCCAATGAAATAAAATGGGATAATTTAAAATTGTTTAATTCCTTTTACATGGTATCGCATGTGTTGACAATCATCTCAGCTATTAAGGAGAGAATGACAGAGAGAAAGAATTTTTATCGAATCCTTGTTCAAAATCTGAGCCCAGCCTAATCTTGTCTCCTCTGTCTTGGAAGGAATTTCAAGAACTTTCAATCTAATGTCCCTTCTGTCTCACTCCGTTCGGTTTAAAAATCACTCCCTCGATAAGGCTTTAGTGTTTAAATAACGCTGGAATCCTTATCTTAAACTCGAAATAAAGGGAAGATTTGAATAAACATTAAAGTCTTCAAGTTGAAGTTTGTTCTAATTCAAGTTTGTTTAACTTTGGTATGAATATAATCATTTCAAAGAAGGAAACGAAATTAGCCATAATAAAACAACCACAATAACTTCCTAATTATTATAAATTCCTATTTTCATATTACACATTTATCTGTCTTTGTTTGCTTGTAAATTTCACAGAAATGTTATTTACTATCAGTATGCAATAGTGAACTTATTCATTATTATTTTACGATACATTTCCACGTGCTTAAAATAATGCATCCGGAAACTTTGATCTCAATGCTTTTTCCCCCTCAACTTGCAGCAATGTGATATATTTGAACTTAATAAGGTTTTCTAAGCATGTCTCTTGCCCATTGTCTTTGTAATCTTCTTGTATGAAATCCAGGTAACAGATAGAGTATGAAAGAGAAAGAAAATGAGGATTTTGATGAAATGATGATGAGTGAAATGCTTATTTGGAAAGAATATATGATTTTACAGTAGGAATATCTTTGTGTGTAGCGTCATAAATTAGTCGTTCGTTTCGTAAGTTAAAAGAAGATCTGAAATCCAAAAGATGTGTTAGTTGTTTGCAGCGTCTTGTCAGTTCTCGTATTTTTAATTATGTATATATGTTCCATGCAAGGCTTTTTCCAGCATGGTACGACATAACGTACATAGTTTTTAGAACTTATAGAGCCTGGGGATTTTTTAATAATTTTGTTGAAATTTTACAACCTATGAAGGGTATTGGGATCAGTGCTTTGTAGAAACTGTATTTTATTTAGGACAACGGTAGTATAGGGAGGTGATTTGGTAAAAGATCGCATTCAAACGAAGGCCCCCCCCAATTAAGAATAACCGCTTTACGGAGGCTAAGTGAGGTCCGTCTGTGGCTGCCAACAGATTAATAAATTTGCCACATTCATTTTCAAACCTGTGAGCTCAGATCAGCAACTGTGCTCTCCAGACAGCACTCCTCAAGTTATAAATGCAGTAACCGGATCAAATGCAAAAGTTAATACAAAAATATTACAAATTATCATTTAAAAGTTGTTTATATGTTTAAAATACATTAGTTGTAAAACATGTATTAAATTTATTGGTTTTATTTAATTCATAATTACCATTAGTAAAATACAATTTTAAAGTTTTCGATTTCCAGCTTTAAACATCATGACGTTCTCTGAATCAATCTTGATACGTCGATACTTAATAATTTAAAAGTATTCAGTAATAAGCAATAATCGATAATTAGACAAGAAAATATAACATCTATAACTACACAGTATCCAAAATAATTGATGGTTCGTTTGTACATTTTAATTATTTTTGAGTCACTGATTTGTTTAATTAATCACTGAAAAATTTAAGAGCTATACAAATATTGTGTTGGATACATCCAATATTTACCCGTCTGGCGATTAACGTTATGTAAATTATCTAAGCTGTATTAATTGCGTGTCCATTTGAGCAAATACCAACTGTTAGTTTTGGTATGTTGTCTTTCGATCCGATTTCGCCAATTTTCAAGCTTGTTTACAGAAATAACGTAGGATTTATTGATAGTTCATATTTAATGTTGTTAAAGCCTAATGTTAGTGTACACAGTTTGATAGGTCCATATATGCTATCTGATTGCAGTATAGGATTTTCAATTTAATTTAGTATTCATTCTTGAATTCATTACATCATTTCGTTATATTATGACAAATCATAAGGGAAATAAACGTACGCATAAATCATGGTTAGTTTTTTAAAATTTTGAATATCAACAAGAAATTTTAAAAAATTCTATATTTAATAAAAGATCCACGATGGATGAGAGATGGATGATTCAGTAATTGCTACACATGCAAAAACCAATTATTCAGTTTGACCTGCTTCCTGTGCATTTCATGTTGAGATAAATCGAGTCCGTAAACTAGATAAAAAAATAAGTTTCTTAACCATTTAATGTTGGAATAATTTATGGATTTAGGTTTTGTTTTTAATTTGCGAGAAATAGCAGTCTTAATTTTTAATATCCTTCCTGAAACCGAAAAAAAAAATTAAAAAAACGAAATAGTCTAGACCATGTATTTAGATCCTTTCGCCCCAGGTGGAGCCAGTGGAACCCACATACACGGCTGAGGTTCTATAATGTAGGTATCCTCAATAAGGAGGGAAACTTAGCGGTTGAGAGTGATTTTCCTACGCAACTGTAGTTCTGGAAACCGTCTGTACCATAAACTAAACGCAAGGTCCATCATGGATTGTTGTGGCATAGATTTTATTAAAACTTATCTGTTACCTCTTAAAAAATGGAGTAGAAGTAGGAAATTTCTACTAAAAAAGAGAGCAGTCAATTAGGCATATAATAATTTAAAGAATATAACATTAAGACAAATAACTACTATTTTTTTATAGGAATATTATAATTTAGTGTTCCAAGGTTAAAGCTAAAAAACAAAGTTTCGTCAGATGATGTTGCAACTTTTGAAACAGGATGACATTAATTGATAACGGCTGGAAAGGGCAATCTTTATTTCCCTTTTGATATTATATCTTATCTTGATGTGAGGATTTATTGTATTTTTATTTACCTTGGTGCTGTTTGAAGTTTGATGACTTTATTTTGTGTTTTTAATAATTTTTCATCAGATTTTTTTATTTTACCTTTTCCATTAGTTTGTACGTAAGCTTCCTACTGCTATATGTTTAAATAATATCTGCTATAATGTTCTAAAAATTTATTTCGAGTAATTCTATTTATTTTGGAATGCCAGAGTAATCATTTCTTTGTTGAACACTTGACCTATTATAAGCCCTGAAGAAGACTTTCAATATTGGTCGAAACGTTGACTTTCAGACAAAAAGTTCTCTCTATTAAAAAAAAAATTTGTTTGACATCCTACGGGACCATTTTCTTCCTCATACGTATAAGCTCATCTTATATTATTCAAGGAATAATAGATGTACTTTATTAATATAATTTCTTATTTGGAATATCATTTAATTACCTTAAAATACGTAAATATGTTAAACTAACAGTTATCTGGTGCATCCGGGGTTACTTATATAGTTCTTTATCAATTAGGTCAAGATCTATGGCATGGGCATCTGAATCTCCCATCTTCATATCTGCCGCCCTTCGCTTCCAGACTTCCTTCCAGAAGTCAAATATCGACTCTTCTTCTCGGAGTCCTTTCCAGAAGTGCCTTTTTCCAAATGTGTCGTCTAGGACCTCCGCTCTTTCGCGAGTCATGAACTGCTGGAGATACGAAAAAGCGGAAAGAGCAAGGGGTTTTGCTACCTGCCTAAGTGACCAAGTCTTATAACCGTCATTTGCTGATTTTTTGAGTGATACTTAATTTTTATAATAATGCTCGGAACGATGCATAGTATTACTGATTCAGTCGTTGAATTTGGGCCCTTTAGAACAGAAACTCTGTGCTCTACACACTAAGATACTTAGCTCCATCTATATTTATATTCAGCTGTTAATTATTTATTCTTATATCACGTTAATCTTTTTTTATATACACTCAATTTCACTTTACAATTACACATACATCCACATAATTATCTGGTTAAGTGTGGGTATTGTCACATTAGACGTTAGGACTTATATAACATTTTTATTAGCAGGTATAACGTAAATATCTAGGAATTTTCTATATCTCAGACGTTCAAACTATACTCGCTTCTGAACTTTCTAACTTTCCGTCGGGTTTGTCAACAAGGGTGAATATAGAATCACGAATGATTAAATTCAGGCAACATAGATGTCAGTTTATGTTTGTTATAGGTTGATATGTTCCAGGGGCGAACGTATCAAATTACCGAAATTGAGTTGGTCCTGCAAACATCACATATTGACTCTTTGACAATTCGGTTTGATCATCAAGCTTTTACTGCTCGTTCGCCCCGCTCTGGCATGTTTCAATCATATGACCAAAGTGGAACTTGTCAATTGACTTTCCGACACGTGAGATAATTTTTCCGGCTCATTAATTCATATTGATGTTGGAATATTAATGAGTGTTCTAAATTTATCATCGTCAACTTGAATGAAAATGGATGAGGTGTATACCGGGTTTTTAGCGAGTCCTAGATATATCCTCTTAACTAATATTTAAGTGATTGAAAAAAAAATCTATTTCTAACTTTATTTTTATAATGTGATTATATAAATAATAGTGATTTATATTTGCAATAAAAAAAAAACTGTACCACTAAAACCAATGAGGGTCTTGGGTTCAGTTTTTGGTATTTGGTAGAGACTATAATGTTTCGAGGACAGAGATGTGGAGATCACGCTCAACCGTCGGATATCCCCAATTAAGGGGACTCACTATGTAGAGGCAGGGTTAACCTCCGGAGGGTCTCTAGATCCCAGGATCCATCCCCGATTATTAAATAAATTATCTGTCACTGCCGGATCTCAATCCGCTCTCTGCACACTGAGTTACCCCGCTTTGAGGGAATGGGAAACAGTCCCCATGGATGGTTATCGGCGCAATCACAATGTTGGTTAAGAACAGCATCTACCTTCATGAGCTACAGGATCGATTGAGGGAGAAATCATGGAATTCGCATCAATGTTATATCTCATGCAAGATACAGAAGAAACTACAAGCCTGTTTGTTGGAAGGTAATCCCCCTTTTAAGATGAGTCGACTGTGCTAAATAAAGTGAAAGCCGTATTTTTCTAATGAACAGCCAAGTATGGAATTCAGTCGAACACAATTTATGTATTTATCAACTGATTTTGAAATTTTATTATCAATTTTATCAACTTATTTTGTTTCATTCTTGAAGCATTGAAGAAAAATTACATACTATACAAAGCCCTTTGGACAGGTATTTTTTAATAATTTTGTACTTATATGTTATTCTTAAGGAGCCTGATCCCAGAATAATATTATTTGTCTGTTCTATTCTATAAACTACTACATCTCTTCTCTATACTCCCATCTCCTAGTAACTAGTAAATATACTAAGTATAAAATACCCTGCATGGCTATATGAAGAAATGCAAAACAATATCCTTTGATGAATGAAATCCACTCGATGGAGCGATCGCCAGGATGAGACTAATTACAAGGAAACAAAGAGAATAGGGAAGACTCCTCGGTCCGGCTGAATCAGAACGCTATGGAACCGACTCCTTACAAATTAGGCGTGAATCCTCAGTTCTGGAAGTGGCGGGTTTCCATTCTTCAACTCGGACAAAAGATAACTTGTTAGGTTTCGGATTCATTTCGGATTCCCAGCATTGTCTCCTGTGCTCTTTGATCAGCCTCATCCTAACCATAATACCTGAATCCAATTAGGCACGATTCATGATTCTGAAATGTCTCTTGTTCAGTTTGAAATTTCATCAGAAAATACCCAAACAGTTAATTAATTTAAATTGTTTACTATGAGCTTATTAATTAGAAAGTTTAACAAATTCAGGTGATATTTTTAAATGTATATGAATATTTATACTTTTACCTGTTTCCTTTCCTAATTCAAACAAGTTGGTTCCGAATTTCCGTTCTTAGAGTTTTCCCCTGAGTAAGCTCTTCTCTTCTGTCTTGTCTTGTTTGGCTTGCCATGTCTGGTCTCCTGTGTTCTTGTTTCCCACTGAATAAGCACTTCTCTATCAATCTGTCTTTCTGGTTCGGTATGATCTGATATGGTATGGTCTGATCTGGTCTGGTCTGCTGTTCCCGCATGGAACATTTGTTACACCCATAGTAAAGAAAACAGACTTGATAGAATATTATTGTTTCTACAGTTGATATTTACTTCACAGAAACTAAATAGGTAATCAAGAACTAACCTATATTTTTTTATTTATTTTACATAACGAATGTACTATTAATATTGATAAAAGAGTTTTTCTTGGCTTTTATTTCGAAATAAATAAGTTTAAAGAAATTCCGTTTGATTGCTTATATTGTATTTTGGTATACATATGTAAGATTGTTTTGACGTGATTTTATTCTTTATTTATTAAGGAATTAAATTACACGTTCTTTCAAACTAGTAATTAAACACTTTTAACAAAATTAATTTAACTAACAAACATGTGTTTTATCAAAAGTCTAAACAAACACTGATGGTTACAACAGTGATGTTATCACATGTAGTAAATGTAACATATATGCAATAAATGGATTAATTTTGTATGAATTAAATTACAAATTTCAGCATTTTGATTAATAAAACATTTGAATCCGTTCAAATGAATACTAATGGATCAACTCCCTTTCATGATTCAAACCAATAAAATAACTAATCAAGTTTAAAACTTTTAAATTTAATAATGCTACTTTTACTGAAAAAGGAAAACTAATAAAGAAAAATGAAGAAAGGTTGCTAAGCTACGAAAAAAGAGAACATTTTAAAGTCTTGATGAAATATCTCTTCACCAACGAAAAGTTAATCAAGATGGGTAAAATATACTACTGGGGTCTTTCTTAACTTCTTCCTGACATTTCTACCTTGTTATTGTCTTCCAAGAAGCGGTTTAATAATCATAATTATTTTTATAAAATATTATAATTGCGATAAACCAAATGTCGAAAATTTATGCTTAGGTGGTATTGATCTTTGAATTTGGAATATCTCCAGGATTTATATTGATTCCCATACTAAACATCATATAAACCTATAAGATATCTACCAATTCTTTTGACTACTACCTCCGTCCACTACACTAAAATGTTAACTATTAAAAACAATCCTATTTGTCCCAAAAGTGTGTACTCACTTTCGAAAATTCCGTCAAATCGATATAAATCAGAACATACACCTTCAAATAATACCTGTAAATAATGATCCAAAATATACATATTCCTTGAATATTCATGGATCAGCAAATAAGGCCCAGCCACAAAACTAATTTTTTTCTATCCGAGATTTCCCTACTTATAACCATACGATGAGCTAAAAACAAAACATCTTCGATACGTGACTATCTGCCAACACCTACGTTTTCTTCATTAACATTTCCATAATAGCCTTCATGCACAAAGTAAGAAAGAGGCTGCTGATTAGTTAGGAAACGCATTTATTACACACGATTGATTTTAGAGATATCTAGTGTCCAACATTTTATGTAATTTTTCAGACTTAAATGACTTTTTTGCCAAAGAATGATTTGGTAGGGCCCTATCAATCCCCTTATTTTATTAGAAAGAAGGTTTATAAGTTCTATAAAATAAAAAAAATAAAAAAATATATAATGTAAGAATAGAGATAGATGGGGTTGCAGTCAATTGAAACAACATAATAAATGCATACTTATTTATTTATTTGCCGACGTTTCTATTCAATTGACTGCACCCCCAACTATCACTATCCTTACATTAGATGTTCCAGTCAACTAATTTCTTCTCTAAAAAAATATATAAATATACCAATTAGTTCAGGATAATAGTATCCAAAAAACTATTACAATGGTATTTACTTAAAAAATACATCTAAGGTGATGGAATGTGAAGGCTTAAAATAATATTTTCATTTTACTTAAAATCTCGTTCACGTTGTTGTGAATAATAAACACCTTAGTTTCTTAAAGTAAAATAAATAATATCTATTATTTATTTATAGATAATACATAATTATTACCATTACTTCATAATAAAATGGAATATTAAACGTAGAAATTATTAACTTTTAAATCAATATATTCTTTTCAATTCTGGAAATAACCAACTTATTCTAACATTATTAACCAAATTTTCTTTAATTTGAAACTTATTGAATTTTTGTAACAATTATTGAGCTTTTCCGACATTCTACATTTCCAAACTCGATGATATTTTTAATTTTTCTCTAATGATAATTAAAAAAATGATGAAAGTCATTAAGGCTTTTGGTTAATATATTTTCTCATTTTACGATTGGGTGGGGTAATAATATCCAAAAATTGAAAGTTGAAGTTTCTCGGGTTTTCCAGAGTTAATATCAATTCTGAAGAAGAAACTGAAACAAACTTCTGAACCAACCCAAGAGGCCTTCAGCAAGTTTTGTTTCACTTTAGCAAGTAACTCAGTTAACATTAACAAACTATTTTCGAACAACTTATTTTAAACTTGGTACGCATACTTTGTTGCATGAAATGTGTTTGTCAAAGCATCTGTAGAATTCAAATTTCAAATAAATCATCAAACATAACAAAAACACCCATCAAAGAAATCAAATATTACTATGATTTTTTCCCTAAATTTACCATATGATAGTATATACAAATATCATATTTTCTTAATCGAATAAATCATGAGACAAAGTCCATTATTGTATTAATTTTTTTCTAATAATTTTAAATACGTTATGTTTGCATAGAATGGTGCAATGCCCGTATGTTACAAATGCTCTATAAATAATAAAATTTAAAAAATGTAAAATAAGTCTCTGTGTTTTTTATTTTTCGTATGTTGGCGAAGTTAAACTAATTTAATTCAGTCAATTGATTACTATCATATGAGGTCAGTTCAATTATTTTTTGTGAAATTGTAATGGGCTTTAGAAGGAACACAGGGTATGTCCAACAAATACGCGAACTGATCCTATATGACGGCTATGGAGCGATTTATGGCCTCGCGCATTAGATGACGTCTTGCCTATCAAGGTAACCAAGGGTCAGTCAGTACTCATGCTACACGCACTGTGACTTAAGCGTTTATTTCCGTTGGGCTTATTTTAGCTGTACATCAAAATGGACTTTGACCAAATAGTCGAGCATCTACTCAATATCAAGCTTTAGAGGAATATCAAGGCTTGGGAAAACAACCAGTGGAAAGAAAAAACTAGCACCAAACAACAAATTAAAGAAAAAGCAGACCGACAACCAAATTATGCTGTTGATTTTTATTATGTGCAAGATGTTCGCTATTACTTTGTTCCATAACGGCTTACAGTCGCCCCCTCAAACCTTGTCTAGAATTGGAAATGGTGAAGAGGGGAAACGACTGAGACTATGTGGAAACAATGAAACGAGGAGGAAACTAAAACGCATAACCGTCGAGGACTTTCAGAGGTGCTTTGAGCAGTGTAACAGAAGATAGGACAAGAGTATAGCAACGAATGTAGAGTATAAGGAAGGTTACAAATTTAATGTAGAAGACATTAAAATTACAAAAAAAAAATACAGTTTTTATTACGATTCTCTATTTTATTTATTTATTAATTATTTAATTTTCATTTGCACCTGCGGAAATGCGCATCCAGAAAATTTGATTGAAGTGTCTTTCTCTTTGCTTTTCTACATGATCATCGAATTTTGGGATAAAAAAATGTTAATAAGATAAAATAAATATTAATACTTGAGTAAGTCTCTTGGTCAATGTCTTTTTAATCTTTTCTTATCAAATCCAAGTAACAGAGAGTAGGAATGCGGAAGAACAAGAACAGTGATATTGTGTGTTAGGGTGATATTTTGTCGATGAGTGGAATGTTATGTTTTAATTCTGTATGTACGTTCCATGTAAGTCTATTGTCCAAGTATAGTCCGAGATAACGTACCAAAGTTTTGGAAGGTACTTCGTCGTTGTCAATTTTGACTGCTGGACACGAAGCTTTGCGTACATGGCTCGATTTTGAAGCGTTTATACTGATTTGCCTTTTATATAACCACTTTTCTAGATCAAATATATGATTTCGAAGAGGTGGATAGCATATAGATGCTAGGTTTGGGTCTCTGTGAGAAGAAATAATGGCTGTATCGTCTGCGAAGGTATAGATGTTGGTGCAAGGATGCTCCGGAATATTAGAGGTCTATACAAAATAAAGAATGGGGCTTAAAACAATGCTTTGCGGTACACTCCTTATTGAAGAAAGAAGGAGGAAATCGAAGAGTAAACGGAAGTACAGAAGAATCTGTCTTGGAAATAAGATTGAAGAATTAAAAAGTATGTTGGAGGTAAGTGGAGTTTTATTTTCCAAAGTTGTTCCGAGCACTATAAAATGATTTTCCAATGTCCAGAAAAATCGCAGAGCAATATTCTTTTTCTCAAAAGCGATAGATATTGCATTCACGATACGAAGGCACTATTGTACAGTGGAGTGATAAGAAAGAAAGCCAAATTGGTGGTTCGATATCACTCCGCTATTTTCTAGGATATATAATATTTAATAGGATATATATATATATATATATATATATATATATATATATATATATATAGCTTTATGCGATTAAGGAAGAGAAGTCTCTTATTCATAAAGAAACCTGTTCGCGTATTTATTGGATACGCCTCCTAAGTACGATTCTATTAAAGAAAAATAACAGTAGAACTTTAAACAAAAATTCGGTATTTTGTCATCTATTTTTCATTGATTTCGTTGGTGTATATTCCTGAAAAATACAATAAATATATATTTAATAAATAAAACCCATATTATTGATACTGCCAATAGAGTATATGATACATGTAACTTTATTAAACTAAATTTACCACTACAATAACTTATAATTTATTGTGGATTTGGTTACAATTTAAACGTATATGGATGTGAAACACAGCCTTTAACGTTGAAGGACGAAGTCTTTTTGTTAATCAAGCATAAGGAACAGCGTAGAATATTCAGTCCGAAGCAGAATGAGAACTAAAGAGACTATACAACCCGGAGGTAGACTATAGATATATTTTTGCGTAGTATATCATCGATAATCATATAACAGTTCGGAGGCAGACCTTGGCGTAGGTAGGAAAATGCTTAAAGGGTAATGGTTTCGGATTTCAGATTGGACGGTTGTCAGTGAACGGAAGCTTATAAGCGACTAAAGCTGGTATGGGCTTGGAATATTTTAGTTCTATGAGCCTTCTATCATTAGTATTACCATTGTTTAAAGTCTTACTTAAAGTGCTAACAATATGAGGAAAACATTGTGCCCCAACGAATATTATGGATAATACAATGAAGTAATATACAACAGCTAAGGTAGGAAATATCTAGAACAAATCGATATCCGTCAATCCTTAGGTATATTAAAATGTCTGTTGATTACCTGGCCTTTCTTCCCCAGTTATTGCGCGTGCGCAAGATAGTGTTAAAACCAATAAACAACAAATGAGTTGGAGGAGAGGGAAGACGTACAGCTGGAAGGGAATGGAGTGAAGGAAGACGATCAGACACCCGTGACAATCCTGTTTCCGTTAATTAATGGATGACGAAAACACGGCGAATCCCCCTCCTAGTCTCTATTCAACTAGCGCTCACTGTTAACAGAAGAAGAGAGTTTTAATTTTTATGAAATTAGAAAAAAAAAGGAAAATATTAATATAATAAAGACGTAGAATTTACCGTACATACAACATATCTCATCAGAACATACATTTATTTTGTCCAAAGATAATAATAAAAGAATTTTCCGTTAAACATCCCAACATAAACCAAACGATGCTTTTGTTTATTTATATTCTATAATTATTGTGAGGAACGGGTTTGCTCAAGGTATAGAGCACTGGGTTTCTGTCCTAAAGGTTCGGATACCGAAATCCGGTGGGTTTAGGTTTATTATTTAATCAGCTAACATCTAAAGATAAACCCTACGAGATCTGAAAACTTTCTTTTCCACATTGGAGAAAAACATAGTGGTTGAGCGTACAGCCTCTGTCATCTACCAAATCCAAGTCTTTGGTTATATTAAACGATAGTTCATTTAAGATGGCTCTCCTCGATTTGGGAGAATACTTTTTTATTAAACAAGTTTTTACAACTTATTGTTTTTTGTATCTATAAGGTCACGCTATAGATGTCTCCACATGCTCTCTTCCACATCCTTCAACCATCTTTTTTTGGATCGTCCTCTTTTTCGCCTTTCCACAGGGCAATATTCGAAGATTATTTTCGGCCATCGGTCCTCTGCCATTCTTTTTAAATGGTCATACCATTTCAATTTTCTTGTTTTTATTGCGAAGAGGACCGTTGTTTCCTTATTCACCAATTGCCTAATTGTTCTATTAGGGACGTGCTGAATTCTGTAAATATCACAAAGGCGTCTCTAGAAATCCATCTCCACGGTCAACAACTTGGTTTCTTCCTTTTTCGTAATCGTCCACGTTTCCGATCCGTAGAGGATAAAACTTTCAACCAACGAGTGTAACATCATTTTTTTGGTTTTGAGGCTAACCTTTCTGCTCCACAGGACACCAAATATTTTTTCTGCATTTTACAATTTGTTAGCCATATGCCTAGATATTTGCATTCATGGGTTTTTCTCCCATCTTCATAATCTCCCAAGTTTCGCCATGTACTCTGTTTTCTTCCTGTTCATTTCCAGTCCCCAAGCAGCATTTTCCTGCTGAAGTTTTCTTAGCATTTATCAGCTGGTCATCAGTAAATCGTAAGTTGTAGAGAACTTTATTACTAATCTGTACACCCATTACCCTACACTTCCTCTTCCAAGTTTTTTAGGACCTCTTAAACAAATAGGTTGAATAACAGAGGGGATAGAGGACATCATTGTTTGAGACCTTTAGCGATAGGGATGTGGTCTGTAAGTCCATTCCTCAGTTTAATCCTACCTTTGGCCCCGTTATATCAGCTTTTGATGGCTCTTATTAAATATTTGCTTATTTTCATGTTTTCTGGTTTACATAATAGGACCGTATCATAGGCTTTCTGAAAATCTTTGAAGACCATATGCACCTCGCTATTGCAAGCATACTTTTTTCAATCAGCTGCGCGAGGACAAATACATGGTCATTGTCATAGGAGAATACTGCAACTAGAAAAATTGATTACAGTAACATTCTTTTTGAGATATGCTCAATATATGACTTGCAATATATGCACCTGACATTTCTACAAATTGGTAAGAATTAAGCCACGTTTACTCGATTATTACTCACCAGCCTCGGCCAACAGTCCATCACTTAATCAATTGTTGCCAATATTTGTAATTCTTAAATAAAAACAAAACTGTCAGTTTTTTAACGCTAATGGAAGAGTAATAATGATTTTTTTTAGCGTTGAATCGATGGGCTGTCATATAATCAATGAACGAACGTAAGAGTTTTTGCGAACCATTTTTCACCTATTCATGGCTTAATGACTTATTATTAAGCCATCAACATTCTTCTATCTGGAAAAACGTGGTTTATCTTTTTTAAAATTTTACTATAATTTCCCCCAGACATTATAATGAAATGAGCCAAGAGGTCAATTAATATTTTCAGATCTTTTCTATTCTAGATTCAATAATATTTTGTCAGTTTGATGAAGACAGTTATATTTGTTACTTTTTTTTTAGAGTTACAAGTTATCGGAGCCAGTTTCTTTCTTTCTTTTCCTGTTCTCTGAATTCAATCTGCTTACTCTGAACTCAAAGTTTTGAAGTATCATTCCGAACCGTCTTACATCATTTCTTCTTACAATAAGCCCTTTCCTTCTAAAAAAAAATCTACAAGGTACTTACCACAAACAACTTTTTTGTTCGAAAAAATATCAATATCATAATAATAATCACATAGACTAATATATAAGTATTCATCTCGTCCTACTTTTTACAGGGTTTTGGTGTTGTTATATTAACGTGAAAAAATCTGTGAATATATGATTTTTCAGGGAACTATTTTAATGATTGCCTAATTATTTTCAATCTCCAGTGCGGACCGAATAATTTACATTCATTATATTTCTTCCTCGGATTTAATTTAAATTTGACAGCATTTCCTTTTAAGGATTTCATAGAAAGCGCAGAGTGTTCCATTTAATAAGCCAGCTCGACTCTTAAAGTCCTTGTTATTTTCTCCTTTGCTGCAGGAGTCGTCGCAGCCGGGAACAGCATTTATGAAGCCCTATCAGAATAAAAAAGTAATACCTACTGCTCATAAGTTATTATGTTGAAGTTTTCGTGGAAAATTTTGTCTCTTCTATTCACTTATATAAAAATAATTGACATAAAATAAGCTGTTATTATGCTTATTTTTCATATCTTACAATGAGCACTTCATAAAATCTAATAATAAAAAGGTTTAAAACATCATACATAACATCTACTTGTGTATGGGTGTGGAACTTAATCAATCTGCTCATTTCTTACAATTTATATTCCATATTATCATTTTGTGATAGTTAAAATGTATACAAAACCATTATTACTTGTATACTATTACAATTAACAAAACTACAATTACAATAATTATAAAATTATTACCTGTGTTTTACATTGTATGATTTTTCTTAAACAGATGTCAATTTTCGAAACCAATACTTTTTTTTTTTATATTAACACTTTATTGAAATATTACAATCTGCCACTTGTGGGCAATAGGTAATAGTGCTGTGTAGCTTACAGTCATTCCATAACAAAACAATAATATAAACAAAATAAAATAAATAAATATATACATGCGGTAACAGAAAGAAATTAATGCGGAAATGATAATAAAATAAAGTAAAAAAATAAAATAAAATAAAAATAAAAATAAATAAATAAATAATAATAATACTAATAAAAAAAAATGTACACATTCATATCCTATTTACAATTTGCCTGGGGTCCCCGAACTGAGCTTCTTCCCCAGGAATGAGGGCAAAGCAGGAGTCCGGGAAGCCCCAGCCCCCATTCCCAGTCGCGTCACTGGCATAAGCCAATGGAAGATGGCGAAACCAATACTGTAAATAAATTTAGTAAATTCGAGTCGAAATGTATTGTATAGATCATGTTCAGCTCCTGGCCAAACTTTATCCTTCATAAATTTGGCAGTCATATATTATGTGTTTAGTGTTCGTCTTTGTCAATTGAGCAAGTATTGTCATTTTGTGAAATCTGTGTAAGTATGACTTGGTATGTCCATTATATGACATGTTCAGTTAAAATCTGAATTAGTTTGTATCTTATGGATTTTATTAATTTATAGTTATTGGTTGTCAGTTTAGGAATGAACCTATGCAAACTACGAAATTTATTTGAAACAGGCCACCGTTCGTTCCATCTCAAAATTGATTCTTTTCTAATTTTGAATTTTATGAACGATATTGGTTTTTTGTGAAAGGATGGAGACAAATCACTTTGTCAATCACTTTTGCTAATTTATAAGCTACCTCGTTGTTCTAAATACCAGAATGACCTTTTACCCATATTAATTGTGATCTCGATAATTTGTGTTGAATATTACATCTATATCAGAAAATGCAAATTAGGGCTGATGTTAATAATAATATTCGGTAACCATGTTCAAACGAAATGAACTTTAATTAACAGTTGATAGTATTGAATACAGAAAATTTAAGCTCGATACAGAAACGAAATAGACTACTATTGTACAAAATTATATACCGATAAATATATAGAATCAAATATAAAGCAAGCTTTCTCTTACTCACTTCTTAACGATTTATTGTTTTTTAGTAATATATTTTCTTAAATATATTTATTGAAATTTGTATCTGTATATTGAATACATCAAGTAAATATAATCAAAGATATATATAGTCCCGAGATGAAGGCTATTAGAAAAACTACCCTATTGTAGTACTCAAATACAAAGTTCAAGTTAGAATGTCACGAGGCCATCTTCTTTTCAGACGCCTCGGAGGATTATCAGGAATTGAAGAGGTTGCTAGGTTTGAAACTAGTGGGTTTGAGTGGAAATGAAGTTTGTTAGGAAAACATTGATATCGGATTCGGACCAAATCAGCAACAAATGGGACATTAAGGTCATTATGGATTACTTTGTTCGCAAAAAAGCAAGGAGGAGGATTTTACGAAGGATTTTGGATTGTAAGGATTGAATACAAGAGGAATTCGATGGCTTACTGGAGCCCCAAAGCTCTGATCCGTAAGTCCTGATGGGTCTAATGATTGTCATGAATATGAGTCTTGTGTAATTAATTGGGAGCTTAGAGCGTTTGCCTAGTAAATGAAATATATTCTTTAAGATCAATGATCCGAAAGGACCTAACTCTCCCTCTCTCTCTTTCTTATTTTTATATAAATTAGCAAAACATTGAACGATCTCCGTTGACATATACCAATGAATAAAAATGAGAACATCGAATCACATATCATACAATAAGTCATCTTACTTTTTCGTAGCATTATAAAAGAATGCTTGAAGATACTGTTAAATTGAACAAGAGTTGATTTAAGCATGCACAACAGTTTATATAGAATAGCAGATACCAGTTAAAATAACAGTTTCTTTAAAATTATGAACTTATAATTTAAATGACTTGGATGTTCGTCATCTGCGTCATTTGAATACTTTTTTATTTTACTATTTCAAATTGATATTAATGTTTTAACTTAAATTTAATTAAAAATTAAAAAAAACGTTAATCTTTAATTAAAAATTCTTCTTTTTTAATTAAAGATTACCGAAACACTTAATCAGGTATTTATGTATTAAAACAAGACTGAGTAAATGGCTAGATGATTTTTTTAAGTATTGTATATAGATTGTCGTTATTAGTGTCCTCATCTTTCAATTTATTTTATTTCAAAAGTTCAGAATTTAAGTTGTAACTTGCAAAGTTTTTTGAAATCTATTTTAAAAGAAATTAAGTTGTTTGAGATCCATCTCTGATTAAATCATCATCACCGATGAATTATTTCTTTTGCTAATGTGTTTTTATCTATAAAACACATTACGTAGACGTAACTTATTATATATATTTTTTAAAAAGCTTTCATTTGAAAACAGGCTGGGTCAAAAGACTAAAGAGACAATGTTTTTCTCTTAGCCTCGGAGGAGCTGAGAGATGTACGACGTTTTAGCAGAGGCCATTAGGACTGTCCTAGTAGAACCATTACATTTATTTATTCCTACCTTCTTTATCGACATCACAGATTTGCGATGGAATAAACCTTAATATGTCACCACTACTATAAAACAAATATAGATAAAAAATGCCCGCTATATCAAATATTCACCTCTACTGCCTCCAACTTTCCATTTCTTGTTCGATTGCCTCCAAGAAATTGATCTATACGTTCTGAGCTCACTTCACGTATACACAGTCTACGTAGGTAATTGACTCTTGTAATTAACTCTGTTAACTGTGTACTTCTATCGCTTTCCGCTTGATCAAAAACGCTTGTTTCTCTCAGACGAATCTCAGACGGCAGATTCGCTCGCTCTGCGCATCCTAGGCATTCTCGACGACCTACGGTAACCGCAAATGGGTTAGAAGGGGTCCATGTTCCTGGCCTTGCTTCAGGAATTTGGCACCGAACACCTCATTCTATGAGGAAATGTGAAATCCAATATACTGGAAGGATATAACTCTCTACTTATCAAACTTTCTTTTGTTATGCGATTTGGTTTATTTAATTTCGATCTTCAAGTAATAAAACTTCAAATAAATCATCGAATTCGACCATAATTCGATGAACCGGTATACTATACTTTTTAATAAGGATAACTCTTCTATTTTCAGGCGATTTGTTCTTTGTGCAATGCCAACAAACTTGGCAGCCTTTGGCAAAACTCAGATCAAAGCGACAATTACACTTTGCAAAACGATTAGTGTAGTACCTGAACCTGAATCATCAGTGTTCGGTGATGAATATCATCTTGCAAGAGATGGCATAGTTAAACACAATGGAAATAGAATGGGTATGTATGTAGTATTTGTCTGTTTAATTTCTGTGATCCGGGTAACTAAATGATATTTTTACCTAATACAAATTTTTTACCCTTGAGTACTTAAATGAATGTGATAATCGAAAAAAACACGATGGGAACAATTAGAACAAGGTCTGCCAGAGATCCAGTGCAAGTCAACCTACAATTCTGTCGAGGTACCGCTGAAATAATGTTTGTGTTAAGGAAAGTAAATAACAGTAAATAAAAACATAGGGCTTATATACTCGTATAAACCATGAAACAATCCAAACTCATGATCAAATTCATTAAAAATAAAGAAAAAGGAAAAGAAATGAAACACTTTGAAAATCTCGAGTTCATTACATAGTAGATCACTGTATATAAGACAAAAGTAATGCAGGGGTGTGACATCCAGGTATTTCCCCATTAAAGATACCTGCTTTATCGAGGCTGGATGAACCCCAGGAGGGTTGGCAAAAAATGCAAAGTTGGATGTTAAAAGATGGCAGAATTCATCTCCTACAGCAGTCTGAATTGGAACCCATTATTTTAGCACAACTCAGCGGATCTACAGTCCCTGACCATATTAATGTGACCACCAAGAAAGATTAATTTCTTTTTGTTTTTTCCTAATTTTTTTTATATACTTCCGCGTGTCTTAATAAATTGCTGTTTTAAGTAATGGCAACACTGTTATACGTTTTTTAAAGTATTTTTTTAAATAATGGTAGCAATGGTTTTAGTACAGCCACTTTGTTTTACGAGTGACGGCATGCATGATTTGTGTTTGAAATTTTTGTGGATTTATTGTTTCTTTTTCATTAAATACAAGTCGGATTCGGTAAGTTTATTATTGATTTATTATCTTTATCATATATTTTAAATATTTTGATAGTTTTTTTTTCATCAATATGTAAAATAGGGTGCCACCACAAAAAATAAAAAAAAAATGAAGATTTATTTTCAAAACTATTTTTTTCAATTTCATATTATTATCAGATAACTAACTTACCCATAAAACTAATATTTAAATTCGATTTACATCATTATGCATACAAAAAGATAATGCAAACATGTAACAAGAACGAATCTATCCAGTGGTCACAGTAATTTGGCCAGGGACTGTATATACTGGAATAACAGGCTCCCATTTAACGAAAAATACCCAATTCTATTTTACGCTATTTTTTTAATAACATCCGTAATTAAATCAATAAAATAGAGTGAAAGACATTAGAATTTAGCTCCACAGAAGAAAGTGTCAGCATCAATGTGATTGTAAGAATATTGGTGGCAAGGAACCTAACACAGCATACTAAAGCCTGTAATCATCAATTTGATTTTGAGAATGCTAGAGTAATTTACAAGGATAGTAATGGCTCTAGAAGAAAGCTGTTCGAGGCTATGCAGATAGCGCAAAGATTGACATTTCGATTGACATTCAACTATAAAACATATTGTAAAAGATTGACATTCAACTATAAAACATATTGTAGAAATTTGAACAGATATTATTCTGAAACGTTGAATATTTTAAAAGATAAATTTTGCTAATGTGTATAAATTTGTACAGGTTAGTATTACTTGATATGTTTTGTGGATCACCTGATTCGATAACCTTCCCAGCGGTATTACCTTCCTTTCAGTGGTATGTTGAAAGCCTTGGTGGTGGGGTGCTGTCTCAGGTTGGGGGCATGTTTGGGCTGTTGATCGTGGTATGTATTGCACCTTTTTCTTTGAGATGTGATTAATATAACGCTTTTTTGTTTCTTGATAATGCCTAAATAGGTGAAACATCGACCGGTAAGCATTTGTTTTACTGGAGAATTTTGAAACATATAGCTTTGCATAGTGGTTTTTCCAATTGCATTCTAATATCCATAATTAAATTTAACAAAATATAACATTGTATGTATCTTCTTTGTAAAGAGCAATATTTTTGGCCTGCTAGATCAATTGTGCAGTTGAAAACAGAAACTGATGTTCACTATCTCAGTTTAAACGCGAAGAGGTAATGTTTCCTAACGAAACGGAAAAAAGAGAATGGTTTTGTTCACAAACATTTGCAAGAAAATCACACACTTATTTTACATTTTATTCTTATAACAACAAGAAGACGCTTCGTAGGACTAGGGTCCTTTCTTTAGCTATTTCGTCCTCAATTAGGTCATTCCAGAAGAATCATGGCCGCCCTTGTTAAGGTTTCAGTTTAAATTGAATTTTTTTTTTTAGGGTAAGCTTTTTCGGGTTATGTCTGCTTCGCTTTGAAACTGGTATTTTACTTTATTCTGGCAGAATGAAACCTTTTTGCTTTCTTTTGGAGTAACAATTTTCATTCCACGAAGAAAACCGTTTAATAAAAACCTGGAAAGGTCAAGGTTGGTTCGACAGATATAATCCGGGCTTATAAGTTTTTAGTGCTAATAGTTTTCCATCTCTGAAATGAAGGTCGACTGTATCAGACCTAGATTTATTTTTGTTATTCTAAACATGGTTTTCATCATATCTGATATATCTAGTATGATGAAATAAATAGGTTTATAGTATGTATTACAAAATTAAATTATGTTTTAATATAGTAACGTAATAAGTGTTTTTTAAAAAAAAGTGAAATATTAAGGGTATTATTAGGTAAAGTGCTTATTTAGAAAATTTTGCTGAAAACAGTGATTTGGTCTGAATGAAGTTCAAATGCCATCCTTTTCTCTTTTGTAGAGGCTTGGTGAGCCACATGAAGGTCTCGCGAAAGCTGATAATTGAATAAAAAATTATTTCCAACTGGAGAATAAGAGAACAATGCATTATTCAGAGAGAGAACAGTATTACAGCACTTAATGTATATATTCAATAATTAAACAGATTATTTTTAATCATAATATATTTTACTGATTCAATTTTATTTTACTATTACCCATTCATCATGTTAAACAAAAAACAGACAAACAAATTAAAACCATAGAAGACGCTTTGAATGGCCTTGGAGAAATAAAAGGAAGTGTTTGTCCTACCTGACCAGTGCTTGAATTTAAAGGAATCGTTGAGGAAAATTCGTTTAGTTACGATATCTTCTTGCCAGGTCTGAGAATTCATGTATGATGATCATATAAATAAAAATGGGGTGATTTAAAAGATTTTTTAAACGATAGAATGGGGGGGACCTAAAGACAGTCCTGGAGATGAGAGCTAAGTATGGTTCAATGAGAAAACGGGTGGAGGAGAATGCAATACGAAATTAAACTGATACATAATAACAGCATCTTGAAAAACTTCATTTAATCATTTAACTTCACTCTAAACATGCATGTTAATTAATTACCTCAAATTGTTCTTAAAAGGCAATGCAAAACATTGAGGTCTATACAAGATGTCTTTCATGTAGCCTCGAGTATTGAAAATAAATATCAAACAAAAATGGTCAATTAAACTTCATCAAGAAAAAACAATACATCATATGTATGAAGACAAATGGTAGCACATTTAACATCAACAGCCCAACATCCACCATCGTTCCGCTTCTGGATGTCCAACCTTACTATCCAAGCCTGTCTAAAATCTTTAACCTGTATATCAAATATCAATCTTTTGTTGAAAGATGTCAATCAGTATTTCCCTTCCGTTAAAATAATTTGTTTAATAAAATAGATCGCGATCTGTTCCAAAATCGTCGGGATAAAAGAAGATTTCTCAACAGTGAGCAGTCCTTTGAAGTTTTTCAAAGCGATGACCCCTGAAAATCTTGCTGAAATAACTGGCACACTTCAAGATTACAAAAGTGTGAAGTATTGAAGGTTTAAAAGTACATAATATACCGTTTTAGATGAACTATTTAATTAACTAAATATAGAATTTTAGTTGCTTTAATTAATTATATTTTAAAGAATATCCGATAAGTTAGTAACATTGTTGAATACACATTTATCCTATCCTTTGAAATACCTTCTATTGGTTGGTCAATGGCCCAAGTACTCTGAGAGTGCCTTTGATTTGATTTAGACCTAAAAGATAAGATCCCTGGAACCCATTTAGTGTGACCGAAATGGCAACCGTATTTCTGACTTTATTCTAAATAGAAATACAATTAATAATTTAGTTAATTAATTAATGTGGCTAAAATGGAATCCAGAACGTATTAATCAAACAAATAAAGCCAAGAAGGTGATGATAAAGCATTATTTATTTGATACCTTCCGCGTCCATTTTCTTCTCCGAATGAAATTTTTGTAAGTGAAACAGTAAATGAAACTAAATGTGAAAAAATTCAGTAATAAGCTAGTAATACCAAGTGCAAAGAAAGAAACTTTCTAGAAACTAGAATTTTTTTGTTTGATTACTCATTTAATGTCACTTTATGCTACCATCGCTAATCAGGCGGTATGACAGCGGGAGTCCAGAATTTTGTCAAACCAGGTATAATTAGGATAGAGATATTTAACGAGTACCTGACATCGTTCAGATTCCGGACCGACATTTTACGTCCCTTCAGAAGGATGGCTCAACTAAGGATCTTGGGAATAGCAGGTTGTTATTCTAACCACTAGACCACACGTGGCCCTAAAGAAAACTTTGTTTTTATAGTTATTCAGAGCTTTCAAAAAAGACGCAGTTTTATAATATAGTGAGGTTACAAGAAAAGTCCACCAAGTTAAATGATCTTGAGTAAACACTGATGAAAAGTCTAGAGCTTTAGTGTGAGATGTTTCTACTGATGAGACCCACCAAATAATATCTTTATTTTTTTTTCAAATGTTTCGTAATCAAAAAAAGTACTCTATCCTTTTCAAAAGCGTTTTATCAAAATAGTGTTCTTAACTCTAAGTTCATGTACCTGTAATCCAAAAATATGAAAATTCTATGTGTGAGTCCCCATTCTTATTTGCAGTAATGAATGTTTAAGTTTAATTAGCTTCAAGTTATTTTTACTTTTACAAATTTCAAGCCTGGAGGATTAATACGGGTTTGGAAGAGCATTTTCCGCGTTAAATTATGGCGTCTTGGTTGTTAAATAACTAATCGAGGGGCAACAACTGAACTAGAAAGAGAATGAGGAATTAGCGGAGTGGAAAATAGCCGTTGTTTACAGGCTAACAATGTTGGTCACTAATTTACCTCCGGCTGCATGGAAATAATTCTAACCACACAATTATCGGTAATAATATAATGTCCGCGTATTGGTCAGCCGCTCCTGTTTCTGATTGGCTATTGGATGCGTCCAATAGGAGCGAAGTTCGCCAATTTGCAGCAAAACCGCATGGAATAGCACTCACTGTCATCACTCTTGAGGTAAATTATCAGCAGATATAATATTATATTGATGACAGATTCAAATTGACTCTACAATCAACACAATGACATTAAAAGTAAAATGTATGTCTGACCTGGTCACGAGCCCTAGTAGCTTAGTTGGAATAGTGCCGCGCTAGAGATGCAGAGGACCCGAGTTTGAATCCTGCCCATGACAAATCTTTTCTCTTCAAAATAAAAATATTAAAATAATCACAATATAATAATAAACATTTTAAAGTAAAAATGTATATTAATAATTTTTATTACGAATTGAAATGCACCCATAGTAAAATATAATATATAATTATGGTGCGATACGGTCAAATGTGGGTCTTCGGCCGACTGGGGATATTATCGAAGAGCATCAGCTGAGATGGTTCGGCCATGTTTCCAGAATGGTGGAAACTAGAGTGGCGAAGGCCTTATATGAGACAAAGGTGGAGGGTATGAGACCGAAAGGAAGACCAAGGAAGACTTTGGAAGGCGCAGTAATGGGGAAGGAGAAGACGATTGGTACAGGAGAGAGATTCTAGGATCTAGCTCTAAAGAACGGATTCTCACACCGTTGGCGGTAGAAGAAGAGAAGATTAAATTAAAATATAATTACGGTTATATAATCTAGATAAAACATCACCTGTGTATATTTCTATATTCTTGTACAAAGCGATTTCAAATACTCGCGCTCTCAGCGGGTAACACATCAACTAGTTAATGCAATTAAGATATAGAATATAGTTTTCTATACATATGTATGTAGCAATTATAGAATGGTCTAAATTAGATCTTTAATTTAGGGCCTTAATCCTTTTGAACTGCTTAACACTATTCGACTGGTCCTAAGGGACACCACCTAGGCTATATGTTGTCCAGCTTGATCCTACTAATGGTTTGAAATCTGAAACCTCCGCCTTTAATAATCTGTTTCAAGTGAAACCTTTTCATATCACCCTCTCTTAATTTCTTTCTACGCAAAGTCTACACACTTAGATGATAATTTATCTATCAGATTCTAATAGTGTCTACGGTATTTGTTGATTGTAAGTGGTAAAGTAGTTAACATAAAATATTAGTGTAGTACACCTAAATTATACATCAAAGAAGACCAAATGTGGAACAACTCACATCAACAATCCAAACACTCATCAATCAGGGCAGCATCCTCACTCCTAGTATTCCTATCAAATACTAAGTAAATCCAAGGAAGATTTTTTTTTATTCCTTTCAAGGTTTGTTTAGGTAACTGAAATGTCGAAATAAGTCGAAAAAAAATGTTTTCGAGGATGGAGAAAAACCCTAAAATAGTGGTCGAAGCTGGTTCATCTTCCAAAGTAACGTCCTCGTAAACGCATGCAATAATATTGGAGACAGAGAAAACTCCAGCAGACCAAAGGAAAATAATGTTTAATGTGATCAGAAGAGTCAAATTATTCTGCTCAAATATTGATATAATAAAAATTGATTTGTAAAATACTGAATAAATTGTAAATAAATAGAAGTAATAGGTCTATATTTTTAACCATTTTGATTAAAAACCAGGCCAATATCCTCTAGTATAATATAAATTCTAGTGCTTTTTCTCGTTCTGTGGAATAGGAAAACCTCATTTAGCAGTTTTCAACAACAAAGGAAGACTCGTTTTATCTCCGGGCGAGCGGCTGTTAATTACCAGATTTAATCAGACCAATCATTAATCAATGTCCATTACGTCCATTATCTCAAATCACCAAAACCAGAGAGAGTGATCTATTTTATTCCAGAATCGGGTTAGGTTTTCAACGTTTGCCACTTAACAGGCGTACCTATACCACAGTTGCCACTTTTGTCAATCTTTTTTTTATTTTTTTTAATTCTCATTCCAAATTTTATTCAAATAAACAATTGCATATATATATTTATGCCGGTTTATTAGGACCTTTTATTTCCCGATGGTATGTTAAGGATTTTATGCTATATTTAATAACGCATAAATCTAACATTAAATGCTCTTACAGCTGTCTGCAGGTGCTATCATAAATTCTTGTGGCATTTTGCATTGAGTTGAATGATTGAATGAAGATAAATCATTTGACAGGTTTAGGGATAAGGATAAGTACGTATCCCTAGCCGATGTATTGGATTACATCCACAAGCGAACGGTACTTTGCCACCTCCCAGGCCATATATTTATTATTATAGTTTTATAGTTATTACTTTGTAACATTAATTCGTAAATATTTTAAGCATAGTATCTCAGTATATAAAGCGCTGGGTAGCTAAGCTGAAAGTATTTAGTTAAAATCAAAATTTTGCAGTGCATTATTTTATTTTATTATTTTATTTTATTTAGTAACAGCAATGGATAGACTCTGTTGGTTCTGCGACCCTCCTTGGGTCCACTCAGACTCAAATAAAATTGAAGAATCCCAGCGATCGAGTGTGATTTTGGTCAAATTACCTCTCTTTACTAGCGTTGATTTGAACTATTAGTTTTTTTATACATAATTATTATTATTATTTATTTAGTTCTTATTGTAATTATTCAACTCTCAATATTATGTCACTTTTCTGTAATATTGTATTATTAACTGTAATAATCTTGCTGATTTGGTTTGAATCCGAAATCAATCCTTTCATGAACAAACGTTATTCCCACATATAACCACTAGTTTCAAATCTACAATAATCCTCCGAAGCGTCGGAAAATATGACATATCAACATTCTAAATTAAATTTGTTATTTGAATTCTGTAAAAACAGTTAATTGCCCAAAGTTAGCTCATTCACTCCAACCTTATTGAATAACTGGCACCATCCTCATGCTAAATCAGTGACGCCTTTTTTACAATATAAAATCATTTAGAGGGATACACTCATTACATCATAACGATGAATAGAGTAGGACCGACTTTAAAATCTTCCAAGGAACTTAACATTGAAATTTTATGTTGTGAAAAAAATATTGTCTCTAGTCAAAATTATATTACTTTCTTCTGATGTCAACTTACGTATATTTATTTATTATGGTTTTACGTATTTAAGTAGAAACAGAATATCGTTATTCGGTATAATAATTTTGATGAATAACCGGACAGATGTCAGTGTATGATAAACGCCACAATTTTTGTAAGGTCATTAAATAATAAAACATGGAGATGTACTGTAATTAAAAAATGGAAATTTTTCATTAATTTAGAAGCAAAAAACAGATTTATATTAATATTTGTTTTGAGCTGCGTTAATAATTTGCCCTGGTAGAGTAATATTTTTTTTGTTTATACATATACTTGGATAAAGGCTTAGCAAAGATTTAATTTTCTATCTCGTCGCCTCAGTTGGGATTTCGTTAATTATCTCTCCACCGCTCTGTTTTATTTTCCTTCTCTTTTAGAAGTCATTGTTTATATTTTAATTTTCAATAAGATTGCCCTTTCACCAGTGAAAGTAAATATACGGCTCGTTATAATTAAATATTTTATATTAATATTTTACTTTTTTGTAGTTATTTACCTTAATTAACAAGGATAATTTTCTTCTTCTTCGTGTATGAGGTTGAACTAAATTAACAAGTAAAAAGGTCAATGACTATTGGCTAAATGTCTAGTTCGTAGACATGATCACAGCTTAAACGTGTTATCTATAATTCTTTTTTTCATATTTAATATCCCATTTCCGATTTCAACTTTCTCTCTAAGCCTGGTAAAATTCCTTAAATAGAAAAAAATATAAAGAGATAAATACATATAATATAATAAAATATGAATATAGCAAGCTCATACACCTCACTACCTCCCTCCCCCCCCCCCTCTCTCTCAATATTTTATGATTTCAAGGTATCTATAATAGCAAAAACCTAAATTCTAAATTCTCCTCAACAAGAGTGGCTAATTTTTAATACTCTAGCCTCAAAAACAATGGCATGAATAGAGAATTCAAAAAGAAATAGGAAAAGATGCTTTATCCGGTTAACGTAATGTACAAATCTTTAAAACCAACTAAATCTGGAACACCATGGTTTTATTACATGGTCAAATATCAATTTTTAATCCATCTACGTGAAGAGAAAAATAAAGTCATGGTGGTTTATCTCGGTAATTTAGCTTTAAATTAAATATTATCCGTGAAAGTAAATTTAGCCTGACGTGAATAATAAAGAAAGACCATAAGATATAAGACTGCTTCAAGCGTCTGGTGCGCCGTGATATGAATAAGATATTTATGTTCATATTATAATAAATAATAACTTTGAGCTACCTCCCTCCCAAATTAAGTAACTATTTTCATTTTGAAGTTATTATTAAAACTCAATACTTAAATAACATTTAAAAGGTGATAGTATATTAAAGCTCGAAATAGTAATAAAATAGATACATATTATACAAAATTATAAAGATATCAGTATGTACAATAAAATGTAAATATATCAATCTCACAAACATCTCTCCTTCTCCCTCAACCTCCCTCTGATTAAATTGTTTATTTTATAACTACAAGGAACCTAATACCAAAAAACTAAATTCTTCTCGACATGAGTGGCTCATTTTTAATACTCTAGCCTCAACAACAATAGTATGAAGAAGTCAAGAAGAAATAGGATAGGCTGTTTAATCCATCACTGAGCTCCAGTGCCCGTTGAGAAGATCCCCAGTGGCCACACACCATTATGCGCCCGGTCGTTTGTCAATCCTGACCATCTCTCCTCCTCAAGTCGGCTTCTAAGGTTACAGATCTTGGGAGGGCAAGTTCTCACATAACCGCCAACCGACCTGTTTATCACTTTATTTCTTAACACATTTGTTAATGACAAAAACTAAGAAACATAAAACATAATATATGATAAACCAATTTAAATTATATTACTGATATGTTAGATTATTAGGAAAGATTAGGAAAGACTAGGGTGACCAGTAGAAAATAGTAAGTAAAAAAACAACTAAATCACTTTATTAATTTTGTTGTTTAATCCATTTTTTATATTTCTTTGTGTTTCTCGAAATACTACATCCTGTCTTTTAAGAGGGTATTATAGGGGGGGGGGATGTTATTGATGTTTGTTGGGAGAAGCATGAGCAATCACTGAAGAATAAATTATTTAATGAATCCACTCATTTTACTTTTTAAGGTCCATAAAGGTTCTAGAATGGATTCTTTTCCGGAGGTTGGCTTTGTGTTTTCCAATTTACTAACCAGTCGAGCTTCATACCATAATAGAAGCATTAGTAGATATATGGTGAATGTAGCATACTAAGTATATAAATTTAATAAAGATCAATAATTAAGTAATTACAAATTAGTTAATTGGATTATTCCCCGAAAGGGACGTAATTGTAATATTGATATCATCTAAAGAAAATAAATTCATTTCTTAATATTATTGATTTTGAGATGCCCATGAGTAATTAGTGAAGATAATTACTTTACTGATTTTTTTAAATTTTAATGTATTAACTTAATATATGTAATATAATATAATATATGTAATATGGTAAACCTACTAAGTACATAAATTAAAGTAAAATCAATATTCAAAGAATTACAAATTAGTAAATTGAATTTTATGTCCCCACAAGGGATGCCATTGTTATAAAGATATTATATTAAGAAATGAAATTGATTTATATACTTGATATTGGGATGCCATGAGTAATCAGTAATGTATTAAGTGTGAGTAATTTACTACCCAGTGAAACTTAATACCTTAGTATAATCATTAGTAATATTAGAATGGATGAATGCGTAATAATGGGTTATTTACAAAGTACAATATTTAAAACAAATATTATGTATAGATTTCATTGATATTTGATATGGAAACCATACAATACATGCTTTGAGAAATAACAATTATGATACAAAGTGAATCCTATCACAGAACATATACATAATTTAATTAAAAATTATATGTATCTAAAAAGGATTACTTATAAAGTTCTTTATCAGGTAGGTCTTTGGAGATAAGCTTCTGATCATGTTCGGACCTAAACAAAAAAAGTCTAGTGCCGGTTGAAAAAATAATAAATCTGAATGTTCTAGTTTAATTCCAAACTCTCGTTACTCCATCATACAACGCAATCTATTTGCCCCTCGTTGAGAAGCCGAGACTACGTGACTCGCAGTGATGAAGTGCCTCGGGGATCTTAAAAGCCCTGCGGTCAAGTTAACTATGGCCCGCCCTGGGATTACCTTCGGGGGGTCGTTTGTGCCGACTAATGGCTGTGTGTCCTGGGAGGGTCCCAAAGGGGGCGACTTTCACTAGTGAGGCCGAGGGTCTGTGTGTAGCTCAAACGGTCCCTAATATGGGGTCTATTGAGATATAGGGGTTATTTACACATCTCGGAGCAGGTTTTTGCATTCATACGTTTCAGGCCTAACCGAAATATTAGATTATTCGAGGAGTTCAAGACCAAAAACTGATAACCCAGAAATTTAAAAAACTGACTGCATTTTTTTTCGATTGTTTGTTCAAGCGATTTTATGCCCAGGAAACTTCAGGCTAAAAAAAAAAAATAGTACTATCGTGATTTATCCTCGATTACGATGACCCACCAGGTTCGTTCCCCGATAGAGGGTAACTGTTTTGTTGGGGTTTGGTTGGGTGAGCCCCAGAAAGGTATCTCTAGAAAAAGGTTTATACCCGGTTTTTAACAGATTAAATAAATTATCTCTACCACAATTATCGCAACTCAGCCCTCAACCACTGCCGATCAAAAATTAAGCAGGGATAATCTAAGGGCTTTAATCACATTCTATCAAAATCTATGGAAATTATGTACCATCATTACCGCTTAATAAAATCTAAAATAATAATATAAACTTCTAATCTTTAACAAATACAATTAGTTGAACAAATTAATTTTTATCTCCTTGATGCAAACAACTGAGGTCCTCTTCGACTTCATCCAAACATCTTCTTTTTCCATAAAAGACAGGGTCTTGGCATACCCCAGCCATCTGAGGCAAGCTTTTCTCACAAAAGATACCAGCATGGTTTCCAATACACTGCGCAGTGCTTACAAATATAATCGCCACGTAGTATTTCATCTTTTTTGCCCATCTTCCTCAGTATTTTACTTTCCCAGACATTGAGTATAAATTAACTCTTATTATATTTGCTGACTATGAACAACCATACTCATTGGATTTGCCATAGTACCACTTTGTCACTGTCCTTGAAACCCAGTTCTCGATGGTAGGAAGAAAAATCGCGAATCGGTCCCAAAGGTATTGCTGAACTGTGGGCTATCTGCCATGGAAACCAGGATAGAGATTTGACGTCCCATCTAAAGGCTGCCTGTGATCATGCAACAATATATGTCTGTAAAATGACCACATTACTCACCATAAAGAGGTTCATGGTCAATATCGTCAACTAAAAAAAATGCATTTATAATATTGTGATATTAATATGTTTATAATAATATTAATTCTAGATAAGACAGCACCTATAATATATATGTTTATGTATTAGAATGCAATTAGAAAAACCACAGTGCAAAGCCTTGTGTTTCAAAATTCTCCACTAAAACAAAAGCTTACCGGTCGATGTTTCATCTATTCAGGCATTATCAAGAAAAAAATAAGGTTATATAAATCACATCTCGAAGAAAAAGGTGCAATACATCCCACAATCAAAAGCCTAAACAGGCTCTCAACCTTAGACAAACCCCACCAAGGAGTTCAACATACAACTGAAAGGAAGGTAATACAGCTGGGAAGGTTATAGAATCGACTGATCCACAAAACATACCAAGTAATACTAACCCGTACAGATTTATACACATTAGCAAAAGTTAGCCCGATTTATCTTTTAAAATATTCAACGTTTCAGAACAAGATTTGTTCAAATTTCTACAATCTGTTTTATAATTAACCGAAATGCCAATCTCTTGCACAATCTGCATAGCCTCAAACAACTTTCTTCTAGAGCCATCACTCTCCTTGTAAATAACTCTAGCATTCTCAAAATCAAATTGATACTTACAGGTTTTAGTATGCTGGGCCAATGCTATGTTAGGTTCCTTGCCACCAATATTCTTACAATCATATTGATGCTGATACATTCTTCTGTGCAGCAATTTTGAGATTTTGAAACATAAGGCTTTGCATTGTGTTTTTTCCAATTGCATTATAATAAATGTTAATGTTTCTTTTTGAATTTTGGCTCTATTTCATTGATATGTATATATGTGTGTTTATATTAAAAATTAAAATAAATACATACAATAAATAAATAAAAAAGAGAGAAAACAAAATGCCAATTATTACAGATATGTAGTAATGCTTTTTTTTTTTATGGCAAGGCAGTGGCTTTATTAATATACTCTTCCCAGTTTTCCAAAACTGTTGATATACCAGCAACTAGTCCTATATCAAGCAATTTTTTCGTGTGCAAAGCACAACACTCAACGTTATGGACTATTGTTAACCTACGACTAATCTTCACACATCTTGGTGGGCTTTATTTGACAATAACTTAGTACTAAAACTTGTTTGTGATTATAAATAATTGAATAATCAAATAGAATAACATTGGAAGGTGCTGAGATGTTTTCAGTACAAAGTTGAAAGAGACGCATTTTTTGATTCAGAAAAAGTTTAAATATCCTTGTATATCAAATTTCAAGATAATGTTAACATTGCAAAATGTGGATATTTTTATGGAGTGTTCATAATCATAAGGATTGTTATGATGTAATCAAGAGGAAACTTCAGCGATACTTGTAAAGTATTCATGAGGCTGCAAGTGCTTCATAAAAAACTCTAAAGCTTGGAAACTGTAAAACAAACCCAAAACAACATATAATTATTGAATTAAGTACACAATTTAGAAATTTTGTATTATTGTAATAAAAAAAAAGTTGTATGGTTAGTTACAAATAATTATTTGTAACTAACCATACAACTTTTTTTTTATTACAATAATACAAAATTATTACAGGCCAACGATGAAAAAACTTTTTTAATGAAAATACCTTATTCTTATGTTGTTTAGGTTGCTGAATCCAAATATGATGCTTAAAAAGTTGTATCACCCACCATTTATTCACATTTTATAGTTAAATTCATGAAATAAAGAAATATTTTTAGAATTTAACAGCTTTTTCATAGTTAAGATAACATGAAAAAATAGGTCTAATGAACAAAGATGATGTTGGCAGCACTGCTGAAACACATGCTAAACAGCTGATGTTTTGTTTATTTTCAACATAACCTCACTTTTACGTTTCCTGTACATGTGCTCAGTGCAATGTCTCATCGCGGCTGTAAAAACTCTGCTGACAGTTTTTGTTATATTTGTGGTGAGTTTGTTATTAAAAAGCACCAAAGAAACATTACAGACTTTGTGAAAAAGGTTTATCTAGCATACTTTGGAACCAAACTTGGAGACCAGGATAAACCTTGGGCACCGCATAAGGTATGTTATGTATGTGTTGAAGACCTCAGGAAATGGTCAAAAAAAGAGAAAAAACACTTTAAATTTGCTGTTCCCATGATATGGAGGGAACCAAAAAATCATTCCGATGACTGTTACTTTTGCAGTGTAGATATTACTGGTCATAACTCTAAGAACAAGAAGGTAATAAGCTACCCTAACCTTCCGTCCGCCATCCGACCAGTAGGGCACGGTGTAGATTTGCCAATCCCGGAACCACCAGAGGACTTAAATTCTATTGAAACAGAAGTATTTTCTGATGTACAGTCGGAGTTAGATGAACACGATGAAGAATTCCAATGTGTTACAGAAAATGTAGAGCCTAAATTGTTCACTCAGGTCGAGCTTAATGACTTAGTTAGGGATCTGGGCTTAACAAAAGAAAAAGCTGAACTGCTTGGCTCTAGGCTAAAAGAAAAGAACTTGCTGGCGGCTGGAACCAGCATTCATGTGTATAGGAAGAGAGAACAACAATTTTCGAAGTATTTTGAACAAGAGGGTGATTTGGTGTACTGCTCAGACATTCATGGTTTAATGAATGAGTTTGGAATTGAATACAAAACAGAAGATTGGAGGTTGTTTATTGATTCATCCAAAAATAGTTTGAAGGCAGTTTTAGCACACAACGGTAACATGTATGCCTCTGTACCTGTCGGTCATTCTGTACATATGAAAGAGAGTTACGAAAATCTAGAAATAGTGTTAAATAAAATAGGTTATTCTGCACACGGTTGGATGATATGTGGTGATTTGAAAGTTACGTGCATGCTCCTTGGTCAGCAAGGGGGTTTTACCAAATTTCCATGTTTCTTGTGTGAATGGGACAGTAGAGCTCGGAATCAACATTGGTGCAGAAAGAACTGGCCTGCTAGGGAGTCTTTAAAGCCTGGCGAGAAGAACATTTTACGCAAAAACCTTGTAGATCCAAAAAACGTGCTCCTACCACCACTACATATTAAGTTAGGTCTCATGAAACAGTTTGTAAAGGCTTTGCCTAAAGATGGGCTTTGTTTCAAATATCTCTGTCAGAAGTTTCCACACCTTTCAGAAGCTAAACTGAAAGAAGGCGTCTTTACCGGGCCTGATATTAGAAAAATGATGTTTGACGTTAACTTTGAATCCACAATGACCTCAAATGAAAAGGAAGCATGGGTTTCATTCAAGCAAGTTGTCACCAAGTTTTTGGGAAATGAAAAAGACCCAGAATATAAGGCTATTGTTGCTAACATGTTAAAAAAATTTGAACAGTTAGGATGTTTGATGAGCCTGAAAGTTCACTTTTTGAGCAGCCACCTCGATTACTTCCCGGAAAATTTAGGAGATGTTAGTGAGGAGCAAGGTGAGCGTTTTCACCAGGACGTTAAAGTGATGGAAAAACGTTACCAGGGCCGCTGGAATACCAACATGATGGGGGATTACTGTTGGTCACTTCACCGGGAAGTTCAGCAAGCTATTCATCGCAGGAAAAGCTACACAAGAAGCTTCAAGGAAAAAAGGGAAAGAAAATATAAACCAATTCCAGTTGACAAGTGAACCTTGTATCATCACATAAAATTACTATTCCAAGTATTTTACTGTAAATACAAACCATTTTTACGATTCTACAGTGTTTCATTGATTTCCCTATATACTGTAAATGGGTATTAGACTATATAATAAAATACATTTTGCTTGGAAACTAAGGGTGATACATAAAAACTACGAGCAGATTTGGATTCAGCACATAAAAATCTATCAAGATCAGCTATTAAAATTAAAAAAGTTTTCAAAAAGGTTTTTTTTGTTGGCCTGTGTAATTAATAACGTTATTTATTTTTGGTTGTAAGAAGAAGCGTATGTTTGTAACTATGATTACCATGCTCCTCAATATAGTATATTTACTTCGATTTTACTATTTGCTGTACCGAAGCCGACACAATATCTAATCTGTCAATTTAAAGATCGTCGTAGAAATCAGTAAAAATGTGAAGTAATTTAAAATGATGTCGAAAATTATTTAGTACCAAGATTTTTTATACTTCCTAAAACAAGAAAAAAATTACACACGATTTCATTCAGAAAATAAATTAAAACTTGATAAATTCTATAAATATAAAAAATTGAAATATTACAGCTTAAAAAAAAGGAAAGTAAACTGTGAATTCCTGGAAAAAGATGATTTGTACAGTTGTGGTAATTTTTTTAATATGATATACTTATATAACATCAAGTTGATAAATAATGAAACTCAATGGAGTAAATACTTGATTGTAGATAACCATCTCATCACCATGGAGGAGACGAGGGCATGGAGGGAAAAAATAGTACCACGACACTCCGTGAAAACATTGAACCAAGAACGAGGTAGGGACTGTCCTGTTTCTAGGATAACAGTTGTTTAGGCAAGTGATTTCTCCAAGATTACACTCAGCCATCAGATTTTTATCCCAATTAGAGTACATATTGTATAGAGGCTGGGTGAGCCCCAGGAGAGTCTCCAGATCTCACGGGGACCCTCACATTTTATTAACACACGACATAAATAATCAGCTACAACCATAGGTGCACCCATCACCTTCGACACAGCAACTCAGTGTTCAACCACTGACTCAAGGTTTTTTCTTCTAAACTAAGTTTCCTGTTTCCAAACTAAGGTTCCTGGTCAAAAACAACTTCATTTTCATATTGGGATTCCACTGAGTAATTATTGAAAATAATTGCCCAACAATTATTTATATTAATAAATTAAGATTTTATATCAACGGCCACTTAAGTTATGTATTCAGTAAATTTAATAAAAGCCAAAGGCTGTTGTGCATTTACCAATTTACTATTTAATCATAATCAATATGTGAATGAAATCATAAATATCTTTTGCATATTGTTCAAGTAAGCAAAAATATCATTAAAACAAACATAATTTATAAATATATTCGTTTTATAAGTAGATACTTAACACAATTAATGCAATATTTCAAAGTCTTCTTTTCTACAAGTGTGTTTCCGTTCAAGCTCGAGTCTTCTACACTCGGTATCTTCCCTTCTTCATGCTTTCTCCTCCTCAAGACACCCCCTTTCATCTTCTCCCTTCTCCTTGTCTTGAGTTCCTTCTGTCGGTTTCTCTTGAAGGTATTAGCACCCTTGTCAGTTATATTGCATTCCACCTTAGCGTCTTTTAGCCACGTTTTCCCATTTACCACCGCTTGTCTTCTTGGAGAACAGATTCTCTTTTACGAAATTCAACCAAATTCCGAAATGAGTTTATATGATGCATAGAACACTTTTTTCCCCCAAAAAACCCTGCCTCCAAACACTTCACCTAAGAAACAAGACTTTCATAAAGATATCTGATGTTATCCGAAAAGATAAGCTGTTTGTTTAAATATTCCATATCAAATACATAACATTTATTGCGATTTGTTTCGCAATTGTGTGATTCATTTTTAGATAGGATTTAAGATTAACTAATTTACTGTTTCATCTTAATAAAATAATGCGTAAATACAGAGAATCTGTATTTTGTGAAAAAAAAGTAAAACGCCAGTAAACGAATGAAACTGTTCCTGAAAATAAAAATAAAATTAGAATAAGTGTTACGCAAATCAAAAATTATAATCGTTTAATCGCTAGAATTAAGCATCAAATCGGTTGGACCGGGATTATGTTATAAATAAAACAATTGTTTGTATACTGTTGCATTCATTTCCCTCCAATTTATCTTATATTTGCTTGGATTTTTATGCTTTGTTTTACTTTCGCATTTATCATAGTGTATTTTTACCGACATATTTAAATATTTTTCCGATAATTTGGGATTTAGGTTGTCCTGTAAGAGAAGTATTTATTAAGCCGCAAATTACAAAAGTAATATCGGAGTACATTTTTAGTTTTACTACTTACGATTTTTAAGCATTAAAATATAAATATACCAATTCAATGCCTTAGTTTCAGTCCACTAGTAAACCTTCACCACAGTTATAAATGAAGACAAAGCAATGTAAGGTGGACAAATAAATGAAAAATATAATGTACATCTAGCCATAATAAAGACAGGAACTACAAGTCGAAACGTAGGCTCCTATCACTAAAACCCCTGATTATGCATGCGTGTGGGCATATTATTTCTAAACTGACAATTGTGCAACGAGCTGAATTGCAGAGATTCCGCTTAACCCCCAAAGTTTTTCCCTAAGGGTAACCAGTTTATGGAGTCGGCATGGACCCCAGGGTCTCCACATCCCAAAGGGCCAGAAGTCTTTATTCAGTTATCGGAATAATTATTGCTTCACTCGGTCTCTAACTCGTGAGTTATAGTTGTCAACTAATTAGTTATACGCTATTTTATATAGTTTAGACCACCACCCCGATTCTACATAATTATGATTAAGAAAATGCGCATGAAAAAAGCTGGGAAATTGAAAATAATAACTTTTATATGTTCACCATTATTTACCATATTTATATATTCACATATATATATATATATATCCTCCGAAAATGTGACACCCTACTGAGGGGTTTATATGAAACATAACCTTAACAACAAATTCTTGTCCGAAAGGTTCATTAGTGAAGGCTAGACTAATTTTTCAAGAACATATTTAGAAACTCAACCAACGTTTTTACAGCATCATAATCGATAAGGCCTGAAGAAACGGCTCATAAAAATGAATAGGAACATGTCATGGAGAATTGGATTGATCATCCATCCAATATCTTGTGAACGCAGGAATTGGCATCCGCTATGCATTGCAAATGGTGTATACACAGATGAAGTGTTGCGTGTATTGCTGCCGGTAGTGGCGTATTCGATATGTACATGCTTGCTTAAACGCGCGTGAGCATTATCAAAACAAATATATATTACATCTTAAAATGCTCAGTTATAATAATATTTAAAAAAAAAACAAATTTAAAACAAAACAAAGCATCTTGAAAATGAATAATAAACCATTCATACGTTAACTTAAATCAATTTGGAAGTGCGTTCTCAAAATAAATGAAATTTCTTAAAACCTAGGCACTAAATAAGGATGGAAATGCTGAATAAAACACATACTTCAAAGTCATCGGAATATGCCTTGCAGTATATCTCTACTAATAATTATTTATCTATAGAATTCTGTTTTATCCATAAATAAGCACTTCCTGGAATAACATTCTGGTCATTTCGGGTCTAAAAATCCGACAATCTAACAATGTTTTATGAAGTATTTGGACATACATAATATTTTTATTAGGTTAATAAATCGTCTCATCATTTAATCCCGATGGTTCTCCAGGTTTGTTGAACAATTAACCTGGCATACAAATATATAATATATTATGGTCACGGCACATTATAACTTTAGACAATACACATAATGGTCACTCACAATACACACCCTAAGGTTATCTCACATAAGTTGCCGCCCCTGGATGAGGGAGGAAGTACAAAAGAGGTAGTTCCATCTGACTCGTGGGCAGGAAGTTAATAACCCCTTGACCTAAAAAAAATATATCTTTAATTATTATTTAACATTAAATTTAATAAATTTATTATTTTTTACATTAACTTAATCGGGATTTAATAACAAAAGTGATCTATCAAATTGACACCACTAAACAAAACATATTTATTATTATTATTATATTATTTTTAGATTAGTTTATTGATATTTACAACTGTAATAACATATTTTTTACAAGCTATTTATTTCCTATTCCTTAGAGAATTTCTTAAGAAAACTTTGTTACTGATTTCTTTATCAATCTATAATAATTCAATCGCGTTCCTGTCGGTTTGAAAATCAGATTAACCAACAATATTGTGCAGGTTCCTATTATTTAATGGATAAATAAAAAAATTTTCCTTTAAGATATGACCCTATAGTTGGCGTACTCGTATAAAAAAGTCGAAGCACACTAAATTGAATGGTTTTTCCCTTTTACAAGAAATATGTAAAATACTCCCTCAAAAAACTACAAATCTCCTCATCTCTATATTTATAAAGACAAGCCCTCGATTACACTGCTCAGTAAATTCTAAGCTTGAGATATTTATGCCCAATTAAAGTTTATACTACCTTAATTATTGTAAATTTGGAAGGAATCCAAATATTTCTGCCTTGTATAGTTTATTTTTAAAATAAAACATAAAAAAGCCTAAAATTTTCAAAGACAAACAATCGATTGGGCGTTATATTGCTCTATAAATTTCGTTCTTGAGATTTATCTACTTCTCAACTTTTCCGAATTCTCCTCCCTCTCCCAAAAAGTTTTAAAGCAAGTGGACTTGATAGTTTTTCCTAGGGTTAGTAATAAATTTGCCGCAGTTTTATTGAATGCTAAAAATATTGTTATAGTGGTTAGGTAAACATGAGTAGTAGATAAATATCTAAGATAAAATGTATATGGTTGTTCTATTGTGTTTTATAGAGAATATATCTGAATTTTTTCTCAAGTGCAACACTTTCTTTACTTCATACAATGAAATAAAAAATATACACATGAACTTGTTCAGCGACCAATAAATCTACACAAAAATTGTTCCCTGACTCTGTTCTAACTCTTTTCAATAGACGAAGTGTGATGTCTAAGGTGACAATAGGGCCTATTAGAACAGGTTCGAGAGAGATAGGCACATGTGCACAGTATCGAATATTTCCAAGTCAATAATTGCAGCTCAGTAAGCCAAATAGAAGTGTGTAACTCATTCGCAGAAATTAAGAAATTTCTTTAAATTTAAACCACCCAGAATTAAACAGATTTTAGTAATTATTTTTTGTTATAACCGTCATATGAACTGCATACAGTTTATCTATAGCATGCTTTTTCTTTCATTCCAACTAAACAAATGTTTCCGAATTTTCTTCTCTTTGACGGAGATATATATATATATATATATATATATATATATATATATATATATATTATTATATACAATTCACACTTCCAGACCAGGAACAAATCTACCGTGAACAATACTAATTAATTATAAGTAGATTTTAATCCAGCCGAAAAAATATATCAAAAATTCCCATCTCGAAATTATCAAACTTTATGATCCACTTTTATTATTTTTTCTTTTTCGTTAAAAAAAAAAAAATCTATTGAGACTTAATAAACTATTTAACGATAAAACGGTAGGAGCTTGTTTGAATCCTACTGGCTTTACTCTTCTTTGATTGGCCTAAATAATTTATCCTTTCAAAAAGCCTCGTTGTGTATTTTAAATACAAGGAGAATTATTTCATAAGACAAATATTCTTTGGGGATGCTGCTTTGAAAATTATTATAATTTGTTTATTCTATACAGTGATCGTTATTTAATAATGTAAACTCTCAAAAATATTAATAAACTTAATAAATAAATATAAAATAAAAATAAAGCATCATTATTATATAGCCAGAGAAAAAATATTTTATAAAAAAAAAAATGGAATTAATGCGGTTCCTATATCAATATATATTAGATCAATGAATTTCATACATTCAAGGAAAACTATTAAATAGTGTATAAATTATCGATTTATATTAATGAATTCCTCAAGATATCCTTGGCCTAATCCTTCATACAGTTTATACAGCTGACATCCCAACTCATCCTAATACTATCCTTACCACGTATGCTGATGATACATGTGTATTATCAGTCAACAGCAATCAAGTTATTGTAACCCAAAGCAAGGATTGGAGCCTTATCACTGATCTTGAAGAATGGTGTCAAAACTGGAGAATTAAAATAAATTCTCAAAAGTCACATCAAATCTCTTTTACCTTACGATGTAAACCAATGACTTCCTGCCCTTTAGTGTCCTTTAATATTATCCCACTTGTGCTTGTAGAACAGATCCTAAAGTTAGGGTTTCACCTCGACAGACGATTAACCTAGAATCCTCATACAAGACTGAAAAGACCAGAAACCGCTCGACGTTTCAGGCTACTTCAACGCTTACCAGACAAACGCTGTAAGGCCCCAATAAATTACAAAGTAATCATTTACATGACCATCATACGACCTATTTGGACTTACGGAAAAGAGTTTTGGTGCTCCACTAAGCCATCGAATTACTCTCGTATCCAATCCCTACAATCCAAAAAAAATCCTTCGTAAAATCCTCAATGCTCCTTATTTTGTTAACAATAAAGTCATCCATAATGACCTTAATGTCCCATTTGTTGCTGATTTGGTCCAAACCCGCTATCTATCCTTTCATAACAATCATTACCACACAAACCCTCTAGTTTCCAACCTACCTAGCTCTTCAATTCCTGATAATCCTCCGAGGCGTCTGCAAAGAAGATGGCTACGTAACCTTCTTAGTTGAACTTGTGATTTGAGTACTACCTCATGGCATTATGTATCATTTAGCGTATTTACTACTTATATTATTGTAATACAGTTGTAGATATCAATAAATAAATATTTAAAAAAATATGAATGTATAACAGAAAATACTTCTTAGAAAATATGTTTTGTTTTGTGATGTCAAATTTTTAGATCACTTTTGTTATCAAATCTCGATTAAGTTAATAATAGTTTGTTTATTCAATTAGCGCAACTTTCTGTTGTTATGGCTAACCGGACCTGAGATAGTCAAAGCGGAGAAAGTTGATAATTTTTTTATTATTTAACTATTTTTATTTTTAAAACTTATAAACTTTTTTTTATTTTAGAAAATTAGTTTTTCTATAAAAGAAATCGCCTTTAAAGCGGAAATTTCCTCTATTCCGGACTCATTTCCTTTTAAACTGCGATCGATGAAGAGAAGTATATCAGATGTCAAACGCAAATAAAATATTAGACAGATTAAATGTCAGACCCTTCCAACGAGAATCCAATTATCTCGTGTTCCATTTCTTTGATTCACCTATTTCTTTATCAACGTTGATTATATCTATGATTCACTGAGTGCCCAATTAAAAGGAATTGATATCCTTGCGATGGAAGACTTTTAAGTGGTTAATTAATATTGGAATAGGGTAAATCAGCCTGTGTCAGTGCTAAAATGCAATGATGAAGGTCTCGGTTTCAAATCCATGCTCGGCACTTCAATCAGGCATGCTTATAATATGACTCAACCATTCTATGCGGCGTGTCTTGATGAATTGGAGCATTTGAGCATCCCTAGCCATGGAATACACATCGACCTTTATATGAAGCATCCATAAAGTTTACATTATGAGAAACTGGAAAATAAATTTTCCTCAAAACCTACCGCACAGAATCTTTTTTTTTTAATTTCAAAGGTTTCCTATTTATTAACTAATATTCACCCTGCGACATAACTAAAATAAAATAGAAGCAATAAAATAATAAAACATAAGTGAGGAAATTAATATTTCTTTTACTACAGTTTTTTTATCTCATAAACACATGAATGCACCCTTCAAATTACTTCTATAAGCTTAATACAAGTTCTAGCGCCTTTGCTTATATGCTTGAAGTAGTGAGGAAAACTTATAATGGGTTTTCATAAAGAAAATACGTTGAAAAGTATGTAATCGTAACATAAATCATTAAATATCTTTACATTTCATTGTTTTTTGACATTTTTAATTCACCGTTATAAGCTAAGAATGTGAATTATCTATTCATTCATTGACCATGAATTGGTTTCATTATTTACAAAAACTAATTTTAAACACTTGCTTATTTTGTAATGTATTAATATATATAGAAGGTCAAGGAAAAAAATAAAATAAGGGAGTATCCGAGATATTTCCAAATCTCCAGCGATTTCCCGAATCAAATATACTCCGATTATAAATCCATAGTGACCTTTCCTAAATTAAAATTAGGAAACAAGCTGCCAAACATGAAACAATAATCATATATATAAATATATTTGAATTTATTTATTGACGACTGCAAATACATTTACATTCCAGTTCAAATGGCTCAAATATTTTAGCCGATAATTACAATATTATATTAATCACTTCAATTCATTCGTAATAAAAAGAAGGAGGATTTGCTTCTCGTTCTATTCCCGCACGTGTAACATCAAATCCAGCCATATAAAAATACATAATAATATAATATACATATAAATATATATTCGACAAATAACTATTTTTGGTTCCAAGTAACACGATTTTCTTGATATATTTTATTTGGAAGGTGAGCCTCAAGAACTATTATTTATCCAAGGAAACCAAGAATTTTTTATAATTTGTACAAATTAAAACTTCAATATACAATTTTGGATTATCTAATATCTTACCAGTTCAGCGGTTTTTATTTAATTTTCCTTTATCCAATCAAATATATCATCTGAAATATCACAAAAAATTCAGCACATCACATTTCCACAATCACCACACTTGAAAAATATTTACATAATACATGGTACGAGTAATATTCAACAGGTATTTCAATTAAGTAATGTGATAGTATACATTTCTTCATCAATTCTTAAGTAACATTTATGCGTTAACCCCTTGACGCTCGGTTTTTTCACCAAAAACATCACTTTTTTATTTTGTATTCAAAAAGTTTATATTGTTAAAAAAAGAAATAAAGTAAAAATAGAACAAAAATATTTTTACTATTTCAATATTATTCAATATAGTTCAATTCTTTCTAATCAAAATAAATAGAAATCAACATATCAAACGAAATTGAGTAAAATGATTTTCATTTTATTTTATTACAATATATATATATATATATATATATATATATATATATATATATATATATATATATAATTATAATCAATCATTTATTATTTCAAAAAACTGAAAATTGTGAAAAGTTTTATCAGAAACTATAACTATAAGAAATGAAACAATATGCAGAAGCCGGAACAAATGACAAGTAGCTACTGGCAAGCACGATTTGTCGCATGTGATACGATGTCGAAATCTGCGAGGACGCTCGGGTTGGTGCGTTAGAGTATGCCGAGCGGTGTTTGTTCAAAATCATTAACCGGTTAATACTGTACAATGACAATTTTATATTTATACAAGCATGTTATTAAATATAATTCACTATAAGCATTTTTCAAAGTTACAGTATGGTTATGAGAACAATATAGTCTTGAAACGTCGCCAATAAAATATTTGTCGAACAGGCTCAATCTTGGATTGATATTTTACCTTAACAAAATCTATCTTCGATATATAAGTATACATATAAATATATATTCGACAAATAACTTTTTTTGGTTCCAATAACGGAAAAGTTCCAATAACATTGAAGGAAGGAAACGACATAGATATTGTGTTTATGTTTTTCTTAACCCAACCCACAAGAGATCATATAGAAACCGAAATCATCTCAAGTCCTCGACCTCGCTAAAAAAACATACGTATTTCTAACACTTATCAAGGGAGCGAGATGGCTCAGTAAGTAGGATCGATTCTTGTTTACTCATCCAAGCCAGAGACCGGCTGAGGGAGATATATAATTGATTCTGTTAACCATCGTGAATCGACTTTGTTGGATCATGCGTTCACTCAGGTCTATGATATGGGTGGGTACCTTGTTATGCTGCGTGATTGCAGCCCAATCAACTCCCTTCACGACCGAATATTTAGTACAGTCCATACCATGTGCTGAACCATGGATTTACCACAGAAATCCGTTAACCAGGAAACTCTGGTAACAAAACACCATTATTAGGAAATTATGTTGATAAAAATGTTTAAAAACTAGAAAACCTGTTCTTGATTCGGAGCATGTGCATTCATCCTAATCCCTTCCACATTTCCAACTGATGTATGAGTATATATTAGCACTAAAATTAGAAACATGGTTAATGGTTACTATTATTTGTTGAATTATGTAGTTTCGCTCAACGATGCATACTCTTAGACTAAAATTCCTAATGTTGAGTAAGGGTTGTAGAGGTACAGCTTCTCCCTAAACCTATCAAATAATATTTTTCGCGGGAATGACGCTGTTTGTATAAGTGGACAATAGCGATAGAGACTAGACTCCATGCTGATACAATCTAAACTACAACTGACCGGGGTATTGGATGGTTCGATCGACAAGAAAACCGGAAAACCAAAAAGAATAGGAGGATAAAAAAATGTCGGCAACAAATAAATAACCAGTTTTAACAAGTCGTCAGATTAAGACAAATTTAACAGTCATGAACTAAGATAATTTTTCTAAAACTTATACAGTCCAATTGATCCGAATCTCAATAAGGATTTAAAAAAAAAAAAGAAATTCCGTTTCTAAATATAGTTCGATCCAATAATAACGGAAAAATCACGAATTGAAAAAGGATAATCGAGCTTGAAAAGCCCTCTGTACACCGAATCGCCCGTTTCTGGGAATGTAGAGGTAAATCCAATGTCCATAATTGATTAGTAAAATTTAAATGGAAAATAATATAAACTGGGTGGCGGTCAAAATAACTTTTCAAATAATAGAAAACTTTAAAAAAAAAATAGAGTGTGTGCTTAAGACCATAATATATATAGTAAATAATATTATGTATTATGGAGTATTATAATGGATCGTATTAGTAGAATAAATGTGCCGTAGGATTTTATTTATCCTGAATTTAATTATAATTCTCCAACAAAATATATCGTTGATTATATTAAAAATTAATGTGAATAGATACATCCCAAACTTTTTATATAATAGTATAGTGATTCCTTAGTTTCAATAGCAATAAGATTAGTAGAGGAAGTTCTCCAACTGAGATTGAGTTTCATCGGTTACTCGGCGGACTAGTGGAAACTTACAATGTCTACCGAGAGAAGGAGTGGAGTGCTAATTACAAGTTAAGAAGGATTCAATTAAAACTGAGGCCGAAGGGTGCTCGCCTCCAGCTGGAGTATCGACTTGGAAATGACGTTCCAGGCTTCAGCTGCAAGATATAAGCTTCTCCAGGGCGTCGGATCAGCCATTTATTGGAGAGTTGGGCAACTTTTAGTATAGAATATCGAGAGGAAAAGTAATAAGTATCTAAATAAATTATGATGTTTTTAAGTAAATTATGAATTTTAATAGGGGGGAGGGATTAACTCAGTGCGAATAGGCATCATCGGGGCAGAAAGAGAGTATACATAAGACATCGCAATCGCATAGTCAAACAATACATCATCCAGAGGAAGGAACCCACCACTATCAAGGCCTAAATGCTACTGAATAATAAGGAATGTTTGAGGACAAACCCTGGAAGAGGTTGAATAAAACAACTATTTATAAAAAAAATTCTAATAATTGATTAATATATAAAATGAAACAAAAACACAACACTGAAATAAATTATAAAAGAAACTGAAATACAAGGGAAAAAATAATCACTATCAAGAACCTTGTAGATGAACGGCTATAATAAAATATTTTAAGTATTTTATTTATTTTAATATTTATAAAGTATTAATAAAGTATTTTATTATTTTAATATTTAAGTATTAGTCAAGTGGGAAATTGTCAAACAAATAGTCTTAAGTCTACAAATAATAATAAGGCTTAGCATATCCGAAGGCTCAATGCCAATACCAACAATCTCTCCTTACAAACTTCCGTCAACGGCAAGTCCCTAGAACAGTATGAAAAAAATACTTGCGGATTAGCATGGAATTAATAGGGTGTATAAAAAATACAGTTTCTTCAAATTCAAGATTTTAAAGGACTGTAAATATTTTAATCCTATTTAATACTTACCAATACTTAATAATCCCTTTAGGGCATTCACTAAATTTGTTTTATCAATTCGGCTTCTACAAAAAAAAAAAAAACTTATTTTAGTTATCTGTTTCAAAGGAGAAACATGACCGTGTCCTACGAAATTCTCGTAATTTTGAGGCATTGCTGAATAAAAAAAAATCATATCGGCTGAAGGAATTCGTAAATTATAAAATTTTGTTTTATGATATAGGTTTTTACTGGACTAGTAATTGATGATATTTAACTAAGAAGTAAAAAAAAACCATTCTCCAGTCATAATTTTTTATTTTCTCGCTTTCTACAAAGACGTTTCGACCCCTTGGGTCATTCTCAATTCTTTAATTGTCTATCTTGATTTATACTATTTTTCTGCAATTCACCATATTAATTTACTAATATCAACAACAACATAGATTATTAACAATTAAATATAAAATATCCTAAAAAACTGAAAATTTAAGTATAGATACCTCATATGGACGTCAATAATATAAAAGTTTTTGGAGATATATTCTTCTCCATGGTCATTTTTCATTCTGCCTTATGCTTTGGACTTCCCCTATTCTTAAAAACACCTTGATATTGCCTTGAAAAAATTAAAATTGTAAATCTATAGGAGTTTCATTAAAATGTTTTAATTTTTTTGTTTATTTAAATTATGCTATATATTAATTATTTTTAATATTTTATGTTTGAAATTTTGTTTTTTGGGAGTATTAGAAATAATATGAATACGATAGAAATAATATGTGAAGTTATGTGTGACAGGTTATGTTATGGTTATCTATAATGTAGGCTATTCTTTGTTTATTTATTTTTTAATTTCAATAAAATAGACGATATGATACGATAAGACAGACAATTGAAGAATTGAGAATGACCCAAGGGGTCGAAACGTCTTTGTAGAAAGCGAGAAAATAAATAATTATGACTGGAGAATGGTTTTTTTTTTAGTTCTTAGTTAAAAAAAATTTTTTTTTGAATGAATGTGAAATGTTTTAGAAAAGTTTAGTAGAGATGCGACATTTTTAAGCGACAAGACCGTATTATTGATCTCACCTAAATATTTTTGTTTTTAAACCTGTACAAGTACAAGCCACGTGTAGGGTCTTGGGTTCCGTATTCCGGGATAGTGTAATGTTTATATGTATGGGGATTTATATCCAAGTAAGAGTACCCAAAATATGGAGGTTTGGTGAGCACAGCAAGGCCTGTATATCCCAGAGGGTCCATCTACGGTAGGTAACAGTTTTAATAATTCACACGACCGCAACTTAGTACTGTACATACTGAGCAATACTTTCCGTATTAATGATTGCAATGTATGGTAATTTACTTAACCATCCTCCTCGTGAGCGACCCTATGCTGCTTTGTCAGCGCCTGCGCATTCCTGAGTGATGTTTCTATAATTACAAGTTTTGCACTTTTTATTTTAAGCCCTAAATAATTGATTTTTTAGTGGAAAGGTGAAGTTCAAGGCCATGGATCGTTGTAAATTCATCATAGGATAAATGGGGTAGTGGAGGAGGGCTAATGCAATTGTCTTTTATTAGCCCTATTTTTTCATATTTACCAGGGAGATTTTTTTTCTAAAATTGAATTAATTATTGTTGTTTATTTTATATTATTTTAAATGAACTAGACTCTCGTAATTTAGTAACAACAGGGCGAGCGTAGGCTTAACCCACCTCTGAGTGGTTTGTTTCACTTTGGAAGCAAATCTAACACATCTAAGTTCCTAAACTCAGCGATTAGTTTATCGATGGCATGACAAATTCAACAGGGCATTTCAAAACTTATTAATTGAAACGATCCGGCTAATATAAACTCGTCACTAACTCCAATCGTTATTCGTATTTTTAAGCCAATTGATTACTAAATTAATTGCACTAATTGCATGTCAACAGTAACAAGAAAATATTAGCCCTCGTGATGGACTAGAATTATTAGTTTTCTTCAATGATATATGTTCACCTTCAATATATGGGGAAGAAATCGGTCAGGGTGGAGGTGAGAGAAATGATTATTTAAATTGAGTCAAACTATGCAATGTTAAAACGTTCGCTTCAAATAAATAGTTCATCATTTAAGAAATTATTTCTCAGGTCTCCACCCGGACCAATTTCTTTCCCCTTTAAGTTTTTCCTCTGTATTACCTCCTTAGAGTGATCGACAGAATTATTAAATCCACCGATAAATACCACCCATGGCGAGTTTAGAAAGTTATCTAGTATTAAGAATGCGCTGGACTTCTCATATCAAATTCAGAACAAGACAGAGAAACTTATCCTGTAATCCGGTAGACCACTCAAAGCTGGCACGTTGCCAATCGGAGGCCTACTATACTGAATCCTTGTTCTATGGGCCAATAGTTATCCTACAACGAGCCAACAATCCAGTGAGTAGAGAATAATTGTAATTATTCATGTTTCCCAATAAGTAGGAACTTGAGCTATGGTAGCAGGTTTATACGTTAATCATTATTGTTTAACTGATTGATTGTGTCTATTGTTATTGTAAACCCAAAGTGAAATATAAGGAAATGAAAATAAATATAAAAGTTTAATATTGACCAAAATTATTTTTAATACTTTATTAGCAATGTCCCACAAGACTTAAAAGATTCGATAGATAACCAATGACAACCTGTTCAGTGTCAATAATTCGGAGCACTATTTTTAAGTAACATATTCAAAATATTAAATTTTATATACAGTAATTGAATTATAAATAATTTTTCATTTCCATTCATCCAATTAACTTTTACTTGAATTTGACAATAACTTTTTTAATTAATACTTATATATATATATATATATATATATATATATATATATATATATATATATATATATATATATTGACAAAGAAAATAAATAAATAAACACATAATGATGTAACACACTCATACTGGTTAACCTAACCCTACGCTGAAACAGCCATCGAAGAGCCCTTAATATCAAGGCAGCAATTAGCCGGGTCAAACTCCATTATGTATGCCCCGTTTTAATTCCGTTTCTCCCTCGATTCGGGATAGCGGATGAGCATTGCCCTGGCAATTGATTAATCGAATAAAAATCCAGAATGGCCTTTGTATCTCCAGGTCTCATCCTAATACAATATGTATTATATATCATTTTCAATGAAAAGTTAAAATAGTATTGTTTCCTGGGAAACTATGGAATATTTCGGAACAGATAGTGACGGAGAGCTCATCCAACTCGTGATATTGGTACCTTAAACACAAACACGAACTGCGTCCATGCAACCAACCATTTGGTTACCTAAGGAAAACACCCAAATACTTTGAAGTGACCACAATTTATCAACAACATGTTTAAAATCAACAAAATCTGCATAATATTAATATCATGTCGTCGGATTAGCAAAACAAAAAGGTATCTACCAAATTTTCATTCATAAGAAATTAATAAAAGGATGAGAACAATCAATAGTGAAAAAAAAGGTTATATTCAAGCAATGTAGAAACAAGATCTGGAGACAGTAAAATAGTACGTTATGTACATAGAAGCATTGTTACATACCGAGAATAACTCAAAAACATTAATTATTATTGCTTAACCGACCTCAAAATGTTCAATTCGTAGTGATATTGGTACCTTAACAGAAATACGAAGTACACCAATGCAACCAACCATTTGTTTACCTAAAAAACATATTAAAAAAATTTAAACAAAAATCGAAAATAGTTTCTGAGCCCGATTTATCTGTATGATGTCTAAAATAGCTAAAATCTTACCAAGTCTTGAAATTTAATAAACCAAACAAACAAAAGTTAGTAGCAAGTAACATTAATTAATACTAAAACACAAATGGAATAAAGTACCTGAATAAATTGAATTTAAAATTATTCTTTACATACTTCATTACAACATAGTCATAAAAAAAGCAAGAAATGACTAATCAACACCTGTAAAAGGCTGTCTTACTTCAGTAGTAGGTGAAGGTAACATTATCACACACATGATCTTTCTTTTTATAAAATATTAACCATATAAGTAAATATATATAAAAGAAAATTATAATAAAACTTAGCGATTATAATAAAGCAAGAAAATTATAATAAAGCAAGGTTCGATTCCGATACCACCAATCTCTCTTAACAAACTTCTGTCCACGGAACACCACTCCAACCCACATCCCCCAGATCTTCCCTTCTATCCCTGCAAAATGATTTTAAAGCTTTTTATTACTACTTATTACAAGATTGAATGATTAAATAAAATTTAGTGTGCCAAATGTAATATATTCTGAGGAGCCATTATATTTACTTCACATAGGACACTACAGATCCGTGCAGGTTCTGTAGGAGCAAAGTACTGTAGCAAACAGTACTTTGCTCTTAATGTAGATCGGACTATGAATAGAACTACTCTTATAAGGAAGTAACTTTATAGTTAATAATAATATATCGAGTTTATGCATTCCAAGATTAAATTATTGTATTTAACTATGAATCTTGGATGTAGAAATGAAGTAATAATTCACCTCTTCAATTAGTTATTGTATTTTGTTAACAGGAATTCTCGACCGATTTCTTATTATTTTTAATTTAATAATTACAGAAATTTATTTTAGAAATTATACAAATGACTTTTGGTACACTTTGTATTTTCTCAAATTAAAGAAAGCATTTTAATTCATATTATATATATTAATAAAGATTTTCTATTTTAATAAAATAAATGAAAGGAAGTTTAAAATGCAGTACTAAAATAATAATTAAATCTCAATTATTGTAATAATTAAGAAAATGCATCACGTGACTTTTGCATTAAAAAACGCCACATAATATATGGTCCCTTAGCAAACGAAGAACCTAGTAAAGTAAATAAAACCAATGAGCTGCGAAAGGAAAAACTCATTCCTAATGCAAACATGTTACAGCAGCAATACTACCACAGGAAACCAGGCACCAGAACGCATCTAAATGCGTACGATGTGGTCAAACGCAGCCTGCACAAAGTAATGGGGCATTGTGTGCCAATTGTGGCCTACACCATTCAGGCACCGATATGCGATTTATGAACCTTAAACCACTAACAAATGCGTGATCCATTAAAATGTATGAATATAACTTTACCATGCAAATCATTGCAATTCTGATTATTCTCTCATTGACGATTTTAATTCAATATAATTCACTCATATACTCTGAATGTTAGTCTAGTTTGCCATCATTGCCAACACCTCATCAAAAACAGTGATTTTTCAAATCATCATTCAAGGGATCATCTATCAGCCTACTTCCACATGCTCTGAAATAATTCAGTAAAAAAAATTTCAGTACACAGATCAATTAAAAATAATACCCTTCCTTAATGAATAAATCAAAAAGTCTAGATGGCCACAGCTAAGACTCCGACTATTCTACTAAATGGAATAACCGAAAGGAGACACCCTATTAAACTTGAGGTTGGAGACACGAGAATACGTCTAAGTAGGTCAGTCACCTTGGAATAAGAATTAGTAGAGGATTTAATGTCACTCATCATTTAGACTATCTAGGAAATAAGGTGGCTCAGGCCTTGAAGAATCTTAGTGGTTTGGGGGTGCTTTTGGGAGTATCAGATTCCCAAGGACAATCACCATTTATAAAGGAATGATTCAAGGCATTATACGGTGAGCATCCCCTGCGTCAAAAATCGTTTGTGTCGCTAGAAGCGCAGGTTGGCGACGATCTAGCGGACAGATCTTCTGCGAGTCACAAGAGCGTATAGGTGTACGTATTAGCAGGAGCTGTTTCTATCCATCTTCTCATGCGTGAAGATTTATACAAATTTAACCTTAAAAAAGAAGGATCGTCAGGTCTACCGTACAATATCCAAGACACCATTGATGAGTGGGATCGTCAGTGGGTGACAACCACAAAAGGTGCTACATTGAGGAAATACTTTCCCACCGTATGGTCACGACTAGATGCAACATGGTTTCTCCCGGACTACTGGATTTCGCAATTTCTCACAGGTCATGGAGGCTTTCGGGCTAAACTTCATGAATAAGGAAGAGATATTGACTCTTTATATCTTAGCTGCGATGTTCTGGAGTCAGCGGAGCACTTTGTCACAAGTTGCACCGCCTTTGAGTCACTAATAGGATCTTAGGAATGCTGAGGGGAATCGGACTTTACGTCTTCTCCGAGAATGAATTACCTCAGTTAATGACCCGAGATAATTACCCGTGCTTCAAAGAGTTTCTGTACGAGTGGAAAGCGAGATCGGGAATAACACTCTTCGATCTTGGAAGGAGAACCCATGGAAATGGCCAGAAAGAGTCATAGAAAATTATATTGAAAAGTTTATAGACAATACAATTATTGTGTGATAATTAATATTGTCAAAACCCGTGTTGCCGTAAGGCAAGGAAGGGTGTTTAAATAAATTAGAATTTTTTTTATAACATTTATATTTTAGTGAACGTGAAGTATAAATAATTGAAATATACGCGCTCACTAATAAAGATATATTTTTTATTCTCAATTCAAAATTGATATTTTTTAAACACAGATATATATAAAGTAATAATCAAAATAAACTTGTGTTTATAGCTGGCTGCTACAATATTATATACTTAATAATAATACTAAAAAAAAGCTGTAAGGGCATAAAGATGCACTGGAATCAATCTACGATAATTTACCACAATATTTTCTATAATATACATGCTGAAGATACATCAAAGATGAATCCTTCTAACAGCCCTTCGGCCAAACCCTCAAACGTGCATACTCCTCGATTTTGCTTAGTATTAATATAATATAATTTTTTTGTCTTGGTTTTTTTTATTGATTTCTTGTGCTGATTCGAGTTATAAATTCGACATCCTTTACACAAACTAAATATTTGTTATAATATTTAACTTCAAATATACATTTAGTTATTTATAATTTTTTTTGTATTCCTATCAACCACAATTACTAATTCTGATCCATCTCATTACTACCACAAAGACTACATTATAATAAAAATAAATAAACTAACCCTTCATAAATATTTTATAGGACATTTGAACCATAGCAGACATAATCCTCGGCAATTGGGTTATAAATTATTGGCGCCGAAACGGCATCTGCCCGCTTCTCATGCAAATTCCTCCTAATCAGAGCTATCCAACCAATAACCCCCGATTTTCTCAAGCCGCCTCTAATCCAATTTGGGAGGAGTCACAGAGTTTCTGACTTCTTCCTCTCATCTCGGGTATATATATATATCTTTGACAGATTTCTATTTATATATATACTCATAAAGAATCCCAAATTCAGAATTCTGAATCATATATTTTTGTGTAATACTTAAACTGTATATGCACACATAAAGAATTCCGAATATAGAACTCAGAATCTTTTATTTTTGTTTAATACAAAAACTATATAAACTATTTATACATACACACTTAATGAATCCCAAATTTAGAACTCTGAATCAGTATTTTACAGGTGAATTATCATGAAAGAAAAACTGAATAATGTAAAAACATAGTACCTTCAAGCCTGATAATAGTCAACTGGAAGTATACACACACAAATAAAATTTATGATTAAACCTCAGAAAAGAGAAAATCTGAAATGGTTAGGATTAGGTTAAATAATTTTCAATTTAGTGGAGAATGGAGCATTGCTGTTCGCTATTTTTTGAACATCTTGGGATCTAGGGTTCTGTTACTTGGTAGACATTGCACTAATTATTGCACACACTGTTATGGAGGAAGGCAATTTGTCTTAGATCACGTTCAACCGCCCGATTCTTCCTGCTAGTTTAGGTACCCACTTCCTAAGGGTCCTAGATCCATAGGATCTATCTCCGGCTGCTAACAGATAAACAAAAAGTGTGCCAACATCGGAATTTGCACCAAGGACCTACAGCACGGCAACTCAGTGCCCTAATACTGAGCCACTCAGCTCCTTACGGTGAATAAGAGCTTAAGTCGACATTTCGCCCAGAGATTTAATTATACTGAGGAAATCGGGATCGTGTAATTCTTGTAGTTTTTGGCTTGAAATGTAATTTTAATATTAGAAATAACTCCATTCCAAGCTTATGCTTGACTTAGACACGAATCCACTACGAGACATATAACAGGTTTCCGATTCCTTAAGTACAAGACATGTATGGAGAAAATTCGACTTAAACACTTATTCATTGGGACTGAACATGTGAATGTGTTCATATAATACATTAAAATATTCGGAATCTCCCTTTCATCCATGATTTAGTAAAAACCATTGTATTATTCCAAAATAAAAATAGAATGAAAATTAACGGATGTAATTGATGAACAGGAATTCCGGAACTTAAGAAGAACATTTGACTCTACGTCCCTTTGCACGTTATTTATATAAGTATACTTATAATATTCTTTAGTCAAGTGAAACTAAAATTTAATATTACTCCCAACAAATTTAGACGAAATATTCGTTTCACGTATTTTTTTTCATTTTCTTTAATTACGAATTCACTCCTGCAAACATTTAGCATAGAATTAAAAACGTGTTATTACTTTTTTAATTAATAAACAAATTAAAAATAAAGATGCAAGAATAATTAAAAACCTGTAGTTACGATGAGGATAAAAAACAAATATAAATTGTTTTTAATTAACGAGAAACATTATAATCATGACACAACAGACTTGATGGTGTAGGGAAGAGAGTCCTGGTTTATTCGTGACCCTCAGGTAAAATATTTATTATATTTTTGTATTATTGCTTAAAACCTAAAATCCTTTAAGTGAATATTAATAACTTCGTTTTAAGTTTCACGATGAAACCAGCCTGCCACAAGTCCTTCAATTATGAGTGGACGAAAATCTTAGATCATATAATTTTTTGTGAATTGTAGCAATATATAAGAATACATATTTTTTAAAACATATTTATAGTATTATTTTTTAGGTCTAAAATAATTTTTGTCCTTTTATTACTCAAATAGATTTTAATGATATTTTGTCGGCATTGCCAAGCAAGATGAAGGGAATACTTTATGTTTAGTCTATTGTTGCAATTGATCAGTTAAATTATTTTTATAATACTTTTAAAAATTGGTAAATGAAAAAGCAAGTGTTTATTATAGTATATAGTATATTATAGTTGTCACACAAGTAAGCACAGTCATTTTAATTTAAATAGAAAAATATACTAAATATACATGGATTAAAACAATAAAAACGAGTGCTACATCTCATTATAATATTTCGATTTTAGAACTGTTCTTTCAATTTTTAAAAAATGCATTTCGCTCAGATTATGACATTATTCCTATAATTTTAAATTGTTGTATATAAAATAAATTAAAATTAAACAAATTTTATTAAATATCCTCTCACTGGGGGTCACTGAGGGTGTACTAAACTAAACTTCAACCGTGACCTAGAATAATGTCAGAGTAACTCTACTAAAGACGGTACGTACCTATTGTAGTACAAATAAATTAAACAGTTTCATATTTTATAAAATAGGCCCCACCCATTTCAATTATTAAAATATCAAAAAAAGAAAAAAAACTAATAGAAAATATCAGTTGATAAATATGAAAAAAATTATATGGAAAATAAATGCTAGTGTCCTACATTTAATTAACAATCAGCTGGTCAAACAGAAAAAAACAATTTTCTCCGTGGTAAAACGATTTTCTTGGTATTATTAACTAAATTTAAAATTTCTTTTCCCTCAATTATACTTCAATCATTCGTAGTATCACTCAAATAATTTTAACTGCGTTATAAATAATTATTCAGATATTCATAGGTGGGTTAGCTCAGTGTGTAGTGCTGAGTTGCTCTACTGAAAATCCCGGGTTCGAATAAATATTTTGTTCTATTAACTACGGGTTAAAGAGGGAACCTGTGAATCTGAAGACTCTTCTGGGGCTCACCCAGCTTCTACAAAACGGATGTCCTTAGTTTACGAAATAACCTAGCGGTTGAACGTGATCTCGGAAAAATACCCTTCCTGCGCAAACATTTCCTAAGGAATAGTATAGTCCCTACCATGATCTGAATATACTGAAAATATAGGTGTTGAATCGCCGTTGGGTGGAAAAAAATTAACTAAACTCTTGGTCGATGAATCTGACTAAATTCGGAAGGGAAATAAATGCTAGTTCAAGAGCCCTATTGTGAATTGGCAATCAGGCGAAAGGACACAAAAAACAATTTTCAAGAGGAGATAAATGATTTTTTTTTTAGTTAGACTAGAATAATTTGACGATGTGTTTTCTCTATTTATATTATCCTTATTAATTATACGATTTTTTAAATGTATAGGGTGACCTGAAGGCGATCGGGATAAACCGCTTCGACAGAGGCGAATGGCGAAAGAAATTAGCAGAGGCCAAGGTTCTTCAAGGACTGTAAATCCCATAAATAAATAAATAACACTTATCTTGTTATAATTATTCAAAATTTTATGATGAGGTTTTGGACAGTCCTAATCATACACACACACATTTCAAGTCAAAAATAAACAAATAATTTATTTCCTTGTCTTTTTTTATAACATTTGTATGGAACTTTTATAATTCCCTCCCCTTTTTCTAAGGACTTTAAGTAACATACTTTCCTATTCCTGCTAAGGGAAAAAGACTATTAGTACATATCACAAACTTTTCCAATCAGAGTGGGAAAGTCTCCATTAATTCCATAGATCCGTCTTGAATTTCAAAAACTCTATTAACTGTTGTAGTCTGATTCCAATCATTTTATATATAGAACCAAAAAATATTTTAATGCTCAAAATCATCTTCACATTTTTCATTTTCAAACAAAGTTACTAGTACTACTTTTTAATACTAAAAATGAATGATAAAAATCTTCTGATGATCAAAGGGTATCAATTTTTTTTTAAATGCATAAAGGATTTTTCCTCCTTTAGTAACTTTGAAGTGATAAAAATTACTTGTATCCGTTTGTATCCGAGCTAAATTTTATATATTTTATAGCTACCTCTCTCCCATTAATATTGAGATGCATTATAGCTTGCACACTCCAGGAAAACATTTTTTTTCAAATTTTAGAGTACTCATTTTCAAGAAGGGTTTTTTTTTCACCTCCTTAATCAGAAAAAGTAAGCGAATCTCTGCTCCTCACGATATGTATCTTTATAATATCAGTGCTTTGATGATCATTATTCACTTTTTTAATTCAAAACTAATCTAAAGTAGAAAAACCCAAGCAATGAACAGCGCAAGGATGTGATTCTGGTAATAACACGCTAAAATGCGTGGTGTTTCTTCCGATTAGGGATATCCGATTTACAGAGGCTGGGTGAGCCCCAGGATGGTCTGCAGATCCCACAGAATCCAGAGTACTTTTCAAAATAAATACTTCCTCGGCTGGTTTCTAGCTAGGGAACACTGTCGCACAAATATTTTTATCTGGTTTATGACCGACATCCAGACGTTATAAATTTATTATAAATTATAAATTTATCGTCGTTATAAATTTGGAGGAAAACTAACAAATAATCGGCTGTAAATAGAATGAATGATTTATATGTCACAGCAAATATAGAACATGTGACCTTTTCCTGCACTACAACAGCCATTGGTTAGTAATTGGCTGAGTTTTTTTAACCTTCCAGACTGTTTCTAACGTAAACATTGTGCAGTGATGTTATTTGTTTAATATAACGCAAAATTGCCAGGTTGTTCTCTCAATTTACTCTATACAGTTTACAGAGTCTAGGTTAGATCTCTGGGTCTGCAGAATCCGCAGGAGTGGTTACTGAATGTTAGGAGTTTAAATAACTTATTCAAACTGAGCTATCGCACCTCCAATTTAAACTAAACCATTTACAAACTTCGATATATGTTGGCCGAGTAACCGACACTTCCTGATCGACGACTTGAACGAAGTATACAGCGTTAAGTACAAGTATCAAGGAAGTAGGATGATAGTCCCTGATAAGTTTTCCAGGATGATGGAAAATCCATGCAAACGTCTATTGTCGTATGCAGTTATGAACGACAACTTACCGAAGATTTTATTTTGAAAAGATATAATATAACTATTTTTAATTCGTTTTTTACAAAGGGGGTAGAGAAAAATCAGTAAGTTTTTTAAAAAAAATAAAACAAGTCATTATCATAAAATCATATATGAAGTTCAAACATTTAATATATGGATTTTTCTTTAATATTATTCAAGGCATTTTTTTTCATATCTGGTTTGATCATGATCTCTGATGTATCGAGTTTTGTTTCACCATTAATAATTAAATTTGAATAAGGAGGCCTTTCGAAAATGCTTTATTAGGGCCGTTTAAAGCGAAAAATTAACAGCTCTATAAGATTTGTCCTTGGTAATACGAGGCGATCCCACGTGTCACATCACTACGATGAGTTAAAGTGGCTCTTCTCTCCCATTCGTAGACAATATTTCCTTAGTGCTTTTCTATACCTGCAACACCCTTCATATATCTACAGTCTCCTTCAATTCAAATCGTATGGCCAGCACCACAAAACAAGATCCCACCTTTCCGAACTATACACTCGTTTCCACAGAACGTTCCTTTCTTGCCTGCTCCACCATAGTATGGAACTCAATCCCTCCTTTCATCCAATATGCTTCTTCACTGACTTCCAATCCTTTCTGTTCCAACATCTCTTGGCATCCCAAAAAGATGCTCTCTAAGCAGGTCAATCGTCTGCTTAAATAAATCAGTATCGAATAATCGATTTCGTTGCTTATGCGTTCTTTGTTTATTTTTCCCAAAGAAGATAAGGACTATGAAACACTTTATTGCATTCATTTATTTTATTTAATGACTGTTGATTTATTCTTGACAATTGGTTTAAGTCCTGTCAAGCTTCTTACTTTTTATTTATTTCTTCTCTATTTTTATTTATCTTACGTTTTTGTCACTTTTAAATACTTCATGATTTGTATTATTATGTAGCCTCCTGGCCTGATATATATATATTATGTTTATTTTTCTGTTCATGTTTGTTATTCTAAAGGGACTTGGTCCCAGAATTCTAAACAAAAACAATGTACTGTGTTTAACCGATTCCGGGAATTCTTGGGCTTTATACGGGAGGTTTCGGTCGAGCATATTTGTACTGCAATATTATTTATACGATTGTTTACTTAGTTGATAGAACTGTTACAAAATTAGTCGATTAGTTTGGCTTTGTTTTTGGTCGAGTTAGTTCTGCTTTTCGGTTGATGAATCAGAAATTAGCTGCTAATTAGCTTCTCTAGACCTTTGTTCAAAGTCTCAAAAGCCCAGCTTGCTTTTAAGTTACCCTTAATAAATCTATTGTATCAATCATGATACACTAGCCACCCTAACTAATTTAAGAGTATCCCATAAATATATAGTAAATGAAACGATGATAGAATCATAAGTAGTCGGGGAAAAATCGTGAAATTCATATGTATATATTCGTTCATATACAGCCACGAAATATTCAGAGCAAGTAAACCAACATATTTTGCTTATATAATCTATACACGACGAGCAGAAAACCCAAAAAATAATTTTTTAGAACTGCAAACAATCAAGAACTTGTATTACTTATAAGGAGTTTAAAATTCATGTAATAAATACATAAACAAAGAAAGCTATGAACTGTAAAATATAAAATTTATTTAATTATTAAAATTAATAAACGAACTAATTTATGTTACTGATTTATGAACTAGATATATATACTTTGAATATTTTTGCAATTATGTAAATCGTCATATTTTCTTCTTCTTTTTTTTGTTTTGTTAGATTGATGATTCACATAATTGGAAAAATATTCAAATCATTTATAGATATATTCAAACAATGTAGTTTAGAATACTAGCAATGTAATATCGTTGGCGAATGTAGCTATGATGGGAAAGAAGGTCCTTTGAAAGGTATTTAATAAAAATATATTTATTGGTAGTTTTAATGATGACAAAGGTTTTTGTTTCTTTTCATTTCTTCTTTTTTGCTAATTATTCTGATGATCTTCTTGTGTGGAGATAGCTTAAATTGATTAGTTGTAAATTGCGTATGCAAATATTATTAATTTCTCTACTTTTCTAATTATAGTTATTTTTACATTTTGTTTTTTATATTCGACTTACAAACTAAAAATAAAATTTAATTTTCAAGTAAATGTTGCATATTTTTTGGTACTCCAGAAGGTACGTGCTAACTGAATACAAGATTATTATTCGTCTGAGGTATTCAATTTTTTTTTCTCTCCGTTTAGGAATTTAGTTTAATTTGGCATGTTCAATTCCCTATGAAGGTGCATAGTTTATAATGATCTTACATTATTATACCATGACGTTTATTACTCCTGTCTATTTTATATTTTGGAATGTATAATCATCATTTATTAGTGAGTAGAGAGACATTCCAGTAGGCACTATATCAAGTGTATTAAAAATAATTTTTCCTGAAAGTCTGTTTTACCATCTACAATTGTCCTTATTAGTGATGGCTTAGTAGAAATTCATCTAATTATAAAGATAGAAAATAAAAAGCATTCGGGGATCTTTATGTCAAAGTTGAAGAACACTTTACAATTACATGATGAAATTCTCATACCTAATAAAAATAAAACATAAATAATGATTAAGGTGTTTAAAACAATATTAATTCTGAAAACGAGAGAAATTTACAGAAGAATCAAGAATAAGTGAAACTATAACTTTCTAAGGATAATTAATAATTTACTCTAATGAGAAATATAATTCCGAATGAAGTATTAATTATTCAGAGTTGCAATTTTAATTATGAAATAATCAAATCGGTACTTGCCCTGAAACGCTGCTTCCACCCCTTATCATTCTCCCCTCTCTTTCTCTCTCTCCTTATCAGATAAAGACTTAGAAACTTGGCAGTCTATTTCTCTCTTAGATGGTTTAAATAAATAATGAAATAAAATTTAAAGGCATACGTGCAGAAAAGCAATTATTCAATTATATAATTATTTGTTTACAATTTGATGATAACTTCTTTATAATATATAAATTATCTGAATAATTCATATTCATATTAAAATTCTAGAAGAACAGTAAGCTTACCATTTAATACTCTCTGTCGTGCCTATCTTTCCACGATATCAATAATTAGCGAAACTATTCGCTTACTGTCGTGGTCACGGTAAGATGAGAATACAATAATATAACAAAAAAAAAAGATATGGAAATAAAAGGTGGAATCTTCTTTTATTACTCCATAATCCATAAGCCACAAAAGCTGTTTATAAAGATATAGTTGGAACGAGCGCGGGCAACTATCATGTTTTCTCTTCTGAGGCAGTAACTTTTTATCTCTTCGGTCGCTCTGGTATCGACTCGGGTTCATAGACCTAGGGAGCTATGTGCTTCAGCAAAATAGGCTGGAAATATTCCATTTACTACGATATTTATGTCAATTTTTACAATTAATAATATATTTATTTTAGTTACAGTTTATAAATATATCACCCCTATGCAATAAAACCGGCACTACAAAGAAAGTGCGATTTTTTAGTATATATAACTCTAGTAATCAGCTGATATAGAGCAGTTACGTCTATGTCAAATTTTCAAAAACTTCTCTAGGATTCGGGTAGCAGTGGTGCATAACCTGTTAACTTGTAATTTTGAGTTGAGCCGGTTGTTTTCAAAGGGGCGATATTATGTTAATTAATATAAATAAACGTAAGCATTAAGGCCGGATAATTTTATGACCTTAAAAAAGATCATTTGTTTTATTCATTAAATTTAAATAATTTTTTCATAAACGGAAGAACATTTTTTAATTCTTATTTTTCACACTTTTTGAAAACAATATGATTTAAACGTTTATTTTTATAATTTTTTGGAATAATTAAATATAGCACGCAATAGGAAATAGTTGTCTGTTTAGTGATTAGTTTAAAAAACACATGTAACAAAAGTGAAGACAAAAAAAAAAAACATGACAAAAGTGGAGTCAATCGGCTTTTGTTCACTTAGACAACATCAAACCGAACACTGTTAGCACGAGCCTCTTGACGTGCACATCATAAGCTCCGAGTTGCTATAAGACTTGAAGAGGTACTAAGTCACTGCCCACCTGCAGGTATCGAATTGACCCAGTCTACATCTCGGCCTATGGCTTCTAAGCATCCTCGCTCGTCATGCCGAGAATCTACCATCTACTTCGATACACAGATAAGGACTACACCAGATAAACCTTTATTATTTTGTAAATGATAAACATTTATTTATTTTGCAATTGATTTAATTTAAACAATTGATAAGACCGTGGAAAAAATTCCAACGAAAAGCCCTTAAGTCTCCAAATTAAAACAGAAATTGAAATTATCCGTCCAATATTTCGCCTATTCAGGCATCCTCAGGGTAGATAGAGAAAAAAACAGAAATAAAACAAAACATGAATAATGCACCCAAGAAGCATCTCCCACCATCTCCAAGGCTCAAATGCAACTAATGAATCATACGGATAACCATATAAAAAATATGGTTAAGATTGCAATGAAAAGAAAAACAGCATTATCAAAACACCAGTGGATTTATAGTATATGGTTTTTGTCTTATGTTTTGGTGCTGTTTACAATTATTTATTTTTTCCTGTTGTGGTTTTTATAGATTGGTGAGTGTATGTTGAATTTTCAAATTCTCAAGTATTTATCAGCTGTTCTTATCTAACCTTACCCAGCCGGGGTCGAGTAACCTTCCTTATGATTCATTAGTTCACTCCTTGAGTTGCATTTGAGCCTTGGAGGAGGTGGGGAGCTTCTTGGGTGCATTATTCATGTTTTGTTTTGTTTTTGTTCTTTTTTTTTTCGTCTTTCTCTACCCTAATGATGCCTGAATGGGCGAAATATTGGACAGATAATTTCAATTTCTGTTTTAGTTTGGAGACTTTAGGGCATTTCGTTGAAATTTTTTCCACAGTCTTAACATTTATGTAAGGTCTCTTTTTATTTTTCAATATTGACATGATTTATGTTATTAGCTTAATAATAGGTTACATTCGAAGCTCTGATCGGAAGGTCCAACTATTTCGCGGGAGCTCACACAGCAAGCTTATAACTCAACCGAGTAATATTCTAAAAATACATTATATCTATTGTATATATAAATACAGTATAGATATTGGCTTATAATAATGATTATAATATTATATATTTTAAGTAATAAAATATCTGGCAAAGTATCGACTAATGACAACTTTGAAAAGGCAGGATGTTTTCGTGCCAGGACTCCGTGCCGCGAGATCGCAATCAGGAACTCTTTAACCTTCATGTTTGTTCACTTCAGTGACAGCCTGCAATCTTAGTAACGTAGTGGAAGGCCGCATGACAAGATATTTGTACTGTGCTATAATCTATTTGTAAAAAATAGCATGAAGCAATATGATATAAATACTTTTTTTTTAAATTTATTCTAGAAATTTACATCTGTATTATTATAATACAAGTAAATGCCAGGAGTGGTACATATTTGCATAAATAAAGACAGGTAGGTTTTAATGTTACATCAATTATGTGTTTGATTGTGCGGCAGTATAATTTAAGCAATTATTCAGAAACGAATTCAATGTAACCCAGTGATGGTATTTATATAACAAGTTCAATCTATTGGGTCTCGAGGCCGTCTTTTTTTTGGACGCCTCGGAGATTTACCAGGAATTGAAGAGGAAGATAGGTTAGAAACTAGAAGGTATGTGTGAAAATGAAGTAGGTTATGAAAGGACAGATAGCGGGTTCGGGCCAAATCAGCAACAAATGGAAGATTGAGGTCATTATGGATGACTTAATTAAGCAGCATTAAGGATTTGGATACAAGAGGAAGTAGATGGCTTAGTGGAGCCCCAAAGCTCTACTGCGTAAGTCCAAATAGATCTTATAATAGAGTCTTTTGTAATTAATCGTGAGCTTAGAGCATTTGTCTAGTATGTGTTACAGTAGCCTTAAACGGCGAGCAGTTTCGTTTCTTTTCAGTCTCGTATGAGGATTCCTCGTTAGAAATTTGTCGAAGTAATCTTAAGCATGAGGGGACAGGAATATATAAGTAGTAATAGCACTTCTAATTTTTTATGGGTTAATAGAATTAATTAGTAATCGTTTCCATAACATACATACATTGTTGTAAGAGACAAAATATCTTTCTCCTTTGTTTCAAATCAACCTCACCATCATTCTCGTTAAATCATTTTTTTAAATGAGTTTACATAATAAGCGAAACCTCAACTTATAAGCAATTCCATCAAATATTACATTGTATAAACATTCCAACAAAAAAAGATTTAAATCGAAAGTCCGTAAAATATTAAAAGTGCCTTATGTTATTTCAATCGGTTACAAATACTAATACTGTAAATATTAAGAAAAATATAATTCCATTGAGTTGTATGTTGAACGTCTTGGTGGTGGGGTACTGTCTCATGTTTAGAGCCTGTTTGGGCTGATGATCGTTGGGATGTACTGCACCTTTTTCCTCGAGATATGATTCACATAACCCTTTTTGTTTTTGTGTCTTGATAATGCCTGAATAGGCGAAACGTCGACTGGTAAGTGGGTGTATTACTAGATTTGAAACATAAGGCTTTGCATTGTGGTTTTTCCCAATTGCATTATAATATAATTCCTTTGGATCAATTCAGATAATAATACGATTTCATAATACAAGAGCTATATGAGATAAAATAATGATGCGAATAAAAGTAATTTATAACTGATTTTCGATCTTTATCGATTTACTGTTCAGATATTCATGAAAATATTTATATCCAGGTTTTTATGAAGGGCTCAAGGAGAAACAGGAAACAAGAATTTTGATCAAGGCCAAAAATAACAGGCCTTCCCTGTTATTTTATTCTATTATTCCAGTTTCTTGTTTATTTTTAAAGAGTTTTTTAACCTCACTAATGGTAAATGCATTTTTGTTCTGTTTTTTACTTCCTCGACGCTAAAATTAGGAATGCTTTTCATTTAGAAGTGGTAGTTTTCAGTAATTTTCAATTTAGAGAAGACTGGCGAGCCAGACTGCAGCAGTCCTTGACTGTTTTTCTACAGTCTACAGGAGTTGTAGCGCCACGGATGATGATATTGATAATGTATTCTCAGTATAATCCAGGAAGGTGTGTGTGTATTTGTTTTATCCTTATCTGCAACACACAAAAGAATTAATTAATATTTTGTGTAATGATTTATATCTCATTATGGAAATTTTATTCATTTTAATACAGTGAATGTATCGACTAAAAAGCGGTCAAAAGTTTCTAATTTTTACAAAAAATAAACATTTAAGCCGATTTCTACAGTATGTTTCGTTTCATTAATCCTCAACAAATCAATAACTATGGTAATAAATATTCTGAAAATAAAATTCCTTAAACCAGCTAAGTAGTTGATAAAAATAAAAGGCAAAGTGTCTAGCAGTTATATTTTTAATAAATGGAAATATTATTTTAGAACTACAAAATGTTGATATTGTAAAAAAATCGCACCGTAAAACTTTAAGATGTTTGATATGAGCATAACCCGTTATAATAAGACAAATACTCAATGCCATAAGTTGGTTATCTTAGGGTCAAACCCAACATCTTCATACATGCATATGTTTTCTGTTACAACTAAAACTATTTATTTAAATAATCCATTTTTTTATGGATACTATGATATATTCCAAAAAGATCAGGTAAGGATATTCATCTATTTTTATTATTTTCAAACTATTTTTATTTATTTTTATTTTTTAAAGAGAAAAGATAGGCCCTCGACCGGGATTTGAACCCGGAACCTTTGTCTCACCGTGACATCGCTCTGCCAATTGAGCTATCCAAGGCCCCTCCCGGTCGAGAACAAACCTTCTCTCTTTTAGATCCTATAGCCCCAGCGTGCTCCCGCCATTTTAGCGATGAATACGCAAGGATGAAGTTCTTTGAACATTAATTTTAATTTAGGATCTTATTGACTTACGTCATATTATTATTTATAATTTTTTATAATTATTGGTCATTTTTTATGAGTTATAAATATTTTTATTTTTTAAAGAGAAAAGATAGGCCCTCGACCGGGATTTGAACCCGGAACCTTTGTCTCACCGTGACATCGCTCTGCCAATTATAAAAAATTATAAATAATTATATAACGTAAGTCAATAAGATCCTAAATTAAAATTAATGTTCAAAGAACTTCATCCTTGCGTATTCATCGCTAAAATGGCGGGAGCACGCTGGGGCTATAGGATCTAAAAGAGAGAAGGTTTGTTCTCGACCGGAAGGGGCCTTGGATAGCTCAATTGGCAGAGCGATGTCACGGTGAGACAAAGGTTCCGGGTTCAAATCCCGGTCGAGGGCCTATCTTTTCTCTTTAAAAAATAAAAATATTTATAACTCATAAAAAATGACCAATAATTATAAAAAAATATTTTTATTTATTTTTTAAGTTATTTTTAAAAAAATATAATGATATATAAAAAAGATTTCAACATCATTCCCAGTAGAGATGTAGGTAACGGCGCAAAGTCCTTCCTTACCGGCAACACAGTCAGGTCTTGCAGGTCTGCAGCGATAATCCTTGCAGGCGCTATCTAATAGGTAGAAATTAGAATGCATTTTAGAGTTCATATCGATATTAATGGGATGTAGGTAATATCAACCGTATAAATATAAATTATTTATTCAGTTAGCATCAAGAGATTGATCAGGTGGAGTCAAGAGACACTCCTGGGGCTCACCTGACTTCTATACTACGATTAACCTTAGTTACGGGAAAAACTAACGGGTGAACGTGATCTCGGACAAATCACCTTGCACAATCGTTGTCTTAAAAACAGTATAGTCTCTATCACGTACTGAACCTAAGATCCTTTATGGGCACTAGTATAAGAGTTTAAAAAAATAATTATATTATAATAGAACATTTTTGTCACTTAAATTCCAAGAAATTATGTTTCTTAACTTAGAGTAAAGTTTTATTTATTCCACCAGTAAGTTACAAAGTAGAAAATAAGGCGGTAACAATGACTAAACGTCCCTACTTTGCCCAGTGCATTACCGTGAAAGATGTGGGCTACTAGTTTCGGTATCAATCATTTGGATTGCTTGCTTCCTCCAGTTTTCATAGAGGTTTTCCTCTCTTGAGGAAACTGACCCTAAGAAAGTACACGAGTGACCTAGTTTTAACATGGAGCAGGAAAAAGAAGAACTTACCTGGAAAAAACAACTTTTTTGTTAGGAGATGGATTACATAAAATATGTATTCCGTTAATAGACGTAAATCGGTTTTTTTATGATGACTTGATAATTTTACTATCGGTGTTTTAATGGTTGTTATCATGCACATTTAATCTGCATTTGTGATTAACGAAAAAAGCATCAGATTGATCTATGTTTATATAATATATAGTGGTTTTATTGTATGAAAGCAGTAAATAATTTTCAACATTTTCTTTAGTAATGTAATAGGTTTATACAAATCATCAATTTTAAAGATCTCCCTTTATACCTTTTCATCATTTTCGGAATTATTCAACAGCGAATTATCTCAGTACTTGGTGCCTTGAGTTTATGATGTATCCGGCCCTAGTTCAGGATACACAGTGTTGTTGTGTATAAACTTGTCATGGGAATAGTAGTCATGTAATGATGTATTTCTCTACTTTGGTGTAGTTTTTTTTTTTATTAAAATTGTATTAACTGAAATGATTTTTTTTATTAGATTCACAGTCAGTATAATGATTACGATTATGTATAACTAATTTTCTCAAAATAATAACGTGAGATTCCTCAATCAGAATTTAAAAAAAATAATATAAAGGTTTCAATTGTATTTATTCGTCACCAATATGAAATTTAATATTTATGTGGAAATGGTTCACTGGATATATCTTTAGAAATTTAAGAAATGGTGGGACTAGTCCGTCAATAAATTCAAAACAAAGTAGGTATAACTTATTTTTTTTTTTGCCGATATTTGGCTTTCACCAGAAAAGAAATACGTAGAGTCAAAGTGCAATTTTAATTCAATATAGGTTGCATTTTGACTCTAGGCCCTTACCCCCTCATGGTCTAAAAAATAGGTCGAGAATTTGGCAGAAAAAATAAGTTACAATTTTTGTGTGATATTTATTGAAGACGCACCCCCGACCATTTTAAACATTTATAAAACTTAATTATGTTTGTAATATTTCATGTACATTTAGAGGTTGTAACATCTGATCCATGCACCATAAGTATTTAGGAATTTATTTCAATATTCAAAAAAGTTCGAAATGTGGATTTTTCCCAAAGGAAGTGTTTACTAATTTACTAACCAATCAAGAATAAATACATAAATTTAATTATCGATATTGTAGCCATTACATATGATATAAACTAATGGCTGGATTAATGAAACAATAAAATCAAAAGAAAGTCTAATTCACCTTAATGGTTAGTGTAACAACCCACTATGACAATATTGCGGGTTCTCAATCCATCAGGAGGCCTGAGGGTTTTTTAAGGAAGTAAAAAATCCTTGTTTAAGCCGTCCTTCGGGAGGTACGTAATGTGGTGGCCCTGAGCATATACGGTATCAGATACTCGTTAAAAATCTATATCCTCATTACATATGTATATGATATATATATATATATATATATATATATATATATACATATACATATATGATAGACAAGACTTCCACTGTAGCATTACACGATAGAACAAAGAGTGACGATAAATGAATAAACCTAAACATATTTAAAGAAATATAATTGATTACAAGTTTTCCTTTTTATAGCCAAATTATCTGATTAAAAAATAATTTGGGCTAATCCATGGATAGAAATCAGAACAATCAGAGAAGGCATTGCATAAACCGGGTGGTTGCACACGTCCGGTTGATCAGTGATGTGACCAAATCCATAGAACGACCATTCTGCGGTGGAGGACTACTCACTACTGATTAGCATATTGATGACTAGCTTCACCTCGTCAATGACCTCATTATGGATGCCTCTTATGCAAACGATTTCACACCTGACATCATACCTCCGATTTCATTAGCAATTTTGTTGCCGAATTTTTCGATTTATAATCTGCTGAGATAACTAATGAAATCGGCATTATGAATCAATTTATTTGTAATCTTTTTTTTGTAAGAAAATTCAAGGAATAAATTAATTTAATAAATATAAATAAACATACTCACATACATATACATAGGTATGTCGAGAGAAAGAGAGATATATAGAAATAGATACATCTCATATTATGTCTAAAAAGTTTGGCAACGAACGCAAAAACACAAAGTCTCCTTTTTGTCTTTGTGATAAATATTAATAAGCTTTAAGATGCACTCAGCAGAAATTTTAAAAAAAATAAGTACTTTATGTATATATTCATAGATTTTTTTTTTAAAGATTGCTGCAACAAAATTTGCAGTTCTCTGGATCAATCACTAGTGCTTGCTCCGCGATTTTCTCTTCGTCCCCTCCGATCTCCTAACCCTTTCCTCATCGGAGATTTTCATATGCTTCGTTCTCGCCTCAAGCCTCATCCTCTTGGATCGTTCTCATCCTACATCCTAAGCATATTCTTCTTACCCCCGAGTTCTCTCATGTCCCTACCTGCTTCTTCAAACTAGTTTGGCTTAGTTTTTTATTTCTGAGCTATTTAAATATTCATTTCGTTAGCCTACTTTCAATCATTCCCAGGACATCTCCATAGAAATTAGCCATCCTTTATTCATTGTTTCAGTTCATTTATCAAATTCAAAAATATTTTTTTACAAATCAAAAGTTTATTTTATACTTTAAAAAATGTTCAAGGCTCAAACTCAAGGAATTCATAAAAGTTGGAAACTTTTAAGGAAAAAAAACAAACAACCGAAAACCTTTAAGATGGCTAAATTGAACAGAATCATTACAAATCATTACAAATAATGAAAATAAATAATGAAAATGTGAGGCTATCTTCATACATTTATGATTTTTTTTTAATTGTAACTAATTAAAATGGTTTTATTGGTATTGCACTATATTATAAAAATATCGGACAGGAATATTGCTCTATTTTAAAAAATATAATGACCTGTAGATAGATATAATATCCTCACCTCTATTAGGGATGCAGATAACGCCGCAAAGCCATTCCTTACTGACAACACAGTAAGGTCATGCGGGTCTGTATGCGCTAATCATTGCAGGCGTTTTCTAGTATCTTTAAATTGAAATGTATTTTATGTACTTAAAATAAGGAATCGTAAAGTATTTTAATCATATCGGCTACTATTTAAAGTTTCAATTAGTATTTGAATAATTGTAAAGCGCATACCTCTGTTTGCCTAAGCACAGAAAATGGTAAAACAATTTTAAACACTTTTTTATTGAGGTCATTAACCAAACATTTAACCAAAATATTTATCGACGTAACGTCCGTTTCAGAAGGCTTTACAGTATAAGATGCGTATTATATTAAGAGTCGAGAAGGAGGTCTCTATTAACCGTCAATAATACTAGACACTTTCGTAAGGCTCAAGTACAAGGGATTTGGATGGTGAATAAAGAATATTTAGTTACACGATTAACTTTATTAGGAATGTTTAAAAAATCAATTTATTTATTTTTTAACTATTTTTTATCAATTAATTCAATTTTGAAAAATCATTTTAAAAATATCAATTTATTTATTTACTTTATATTTAAAGAAGATGTATAAGATATTTCTATAAATCGAATTACACATAATACTTCTCTGAGGTTTATTCATTATTATTGTGCGTTGCCCACATTTTATTCAGAAACAATTGTGAATAAAGATAGTAACGTAAAAATAATTTAAAAAAAAACATTTATCACAACAACCCACAAAGGGTTTTGGAATTAGCTCGTTTGTGAAGGGTGCAAGAATCCGATTTGTCTGAAATCAAGCTCAACCGCTAGGTTTTGCTCCCAACCTAGAGTCTGAAGATAACAAAGGCTTTCAGTTGATTAAATAATCCATCTGCCACAGCTGGATTTGAGCGCTGGACCTTCAGCATACCACTCTACACATTGAGAAACCTCACCCCCTTGATAATAACTTTCGTAATGTTCAAAATAAATACCGATGGTTGGTAAAGGATCTTAAATAACGATTCGCATATTTGTAAAGTTTAACGAATACCACAAGTGTAAGATATATCCCCAAATCAAATTACGCCTAATACTTCTCTGTAGTACTACCGTAATTATTTAGTATTTTTCACGTTTTCTTCAACCGATCGTAAATTAAAGTAGTTACACAAAATTTATATAAAGGTAGGGACCAGGAGGGCCTGTGAGGGAGGGGGGTTTCCGGGGTCGATCCACGGCTGACGTTTATTTTAAATAATTATATGTCAATACCGAACTCATTTCAAGGCCGTAAGATGCAGCACAGTGCCTTACCCTCCGAGCTATCTCCTCCATACTATGAATTATAAGCTTACTGTTGTTTCAAGTGGCAACAATAGCATCTACAAGCAGAAGAACTTTAAAGTATTCATGCATAATTCATTCGGAAATGCTAAAAAGGAGGGAAAAAAGAGTAAATTTACTTAGGACGAGACTGTATCTATTCACAACACGGTGGGAGTCTAGATTCTACCAAGGCAGTTTTAATCTGAAATATATCCTAGAGGAAACACCAACTTTCTCATAGTCAAATTTCACCTATCATTTTTTAAATTTTGACTGGAAGAGATGTAAACAAAACATGAGATGGATTCAATTTGTTCCATCAAGAAAAATGCCTGATCCCATGACTTTCATTTACACTTACCAAACTATAAATTGGTGAATGAAAGTAAATAAATATGCACTTGATGATTTATTATAAAATATCGCAATATATATAAAAGTAAAAACCTCGGTAGGTGACGTACGTGGCGGGTAGAAAGCAGTTATAAAAAATATAGCACAGCCATCAATCAATACATAATCATTATGCCTAATAATATAATTATCAGTTCATGATTAAATTTCTCTACATTAGAAAATAGTTTTTATTGATATTGATATTATTTTACAGTGCATTTTGTTAAGCATGGCGGACCGTAAAGAAGACCCCACACTTATCGTTCCCAAAATGATTTCTTCTTTCGATTGTTTTGTGTTCATTTTGTGTCTGTAAACTCCCCTGGAATTTTCCCAGTAAGGACACTTTTTCAGCTTTATTCATTACAATATATTAAGTCTATCAATAAACTTTGCCTTATATCTTATTATCATGTTTGATACAAACCTACTGAAGGTAATTCATGTATAATACCATTCTGTTCATCGGGTGGTGACCGAAAATCAAGTTGCACAACTAGGCATTACATAAATTCGGAGCAGAGCTGTTTTTATTTTTAATCATGGAATTATAATCTTAGAAGTAATGTAGTTTTTTTTAAAACGACGATCTGACCCATCAAATACAATTTTATACGACCACTTTAACTGTAGCAGAAACATATATAATAAATATTATTTTTTGAAAATCAGGTAGTATATAAAGTAAATAGAAAGAACAATTTTAGAGCCGAAAATTACTAACATAAACGAATCAGAAGTACTTCGTCTTATATTGGTGTTTATAAAATTTTACGAATATTTAACTAAATGTACCTTTAACGAACGCATGGGAGCGACAGAAATAAGCAAAATTGGCTTCCGTATGACAAATGAAATCCGATTCCTTTTTAAAATTGTCAAAAGGTTGATTATAAAATTTCACAAAATAATACCGAAGTGAAAGGTTGGTAAAAGATTCTTAATTCTGAATTCATATTCAATTATGAACCTTACTACCAGAGTTTTCAAAAACTACTAAAAATAGATTATGCATGATCTAAATAGTAAAACCATACTGGAACAATACATATTGGGATTAAGAATCCAATCACAAACTGATGAGGCAATCAGCGAACTGGACAATAATGTCACTAGAACACACCGGCATAATAGTAAGTTACTGTTTGTACCTTCAGACCTTTAGGCATTGCCGGTACTTTTGATAATGGCTTGTGGTCTTGAATCCTGAACAATCTAAAACGTAGAATTGTACTACTAATAAATATATCAAATTAATTTTTTTTAAGAAACTTTTTATTCCCAAAGGACAATTAAAATAAAGGCATGAATCTGAATTTTCTAGCTCTCTTGGGCTCATTTTATTATAGCCATTACTGCGGAAACTAGTTAACAAATAAAATAAATAAAAACAGAAGAAAATACCCTGTTACTTTCAAAATCTGACTATTTAATATAATTCATAAAATTATTATATTTATTACACCAAGCCAGGCGAATCGCAGACAATAACGAAGCGAAAACTATAACAAAGTATTAAGATAAAACTAGACAAAACAAAGTCAACTTTGTGCTACGACTTAAGATAGACTTAAAACAAAAAGAAAAGATAACAGCATTGTGTATGCGGCGAAGTGCAATAAGACTAATTCAATGCGACGTATTACCATACTTGGCCGTTTTATATGACAGAAAATTGAATTAATACAAGCATTATACAATGTATATAACAAATTTCTAGGGATTCGTAACTGAATACTAGTTGGTGATAGAGCGATTTTAAAGGGACATTGATGTAACCTTTGAAGTATTTTTACTTCCTAATACACAAGTTTATAACGGTATTGTGACAGGTATTTTCTGAGGGATGTACACTGAAAAATAGCGTTTTCGGAATTTTTTTCCGATCACTGATAACTAAGATTCACTAACCGTCACTAAGGAAACACTAATACAAAGTACGTGTCAAAATTAATTTCTAGACATAATATGATTCATACATTTAGGTGGGTATAAAACCCATTACGTTACGAATAGGGGAAATCTAGAACCCACTTCCCAACGGACTCCTAATTATTCATTCAATAATACAATAAACATTTCTACTTACCTTGTTTTTTGACTTGAGAAACTATTTCCAATCAAACTATAAAATTGAAGAACCTAATACTTTCTTTCTTTAATAGTAGAAAAGAAAACTAGATCTTCATAAAAAAAATCACACGGGAAAAATGTGAAATAATTACTGTAAGTTTTGGCTACATCTAGCAATATTTTTATGGACTAACAACAAACTAAAAAATATGATTTTTATGCTGAAAGCTGTAAGTAAAGTTAAAATATTGGATACGAAAAGTCATTTGAATAAATTAAAAAAAGTTTACAAAATAAAATTCTATTTCTTTAATAACTATGTTAAGAAAATTGCTTGACTGAAAGTGATAAGAGCACAAATATGTATTCCTTACAAAACAAATAAACACTGTTTTTAAATAAAAACAACACGTTATTAGTGTTTACAACAAACTTTTACATAGACATGTGCTTCAGCTAACCATACCTATACCACTAAAACCTATGGAGGATGTTAGGTTCAGAGCGTGGAAGCGACTGACCATTATCAGAGCCTATGGATCTACGTGGTGGCGATTTGGCAGACATCAAGCTAAACCTCAAGGCTTATCCACCCCAATTAGACGCTCCCAATTTATGGAGGCTGTCTGAGCTCCAGGAGGATTTCCAGATCCATCAGGATCGATTCACGGTTTGTTAACCGAATGAATAATTTATCAGCCTCGAGCTGGGAACCAACATATCATTAACTCAGGGCCCTACTTTCTCAGCTCCTCCGCTTCCGAATTTCCTAAAAATAAAGACAAATTAGTACTCTTATATTGGTGACATAAGGATTCATTACATTATAATCGAAAAGCGAAAAACCATTTATGGTGGTCTAATCATAAAATCCAATTTATCTTTTATACAGATCGATCAATCAGTCGATTTTTTTTAAAAGATCCCCCCAGCAGTGGTTGCTTCCAAAAAATCACCAACTTAGGTAAATTCTAAACATTATACCGTCTACACAAATATAATCGCCTGAACAGTAATGATTAAAAACCAATATAACAGAACACGTTAAGACGTGTGCTGAATATTTAAGTAAATATAAAATGTTATTGAGTATCTTCAATCAATTTTAGAAAAAAAATTAGGAATATAATGATCAAAACTCTCTGATATTAAATATAAATTATTTACTAAAATGATTATAATTACTTTAAATTAATATTTAAAAAAAAGCGGTTTCCTTAATATTCATGAAGTTTTTAAGCTTCCCACCAAAATCACAGCTAATACAAAATACAATAATTTATTTTTACATCAATTTTTATTTACATCAATTATACACCTCAGTATTTGTCATTCATATCTTATTCTTGTGTACAATTTACAATTTGATACTCCCACTTATCTGTAGATAATTGTTTATGCTATTTTATATTAAAAAATTTATATTAATTTATTCTAAACATCACACTCAATAAACAATTAACGTCGCATTATTATGATAAAAGTCACAATTAAAATAACTCTCATTTGAAGTTTCTTTTGGTAAAACGAAGTAGAAATAGACATTGATTTAGGAAGTTGCGGTTGACGACACTGAGCTAAATTGTTGCTATGGTATCACTTCCTTAATTACTAATCACTTCCTTTCTACTCTACAGTAATCACTTCAGGTGCAATTTATCTCAATGGAGTACTCACAGAAGCATTCGGCACTGAGTAGTGATTGCTTTTATTTATAAATTAGATAATTAATGAATACAATTCATTATCTACAAAATTGTTATTTATATAAGTGTAAAAATTAATTTATATATTTTATGTTACTTATGACTAAGCTAAATTGGAGACCGGATTTGGCACATGAAGTACTTATGAAGCTAAAAGACGTGAATTCTTTCAGTGGGATTAGCTGATGGTCACCAATCCTCTATAAACTGTGTACCCTTAACTAACATAAAACCTAGGAGCAAAGCTTCACATTGGTTAAACAAAAAAAAAACGTGCAAAATCATTAGCTTTAGAGCAGCACAGAACAACGTTTTCTCCATAGGTCGTATTTTCATATGTTCTTATAACTAACAAGATTTCTTTTAGCGATTTCTTTTTTAACTTAAAAAACCAACACACAAAAAAATGTTTAGTTTTCTCAAACACTTTTCCAGCCATTTCACTGAATCAGTTTTTCCACGGGATCATTAACAAATATGTCGTAACTAATATGACCAATCTGTGTACAACTGTTTTTCAGGTATCATTATATCCTAAATCTTGAAGTACGAATGCCCCTCTAAAACATAATGTGTCTCTATTTACTCCAAAAGAGAAATATAAGTGAAAAGTTATTCAGGTTTAAACCAATGTTAGAAAAAATGAAAGTAGCTGTGGGGCAGTAACTAAGTGGACACAATTATATCATCTGTCTCAACAATCAGCTGAATTCAGCTGAGGACATGGTATTTATGGTATGTCTGAGATATTCAGTTCATTCAGAAACTTTGGCTGTTGAAATAAGCACTATTAACGGTGAAATGAAGGTGACTAGCTGACAGAAAGTTAAGTGGCATATTTTTTTTAAATGACCCTTTATGAAACAGATTAGCGATTCGTTATACTAAATATGTAATTTTTTTCTAAATTTTTAAATTATAAAAAATGTTTTATGAAGTAAAATTTCACTTTATAATGATCATACATTTATTTCAACAGTTATCTACCAAATTACATTGTAAATACTTTAGAAAAACATCATATATCATATAAATATCATTGAATCGGTGTTTGCTCTATTCTATTCAACTTGTAAAAATAATATATGAGACTGTTTCCCCATAAAAAAATCGTTGTTATTTTTATTTTTCCATTGGGGACGAAGTAAAGCAATGAATTATTTTGAAAATACAATATTAACACATTCCCATGCCATAAACTGTCCCTATCGCTGTAGCTATATTTTGCCATAAATAAATGTATTCTTGGCTATTCCTGGTTAATCAGGTGGAAAGAGCTATGGTTTATCATGTATCAGGTGAGGTATTCATATTCTTATCCATAATTCATACGTAGCTTTGTAATTCGCCTAAGACCTTATCAGTGTGGCACGGAGCCTTCGGCAACATGATCACAATTAGTGTCGTTCTAACTAACGCTATGATTAATCGTTCTTTTACACGTCAGTCAGCCCAGCCAACATATAATATAACGGTGGCGTACCCGTCTTATATTTGACGAGGTAAAACTAAGGATTTGAACTAAAATCAATAATTTTTAGATGTACAATTTTAATCTAAAACTACATATTTTAAGACTAGTGGATATTAATTATTTTTTATAAAACCCCAATGAATGTAACACCCAACCACAATCACCTCTATGTTTTTTTTCCATCTAGGTAGTAAACAATACAGAAGTTTATTTTAGAAAAAAATTGTATTTACTCCACGCAAGAAGCATAATAAAAAAATACAAAGTTATTACATATATGTATGTAATATTTATACAGATAAGTGCAAAAAATAAACAATTAGGAAATATAGTAATTAATAATACAATGTAAGGACAAAATTATAATTAAAAAAAAATAATGATTAATAAAACAAAAATATAGAAGGGGCAGAAATTTATACCTTTTAATAAAACGAAAACAAACTATCGAATAAATATATTATATTTACATCACTAAAATGTTTTTAGTGATTGTTTCCAAGACCCCTGGAAAATTATGATTTATCTGAAACAAACCTACAAGCTAACGTGTATTAATAAATTTATATATGTACATATATACAACTCTTTTCCTGGGTGCATTTTAAGAGGATGTTGAGTATTGAGGATTAAGGATAAATATTTTACTTTACCTTTGTAAAGCAGGACGGGCCGTACCAGAAACACCATACTTATATCCTAATGATAAAATCACTTATTCAAAGAAACGCCTTTACATCCCCTACTTTAAATATCGTATGTAGTAAACAGGTCCGTATAGGTTCGACTGCAGTACTCGCGTTCAGTGTATGCCGGACAATGACCTGGTGAATAGCGAAGTTATTGTATTTTTAATTATTATATACCCAGTCTATTCAATACGAGATTAAATTATTGTATCCAAGTAAATGGAAGAAAGAAGAAATTAAGATAGTTCTATATTCGGAATATTAATGAAGTATTAAATCACTTCTTAAATAGTTACTATTTCCTTTTTGATTAATGCATTTTGATAGACTACTGATTTAAATGTCACTGGAAATCAAAAGATTAAATATGATTTTTTTATAGCTAAAATATATTTCAATAAGCCTTATTCCATATATAAACATATAAATCCTACTAATATTACAAATGCGAAAGTTTGTATGTTTGTCTCTCTTTCACGTAATAACTACTCAACGGATTTGGATGAAACTTTACAGTAATATAGGTTATACATCAGAATAACACATAGGCCACAGCAAGGGCGGATTTGGGGGGGGCACGTCCCGCGTGCTTGTATTATTCCACCCCAGGGGCTTCCCCCTTAATATAATAGCGGTTCAAATTTGTATGGAATCCGTCAGTTTTGAAGTAAGACATCTGAAATTATGTATGTACGAATAACCCATAGTTGAAAAAAAATAATTAAATTATTTATTTAAAATGATCTGTCAGGAAACTTTATGTGGCTTGCCAAATTCCAAGCGAGCGAAGCCGCGGGCAAAAGCTAGTATATAATCTAAATCCTCTATTTAACAAATATGATATATGATACTGTTGAAAAAGAAATAAAAGATCAAACAGAAGATTGACGTGGAAATGGGCGCTGGATGGACTGAGAACAAAGTACGAATATTGTAAGAGCTTATATTTGTGAGATTAAAGGAAACCTTATTCAAAGAAACCTAATGCTTGCAGTTACATTTCTCACAAAGAGACTCTTGGTACGAAATATAATATGAATTTTATATGTTAACATAACTTATGTGCTTTGTATTACAAAAAAAAAATCCATGCAGGATAGCCAAATGATTGTATTTAAATAAATGTACGAATTTCGAAAACATTGGTTCTTAATAATTAGGCGAAGTTATGAACAAAACTAAAAAAAAAAAAAAAAAAAAAAAATTAAAATGACTTTAATACGTATAATTCATTAATGATTTTAAATTACAGAGCTTCCACAACATTATAACCAATCAATAAGAACATAATTAAATTAATATATATTATTGATTTATCCCCAATCAATAATCCTAATACTCTACCCTCTGAGAGAGCGCTTAGTTGCTCTGCCGAAAGTTCCGGGTTATCGATGATAATGGATAAATTATTTAAATGTTCACATCCTCGGTTGGACCATGTGGGATCTAGAGCCCTATCACCCACCCTCTATAAAGTGGGTATTCTTAATTGGGGGGGGGGGTTAAAGGTAATCATATCTCTGCCCAACCGTTGTCCTAGAATTATTGCACTCTCTATCACGTACTAAACCCATAACCATCCATGTGATGTACTGATGCAACCTTTTTTTATTGATTTTTAAATATTAGAGGTAAACAAGTGTCTGTAATATATTCCAGTTTATTTTTACGAGTTAAACGTAATAATTTGTGTATTTCGTAATAATGTAGAAAAAATCGCAGTTGTAAAGCATATAAAAAATGGCACCACTATTTAGTGGTGAGTGTAAAGAAGTCCACACTCGTCGACCGATTTAAACTAAACCATGCTGAGCGTGGACAAGCTAATAGAAAGCTAATCGCATAGGAATGACCTCTCATTATTAAGGTTTCCTCCTTGCTTGGAACTTTATTTAAATTCACTGTATTTACTCCGAATAATTTGTATTTATTCAGTATTTGAAATTAGTGTTTTATATCACTTTGAAAATGTAGACAGGTTTTATATCACTTCCGCCTTGATGCACAGCCCTGTTCCAACAATACACAAGCAGTGTGTAGTGTTCCGATAGAATAAATATTAATATGATTTAAATTGAATTCCCATATATTAAAATAAAATATATATACATGCACAAAATAAAACGTGCGTTTACATGTTACGTTTTAAATTATAACGAATATTTAGCAGATCTAATTTCTTTATGAAAATGAAACGAATCAATTAACAATTTAAACTCCTGTTTTTTTGAAATTTAATAACATAAAAATTTATTTAAAAAGTTCATCTTTACAATAAATATTAGTACTGGAGAGTGATAACTCAGGGTGGAGAGCTATAGGTTCCTGCACTTAATCTTCAAATCAGGATGTGTCAGGAGATATTGTTAACATTATAACTTTCAACCATTTCAAGCCAATTCCCTACTTAGCCTATTATGCTATTGTTCAGAATAACACTGTTCCGCTTTCCTGAGTACAATTAACTGAGCTGTTATTTTTAAAGTGGTAAAAGTCCATTTGGACATAAAAAAGTTTATTCTTTTAAATGATTTAAATGATTAACTGATGGGGATAACTGAATTATATGATGGGGTTTTAAACATTACTCTTTGCCAAGTGCTAAGTAATAATGACATTTGCCCACTTTTAAATGGAAACTTTTAGATATCGCGAATACTACAAAACGTACTTATACTAGTTTCAAAAATAACAGCCCAACTCATTTTGGAAAAAATTGACACAACACTCATTCACAGAGGCAGTAATTTATTCTTTCAACTGCCATGAATTTGTCGAAACTCTAGGGGCTCAACCAACCAAAGGTGGGTATCCTTAATTGGAGGAAAAGCATTCGAAGTGATCTTCAACCAACTCTATGCACAAATGTTGATTAAACAGTAAAGTCCCTATATGTTTGTGTGAGTGTGTGTTTTAGAAAATATCGAATACATACTTAAAATTCATGTGAACGACGCTCACAATACACAATAGAATCCAACATTTTTCCTTTCAAAGAACAATTCCGAAACAATTATAACAATCAAACACCATTCAACTGACCATAACCCCATGAGGGAACAAAGACTGCCCTCAAAGTTGACAATAGGTCCGGACCAAAAGACCACTGGGGATCGGGTTGGTGTACCAAGGCAGGTCCCGTGATAAGGCCCATAGGGATTGTATTTTCCTTTGTTCCTCCTCTTATTTATGAATAGGTTTGTTGCTAAATTCAATCTCCACAATTTACTTTGTTGTGGTTTAGCCTAGAACCTTCTAGACCCTTCTTACAGTCGAATAACTAAAGAGGGTTATCAAACAGAAATTCCTAAATTAGCCAACCAGCTACATAGACCTAACATTTCTTTTTTATATAAAATTGAAATAATACAATCCACACTCTAAGGCAATATATAGTAGAACTGTAAGACTATATTCACAACACCCAATAGAAGACAGTTTATAGTATAGAAGGACAGGTATATGTGAATAAGGTGTCAAATGCCATTTATGTGTGTAATTCGTGAAATAAATAATTTTATTATTATATGTGAATATAAAATTATAATAATCAGACGATGCAGGTTCCACCAATCTTTGCTTACAAACTTCCGTCCACGGAACACTACCCAAACCCAAATCTACCAGATGACTCATAACGTAATCCTCCCAACTACACCTCGGCCTTCCACTTCAGATACTACTAGTCGGCACTGTGCTTTCGTGACACTATCACTCCATTAATATTTATCGGGTGCATGTTATGCATTTCCGCGTTGTGTAATCTCTTAAATTCTCCAGTCATTATGGTATCATCCTTTCTTGGACGGAATATTCTATGCAACACCACAGATTATTCCTCCGAACACACAAAATATAGTATACATATTTTATATTTATCCAATGAGAATTAATGGCAATGCGTTATCAGCACATGTATTTGTGGCCACACTCAGAGGGCTGTAACGACTAGGTAATGATCCCTCTTCTCTACTTAGTACTGTTTTATTTATTTACGGATAAACAGAGGATCCGGGTTCGAATCCCGGCCGGGGGCATATCTTTTCTCCTGAAAATAAAAATATTAGTACTCTTTAAATAGATTTTTAAACTAGAGACTAATATATTTATTCTAATCAGTATTATTTAAAACAGCCAAAGTTACTTATTCCTAACTATTTCCTGAATATAAATAATACAGTTCAGGACTATTTTGAATGCATTACTAATGTCCTCCCACGTTGGCGAAATTTGAATTCCATTGATACACGGAACACTGCATGAAGCTGGACCCAATTTTCCTCTCCGATACACAATATAACAAACTACCACAGAGCTCGAATACAGGAGGAGTATAAATAGAGCGCCCTCTGCAGGATATTTCTGTAATGAGTTTAAAGTAATCGCTTAACGATTTGCATTAATTTTCCTAAATAGATATATTTTGGATGGCTACGAATCTCATGTCTGAGAACACTAGGAGGAGAATATAAAGAATGTGGATGAGGGATATGGTATCATATGAATACTAAATCAAGCCACAGGAGAGTTACTGTAATGTTCTTCTTCACGCCTATCGTGTAATTTTGTCAGAGTGAACCATGAGATTCTCATTTCAGCCCTGAAGAAGTCAGCAGCATAGCTGGCGAAACGTTGGCGAAAAATTTATCAACATTGTCTAAACCAGAAGAAATCAATAGAATCTTTTGTAATAATAGTAGCCGTGGAAACCTAAAAGAGTATTTAAGTTATAATTTATCCAAAAAAGAATCAAAACTTCTGTACAGATCATATGAAATAACTATAATTGTTATAGGTGAGTTTCTCAAACCAGGGAAAACTCTGGAATATCGAAAGTCGTATATTGAGTAGAATTTATGTTCCAAGAATATCATAATGGGACAAATATGAGAGAATACGACTATGTTACAACGGCACCTTGTCTGAATAGATCTTAAAATATTGAATAAGCAAATATTTGATAAACTATGTAACCTGAAAAGTCAGAGTGGTCATGCTAAACAGATGAAAAAAGAACAGAAACGACTTGGAATTTACATAGGAGAACTGCCTGAACAGTGAGCGAATTAGGAGACTACTCAATACATCAGGGCTCTTGTGGAGGAGAGAATGAGTCATGGACATGGGAGGTGAATGAAGGAGAGGCACAAAGAATGAAAGATTAGTGGAGAAGAAGAATTAACACGATATCTGCGTGAGTAAGATTTTTAATTTTATAATTAATATTTGGAGTTCATCTTGTTTTTCCTCTCTCTAAAACGTTTATTGTCCAATATATTTTCTTGCCTCCACTTGCCACATCTTATCACTAATAGGGCTGGCATGTAGATGGTTTTCGTTTTTCTTAAAACAAGCACCATTATTTCAACCTCTCTTTGCAGTTGAGGAAGGAACCCATCATTACTTAAAAATCTTTAATATTCATACATTGTAAAAGATAATTACAAACTTGTTGAATAATGCCTGGCTCAACCTGGATCTACACACTGCGCCATCAGCGGCAGTCTCATGTTTGTGTCACACATGTATGCAGTATCGAGCACAAAACAAACCCCTCATCCCCCTGCGAACTTGACGAGTATGTTTTGGTGGAATCACTAACACTCAAATTAGAACACATTTCCTAAAACGACGTGATTGCCTGAAATTTATAAATAGAAGGCGTGTACTGAAACAAAAACACTTCGCCTTCTTGTGGTAAATAAAGATTAAAAGAGAAAAGAAAATGTTTTATGAATCGGCTTTTATCAGCAACTGAGCATCCACCAGTTTTTATCTAAAACAAAACCTACTTTAAAGTGTTTCTAAAAATTTTAAAATCCGATTTCATAGATATATCTGTCCTTACGTACTATATTCTATTAAACAAATAAATGATTTAAAAAATTTTAATTATGATAACATTTTTCAGTATAAAAAATATTTTTAACACATAAAAAATTAATTTTAATATATTTATCCAGTGTAATATACATATACACACATGCAATAATCCTAAAGTGACATAAGGTTGCTATTTTATTTGGAAATCCATTAAAGCCTTTACCACCGTGAAAGACCTTGTCAGCAGTTCATCAATCCCTATTCAGAACTTTTCTTCGGGTTTTCTCCTCATCAGCCTAGGCTCACTCAGGAGTAGATTTTTTTGAGGAGCGTGGGAGGTGATCATCCAAGCTTTATTTAACCCCGTTCAGGTATATGAATATAGCAACATTTAAATAATGAAATGAAAATTAAACGATAAAGAAAACTCAATTTAATTTAGAAAGAATAAAACAGAAAAAAACACTAATTCTATAGTAAAAATATTATAAAGATAATGTTTTCTTCAGGAAGTTTATGAATCAATACTCGAGGAATTATGGTCTGTTTCATCCTTTCAACTGTTCGGATGTAAGACGTGGTCGTTAAAGGTGAAGGATGGACAAGAACTTGAGGTATTCGAAAATAAGGTGTTGCGCAGAATATTTGATCGGAAAAAATGTGAAATTACTATATAATTTATGAGAATAAATAACGCGGAAATGTGAATCCTGCGCCCGGTTAATATTATTGAAGTGGTTGCGACGCGAAGATTAAATGCGCTTGAAAAGATGCTTTGCTTAGTTCCTAAAAAGTTAATAACCACTGAGCCGACCGAAGCGTAGGTGGGAGAATTACGTTAATAGTGGTCCGGAGGATTTGGATTAGCGTAGTGTTTTTTTTTGGATAGGGTTGTAAGAAGAGATTGGTGGTTTCGGCATTGAGCATTCAGGTTCCCTAGCCTTATCATTATTGCTATAAAAATTTACATACATACATTTTTTTCCCAAATGCTGAGTGTTCAGCAATAAGCACTGAAATCATGATTTTTTTCTGGTTTCAAGTTCTTGTTAATTGTTGAATCTATGAACGAAGCAATTTACATTTAAGACAATTTATTAGATCTATGGGACACACTGACACTTACTAGTATATAACATTACCTCTATTCGTACAGATGAAACACGTCGGAAAAAGAATTTTTTAGGACAATATGCAATGTACTTAATCTCATTGTAGAAAAATCAACTCATTTACTGATTGCCTAAGGTATTGATTTTGAAACATTGAGTATCGTACAGGCATCACTAATACCTAACTGTGTAAGGTACTAGGGTACCCAAAATAAGGGAGAAAAATCTGGCAGTTGAGAGTGACCTAGGTCAAGACAACTCCCTGCAGAGCCATTGTTCATGAATCAGTACAGAATCTACCATGTACTTAACCCTAGACCTGTTTACGGATTGTAGCTGTACATGTAAACAAAAAAATAATAAACTTCAAAATTACTTATTTAAGTTAGAAATTTTTAACAGAAGACCAAAGTCCAATAGTAAATGGCTATACAAAGGAAATTTAGTATAGGATAAAAATACATTAGGAGATATTTTACTGAGAGAAAGTACTTGAGGCAATTTATTCTGCCTTAAAGTAGAATCAGTGGGCCCTTAAGCTGCCACTATAATTGGTTGGGCCTTGTGAGTTTCTATTTTTCTTGTTATTCTATTGAGCTGTTATTATTGGCACGATCGAACAAACTGCCAATAGTAATTTCGTAAGGGTCAACATTGAAAGAGCACTTCACAAGAGTGTTGTTATTTTGATTAATGTATTAAATTTATTAATTCCCAGGGTGCTAGGTCAAATTATAAACTTTTCATTTAGAGATGGAATGCATATTTAAGCGTATTCTAAAACAGCACTTACATAAATCCGATTATTAAATAAAATAGGTAGTCATGTGGACTGCCGAAAGAAGTGAAAACTCAAGACTTGTAAATAACTTCATTCGTTTTTGAATTTCTAAATCAATTAAAGTCTGAATTATAGATTTCAAATTCCTAAAACTAAAATATTAACATTAGTCTGGTCTTCGCATACATTGACACCCGAACCATGATTATATAAATTTTCAAGTAGTTTATTCATTAACCATAACATATGATGGTCTGCACAAATGCAATACAAAATATCAAAACTCAAAGGTATATGAATATAGCAAAATTTAAATAATGAAAAAAAAATTAAACGATAAAGAAAACTCAATTTAACTTAGAAAGAATAGAACAGAAAAACACTAATGATATAGTAAAAATATCATAAAGATAATGTTTTCTTCAGGAAGTTATAAGAATCAATCCTTGAGGAATTATGGTCTGTTTCATCCTTTCAACTGTTCGGATGTAAAACGTGGTCGTTAAAGCTGAAGGATAGACAAGAACTTAAGGTATTCGAAAATAAGGTGGTGCGCAGAATATTTGATCGGAAAAATAGAAATTACTAGACAATTTAAGAGATTACACAACGCGGAAATGTGAAGCAGGCGCCCGTTTAATATTATTGAAGTGGTGGCGACGCGAAGATTAAATGCGCTTGAAAAGTTGCTTTGCTTACTCCCTAATAAGTTAATAACCACTGTGCCGACCGAAGCGTAGGTGGGAGAATTACGTTAATAGTGGTCCGGCGGATTTGGATTAGCGTAGTGGTTTTTTGGATTGGGTTGTAAGCAGAGGTTGGTGGTTTCGGCATTGAACATTCGTATTGTTATGTTATTTATAATTAAGGATACGATTTGTCTGGGGGTGCAGTCATTAATAACACTAAATTTAACTTGTTTATTGCCGACGTTTCGGCCTACAATGTATACCATATTCATGGCTAAGAAGAAAAACAGAAAAATAACTATGACAACATTGCAGAACTAATAATTATAGAATAATATACAGAGTATAGAAAAGTGGTGAAATATATTGACAGGCGAAAAATTCTACCCACTTGATTTTCTCATGTTTTCATCTACAAATATTTCTGCTTTGGATTGGTATATCTTTATTAATGAATAAATATGTGTTTTTATTATTTGTTTTCAATTAGGAATGTCAAAATATAGGATAAATACCCTCAATCCTTAACTCAATGAAAGGACTGTAGATTACACTGTTCTTTTTTTATGGAATTAAAATGTTTATTCAGTGTCATTTGTTCAGTGCCATGGTGTCATTTGTTCTTGCAACAAATTTATTAGTTTCCGGCTTTTAATTTAAAATTTAAAAATGCATCTTCGTGCTGAGGATGTTGCGCGTGATGTGGCACTTATTGATGATGAACGTTCCCTAGATATGCAGCTAATGCCATCGGAGTTCCCTATGAAACGAGACACCATAGAAGGTCCGGTTCTGGAAGACCTGGAAGCCAGCCGTGTAATCTTTGTGAGTTCTGCTCAACTCTGGTCCTTTTACTGGGGGAAAAGCCATCCATGCTCATTTAATCTTCTCCGAGCAGTTCAATCTTAATTTTTCTCCATCGGGCAGGAGTTTTGTGTGATATTGAATTTTTATAATATTCTAAAAAAATCGATCTAACTCAAAATTATAACTACTCGATCTGACTTATCTAAAGAGTGGTAAATAGTGATTTTCGGACATATTTTGCATTACAATACCATTTCCTTCAGAGAAGCACTCCTTGAAATCACTATGGCGGCCACGATAACTACATATTCTGACTTCTTTTTGGAGTAGATTCCACCCTTTGAGTCTGGAAGTTAAACCTTCAGCTTGCTGTTTAGACAGATTTAAATTCCGAATTAGGTCATTAAGGTCTTTCTGATTGGGAAAGAATGGCTCTAATGAACAGGTATTGGCTTCTTATGTAGGATCAGTTTTATTGTCATCTGAAGCATTTTCAGTTTCAGTAAGGTCAGATTCAGAGTTATCACCTAAAGTCGTATCTGCACTGCATACACTGGTACCGGGAACTGTTCATTGTGTATTCGGATACTTAACAGTATGTTTTGTTTTAGATGTGGTTCCTTTAATATTTGTCGAACAGAAATAACAATCACTTAAATGATCCTTCGGTTCCCTTCAAATCATGGGAATTGCAAATGGCATACGATGTGTACCATTTTTTCCACCCATTCAGCAATCTAACACACAAAAAACTGCACTAGATTCACTAATCAGATTTCTTACGAAGAAAACCTTGTCGACCAGTGTTATTAATAATGTAATAACTCGTATCTAAGTACTGAGGCTAGATCATCAGCTGATAACAACAACAAACAATATTGATTTTTTTCTTAGTTAATAATTCACGGTATTTGATGGCGATTAAAAAGCCTATAATCATAGATTTTTTGCCAAAGTTTCAACGGACTCAAAATAAAATTCATCGTATTAAGACAATTTTATGTAAAATTTAAATTATTACCTAATATTTCATTACACTAAATACTAATGAAGTTTTTGTTGAAAATACCTAAACCTCTTACCTCCACTACTAAGCATTTCTCAACCATCTTTCGTTATTTAGATTCCTTCATCATATCCCAATTTTCTGTAATAGTATATAAAATATACTATTCTTTCATTAAAACTTAGTTTAAACTCCGAGAATAAAATTTCTTACCTTTTAGCCAACTCAAACGATCTTATTTCCTCTTTAGAACAGTAAAATACAGAATCCTTTGATCTTGTAATTGCAATTTCTCCTAAATTCGTAAAACTAGAAACTACCTTAAAGCTTGTAATTCCTAACACAAATTATTCATAACTTTCTATAAGCCTTTCACATTTATAGTATCGGAACCTTTTGTATTAAAAATTCCGTTTTCTCTAGAGGAAAATTCAACATTTTATCTATCCTTACTATTGCCAAACAACATTGAAGTTTACCAACATTTTTAATCAACAAAAGACAGATAATGATACAACATTACTTTATTTCCCTTACTTATAGGAATAAATAATGCCTAATATAAAACAATATTTTTGTTATTGCTTACTTCATAATTTATTTACTTTTGAATTATTAATAGTATTTTTTAGATCTCTGGTACTGTCCTTAGAAATTATCAAAATAATAATTATATAAATTTTCTCTATATAATTATAATCACATTTTTTGGTAAATGTCTCTTTTATAAGCATTGATATTATTTATTTTATTTATGGATGTGCATTGATATATATATATATATATATATATATATATATATATATATATATATATATATATATATATATATATGTATATATATATTATTTCTCTTTTACTTTTCCACCATTTATTCTTCCATGCATTTATATGCATATAATGTGTCTTCCACCAACTTACCGTATGATTGGTCTGTATGGATTTTTCACCATTTCTTTACCTAAATACTGTAAATCATACATTTGGCAAGATTGTATGTAATCGATTAAAAATCATATTTCATTCTGTTTTTACAGCTTTAATGTAATATTTTATTCTCGATTTCCCATATATAATTAAATTTAAACTTAAAATAGATAAATATTCATTATTATTGCTGTTTATTTAATTTATAATTTTTATCCAATGTAAAGAGTTTTTTATCGCTTATCTAGTCCGATGCTGCTGCCTAACGGTGCAGACCAATGGAATTTTGAAGCTCGCCATCAGTGAGTTATTTTATGGAGACTATTGCCATTTATGGATGTATACTATGCCATTTATGGATTGTATATGTGCTTAGTTTATCTGGTTTGTATTTTCTATATTTTCTTGTATATAAAAAAAAAAAATGAAAAGAGAGTAGAAAAAATTAAGAATTGTACTGTAGTTTTTAAGTATGCATTTAAAACAAACAAATTGTAATGCACATTGAGTCCGATATGGATTGATCAGTATGCTGTGTATTAAGGCAATCCAATATAATTGGACAGCACTGCTGAAAATAAAGCATTTCTCTCTATATGTTATAACGAATAGAGACGAATTACTTTTTTTATTACTTTCTTTATTTTTTATTACTATGGATTATATTACCCTAATTATACATTATTACTTTAGAAACGATCGTTTTTTTCGATATAATTAGTTTATCAGATATATCACTTATAACGTTATCAATGATAACTTTAAACTGTTAGTAATTTTTCAATAGCACTAAATTGGTTTGGCAACTCTTGGCTGTAATAACGATAATACCAGTCAATATTATTATTATTTAATTTTATATATTTCAATGTAATTTTAGTTAAATAATTATAACTTTAATATACTTTTCAGTTTACTTGTTTTTGTTTTTTAGGGATTTATTTAACTTTTTATTTAGTTAGTAGTTTTTTATTTTATATAATGAATTTTAATATTCCTTCGTACTCCTGCATTACATTGTATCTTGGGGTTTAATCCTAGTGAAGACATGCGTTGTGGATCGTAGGAACTAAAGGGACAAATGTATAGTATAATATTATTTGATCTAATTTAAGATCATCATACGGTCATTCTTCTTCTTGTCATTATTGTTTTAATATTATTAAAACGTGAAACTGTAAACATGGGACGACAATTTTAGTTCGGAAAATTCGGAAACTAGTACAGAGGATTGGAAATCACTCCCATTTGCTATTTTTTTTTCAAGATTTCATTTCGAAATGCGATTCGCAGAATCGAAACGGGTTCAACAGAATGTTTCAATTCCCGGTAAACGCATCAGTATTCACGCTTGAACTTGGGCACGATATAAACAACGAGGCATAAAGAGCAGTCAGCGTAACACACGCTAAACATTTCCTCGCCTCTCAATTAGCGTGTTCTAAAAATGCTTCCATCTCTGTACAACATCAATCGATAGCTTGTATAAGCTTAGAGATATGTTTAACAAAATATCTGAGTGGGTCAAATATTACCTCTGCTATGTAAAAAAGTAGTAATGTGTAATTAATTTGTTCAAGTCATGCGGGATAGTCTAACCGTAGCGCCACATGTACCACAAATAAATATTTAACTAATATTTTATTTTTACTGATAAAAACATATATGGGTGCCTGGAAAGAATATATGACTCACTACCAAATTTTGATTTGAAGCTGATTTAAGGAGACCAAAATGCAAAAGTAGGAGGGGAAGCCTTTAGACCAACGGTAGGACTACACAGTAAGCAAGAAGAATAAAACGATAGCGGACTGAGGACAGTCAGTTTTGCAATGTATAAAGGTCTAAGAGTGATGAGCACGTATTTCCCGCACAAGACAACTCACAAGGCTACATGGAGGTCCCCTGGTCAAACAACTGAAAACCAGATAGAACCTGTATTAACAGATACAAGACACACATCACACATCAGATGTACGAAGCTATAGAGGAGCAAACAGCAATAGTGACCACTATCTGGTTTTGATGAAATATAGGCAGAGATTAGCTGCAAATCCCCGCCAACAAACAGAGAAGAGATTAACTTTTGATTCAGAAAAACTAAAAAAAGAAGAAGTGAGGAAAAAATACAAGGAGCAATTGGAGAAGAGAAGCGAAATGAATTAAGGACAAGCGGAAGGTTGAAAAAGTTTTGAGAGACACTGCATAACAGGTGCTTCGGTTAAGAACCAAGATATCAAGAAAGGACTGGTACGACAATGTGAGGCTGCAATAAAACAGAGAAATGATGGTCGGAGGAGGAATTTGCATAGAGAAACGAGACTGGTTGATGAAATATACGAGGTAAAACGAAGATTAGCAAAGAAGCTATGCCGTAAAAAGAAAATGCTACAGAAATCAGAAATACTGAAGAAAATGGAAGAATACTTTTAAAAAAAAAGGACATTCTAAAATTCTTATAATATATATATATGGAGATGGCCAGGAAGTGGAGAAGAAAGAAAATGCCAAAAGGGGAAATGTACAAAGTGAGTTGGAGGACTTAGAAGAAGTAGGTATCCCCCTGAAATAGAAGAGATCAGTAAAATTATATGACAGCTCAAAAATAATAATGCGCCAGTGATATATAGTATCCAGCATTAAATGCTCAAAAACTCCGGAGAAGAGATAAAAGAAGATATCTACAATATAATTATTGATGTATAGGGGTATCAAAAAATGTCTGAAGAATGGTCCGCATCCTTAATTTGCCCAATATACAAAAAGAGTGATAGAACGGAATGTGACAATTATAATGATATTTCATTGCTGAATTCGGTATATAAGGTTTTGTCGATAGCAATTAGTAGAAGATTGACAAACTGGTCAGAAACTGGTGTTCTGGGTGATTAGCAGTGTGGATTTAGACCGGGAAGGTCCACCACCGACCATATTTTTTCAGTGAGACAAATGCTGGAGAAGACATACGAAAACAATGTAACCCTTCACCATCTGTTCCTGGACTTCCGAAAAGAGTATGATTCAGCGAAAAGGGAAAAAATCTTCGAGTCTCTTGAAATACAGAATATACGCAGTAAAGTGATGATAAATGGAAAATCCTCTCGAAGATATAAAATAGGAAAAAGGGCTTAGGCAAGGAGAACAACTATTAAACTTTTTTTTTGTGTACAAATATATTGGTACGATATTGTTTAATGGCATAATGTTCAATTATTGCCGTAATGTTCAATCTGGTCTTAGAAGCAGCCGTAAGGAAAATAAAAACGCACGGTGGAGGCACAAATTAGAACCGTATAACACATCTAGCATATGCAGATGATGTGCTCATTAGAGCCCGAACAGTACCAGCACTTGCAGGCGCTCTTGAAGAATTTCTCAGGGAAGCTAGAGATCTAGGCATGGAAATTATTGAAAAAAAATTTACCTCTAGATTTACATGCGAACATCGAGAGAGGGCCAAATGAAAGAAGAAGAAATAGAGATAGGGAACTGGAGCTTCAAGATATATGACGAATTCAAGTATGATAACGTATGAGAATAAAGTAGATAAGGATGTTAAGGCACGAATAACGGCGGGAAATATATGTCTGTTGAGTATATAGAAAATATTATGCTGTAAAAGGATATCAACAAAGGCAAAGTGTCTCATACATAAAACAATTATGACTTGCAGATGCGAGGCCTGGTCTCTGACAATAAATTGCAAACGGATCCTTGAAGTATGGGAAAGAAAAGACCTACGTAAAATTGTTGGACCTATCACAGTGGAGGACAAGTGGAGAATCGGGTCCAATAAAGAGCTAAAAGACCTTCACGATGAGCCTGATATAATAAAAGTCATCCAGCTCAAAAGAATACGATGGCTGGGGCATGTGGGGAGGATGGACACAACGAGAACTCCAAGGAGGATGATGTATGAGATACCGAATGATGGTTCAAGATTAAGAGGGAGGCCCCGACGATGTGGAGGGTGACCTGAAAGCTGTCGGTATAAACCGCTGGAGGCGCCTTGCGGCGGACAGAGGGATTGGCGGAAAAAATTAGCAGAGGCCAAGGTTCTTCAAGGACTGTAGAGCCCAGTTAAAAAAAAAATAATTTTTTAAATGAAATTCTACTGTACAAATTTTTATGATTTTATATTTACCATTTAAAGTAAAAGATACCTTATTCCAAGCAAATGCCTTATATTTTCATTCTATTTTATTCATCTACGTAGTACTTTGTTTTTCTTTTTTGTTATCCTATTTCCATTTTTTTTTCATTTTTGTATATAATGTAATACAAATATATTGCATGTATTGTTACAATATTGTTTACTAGTATTAGAGCAGTGCATAAAGTCTCTCTCTACTTTAAATAAAAATTCTTCTATCTCTGTACAACTTCAATCGATAGATAAGCCAATATTGCCTTTCTTATATAGAATTAATACTGTGTAATAAATCAAGACGTGTGGGATGGATGGGGCTTTAAAAAAAGCCTATACCACTCAACCCGTGAAAGGTCTGGGGTTCAGCTCATGGTAGCGCAGGAAGGCGATTTGTCCTAGATCGCGCTCAACCGCCAAATCCCCCCCTTATTTTGGGTACCCACTATAGAGAGCTATAGAGGCTGGGTGTGCCCCAGGAGGGTCCTAGAATCTAGATGATCCATCTCCAGTTGCTAACAGACTAAATAAAAGTCTTGCTTGCTGCGAGAAACTCAGTGCTCTACCAATAAGCTACATTTCTCCCCAGGATGGGGCTTTAGTACTTAATAATCTAGAAAAGCTACTTAGGCCGGCTGTTTTACAAAAAAATTCACACTCCTCTCCCATCCTTTCCACCCCTTCGCCTATGTGTTGTTGTCTGTTAACCCATTTCCGAGTATATAAGATGACCTGCACACACTGTGTGTGTGCGATAACAGTAATGTGGAATTATCAGTTATTCTGAGTAAACTATTCGTCGAAATATAGATTTTTCTTGAACTAATGAAGCCATCTAAACATTATCTGAAGCCTTTCTTACATGTAAATACTATGAATACGCATGCAGCGCATACTAAGCTTCGTTAATAAATTTTTTTTTTCTAAAAAATTATTTCTCGTTTCTGCTATTTTTTTCATTAACTTATGTTTTTAAAACTTTTTTTGTGTTATTATTGAAAGCAAAATAACGATTTTATATTATCTAACTATTTTTTAAATAAATGTTTAATGATGTATTTTCATTTTACCTTACATTGCACACCCGGTGTGTAATGATCTTATATATGTGAATTCACATACAAATTGGGTTATTTCCATAGTGTAAACATGTTTTTTTATTAAAAGTCGCTCCTGGGGACCAGGTTCGGAAAAAGTCGTCGTCAAGAATGGGTTAAAGGAGTAACAACTATTTGTTATTTGTAAACAACTTTTTGATGACATGATAAAATATAAATTATATATGTGACGTTAAACATGCCGAAATATTTACCTATTTAAAATAAATCGCTTCAAGGATAGTCTATTCCGAATATATGCCCAGAATCTAATAATTTAGAATCTAATAACCCAGCGATAATTTACTTCAGTTTATTTATTTATTTTCCTTTTTTTATATAAATATATTGGTTCGATATTGTTTATTGGCATAAGAGCAGTGCATAATGCCTCTCTATTTTTTAAGTAAATAGAAATTCCTGCATGTAACTTATATATTCATCAACGTGCGATGAAATAAAAAAAGGATCGTAAATAAAATTTGAAAAGAAAGAGCAGAAGAATAGGGGGTGGGTCTGCCGCAAAACGGACAGGGAGTAAACCACTAAGTAGTAATAATGAATTCTTTCGTAATCTATCATAAAACCCTTTAGAATAATATTACAGAAAATGAAATATGAACTTTTATGTTTTAAAAAGTGAAATAAAAAGAATAATGGACCTAAAATAGATTGTCCATAAGTTTAATTTGATAATTTGTATTAAATTAAATCTTCGAGAAAAAAAAATCTGCTTCCAATCAATTATTTTATTTTTTTATAAAACAAAACGTTTCGACACTATGGTGTCATTTTCAATTATTTCCTTTTCTGTATTCCTTAACTGGAAAGTCAATACTTTTAAAAATAATTCTTAAGGAGATCTCTAGTCCTCCATGGTCAAAAATTATATTATATAATATATTAATAATAATAATAATAATAATTTTTGACCATGGATGACTAGAGATCTCCTTAAGAATTATTTTTAAAAGTATTGACTTTCCAGTTAAGGAATGCCGAAAAGGAAATAATTGAAAATGACACCATAGTGTCGAAACGTTTTGTTTTATAAAAAAATAAAATAATTGACTGGAAGCAGATTTTTTTTTTCTCGAAGATGAAATTTACAATAAATCCAGTTTTAAAAAAAAAAGAAAAAATTATAAGAATATTAAATTAAATTAAATTAAATTAATTATACGATGAACTGAAATTTGTAACTTCATTCATGAATAAAATAATTATAAATTATCAGAAAACACCTAATAACAAATTTAAGAAAGAAAATACAAAATTATTTAACAATAATCATAATGAAGTAAAATATAATAAAGCTTCACAAAAAAACAAATTTGACATATTTTGGAACGTATAACTAAAGGTATGAAAGGCGGAACAAAAATAATTATTGAATTATTCTAATTCAACATATAACAGATTAAATATTGATATTTTAGGTATTATTATTATACATAATTAAACAATATTCATCATGGGTCTAAAATGAAATAAAGCAAAATGGACTGTTGCAGTGAGGTCTATTAGTGTTCTATTCCAATTACCTGGAAAGTGGAGAGGGATCCATACTGAATATACTGAGCGATATTAGGTGCAGATAGCTTGTGTTTTATTGGCACGTCAGGGGGAATCAGAGAGCAAAGCTTGAAAGCTTGGAAAATTTATAATACTTGACAGAATTTTCACTTGGATGCTCAATGAATATGTGCATAAAAGATGTCCGAAGGGAGCTGGCAGCTATACTGAAGGGAGCTTCAATCCTCAATAGGATTTCAGAGGATACGTTTTAGGAATCTGTATATATGAGGATATTAAAACATATGTAAAAAGCAGATGAGAGGGCTCGATTTATCCTGGAGTGTTTATTAAATTTTGAATGAGAAACATTTAATTAAAATATTTTAATATTCAATGTTGAAATACTCATTCTAACTTCATATTTGAATTTCAAACGAGCTTCAATAATTAACGGAAAACATGAATAAAAAAGAAACTTCGAAAGAAAAAGGTTTTTATTACCTAATACGTGAAAATATTAACTAAATATAGTAGTAAGTTATAAAATAATGCGCAAGAAATTAGAACTCATTTTGTAACAAAAAATATCAAGCAAGCAAAGTTTATTAAAGCCCTTTTATAATTATAATATGAAAAAATATATGTAGTAGCATATTCTTAAGTATAAATATTTTAAATTAAATTATTTAATATGGGATTTTATCATTATAATTTTTTTAATTAAGTCTATATTAATTATTAATTATTATATAGAACATTGGGTAACATTACCAATCAGCAGATTTTGTACTGCAATTGATTTTACTTCGTCCTCTCCCAAATTTCGCGCTCAATAGTTATGGAATAATGGCGCATTGAATTCCGAGAATAAAATAAATTATAGGTTTGATCAATAAAATTAAGCTAAAACTCAAAAATATGCATAAATTATATGTAGGATGCTACTGGAAAAAAACGAGCCTAAAGAGATTAAAATACAGGACAAAACCAGTCTATGTTTCGCCAATTCAGAGACCATTCAGGCACAAATCATATGTAAATCACACAAAAGAAGCACATCTCACACTAACAGTCGAAATGTACTCATCCAATAGAGACAGAGAAAAAATATATCAAAACTAGTATTATTTTTGGAACTTCTACAGGTGTTTGTGAAGAGTCCTGGAGAAAGGTTTATGTATCTATTTTATGAGTTTGTTAGGACTTTTAGTGTTAGTGCTGCACTCTGTCTTCTTTGATATGGTTTTCATTTGGTGACTAAATTGGCAAAACTTTGACTGATTGATTTTATCCACTTATTATTTATTATTAGAAACTTCATGCTTTACGATGGCGATTTTTTCTAGTGAATCCTATAGGCTTTATCATTATTATTCACTATATTGTCTTTACTGCACAAACAATTATCTCAGGAAAACTCAGATCCTTTGATCTGAATAATATTTAAATAATAAAATGGGACGCAACACTGAGATCGCTATTGTATCATTAATTGCTTAAAACATATCCCTCTTTTTTCCAAAGGGTGACGTGGTTGACTGACTAAGAGTTGTTAAGTAAATAAAGATAGTTTTTAACTAAAACCTACTTACAAAGGACCCACTTCTTGCTTGGCAGTCAGCCATTCCGTAAACTTTTAAGTATCCGTAAAATTAAACTAAACGATTTGCAATTGTATTTCTAATATTGAATTAGACTCCATTCGACCATTTCACCATTGAGAGATGTATCCAACTACAAAACATAAGAAGATGTGATATTAGTAATCGAAAATTAAGAAAAGAAATTTTCAAAAATGGAAAACAATTAAGGTATTTTCTACTTCGAATACCCGAGGTCATTAAAGACTATAAATATTTAGATGAGGATGAGGCGCCTAGATAATGGTGGATCAAAAGCTTAGGCACCGCTAGAGGGATCAGAGCCTAGACCTCTAATATGTATGAACTCCAAATGGACTGCCACATTTGGAACGGTCAAGTTTATGCTTAAACTAAATCGTTTATTTATATCTAATTCTCAGCGCATTAGATATAAAATTTACATTTTAAAGTCCTCTGATATAATTCAGCATTTCTAATGAAGTAAAAAAGACAACAGCAATTTAATGATAATTCGATGAATAATGAATGCCAATATTATTGAAAATACATACGAAACCAGGGGAAGACTAATTGCGTGCGAATAGGGAAGAAGTATAAAGACGTACTATCATTAAAGTACCGAGGGTTGGAGGACAGAGATTAGAGCGAGTTGAGAGTTTTAAATATCTAGGTGCTCATCTCAATGGAAGCGGATACATTGACGAAGAAGTGGTGCAAGGCATTCAGAGGGGAAAACGTTTAATATGGTCCGACGGGGTTTCCTAGGAAGAAGAGAGGTGACAAGGCAGACTGCCCGTCCTATTCTGTTTTACTCTTCCGAATCGTCGACTCTCACCTTAAAGCACCGAATTCAGACACAAGCTGTTGAGATGAGGTAACTACGAAAAGTAAAAAGGAAAACTCTGAGAGAAAGTACACAGGCTAATCTCGTTATTAAACCAGCTGAGACTATCCTGGAGAAACATAAACTAAGGTGGTTAGGACACCTCCTAAGGATGGAAAGAATCGCCAGTAAGAGTTACGACACCCGCACGGAAGGAAAAACGCCTAGACGAAGGGCTCGGATCTCCTGGAAGCTTAAGGGATTCTTTCAGGAGGAGAGGAATGGACTGGAACCGAAGTAGAGGGTTGGCTCAAGGAAGAAATACTTGGTCCAAGCTTTATAAGCAGGATCCTCACAAAGCACAGCGGTAGAAGAAGGGAAAATTATGATAAAATGACTCGCACGATAACTGGGTTTACACTGACTGTATTGCCATTTTGAACCTCTCTCTACATATATAGTGCTTACATATTAACAGCTGTTACAATGACCAGCTTGATCTTAGCGACTATGCGATCAGTCTTATCTTGGGTTTGTAAAATAGTTTATGGCCATATGAGTAAAAATGTTAGCTTTTGTATAACCTATACTTAATAGTTAAGTATCAGTTTATTTTTTGTAACATATCGCATATACTCGTATGGTGCTATAACGTTTGCATAAGTGAAATGATGTAATTTTTAAGCATTAGGGAATCATTTGAAAATTCAACATCCTATTACAACGTATAGTTTTTCTCGACTAAACAAATAAAATGATAATATTTAAACTGCAGCTTTAAAATTCATTTTAAAATAAAAGCAAACATCTCACTATTTACTATTAATGTTACTATCAGTTCAGTTTTGATAAAAGGTAAGTGGAGAAAGTATATACCGCTTATATTTGGTTAAAGCGCAATATTAAAACTCTCAACGGAATACCATTTACTTAAATATAAATATAATATTTACTATACTTCAGGAGAAAACAGTCTTAAAACCTTGTGTATTTCGATGCAATAAAGAATTATTAACTGTACCTGAATATAAGTGGTAGCTGGAAGTTATTATATTAGTAATAAAATAATTTCGTTCTCCTAAAAATTCTGAAAACTCTGTTTATATATTGATTGCTCCATTTGAAACTGCCTACATCTCACATAAAAGCTACTTGGGACTTAAAACCATAGATAATTAGTGAAAAGTTTTTTGTTTTGTAGAATTCCTAAAACAGCCACAATATTATATTAACAGTGTTTTATAAGGTAAGTATTCTGTTCGTTAAATTTTAAGAGTTTTTCTTCAATTAATGGAAAGCGTTCTTTTATTTTCATTCCATTTCATCATGTAATGGAATTCTTTCTTGCTGAAGTAATAGGCAATTTAAAAAGAATTAAGGAAAAATACCAAAACATAGTTATAGTTTTACTTTCGTTAAATGAGCTGCTATTTTTGAAAGTGGTAGAAGTCCATTTGTATCTAAAAATTTCATATTCTTTTAAATAATTTGAACAGTTATTATTTAATAATCAAATTTAAAAGGTATAAAGAGTTAAAAACATCATTCCTTGGTAAACGCTAAGTGTCAACTACATAATGTATGACCATATTTTTAGGTTTATTCAAATATAAACCCTTTAATATATCGATACATAAAAAACTGATCTACCACAATAAAAAATTGCTCATATTTTATATAATATAAATAATACAGTGAAGGAGGGAGGAAGAAATTTGTTTATGCTTAATTTTTGCTTGAAGGATAAAAATGAACGAATTAATACAGTGACATTAAGTAAATGAAAAAGATCGATGTAATATTATTAGTGGATGGGAAATGTTAAAATAAAATCAATAAAATAATTAATATTACATTAAAACATACTATATAAAAAAAAAAACTGTATCACAGTCCATCAAGGGTACAGGGTTTACTATACGAATTATTTCATTAATACTAAATTAATTTCTAAACACCAATAATTAATTTAATTACTGTTTATCTAACATGAGTATTATAAACTTAAACGAGAGTGTTATTTATAACTATTTTTTAATCCTAGTCATTACTCGACCAACCCTCCAAATCAAGTTATTACCTATACCTTAATTGTCCTCGAAGACAAAGGAAGCCCGTAAGGTCCTTGCTGGTGCCCTCCTTTCCTTTTTTCCTTCGAGGCCCTTGTGTTTTAAGGATTCAAAGGCTACGGCATTTTCATTGAAAGCCGGCAACTACGGTTTCTTCCAGACCAATCTCGTTCTTTTACACCGATCTCATACATACCGACGAGGTCAGCTCGCAAGGGTTTTTTTTGTCAATAGTACTTTTTTCCTGTTTGGAGGATGTTGAGAGATGATTACTAAAGCCCAGTTAAAGGGCATTTATAATTGGTTTAGAAAATTAAATATATCATGATCATTTATAGTCATCACTATAAAAGGAAAGAGCCTCGTGTATATATTTTTTAAAAAATTTATTTATTGATATCTACAACTGTATTACAATAATACAACAAGTAAATAGGCTAAGTGATATATCATGTCATGATAATGACAAGTAGAAAAACTACCCACTGGTAGTACTCAAATCAAAGTTCAACTAAGAAGGTCACGTGGCCATCTTCTTTTCAGACGCCTCGGAGGATTATCGGGAATTGAAGAGGAAGCTAAGTTTGAAACTAGAGGGTTTGAGTTCATGTATATTTATTTCAATTTTAATCCGTATTGTATGGTTAATAATAAACAGAGACAATTGAGCCATTGCTGAGAGATAAAATGAATACTTAAATAAATAGTAAGAGCTTCCATACATGAAATAATTTTGCTTAGTAAATAGATGAGACAATTTAAAAAATAAGTCACTACAGAGGTAAAACCGGAATACCCGTGTGCCAGTGAACGCCTATTAATTTATCCATAGTGATAAAATCTTGATTAGGCAAACATGGGGAACTAGAAAGAACTCTTTCCTTTCTGAACATATTTTCATTACTTATTATAGGTACCCTTAGGAGAGAAGGAAGAAAAGAAAGATTTAGAAAGAAATAATATAAGGGAGACGACATTGTGGGCTGAGAGATTTAGGAGGAAGATCTTCAGTGTGGAGGGATTCCTTAGAAGAGTGAAAAAGAAACCTGGGACGAAATGGTCCGAGGACAAAAAGAAGCGCAGTGAATGGATGAAAGAATATTGGAAAGAACGAAAGAGGAAATATGGAAGTATTGAAATTGACACATGGAAGGTCTCGTAAAGAAAAAGAAACACACCATAAACATTCGTTTTAAAAAATAAACAAATACAATAATTTTGATTGAATTCACATATTTCTACTAATTCTATTACTACAAAGGTTTGCCTAGCAACTGCAAGTTACCGAAATTTTATATACTAAGTTCTATATGTCCCTATCAGGTTAATTTATGAACATACACTAATCATATTCAATAAAAAAAAACACAGCAAAACATTTTATTTTATAAATTTTAATATTTCTATACAATATAACAAAAAGTAAAACACGTTAGCATTTTTTTTTATATTTGTCATCTGTGGGCATGATGAGCAATTCCTTATAAAATGAACTTATTTGACTATTTATTACGCTTTTTTAATAATCTTTTATAAATTTGAATTCTTATATTTCCTATACTGTATTTTAAAAACATTCTTGATTCAATAGAGGGGTCATTTCCAATAAAAATGTCATTTTATGCCTATTTTACGGTAATCAATGGGACTACATTGTTTTTCCCCTTTGTTTTTAAAGGACAGCCCAATGAAACAACTGCAGGCATCAGTTCACCTCAAAATAATAATGGAGATGAAACGTTATACCTACTTGGTGAGACGAAGCGTTTTTCCACCATTTCACTGAGTCATTGTTGCTATGGGATCAATAAGTAATGTGATATTTGGAATTATATCCTTAACCTTGAAGTAAGATTGACCCTTTCAAATACTACCTAGCTCATAATGTTTAAAAAGAGAAATGGTAATAGATATTTAAAAAAAAATAGTTTTGAATGTTTGAAAAATTGAAGATAGCTGTAGGACAGTGACTAACGTGACATAATAATCACATTAGCTTAAAGCAGTTTTTTTTATCAATCAGCTGATAAAGATTAGAGCGATATTTATGTCCTAGATATGTAGTTTATTCAGCAAATTTAGCTGTTTGTACATGAGCACTATTAGTTGAGAAATGAAGGTGACTAGGTAAATGACAGTAAAAGAGACAATTTTTTATAAATGGTAATTTTTATACTTTAATATTGTAAATTTTAATATTTAAAATAATTAACCAAAAGGAATATAGTGAACAGTTGTAGGGATTATACTAATAAATCAACTGTGAAATAAATTTTAAAAAAATTAAAAAATTAGGAACACAACCAGTTTTTATACGCATAAAAATAACTAGTTCTATATAAGAAATCAAAGTGAAATTTGATTCTAATTTAATGTTTTTCATTGGCCTTGTGATACACAATTCATTTTTTTATGAGTTGTTTTCCTGCTTTTTTTTACGAATGACGCTATTTATGGTTTTGAGTAAAAGTATACTCATTCCCACAGAACGAAAACATTCGAAAGTTCTTTTTTCGCCCGCTCCGCCACAGTGTGGAACTCAATCCGCAATATATTACAATACATTACTAATAATCCAGCATACTTCTTCACTATTCTTCTTAAAATCCTTGCTTTTCCAACAACTCCTGACTTCCCAAATAGATACTATCTAAGCAGGTCCATCATTAACTTAAATGAATCAGTATTGAATAATTGATTTTGTTGTTTAGTCGTTTTTGTTTTTACAGATTTTTTTTTTTACAAAAGATACTATTTATTGTTTTTCTCAAAGCCACACCTTCATAAACATGATAAACATGATAAACAAGCGTCTAATCTTTAAATAAAAAAAACATATTTCCAGTAAAAAAAATTTTTATTTCTTATTTTCGAGATACGTTTCGGCTTATTTGATTCTAAATAATTAAATATCTATCTAGCTAAATATCAAAATCAGATCTGATAGTTTGTTTTTTTATTAATTTATTCAAAGAAATTTACAACTATATTATACTAATACAAAAATAAATAGAGTTAAATTATACATTGACATAAAATGACAAGTGGAGTCATACCTTTTTGTTGACTTATTATTAAATGACTATAGAGGACATGGTTCCGTCTGAATTTGAAAATAAATTTAAATAAAATAAAACAACTTAAATTGAGATGAATGACTTATGGTCGAATTGTTAAGTAAAAAATGAAACAATTAAAACAGAAGATTGAGAATGGCCTAGGCCGAAACGTATCTCGAAAATAAGGAATAAAAAAAAATTTTTTTTTTACTGGAAATAGGTTTTTTTTCTCCTGTTTAAAGAATAAATTATACGATTGAGTCCAATTTACCTTTTTTTTAAATAAAAAAAATCATTTTTTAAATGAAAGGTCAAAGAACGGATCATTGTGAAAAAGGTGAATCAGGAACTGAGAGGCCACCGTACTCCGGGGGAGTTGAAGGGAACGGTCAGCAGCTGGCAAGAGAGGGAATACCTAATAAGGAGGCTCCTCATTCAAAGGCCGCCTAAAAAAAAAAACTGACGTCTTGATCTTAACGTATTTTAAAAAGGGTCCTTCATCCGACTTCTTTTCAATCTTCCACCAAGGTTTTTGAGCATCATTAAATGGAGTTGTCTTCAATGAGATATTAGAAAGTCTTTTTGGAAACAACCAGTAAGGCTTTTAAGTTTAAAATATATATTTATTTTATGAAGTATATATACAAAATAATTCTGTAAGAAATCTAACACATATATATATATATATATATATATATATATATATATATATATATATATATATTTGTTATATATATAACACGACATGACATGATATCAAATAAACAGATTATGGCATTAATCAGAATTTCTAAGGAAAATAATAAAACTAGAAATGATATCGAATGGACCAAGGTTCTATGTATGTTAAATTTCAAATATTTCAGAAAGAAGAACTAACCCAAGTTTTGATTTTTAACTATCTGCAATTTGAGTACTACCACTGGGTAGTTTCTCCACTTTTCATTTCATGTCAACGTATGCATTCACTCTATTTATTTTTGTATTGATATAATGTAATTGTAAATTTCTTTGAATAAATTATTAAAAAACAAACTATCAGATCTGATTTGGATACTTAGCTAGATAGATATTTAATTATTTAGAATCAAACCGCTTTCGATATACACCAATCTTTTGATAAACCACAAATTATACAACTAAAATTCCATTATTATATCAATATTTTTTTAAACTATAAAAGTCTATTCATAATAACACTCCGTTCGCACGGGAAAAAAAATAATACTTTCCAACTCCCCGACCGCTAGTGAATAAAAGCAAAGGTATAAAGGCTTTATAAATAAAAAGTTAGAGCTTCCCGAGATTTTAAACTCAATGGAGAGGATCTGAGTTTATATTGTAGAATGAAATAAAAACAGTAAGTAGATATTTTAAATTCATACACTATTCTCTGTTCTAGATATAATAATATAATATAATTTTTATACAACACGCAGTTAAATTAATTTAATTTTAATATAATTAAACTGCATTTAATTAAACTGAAATATTTGAAATTTAATATACGTAGAATCTTGGTCTATTCGTTATCATTTCTAGTTTTATCATTTTCCCAAGAAATTCTGAATTATGTCATAATCTGTTTATTTGATCATTTTCATGTTGTGTTATATATATTCGATTTCTTACAGAATTATTTTGTATATATACTTCATCGAATATATATATATATATATATATATATATATATATATATATAAGGTCACCTGTGGTCTAGTGGTTAGCGTAACAAACTACTAAGCCCAAGATCGCGGGTTCGTAACCCGGCAGGTGACCCTAGGATTTTTTTAAGGGAGTAAAAAATCCTTAGTTACGCCGTCCTTCGGAAGGGACGTTAAACGGGGGTCTCGAGCCAGTACGATGTCAGGTACTCGTTAAAAATCCCTATCCTAATTAAACCTGGATAGACAAAATTTAAAGCTCCCACTGTAGCATCGTCCGATTATCCATAGCAGCATAAAGTGACGTTAAATGAACAAACAAACAAACATATATTTATATATATTAAACATAAAAGCCTTACTCAACGAGCAGTATGACATTTTAATTAATCAATAAAAATAAAACGTGACACATATTCCCGTACTGTTAATTGGGTAGATAACAAATATTACATAAAAAGATTTATAGATAAAAAAAAACTAAATCCTCACGATTAAGATATCTTTGTGTTTTCAATGCATGCTAAAATTTAATATTCACATCCGGTCGGTGTCAAAACAATACCGCCTATCTACAACTTTTGGTGAAAATGAGTGGTTTACGGTAACGGACGTATTAAACTCAACATGCCAGAGTATGATTTTTTAATACTTCTCTTCAATAGTTCTAAAATATTGCTAAGTCTACAGTCGGCCGCCTTTTTTTTCTCTCTCCTGTAAAATCGACCGTGTACATAGGCGGTAAAGGTTTTAGAGCGACGATATAAATGAATATGTAAAAATATATATATATATATATATATATATATATATATATATATATATATATATATATATATATATATATATATATATATATCATAGATTATTATAAGATTATAAGAATAAATATTCTATCACATATTATAATTTTCCAAGCTTGCAGGTAATTTATTCAGATTTTTTTGTAATTAACTCACAATTGATATAAAATAATATGTATATGTCAGTATATTAATATATGAGCGATAATTTGTAGAGTGGGTGAATCCTGCGAGATATGCGAGATCCTATGTCGGTCCACTAAATTGAGGTAAAAATCCTAGGAGTTGAGCGGATCTCAGACGTATCCCACCCCTGCATGTTAAATGGAACAATTAAACATTTTTATAAGGTATGATTGTTAAGTATAGCTATTAGAAGGTAAATTTAATACAGAAATATTACGAGACAAAAAGGATACTTAGTTAGAAATTGGTAACAAAGCATTCAACAACATTTCAACAACTGTGCTGAATTACATGGTATTAAATGTATTTTCCTCTCAGCGTTATAAAAAATATATTTTCTCTCACTATCTTCAGAATGTAACTGATGTCAAGGATTGAAGATTCCAGTGCTCGGATGGTGTATTCCTGAGTCCTTGACACCACATTTGTTGAATTACAGAAATATCTCTGATTGCTATTATTTCTATGGTAATTTCTTCAGCAATGTGACGTAAGATCATTATTTTTGTTTTATTTTTTCATTTTTATTTGATTTTTTTCGGTAAATGGAACTTCAAAATCCTTCCCAGTTTATAATTCTTCCACATAGCTTCATTTTTTTCCGAAATGCCCCAATAAAAAATGATATTAGGGGTGAGTGCAAATCTCTGTCGTGCGACTAGTTCTGGTCGTGTAAACCTACTTCTACTATCAGCCTTTGCCGCAATAACTCCGGATTAACGAAATGAAATAGACCTCCATTTTTCAATACATTTTGTTGAGTAATAACCAGCGTAATTATATTAACTAAGCATGATTGTGGAAGGAACATTTTTAGAAAAATTTAGATTTTACAGATCACATAAAGTAGACCTTTGTAACTTATAGCATCCAGAATAATTTATCTAAAACTGCTGAAAACTTAACATAATAATTTTGATTTTTGTTGGCGGTCACATAATCTAGTTATACGTACAATATTAATAATATAGACTAAAAGACACTACAACTCTGGTAAACAGCTTTAAGGTATTTTAGATTTGTCTGAAATAAAATATTAGTTTAGATAAACGAATTTATACAAGCATGTGACATAAGATTAATGTTGAATTAAAAGCTATCGTCTGAGAATTAAAAAAACAACTACTTGCAAAATCGGAGGCGGGGCTGGGTAGGTGTTGGGTGAGCTCCCCTACCTGATTGAGGGCCGTGAGCGGCTTAGGTATCCATTTCTGTTTCAAATAAAACTAAACATCCGTAAAAGAGTAAAACACAATCACAATAATATGCCTAAAATGAATCGCCAGGTCGAACATCATACTACAACAAAAAAGTGCAAAGACATTACAGTAAGATCAAACTAGCCACGATGAGGACAAAGGGCGGGTGGAGCGAACTAGGTAGTGGAGGAAAGGAAGTGGTTTCTCTATGACTTCTGCACAGGTTATTTTCTATAAAGCCAATATCTCATATATATAATAGTAAAACGAGATTGAAACGTTTGACGTTCTTCGATCATGAAAACGTTCAGTTGGTAATGGTTCATTGGCAACAGAAAATTCAAAGTAATGACTAAATAATATGCACATAATAAATAAATCCTCAAGTTATTTTTACGGCTCCCAAAATCAACGACAACATTTGAAGTTGTGGGATATAGAAAATAATCTAGCGTAGAATATCTGGTCTGAAGAAGAACGAGATGACATCAGAATTCAGTAGAATGCAAGTGAAAAAAATCCAAAAAAAAATAAATATTCAAGTCTCTTCAATAATAAAAATAAAGTATTAGTCAAAGCTTGACGTCCAAGAGCATTTATTGGAAAACTTCACATTCATATTCACGAATATCGATTGGAAGAAATCTCAACAGACTCATTTATAGGAGATAGTAACCTTGCTCCAAGACATTTAGTCAAATCATTGTGCGGTGAGCTTTATATGATTCAGCGAAAAAACAACATCAATTTAGACAATATTTCAGAAAGACAAACGGATAACTCAATTAACTGATTTTTTCATATTGTTCGCAAGTTTAATCGAGTAATTTCGTCTAACGTGTCGTGTTATTTGCCACCTTATTCTTCATGATTTTAGAACGGTTCTGAACCGGAAATTCGAGAGATGTCCTGACGATGTTTGGATTAGCGAAACGTTGACCTCTAAGTTATTTTTAAGAATTTTAGAAACTTTAGGCTTTGATTTTTTAGATTTCAATAATTTTTATTAAGAATTTCAATTAATACAGAAAGTTGAAAATGTATTTAATAAATATAATTGAAACTGAAGCATCGAAGCTGCTAAAAGTGGAGCACTGATCTTGAGGACTAGATTAGGCACGACTAAGTTAAAAGGTTATCAAGTCTAAATCGGTGGATAAACGTCCGGAGGATTTACTGAGAAAGGATAGAGTTAAGTTTAATCTTACCCACATAGTTTCGTCAGGTTCTAAGGATAAGCATACAAAGATTGTTGGTTTTATCGGCTTCGAACCTTCCCGTTTCGCTAAGCCCTATTACCAACGCTATAAACTTGGATTTAAAACTGAAGTTACGAAGAGATTAGATCTAAAAGAATCGAATGATCTACTATGGAAAATTTTAGTGAACTTCAAAATTATTTTAAAGATAAAATATAAACTTTATTATTTTAGGAAATTTAATTAACTGGATCTAGAAAATAAATTAAAACGGTGCTAGCGATTACTTAAATATTTCCTAGAGCTGTCCGCTTTTGGATACTTTAACCTCATCCTTTAACTTGTTTACATTCTTTTTAAGTAGATTCAATAGCTCAAGACCTGTTTACATTCTCTTTTAAGTTGGCACAATAGCCCAAAACTTGTTTGCTTTTGTTGTTTTTTTATTTAGTTAATACAATAGGTAAATCTTATTTAAACAACTTTTTAGATAAAGACGGTTGTCCAATTAAATCCATCCTCGCATACCGCCTAACAGTGTGAGGAGACACTTAACAGTGCTTGTTTACGTCATGTACCAGCTCATTTCTTCCATTCCAAACGATTCCACTTTTCACGAATGCTTCCCTCACCCCGTTTTCCACTTAGTCTTAGTCTTTCTCTCCCTCTCTTGTCCTCTATTCTAGCGTTGACTGAACATTTAGCCGCGAAATGTTTCCATGCGTAACAGATGTCCAAAGCATCTAAGCCTGTTTCGTTCTATTACATAAGATGCTTCGGCTAATATTATGCCGAGATGTGTCCTTATTGTCTTGTTGCGGATTCGGTCTCTTCCCTTCCCCTTCCTATGAAACCTCATTTCAGCAACCTGAAGCCTTAGTTATACTATTTATCTAGGTATAGTCCATGACTCTGTGGAGTATGTCAAGATAGTTATGAAGGGAAGCTTAAGCACATCCAGCTTTGTCTTTTTCCCACCTCGCTACAGTTCAAGAAATATTTTCATGGCGTTAAACATCCTACTGGCTGCCCCGATGAGATCTGCTATTTCACTAACAATATAGCCATTCTCGAGCAAGTGCGCTCCCAGATACTTGAAATAGGTTACTCGTTCTTAGTTATATTATTTCATCTTTAATAACGATGGCTCTACTTACTATCTTTCCAATCTTCCATACCTTTGTTTTCGCCGGGTTAATACACATGTGTATATACTTCAACTCTTTTTGGAGTATCCAATACTGATCTGACGACTTTATCATAACTGCTAACACAACCAGATCGTCATCGAACGCCAAAAATGATTTCATCGAATCAAACTGACATTTTGACATCTCTTTTAAGACGATAAAATAACTTAAAACTCGTTTAATAGTCCCCCCCTACTGAAAATTAATTTCTTTTGAGGTTATGGCTTCATTTATCTCTTAAAGAATTAAGTACAGCCAATCAAAGAATAAAACATCCAAGTAAGTACTTACATTCAAGTTAGGATAATTTAAACTCTAAAGTGTGGTAAATTAATGGCTCCAAAATAAAATTAATAAAAACAAAGCTCCAAAGTTTTAGAAAAATCTAACAAAGTTCTGTACTTTAATATAATCATGTAAAGTTATTTACTTTTTGTATACATTTTTTTATAATATATTTAATTTACCATGTGTTTAGAACCGCATTTGAATATGATTTTCAAGGTTACATGATTTTTTATCTACCTCAAAGCTGACGGAGTTGGGCTTTCTTGGCGACCTATAAAATACATTTTTGATAACTCGAACCGTTGTGCTTTATTATGTTACACGTGGAGAAGTATAACGAGCAGTATCAACGATCTAAATTGCAGAAAGGATCGTCTAATACCCGTCAGCTATTTTCCTTCCATTTCTACACCTAATGGGAGTGTAAATAATGCGAATTTTTTTTTATGAAATAAATTAAATTCCGTAATTACATTTTTCAAATTTTTTGTATACAGAACCAAAAAAATTCCAATTCCAAAATATTTTTCTCTTTTTTTTATATATATATTTGTTAAACAGCCATTTTTGACCATTCTTATGGAATAAATTTAAAATACAGAAGATGCTTTATTAATTAAAGGCCAATCAATAGATTTAACAAGGCTGCTCAGCTTCATTTACATGTTGGATAAAGTTTTGGAATATTTTATTACAATCCAGTTGACTATTGAAGGTAAATTAGTAGCGATAACTGAGTATTTCAAAAGAAACAAGTAAGGTTTTATGGACCCTGATTAATTTAAACAGTTAATCATAGCGTAAGAGGGCTTCTAGCGTTATATTAGGGGTTTCATTTTTTGTTTTAGGATTATTAGAGAATCCTACATTACATTGAAGTATAAAAATTACCATCAATAAAACGATATTCAACTCTTCTTTTTTTATTCAGTCCGATTCAGGGACCATTGGTGTTAAGAATTCTTAAATTTATCAATAATTAAAACCATTCATATCCATGGAATGCCCAATAAATACGCGAACACTGGTCACTAAAACTTTATTTTACAAAATTTTATCGCCGTAAATTATGACTCACTCAAAATACTCTGCATTCGTCTTTTCGTCTTCGTACTTGTTCCATCTTCTTTTCTACCCGTTCAAAGTATCCCTGAAAGTCCTTTACAGTTATGATTATTAGTTTTCTAGTCAATACTAGTTTAATTGTCTCCACATCCTTCCCAGTGGTGTGCCCTCATCACCATTTTGCAAAAATGAAAAAGTCACGGGTTTGCCTTTGAGGAACGTATTGACGGTGAATGACACTTTGCGAATTAAAAAAAAAACAACAACAGCACTCTCTTGATTTTCGATCTAATTTTTTTCTCAGGGCTCGTTTCTTTACTCTTTTCTTTACCCAAGATTTACCAAAACTTGATATTTCGTCGTTGCTAAGAGATTTTAAGTCCATCCATATAGACGGACAGCTAAAACACTCGCAAAAGAAATGAAGGCTAGGGACACATTACGCATAGCTTCATTGTCTACGAGTAATGACCACAAATTGGGTTGTTAGGTAACACGTGAGCTAGTGGGTGGGCTATAGATCGCGACATATCGGATCAGTTTGCGTATTTATTGGACACACCTTGTATTTTAATGCGAATAAAAATAACCCAACTTGGCTATTATTATGGCCCTGAATTAAAATTATTGGTCAATTGTTAATTTTAAAAATATTCAATCCTTATATCCTCTGGCATTACATATAATACATAGCTCAGATTAATAATACAGTGTAAATTTAAAAAAATCGCCATTAATCTATACATACTAATAATGAATTTTAACTACAGTATAAATATCAATTGTGGAAAATAGATAGTCTGGGGGTGCAGTAAATATAACACAAAATAAAAAAATGTTATTTAATGCCGACGTTTCAACCTACGTTGTAGGCCATCTTCAGGGCTAATAGAAGCCAGAGCCAATATCTCATACCCTTATAAATAAATACCTTATACCCGTCGGTACTCATAAAAAATAAGTTTAATTGACTACACCCCCAGATTATATATATCCCACATTAGATATCCCAGTCAACTATTTTCTTCTGTATCATAAATATAAATTGTTAACATATTAGTACTAAATAGTAAAACTATTTGGGCATCTAAATTTTTAATAACTATTTACTGTGTCTGTCTGTGCCTGTTTCTTATTCTTTGACCGAAAATTTCTATAGAGTTCTGTTTAGAGAAAATGGTTATTCACGATATTGATTACGATTCATTTACATAAAACATTTTTAAAAAATAACTAAATGACTCGTTGAAATATTAGTTACAAACGGTTTCCAAACGAGAAGAGAGACTTGATGGTCCACAACAGAAGAAGTAAAGTGGTGTTGTTTTTGCAGCCGGTTGAGGTCAAATTGCCTCCGGTTCTTGCAGCTTATGTTACATTTCATGAGACCACACCTTAGAAACATTATATGCAACTAAATGATTCATGTGAATATTAATTCTAACAACTATTATGCACATTAATAATAGTAAAATAAATCTCATTTTATCATTCTTACATTTTATTCGTTACGAAATTTTAATATAAACATTTTTTTTTAAGGCAATGTCCTCTGTTAATAAATCGCCGTTATATATATTGATGGATTTGATTATAAACATTTTCATAGACATGTATTTTGTTAGTGTATTACAAACATTTTATGCAACACTGGCCCTTTGTACAGACAGAGGATATTTTAAATTCAATGAAACATTTTATATCCTAAAATTCGGCTGGCCTATGGGATTGCTATTTCGCCTATCTTGGCTGATATTTATTTAGAAAAACCGTTAAATACAGTCATACCCAAAATACCATTTAATATTTCGTTTCTATTTAAATTTGTGGATGATACAATAACAACGATACCAAACGAAAACAATGAAAAAGATATTTTAAATGAATTTAATAAATATTCCACTCTGTTAAACTTTACTATTTAATTTGAAGTAGATAACAAAATGATAGAAACTAAATTATGACATATATATATATATATATATATATATATATATATATATATATATATATATATTATATATTATATATAATAAAAGAAAATGGAGGATATTGCCCCCTTAATTAAGCGAAGCAGGTTTAGCCCTTCCCTACCCCGCCAAGCTTCTCTACCCTTCAACCCTGCAACATTCATAACATCTTCATCTTTTGTTGCTTCAATATAAATCTGTGTTTAGCCAACTAATTTTAGATAGTGGGGAAATTACATAATCGAGTTAAGATACAAAAGGTCAGATTATTTTCTTTATCTTTTCAGTTCAAATTCATTCAATAATGTGTATATAATGGTAAACATGTTCAGGATTCAATCAATATATTTTTCAATAGTTTTTTTAACGACCTTTCGATCCTAACTTATGAGCCATTATCAGGGCAAAAATCCAGAGGTATAAAAACAAGGAATGCATTTTTTACACAGAAGACGTAAATAATAATATGTTACAATAATAAAAAAAGAAATAAATAGATATGCTAAAAAAGAAACTTGACCCATACGAGTACAAAAAAGGAATGAAGATGGAAGGAGATTAAATATGTATTTGGAATACTTTTAACAATAAAACAATAATATAGAATTATAAAAAGTAATTTACGCGTTGTTGTAAGAAGTGTTGGGTGTGGAAGCGGATGTTTCAATGGCCAATACAGAAAAGATTGAAAAGAGGTATTGAGAATGATCTAGAAGTTATTACTAAATTTGATAAATTTCATGATAAAACTCAATAATGACCGTTTATTAGTTATATATAAAAATTATGTTTATAACACCCACTCCTAATATTTGAGCATTCTGGAAGAATCCATTTACTAATTCAGCGGTAACTTCTTTCCACAAAATAAAGCAGCAAGTAAATATTGTAAATGACGTATAATGTAAAGTGGAGACAAGTACTCGTAGAGAAACTATCCACGGGTCTTACTCAACTAACAAATTTCGGGAGTCACGAGGTCATCTTCTTTTCAGACTCATCGGAGGATTGAGGAGGAATAAAGTCAATGCCATGAAAAGATTAACATTGTGCTCGGACTAAATCAGCAACGAATGGGACATTGAGGTCATTGTGGATTATTTTATTAGTAACTAAGTACCTTTCTTTACATACACAAATGTTACATACAAAAATTGACCTCTTGTGTGTCATGCAAATGTTAACTTCAGCTCCTTTTATGCATGTTTCAGAGTAGGTGAATTTATATATAATTATGATAAGAATAGTTTTTGTTTATGTAGGTAAAAAGGTGGCTCACACGCTGTTAAAGAGTTACTTTCGACATTTCTATCAGGACTAAATCTGAATGGAAAGAACACAGCTATAAAATGTCGGGATATATTAAAAACAGGATATCATTAAAAGTTAATGGTATATAAATGCTTTCAGAGATTGTTATTACTGAGTGTTACAGAATTTCGAATCGTTCTCAGCAACCAATACTTTAAGGCTCTTGGTGTAGGGTAACTGAGTCGAGAAAATTAATCGACTGAAACTAAGGAAAGCCCACACGGATCAGAAAGAAGGTGTGTTCCTGTACAATAGTGAGAAATAAATAAAATCACACAAAATATTAAATGGACAAAAACTTACAAGGCAGTGCAATCAAAATTTTTATTCCGAATTCTTTGAAAATATGATCAGCAATGCATCTTATAACGGGCCATGCATAAACATTTTCATCGATTAAATCTTACATATATGACAACTAAGTCAAATACTATTCTTCAAACACCAATCACCGCTATCCATGTATACTCAATGACCTTAAAATTAAAGAAAAAAAGTGTGATACAATACAAGTGTAATGAAAAAAAAAATAATAATAAATCAAGATTCTCAGAAACTTCAAGTAAAATCAAGGAGTTTATAAATCGAGAAGTCAAAGAGTAATTGGTAGGTAATAAAAAAGTTGGTTGTAATAAAAACTTTTAGGTCACTTTATGCTGCTATGGTATGACGGTCTTATAATGGGTAGAAAATGTTTTCTTATACAGATATAATTTGGGTAGAGATCTTTAATTCCATCTTCCTTTCCACCGTTCAAAGTATAACAGAGAGTCCTTTACAGTTATGATTATTATTTTATTAGTCGATACTGGTTTTCAATGGATCGATACTGGAATATCGATAGTGTAGACCTCGCACAGGAACGCCACATTACGCCTCCTTCAACGAACGGTATAACGAAGTATTTTTTACTCCCACTTAAAAATCCTGGACTGTGAATCCGACAATTTGGGCATAATAGTTTTTATACTAACCACTACACTGCAGGTGGTTGAAGTTTTTAATTTATATAAAGCTAAGAAAATTCTCCAATACCTAATGGAGAATCGAAGCTATTAGCCTGCTTGAAGTTAAGCAATTCCAAAGGTCAAGGTAAGGAACATTGTGAAGTTAGATGTAATAAGGACAGTCACTAATTGAGACTAAAGCCATTAGAGGTCTGAGACAGGTATCTCAGGACCGGGGGAGGGAAACATCTCACCCTATTACCATCAATTTAGCTGCTTCTCTATTGAAAGGCATCAACTCCCTTTATTTCTCTATTCTTATCCTTATCTTCTTTAATTTCATTCTGTATTCAATAATAATGCTTAAAATTATTACTGCATTAACTTTTTCAGTAAGTTTTTCATGACATATTTTTACAGTACTTACGAATCTCAAATAATAAAAAATATTTAATTCACTCAACTGCAAATTTTCAGCAATTTAAGCGAAAAATGAAAGTATAAAACAAAAAATACTATATTATGAAAACTATATTAGTCACATAAAGAAGTTTTAGGCTTTTTTTTTGTTTCGAATCTCCATTTATCTATATATAAAAAAAAATTTACAATATATATATATATATATATATATATATATATATATATATATATATATATATATATATATATATATATATATATATATATATATATATATATTACACTAGAATATATACAGACATTTAATTTCCGCAGGACATCTATTTGCATACTAACTGACAGCCAGAGTACGTTATACAAACTCATTAATCGCAAAATTCATGAACCGCTGATTGAAGAACGTTACTCCACTTACAAAAAGCAGGATACAACATCAACTTCAGGTGGGTGAGAGGGCACTCTGGCAACGTCGGTAACGAATTAGCTGACAAGGCTGCTAAGTCAGCTGCCAAAGACGGCTCACTTTCAATACTCTACAGTAAATTGACTAAGACTTACTTGAAACACAGACAAACAGTTACAAATATGGATCAGTGGCAAAACACATGGGATACGACAACTAAAGGACAACATCTTAAACAATACATAAATGACTTACATGAATATTTTAGGAATAACAAAATAACAACTGACTTCTACCTCACACAAATGCTGACAGGACATGGATCCACAAAATCCTACTTGTATAAATTTAAACTTACAGATAATAAGACATGCCCTTGTGACTTTGCTATCGAACAAACTTACTTACACTTAATATATGACTGCAGACTAACCGACGAACCAAGGACTACACTTATCAAACATGTGACGCAGAAGGGCAGTTGGCCAACCAGTGTTAAGGACTTGTACTGGAAGTATTTTCAGCAATTCAAGGTGTTTGCTAGAGCAGTGTGGTTAATCATCACTACACAAAATCAGTATTATGGGTGAACAAGAATTTTAGTTTTGTTTTCAATTACTTTGTTATAATTTTGTGCTTTCCTAATTCTTTTTTTTTTGTATTTGTTCAAATGGCTTAATATGTACTATAAACAATATTTTTATGTTTAAGTTTTGTTTTTTTTAATGATGCATTTTCAATTTAGCCTTTAGCTTTGTATATAAATTATTAAAAAAAAAAAAAAAAAATGTAAACAACATGTAAGTACACTTGTGTGTAATGTACTATAAATGTACGGAACATGCAGAACAATAAACGTCCTTCTCGTAGGGGTACTGCGTGAAGGGAAAAAAAAAAAAAAAAATATATATATATATATATATATATATATATATATATATATATATATATATACGGAAATTATAGTAATTTTTCTTCCCGGAGGTATTTTAAGCAATACATAGTATGAGTCCGCTGAAGGCGGGTTCTCTAAACCGACCAAGGCCACTGATTCTATATATTCAAAGCAGGGAGAGACCGCTTTAAGGGATTAGGTGATAGGAAGAAGAAGAAAGGGGGGAGAGGAAGGAAGAAAGGAAGAAAGGCTTGGGCAAGGGAGTCCTCACCCCATCCCTAGGCCAATGAGAGCACGTCGAACAGAAGGACACTGCCTTGCCACCTCCCAGGTCTGGGAGGGGGAACTATGTCTCTAAAGAGTGGGTTGCTACACGCTAGTTTACAAGTTTTAGGCTTTTTGTTTCGAATCTCCATTTATTTATATAAACAAATATCAAGTTTTAGGCTACAAATTCCAGCACTATAAGAATAGCAAAGAAATACTAATTAAATGAGAAGTTGATTTAAAAAGAATAAATTAATACAAATAAATATAAGTAAAATTAAGAGAATCCGTTCCGCACGTTTTATCTTCAAGATGAGCTGCGTTAGTTAAGTTTTAATTCCCCCGAGGTGTCTGAAAAGAAGTCGGCCTCTTGATCTACTAAGTTGAACTTGCTATTTGAGTACTGTCAGTACTAGTCATTTCATGCCATTGTATACACTCATTCTATTTACTTGATGTATTAATAAAATACAGTTGTGAGTTAAATTGAATAAATTATTAAAAAATAAGTTTTAATTAATACGTGAGCTGAGTTTTAACTGTTTATTCTTTTCATTTTTAATACTTTCAAAAAATCCAAATTATCGTAAGCTTTACTATGGATAACAGAATGTTATGGGCAATGAGTAGATTTTTGTAATCATTTTGTCAATAACAACAAAGTTTCAACCGAGTTGAATGTTTTTTTGAAACGTTCATTTCTAGATGAAATTCTTACCAAAGTAAACACATTTCACATAATTACTTTCTATTTATCATACTAAAGCTTATGATAAGTTGATTTTTTTAAAACGAATGAATAGTTGTAACATTTTGTGACTCAATTCGAAGCGACAACATGTGGAATAATTACCCAAATAAGAATTCAAATATATTTAATCGTTAAAACTTATATATGAGAGGAAAATAGTTGACTGGATGATAAAATGGAGAACAGAGATAGCTGAGGGGTGCAGTCAAAAAACACCAAATAAGTACTAGGGTTATTTGGTGTTTTTTTTTTACTGCACCCCCCAACCATCTCCGTTCTCCACGTTAAAACTAATACTTCAACCGAATTTTAGCGCCGTATAAAATACCCAAATTAAATGTATTTAGTATGTCCCTCTGAGGGTAACCAACTTATTGGGCCAACCGAACGACCAAATGTAAATTTACTTAAATGAAATTATTAATATCATAGGATTTAAATCAATTTGAACTCAAAATACGTGAAATAATTTTCATTATAATTCAAGTACTTTAAACATATTATTAGTACAAAAGACTTTGTTGATTTCTTCTGGTTTAGATCGTGTTGATACATTTTTCGCCAACGTTTCGCCAGTCATGCTGCTGACTTCTGGGCTAAAATGAGAATCTCATCTCAGTCGTGAAGAAGTCAGCAGCATGACTGGCGAAACGTTTGCGAAAAATTTATCAACACGATCTAAACCAGAAGAAATCAACAAAGTCTTTTGTAATAATAGTGGCCGTGGAAACCTAAAAGAGTATATTTAATTATCTGGCCATTCCTAGAAAGTAGGTTTGAAGAGAATTTCCCTTAAACTTGGGTCCAGAATTCTTACTAAATACTTATTAATTATTATACATTATAAATCTGAGACATAACTTATCATAGCCAAGAAGATGTAAAGTCTGGCGCAATCTAATATTACAAAAATTCCTTAATGTCACAACCTTTCAACGCATGTGCATATTTTTAAACATGACGTTAATTTTTGTAACTTGCGTACTACACAATAAATTAAAGTATTTTTTATACAAACGTTAGGTTGAAATCGGTATTTGGTATCTTCCTTTTTTAAGGGAATTTCAATTTTAGAAACTTTTTACTATCCGAAACACATTCAACGACTTTAGGGCCGCTAATCGAAACTCAACCGTTCATTCATAAACTTACTATGAATGAGGTTGAAAGATACAAAAGTTAACTTCGTTATTGCGAGTTCCAAAACAATTTAATAAAAACTGGGCTTCTTAAATCCAATTAAACTTGGTAACCTAAAAATAAAACAACGATCTCTGATGGAATTCAATGATTTAGTGATATTTATAAATCTTATTTAAACGTTAATAAATATAATTAGCGCTAATACTTTTCAATTGCTTAAAATACTAAAATAATTTGTTGATTATTCCGATCTAACAGTTCATATTTTCTAATAGTATTTTATTTAACATTGTTGTGAAAGTTTCTTCTTCCTGAGTGATATGTCTGTTTGACTGATAAGACAGTTGATGTGAGATATATTACGTATTATCTTCTCTTAAGTGTATAAGCTAATGATTCATGAATTGGCAAACCTTTATATCCGGTATCTTTGAGGTAGTATTTTCAGCCTTCATTTATTGGAGTTTTATTAAATTGAATTATTATCACTATATATTGGATTTTTGAGGTTTTACTTTGCATTTATCTAGTTATTAGTTTAATTTATTTTAACATAATTTGTATAATAGGGAAAGAGAAAAAAAAAGTTTTCCAGTCAGTTTTATATTCTTGATCTCTACAAAAATTATGATGAATGAAGTCCAGTTCAATAAAAAGTATTTTATAAGAATTTATTTTAACATTTTCCTATTTCTGAAAGTAATGGAAAAATTGTTAATTAATTTGGTTTATTAATTATATTTCATTTGATATCTACTTACTTCCCAAAACAGCGAAATAATTTGTTGATAATATCATTTATTATTGTTCACTCTAATGCTCAAAAATTGAGAAATAATTCATAAAATAGATTCACTTATAAAGAATAAATAAAATATATTAATAACTCTTTACTACATCCCTAATGGAGTATAAAAATCTTCTTTTTTTATTTTACCTTTCTGTATCATTAATGAAGGTTTTAATTGTTTATAGAATATTTTTGTTTTAATTAATTTCTAATATTCTACCTGATATTAAAAAGAAAGAGATTAAAAGGCTTTGAATGGGTTTCAACATTTCGAATCTTGGGTTTATAAATAATGAAAACGAAATCTTTTAAAGCCTCTTTCGATAAAAATGGACAATTAATTAACTAAAGCAGTTTCTGTCATATCTGTCATTCGTTGGTCGACTTAAGATGGTTTACAAGAGAAAAGGTAACTATTCCGCAGTTTGTTGCTTCGAGTTGAGTCACAACAAAATTTAATTTTTCATTCTTTTACCTTTTATTTTTATTATTTTCCAAAAATAAAAGTTATGATCTTTAGTTTGGAAAAGAGAATGAATATGGGAAATATCTATACTTCGGTAATAATTTCATCCAGAAATAAACGTTTCAACAAACATACATAATCTATATTTTTATTTTGAACAGAAAAGATTTGCCCTAAGCCAGGATTCTTTTCCCTTCAAAATAAAAATATTTAAATATGAAAATGATTAATAAAGATTATTAAAAATATATAATCTCTACTTCGAAATGCTAGTTGAAAGTTTCATTTCTTAATGAAACGATTAACGAAATCTCACGACTTGTATTTTTGGAAAATATTAAATATGAAACAATTAAACATTTCAAACTTGATGTAACTCAACTCGAAACGACAACATGCGGAACCGATACCACAAAAAATCCTTAATCAATTAACGCGTAAATTGGGTTAGTGAAGATAATGAGGAGTGCAGGTACAGGTTGTGGTAGTGGTAGAGGAAGCGAGAAGCCACCGCCAGGCAGACACGAGATGCCGGGACAAAGAGAAAGGACTCTACACACTAATTAACTGAAGTACTAGATCTAAAGGATTCCATTAGTTAGTGTCTATAGCATTGACTAACATAGTCTCAGGAAAAAAAATCTTTATCTAGCCCTGTATATGTATATACAATTTAAATAAATAAACCGTGCTGTTTATAGACCAACCTTAGTCTAGCTGTAATTTAGCCGAGACCACCTCTAAACGCCTGATATTCTTCCTAATAAGTGTACTCACTTTAATGATGCTCAGTGAACCCCTGGAGGATATGGAAGCGGTCAACTCAGTAACTATGCGATTTACACACTGAAATAATCTGGTCCCTTAAAACGATATAACATAATTTTAATAACGTGAATTAAATATAATGATCCATTTACCATCCATCGTTGTAAATAATAATGAAGGGATGATTTTATTTTAATTCCAATTTATAGTGATGTAGTTTTCCAGTATTTATCTGTACTAGAGGGAACGTTACTAATTACTATAGCGAATATTCAAATAAACTAATGCTATTTACTGTACACGCCACAATTATTAGTTAATATCAGAAGACATATTCGAAGAGTGAAGGAAATGATAAGTTGAAATATAAATGAAGAATAGTAAAAAAATGCGGTTATAAGAACTAGCTCACTTCAGCAGGTATCAAGACCCTTTGGCTACTAAGTTCAAGAGATACGAAACAGGTATGGTCCAGGACTTGACAGGAAAGCCTCTCGAAGAAGGTCGTAAGACACTTCGGGAGCGAACACGGGAAGGAGTCGGCAGTGGAGGCTGGCAGAAAAGCTAGCTTGTGCCAAAAGATGGGAAGCTGTCTTGGTAGATCGCCATCAGACCAGCATCCATATAAGTAACCTCTGTTTGCCAGATAAGTGTTAATTCAATATATTTATATCTATGCACTTTATCGCAATGCTTTATATATGTATGAATCATTAATCATAATTTCTCAATTTTATGTATTGTTATTGTTCTAAATAATGTCTATAAGTTATAATTCTTAATTTATTGAACTGTGCATATAATTAATTGTTCACCACACATCCCTTAATGACTATGCATTAAGGTATTATGTTGACTGATTAGTCAATTGGTAAACACACTACCAGCCTGTTACAGTTAGACACTAAAATAAACAATGATTTGAGTAATTATCTTAAAATATTACTCTGATATACCACAATAAATAGAATCATTTAAAACATATTTACCCCCTAAAACATAGCACAAATAATATATTAAAAGTTAAGAATACGAGTTCAATAAATGTTTTACATACTATATATATTTGTATCATCACTAAACGAATAGAAAAAAAAAACATTGAAACTTTTTAAATTATCCATTATACTAAATTAAGGAAAAAATATCAAGTGTTTGCGTCAGTTTTACATTAATAATAGTCTCCTCTTGAGCCTAGAAACTTCGAACCCTGCCTGTCTGAAGAATACAAATCTAGAACCAGGGCAATATATTTGGACCTAACGACTTAGTAGAATTGAAAACGTGACAAAAGAAGACTCCAAGCTATTCTCTCTCGGTTATAGAAAATCCTACATGAGCTCAATCATAACTTTTGGATATCCCCAGCGTTACAAACCCACAAAGTATTTCACTATTTATAGTCCCTCTGTTGGAGATATATTTGGAAATTTATTCATAGAAATCTGACAGGATATATCTGATTTGGCTGTCTGGACATATTGCGCAACTGATTTTCCAAACATAAATAACTGTTAAAATAGAAATGTGATTATTTCAACAACCACATTGTATGAATAATAATTATATGTATATTGGTTTCATCTTTTCTTGACTGTTAATGAAGTAAGTTTTACTTTCAGTTCTTGGGATTCAGTCTATACGTTAGACTTTTCATAGACGACTTTACAAGACTATATTATGAATGCAATATGCATATAGAATAGAATAGAAAATTAAATTTCTTATGGGACTAAGTCCCTTCAGAATAGCAAACATGAACAAAAAAAGAAACATGATATATATCTGCCCAGAAGGTTACATAAAACAAATCATAAAGTATTTATAAATTGCCCAAAAATAAGAAATGTAAATCATGACAAGATACTATGCAATTAAAGAGAATAAATAATTTAATAACAACAAATAAATAGATGAGCTAGGATGCAATAATTTATTTAAATAATGTATACCATGTAATAGTAGGATCAGTTTTGAGTTAAAAATCTCTCATTCGATGAATGAATGATGCTTAATATCTTAATATCTTGTACACTTGAATATGTGGTTATGTATGTATATATAATAGTGTGGTATATATAATTCACGTCATATGTATTAATATCATCTAGTTAGACATTTTAAAGAAGGAAATAAGTGTAGATCACTGAAAGTTTTGTTTAAATTTTTCTGCATTATTTTTTGTTTTTTGCTTGGCATAAATTTTATACATATGTAACTATAAATTCTTTCTCTTATACAATTATTGTTAACTTATTTTAATTTTTTTCTCTCTCTTCTTCTAATCTGTTTTTAATATATTGTTATAGGAGGTAATTTGCATTTATTTTTTCATTATTATTTTTTTTTTGTTTTTACGCTTTCTTACTTACTAAATTATTTGTAATAATTAATTAATTGCAATTATTTTTATCTCTAAGGCGTAATAGCTTACAACACCAGTATTGTTATTCTAAAGGGACTTGTCCCATAATCAATAAAGACATTATTATTATATAATCTTTAGAAAATATAACAAAAGCAAAATCGACAAAGATCAAAACCTGTTATTCGTTACTGATTCATTCAAGCATGACTAACCTCCTTGGAAAGCATCTGTTTGGGAAGCCGGGAGATATTGGAAAAGCAAGGCTTTAAATGAACACAGTGAAGAAGCATGGCGGATGATATGAGGGATTGAGTTCCCACTGTGGTGGAGCGGACGAGAAAGGAACGATGGAATGTTTTGGTTATGTGGGAAGGAGTATAGAGATCGGAAAGGCGAATTCTTGTTTATTGGTGCTAAAGTGAGGAGAATATAGAAGGGGTGTTGAGAGTTAATGGATTGGTATAAGAATGCACAGATAAAATATTGTCTATTGGAGGGAAGAGCCACTTTAACTTATCACATCTCTGACAGCATGTATTTTATTTATCCGCATGATATTTAATATTATTCTGCGTATGGTGAACATATTATAAAATAACTATCTTTGCGTCATACAGAATTTATTTATTATTTAAATTTATTCCAATATTTAAATTTTATAAAAAAACTTTTAGCTATATATAGAATCTCATTAGGATGCGTTTAAGTCGCCGAAGGTCGGAGTCTCATAGGAAAACTAATTGTGAACCGTGTACGTTAATTTTCCTCTCTTTGCCAACTGAGCCAAGTTAATTACTATGCGGAGGGGGGCGCCTTTATTAGCAAAGTCTCATTCATTTAGGGGGCTCTCTAAATACTAAATATTTTTCTTGCATATTTAAAATAAAATATACAATAAATCAGAAACATATCATTGAAGTAACATTTACAGTTATTCAGACATTTATGACAGTTATTACTTGTGTTATTATTTTACTAAACGATAACGTCTTTAGCCGCGCTTAACGACTTCAAATAGGCGGTAAACCCGTATGTTGTAATGATGCAACATGCTCGAGAATGGCGACACCTAGGGGCCTGTGCATTCTCTTAATTATTTTTCGTTTTAAGAATAGAATTCTATGGATATAAGATTAATTATACATATCTAAGTAGTCGTTTAATTGTTGTGTAATTGATATTAATAATAACTTAAAACATCAATAACTGCTTGAAATTTTCGTTTCCCCTAAAAGATTTCATTTGTAACAGTTAAATGTCTTGTCACATATTCAACGACAGTACTCATTCAATAGAAAATGAAGAAAATACTTCAAAACACATTTATTCTATTTTATGACTACCAAATGTATCAAAAACAAAGTCGAAATTAATTATTACAATATTATTAAGAGGGAAAGATTGCCAGAGTCTAAATACGAACTAAATATATAATACATTTCTGCCCAAATACATTAAATTCGTCAATATTATAGATTTTGAAAGTTGAAATTAAGAAGACGCTGTAAAACATATATAATCATTACAAAACACTGTTGATTCTTTTTGGTTTAGACAGCGTTGATAAATTTTTCGCCAGCCATGCTGCTGACTTCTTCAGTTGAAGATTTGAAGATGACTTCTTCAGGGCTGAAATGAGAATGAGGACGTTGGCGAAAAATTTATCAACACTGCCTAAACTAGAACAAAGTCTTTGGTAATAATAGTGGCCGTGGAAACCTTAATTTGAGGTAATTAGTTAATTGTAAAATTGTGTGAGAGTGGGGAATAAATTTTAATTTTACGTATGTTATTAAATAATTAATTAAAAGGTACATAGTATACTTTAGTGTGGTATGTTCCAATAAATAAATGATCATTTCTAAGAGTTATTTTGAAAGGAAAAAAAAATATCTTGTTTTATGAAATTATTGATACCCCAAATGATCTATGGATTTTTGAACATAACGGTGATAATAATGCTAAAATTGAAAATAAAATCGATGTATATTGCGCAGGGTCCTAATATATCGATCAACCGCCAAGTTGTTATTTAAATACTACACATTAAGGTACTCCACCAAAAATTACTAACATTAACAAGTTTTAAAAGCATAATCAGGTTCTCTGCGATATCAAGGATCAGTGTAGAAACCGCCTTACATCTCTTCTAAAGATCTTGAATAGTTGTAATAAACAAAATGATATGATGGATCATGAGGAACGAATTTATTTTAAAGACAGATGTAACGGAAAAGGATACTTCAGTTATGCTATTTAAAACTAAGATAATAAAAAAAAAACTCTCTGAGATAAAAATATCAAAAATTTTACAATAAGCGACAGAGGGAGTTATAATCGTAGAAGATGGCAAAAATCTTTTTTTTTTCTCTAAATGAACTCGGCGACCGCAACTTATCTTTCTGTCAATTCCAGGTAATCTTCTTAGGAGACTGAAAAGAAAATAGTTAGTTTAGCAGTCTCAAAGGCATGCTCTGAAAGGTTACTTTACTAGCAAAAAATTATTAGGTTAATTAAGTAACATTTCACCAATTAATAGAGTCCTTCCTTTCACAGACATAGAGAAACCTCAACGATTCAATTATAAATATAATTTATTTAATTACTCCTTATTTTGACACAACATTTGATATTAATTTCATTTCATGGAATTAGAAAACTACTACAGGACTTAATAAAAGGCTAGAAAAAGATAGATATAAGCTTTCAAACAACATAGTACTTTCTAAAAGTTATTAATTTTATTAGCGCATTCAAACTATTGCATTAGTCTATTTTTAATGATAAAATAAAAAAAAAAACTTTAAGAATGTTTTGGAAAATTCATTTTTCTATTAAAAAGTATTCAGAAATTCTATGGATTACACCCAGAAATCATGTAAATGTTTTAGATATACTGATTAAAGAGTAATTCATAAACTACAATTCAATTTTCAATTAATTTTTTTTTAATACATTTTTAATAAAATTCAATGCATAGGTCTGGAGAGTATTACTTTCTACTAATGTTATCTAGTGGAACTAACTGCTTTCGATTCACCTGTAAAGTTCAACATATTTTTTTTTAATACTCATAAATATTTATTTGAGAAATTACAGTCATTTGCCATATATTGTATTTGTACTTTTCTTTTGGATTTCTCTCCAAAGATGTTCACTTGGAAGCATGAATGGAGAAACCTCCCATTGAAGGCACTCCTAGCCTGGTTCATCTCACTGTAGCAGATCCCTGCTCCAGAGACGTATCAGTCTCCTTGTCAGATTATGTGGTAATGTGTATGTCAGTAATGTTTTTATATTTGGACGTACACCAAGTGAGTCATGCAATTTTGTTTAATGTTTCGAGATTATGTCACGAGCGGTTTGCCCAGACACTTGCGTAATGAATTTCGTAAACTTAGAATTGTAAAAATTATTATTTGTTTCATTTAACATTAATAGATCAACCAAGACTGACTAGGACCTCTTATGTCAATTTGTTTTGACATATTTAAATAGCATTACTACTAATAATATAGGCTTAGTGGATCCGAAGGTTCGATGTCGATACCCTCATTTTCTGCATACATACTTCTATTCACGGATTATCACCCAAAGCGAGATCTGTAAGATTACCATTGTTGCAATCCTCCCATCAACGCCCGGGTCTACCACTCCAACACTTACCTGTTGGTTCAACGCTGATTATGTTTTCAGGAATCAGTTCATTATTAAGCCCAACATATTCACACGCATATCCTAATCTTTATTGGATCCATTTTAGTAGTAATAATTAAGGACTGAAATCAAGCAAAAAAGGTGCCTTAGGAATTTGTTTAGACTGATCGTACAAGAAAAAAAAAGACCTGTACCACTAAAGTTTGACCATAACCACAAGGTGTCTTTGAGGTAGTATTTTCTGCCTTTATTTATTGGAGTTTTATTAAATTGTATTATTATCACTATATTTAGGATTTTTTTGAGATTTTACTTTGCATTTATCTAGTTATTAATTTAATTTTTTTAACATCATTTGTATTATAGGGAAAGAGAAAAAAAGTTTTCCAGTCAGTTTTATTACATTGTAGAGGTTGTATATACAAGTACATTGTAAAGGTTGTACTGTTTCTAGGACAAAGGTTGTGCAGGGAGGAGATCGGCTGTGAAATAATTCTTCCGATATCATGCTCACCGCCATGTTTTCCCTCAATTAAGCGTTATAAAAGCTTGTTTAGTCCCAGAAATATATGTAGATCATACAGGGTCCATCTGTTCTCTACACAGCCGGATTTGATCTTGGGACCTTCAGTCTAGGTTCCTCAGCACTCAATCAAACGAGTTAATAAGCTCTCTATTTGCTGATCGTAAAGAATGGTAATTAACTTTATATTGATTATTTTTAAACAAAATATCATTTTAAAGCATTAATAATTAAAAGAGTTCCCGAGAATGCTAATTTTCTACTTGAATGGAATGCTCAGCAACCCCCACGAATTGAAAGGTGCAGCACTAGAAACAATTGCTGAACTATAAAGTCGAGAAAGTTGGCTTCACATATATACAGAAGGTTCGGTGACAATGAACTGCACAGGGGCTGGCTCGCTTTAGCCCAGTCTTCGAGGGCTCTGTACATGTGGGGTACAATGATGCAATTACGACGGGGAAATGATAGCAATATACAGGGCAGTAGAAGAGTTCTCCGAAATCGAAAAATAATAGCTCTCTCCAATAACTCTCCGACTGATTGTGAGACCACAAGATCTAGTCGGATAGCTTTGTCGAATAGGATTGTTAAAGGCTGGGAGCTTTCACTGCAGTGTGTACCAAGTCACGTAGGGGTAATGGGAAACGAACGGGCAGACCAACTTGCCACGAAAGGCGCAGCACTACCTCAACCTGACAACCTCGCTTCGCTAACCTCAGCCAAGAATAAGATCGAATTAGAAGATAGACAAGGAACCTATTCTACAACGCTAGAAGAGGGAAAAAACGGGAGTGTCTTGCAAATGAGCAGCTCCTCCGAGATCTTCCGAGAGGCGAAGCTGTTGCGAGGTTCAGACTCATCACAGGCCACGATTACCTCCAGGCACATCTGCTTAGAATGGGCATCGCAGAATCCGATAATTGCCCCATTTGCCTTAGTGGTGTAATGGACGGTGCACACTTACGACATTGCAATGGTCTTAAGGATATTCCACGATGCATGTCTTTATTGGGAGGCATGTGCTGGCATTGGATAAATAAAAAATATTAATCAAAAATTCAAATATACTGCACTAGTGCAAAACTGCGATCCGATGATGCGGATTAGTTCTCGAGTGTGCCCTAATATTCTCACTTGAAGTAAATTGTTTTATAAGGCATTATACAAAGTACGAAACAACTAGTAACATTATCGCTTTAAACATTAGCTTCAGATCTAGTGGTTTAAATGGAATCCTTAACTCTTCATAAGCGGCTTAAGCCCATAGAGCTCGAGCCTCCTTCAACGCAGGAAACAAATCATTTTTTACTGGCCGCTGGCTTGGATCCATTATAATGCCCTAGGCTAAAGTTAGTGATTTATTTTTCAAGCGTTTAACTCTTTTTTGCGGCTTCTGTTTCTTGTTTAAAATCTACTACGTTTAAAAGAAAGCAAAAAGGCAGAATAATCTGATTTTATAAATATTTTAGTGGGATTTAACTACAACTGCTTTGTTACTATTAGGAAATCATTAAATATTCAATAGTTCATTAGAAACAACCTATTGAGTTAGCGAGGATTGAGTGCTGTAAATTTAATTTTAACAGTTTTAAAACAAAATGGCGGAAGAATGAAAAGCACATCATCAATAGATATTTATTATTTACAGCGAATAAATTACTTTTCAACAAAAACGGTGTTATTATTAATGTTGAAGATCTCTGTCTGTAGCAAAGTAATTAAATTTACTTAGAATTTTACATGTATAAAATGAAATTGCCGTTTCAAAACAAATTTATGAAATCAAAACATTTTTATTAATAATATATACCCTCATTTTCTGTATATTTTAGTGATATCAAACTTTCAATCCCAGAACTCAAAAATTCAGGGTATAGGGGAAAATATTTTCTGAGAGAATATTTTATTTTTGGATAGCAATAAGTACAATCGGACACAGATGTAGGGCAATAAGTATTCCTGATATAGGAACACATTTGTGAAAAAATAAAGTCTGAAACAGAATTATTGAGAAAAATTTTCAAAAATGTCATCCTTAAAGAAGCTGTCCCTATTTCTGAACAAACGGAAATCTCTTGGAATAAGGTGGGCGTGGTAGACCATCCTACCCCACCTCACGAAACAATCATGAATAAAAATAATCACTTTATCTGTATTTTTTTCCACGAATCGGCCAGCAAGGACCACGCGATTATCACTCAAATATTCTTCACACTCTCCGCCTTCCGTCTACTCAAATACTCTCTCATCTTCCTCGGCTGTTCCTCTCGTTCTTCCTTTGTCCATTTTCTCCCTCGTCTCGTCTTCCTTCCCGCAAGAACTCCAACCTCTTTTAGTTTTTTCCCGAAAAGATAGAGATCCAAGCAGTCCTTATCCTTGATTTTTAGCCTATCCAGCTCCTCTTTTATTTGCTTGACATATCCACATATACACTTATAGCTTAATATTTTATTTATCTGAATGATAAATAATTTTAAAAAATGTTTCCATAAGTATTATGAAATTTTTACAAGTAGTTTAACCACAGCGGCTTGTAGAATTCAATATTGAATAACCTGGAAAAGCTACTTAGGTCTGGTTTTTTTAAAAAAAAATCTCACCACGCTCTCTATCTCTCTCCGCCCTTTCAATCCCTTTCGTCTTTGTTTTGTTTATATTTTTAAGGAGTAAAACGATATTGTTCTTTGAGAACAACTAATTTATTTCTGATGTATTTTAATACAAATTAAATACATGTCATTATACAAACCTTATAAGATCAGATTTCAAAGTTAGAGATGCTTTGTTCAATGCATATGGCCTGTATTTCGGTCTATTTATTCAAGTATATTGTACTTTCGATTATTTTGCTTTTCCTTTTTCTTGTTTTTCTTTTCTTTTTGCATTTAAATATATTCTTAATCTGTTAATAGAAGATTATTGACTGGCGTTTCAGGAATGAGAAAATCCTACCTCTATTTAAAAAAAAAACAAGCATCTGACGTACGTAGTATAATAAATTTATGTTTTAAAAAAAAACCTACAACTCTGCAACCCACGGAGGGTCTTGGTCAAGGATGCGTTTTGAGAAGGAAAAGCAAAACAATGATGATTGGTCCTCATTGTTGGTGGAAAAGGTTTACTCCAGGTATATCGTAAGTATGTTTTTTCCAAGAATTTGGAGCAGCTAGAAAAGTGTTACATTTCCTCAGGACAGGTTTTCAGGGCAAAATACAACTAACTAAGAACACAAAAATGACCATTAATAAATCTTCCTATTGTTTCTTATACTTCGTGTTTATTTAGTTGCAAACAATTATGAGGACAGTAGACCTTGAAGAAGAGCGCGTATTTTATGACAAGATAGTGCCCAAGAAGCGTTCGGAATGCGGCGTATGGATTAGAGCAGAATAAATTTTGATCCATGAAGACACAATATTCAGCCTCTATAAGAACTAACCTCAGACTGTAAAACCGGTAGAGGGTATTATAATTTATAACAATATATTAATCTATAATTTTTTATTAATTGTAATTCTTTGATAACAGTAAATATTTTTTATTATATTCTAACTAATTGCGTTAATACAAATAATGATCCCCAAAAAGAATCATATAAAGTATCTACGTTCAAATCCGAACAACGAACCAGTGTTTTTTTTCTTTTACACAACTTTTGGGTATTCGGGATCAAACATTAGAGCTTGTTTCGTGACTCTCTCTCATCTCAGTATCGCTTCATCCTTCAGATTTTTGCATCGGAGATTTTGATCGTCCGCTTCATTCTCGCATCAAGCCTCATTATCTTAATTCGGGCTGTGTTCTTGACAGTTTCATACCTAAAGTTGCCTAACGGTGGAGGAATAGTGAGAAAAATATAGATTTATTGAGGTATTCAGCAGATATAATATGGATCTCCGAGCGACATTTTATGAACTAACTGGTTGGCTTATTGACTATTGACTATCATTATAACTTATTTCTACTGACTATCTTATTGCTTATGCATTATTATATAACTTATTGGCTTCGGACTAGATCTCACTTAGAGACTACTCTCTTACATACTATAAACTAGATAAGGAAGACCAGGCATTTTGCTGACAACACAGAAACACTGATGAAACTTTCTTGTTACAAATCCAATTTATAAACAATTTACTTCAAGTCGTTTAAGCATATCCTCTGCCAATCTGATTTCTCTGCCTCCTTAAACCTGTTTGGTTTAATTTTATTTATTATTAAAGCATCAAAATATTTTTTTAACCTACTTGCAATCGTTCAGAGTACATGTCCACAGATATTAATCCTTCTTATCCTCATTGTATCGTAGATTCTTTCGGTTGCTTTAATTAAGCAACTGACTTAAGGCTTAATTAGTTAAAGTCTCTCATTACGTGTGTGGACTAATTTGTCGTTGAAGAATTATGGGCCTAAGATTTCCCTTAATATATTCCCTTCTTTAATCTCCAATCTTTCAATCAGAAGTTATTATATATTTTATGTTTTCAGAATTTAATAATTTCGACACTAATCATTTTTAATTCAAAATATTAGAAGAAATATTTTTTACTCCAGAAAGAAACAAGATATCACTAGGACTCCCAAGAGGAATCAACTCCGTTGGGAAATTCCTTTTGACGCCAATCGTCGCTGCTGACTCGAGCATATTGTCTTAGCCAAATCCACTCTGCTCCCTCCATCGTCTTAAGTTTTCAGAACGAATAGTTTTTGATTCGTAAACCAATATATTAATGTTCGTCATATTTTTAATTAACGTAAAAACTATATAATTTAGGTTAAAAGAACAAGATGACGAATCAAGATTGAATATTTTTTTTGATTTGTTATGAGTATGTCATTTGTTATGACTATGTCACACATGGTTTCAAGGAAATGTATCATTAATTTATCTCTATCTCTCCCTCACTCTCTCTATATAAAATATATAAATATATATATACATTTTTCTCATTCACGAAAATGCGTTCATAATTTATAATTAATTTGGATGAAAATTTAAATAACGTTAAATATAGCTATTTATTTATTTTTAAAAATAGCTTCTAGACACCTCATATTAAGTACGACTAGGCAAAAATATTAGTTATCAGTTAAACAAGCTTGTAAGTTGGTATTTGATAAATGATTTTATTAATCTTAAAAGATCAATTAAATTACTTGTTATTAACAGTCTTCAGAAGCATGGAGGATATTAAGTGGTATTGAATTCTAGATGGTGGCGAAAGAAACGCTATGCTCTAGTAATTTGTGAATATTGTTTCCTGGTAATAATTTATTTCAAGTCCATAAATAAAAATATTTTGCCAATTATTCAGTGAATTTCCATCGAAAAACATTAAAAACGGCCAAAAGCTCGAGATTATATTTAAATAAGTTCACATAATTAATTAAAATTTACGACAGTCTTTACAGAGCGTCGAAACCAATGAAAACTTCGGGATTTATAAAAACAAGTAATGTTTACATCAACTACAAAAAATGAAAGATTAGAGAAAAATTAAATTGTATTATTTTCAATAGTAGATACAGAATTAATATCAATTTATTATAAATTGGTAAACATTAATTCTGGATTGATCAGGTAAATGTTGCACATAACCATTTTACAAGAAAAAAAGTGAGGTAAGTTCCTTTTACGGTTCTTCTCTTCCCTGATCTGATGATTCTGTCTATTATGATGATTATAACATCCCGCATTTCCTTAATAGTTTACAGAATATTAATCTTTTAAGTCGTTTTTCTAAACAAATTACGATTTTGAATGTTAAAAGAATAGAATTAAATTTTTTATGAATTTCAATCGTTTAGAGACTAGTGAAACTAAAAATACATATCAAATTAAAAGTAAATAAAGAAATATTAACGTTCTTCTTCACAATATATTTTAAAAAGAACATAATATATAATGTTCATAAATATGAATCCATATAGTAATTAAATGAGATTAAGAAGTTTTACTATTAATTAGCTGAAAAAAAGCAAATGGTAGGTATTACCATAAAGTCAGAAAAAAATAGTGATTTGAAATCTTATAAGGTTGGACTAGAATAACAGCTCTCATCACCGACCGATAAGTTCGATACATCTGATAAACACACAGAATCCATACTCCAGAAAAAAAATAAAACTGTTATTTTTAACTCCTTTAATAGGAATATGTGCACTTGATTCACCATTAACCGGTTACATATGAAATACATCAATATTAAAACAAAACGTTTCGTTCTAGAAAAATCTAGAACTGAATTACTTCTGGTAAAAGTATCATTTCAATTTCAATAATATACAATAAACTTAATTAAAATTTACAATTTACAAACACTTTGTTTGAAAGAATTTATTACCAAATATAATTATTTGTTTCCAGGAACTCAGTTTGAACACTCGTAATTAACTTTTTTAATTAATTGCTCTTTATAATATTTTATATTAGATTTATTAGTACTGCTTAATTAAGCAGTGGATGAACATTCTAAAAAAGAGCATAATTTATAAATAGAATATCAATTTTAAAGAAATATTTATGTTTAATGTTCTATATTTAAATTTTATGATTAATAAAAAGAAGTTATAAGGATGAAGAATTTTCAAAATGAATATGTAGTAATAATTATAATTAATAATAGGTATAATTAATCCTAATTAATTAATTAATTATAGTAGGAAATCTGGCACAGGAGTTTCCTATAAGTTACAAATATTATTTAGCCAGAATAAGAAGGTCGACATTTATTAATTGGATCAACCACTAACAACTTTTTACCAGGATTCGAACTTCAGTCAGTTTCAGTGACATATATACATATATATATAAATCCTCGATCGCTGACAGATCAAATAAAAGTCTGACAGCAAGCGGGATTTGTACTCGGGTTCTTTAGCACTGCAACTACCCCTGAGCAACTCAACTCCCTTAATATATCGACGCCTTAGTTCACAAATGTGTTAAGTGCAAATTTTTCAAAAATGGGTTGTGTTATATAAATACTATTTTAAAGTTGTAGTCAGGAAGTCATAGGCCATATGTTGATATAAAATTAATAGAGAACCCTTGAAAGTTTAAAAATATATTGTGTGCTTAAACTTGAACTGTATTTCTTGTGTTAAATTTTTATCAAAGTTGACTCTTGTAAAATCTTGTTTTCGGCACTTAACACATATGTGAACTAAATCATCGATATATAAATTATTTTTATTATATAAATAATTTTTATTACAGGAAATGAGCCCCTTGTGTAGAACTGTTGAACTTTATTTAATTTTAGAATATTTTTCTTCTTTGCCCGCCAATATCTTTTCTTCCTCTCACAGCACTCGTTTTTCCTTTCATCTGTCCATTTTTTTTCGTATTTGCCACAAAATTCTTGCTCAAACTTCATATTTGTAATTTTATTTTGACATTCGGGGCGGTCTTCAAGATTTTCTTTCTCGAACTTGAAGTTAGATCTCTGGATTTCTTTCAACCATTCAGAACTCTAAGATATTTTTTTTCCTAGCCGACTTGCCTCTTTCCCTCCTAGTTTATATAAAACAAATATAGGATGAATAATAAAAAAGTTAATAATAAAAAAAAATAAAACAGATAAACTTTTTATGTGCCTGCGATGCAATTTCAGGAAAGTTCATAATGGTAAACTTCTTGAAAGGTAGACGCCTAGACGCAGCTCTCTCAGTTCTTATATCAAACTTCTTCAGAAGAGAACTTCGGCTAACCATTATTCTCGTGCCTGTGAGAAGATAGTTTTTCTGATTAGAGGTCAGTGTTTCATAATATTACATATACCAAATATAATAGTTTACTTATTGAATAAAATTAAAGACAATAAAATCAATGAAAACGTTGCTATATCGCTTCTTCAAAAGAACAACTTCATAATTCAAAAAACATAATTTTTCAATAGAGGTATTTGGAAATTCTATATGACTTAAAAAAATAAAAATTTATGTAATAATTCCTAATTTCATTCTTAATTAAATGATGGAATTGAAATTCTTTTATTAGCTCAAAAATGTCAATTTTTGAGTTATTTGGATGTTCTTCTGAAGGAGCGATATGATTAAAAAATGTTTATATATAGCTTTAATAAATTACTTCTTATATATACATCAAAATATTTTTTTATTTAATGATCCCGCATTACTTATCTTAAACTTTCTGATTTATTCTAATGATGAAATTCCATTTAAATAAAATTCAATTCCTAAATCTACAAAAGGAAATGTTTTTCCATCCGTCTTTAGCTTTGTATCTCCTTCCACGAGCAGTGTTGAAATGAATAAGACAAAAAAAAGGAGGGAAAGATGAGCAGATGGTTTCCTTAATAGGAAAAGGAAGAAAAAGGGATGATGAATGTATAAAGAACTAATCTACCAAAGCTTTGAAACTAATTTATTAAAGTGGCCACATTTTCAAGGTATCTTATCTTTCTTTTGTATTCTTTTCGGTGTTAAGTGGTCATTATCAATCTTAATCATCAGTATCATGAAAATGAATTAGTTTTAATTTTATGAAAGGTGGGCGAAAAAATAAATAACGTATAGAAAAATAAAAAGCGAATTGTGCAAAAAGGTCGGATAGAAAATGTGGGGCATTCAAGGGTGCCTGGGAGAAAGCATGAAATAGAAAAAAACCCAAAAAAACATCTTTAAAACAAACTACTATTTTAAAATGTACACACCCAACTACTATCAATAATAGTAGTGGCTAATAAAATAATATAATAAAAAAATATTACATAACAAAAATTATAGCAAGATTCACCATCAATAATAATACTGATTAATAAAATTAGAACTTAAATGATATACCAGATTCACTCTCTTTCATCTGTTTTTGTGAACGAAACGTGCAAAAGAAAAACAGATAGAAATAATTTTAAATTGTCATGTTTGACGTACCTATCATTTAACTGACACTACTTCTGGCTACACCCAGAATCTAGTCAGAATACAGTACAAAGGAAAATTCCTACCTTCAGAATTCATCAGGCTTCTGATGAGGTCACGATACTTCTCACTAGTACCAGTCTTCAACTCTGACTTATCAGGGAAACAAACGGGTATAAAAAGGCTCATTCGACCTAACATAAACATTTTTACCCCCCTGTCCAGGATGTGCTGCCCCTTGCAGACAGAGTTGGCAGGACATTCTTGAAATAAAATGTCAATTTATCAATTGTTCGATTAATCTCGGAAAGGAATTTAAAAAAAACCCTGAGCAATATCCGGTCTTATTACCAGAGCTGGGCTTGGGAAATGTTTTGTAAGCACGTAATAGAGTAATAATAATCGATTTTCGAATAAAATCGAATACAGAGTTGTATGAAGTGGAATAGAGTGTTTTATAATATTGAATAGAGTAATTTATAATATGGATTAAAGAGTTTTTTACATATAGCTTTGAATGATTTATAATACAATGGAAATTATAAAATGTCGAATAGAATGCTATATCATAAAGAATAGTGTTTTCCAAGGTCTGATGGTGTGCTTTATAATCATAAATAGTGTTTTATAAACTGGAATAGAATGTTTTATAACATGTAAAAGAGTATTTTATAACATCAAATAATGTAACGTGCATGTATTGGCATAGTAATGCTATGTATCAAGAGGGCGGCATCATGAAAGTAAATTTGTTTTGCACAAAAACAATGTTGTTTTGCAAAAAGTAGGTCATGCAGGTAGACGGGTGTACCCTATGGTCCCCTTACGGTCAAGATTGCTGGAAAATATAAGAAAAGGGAGGTCGAAGAATCCACTGGATAAGGGACTCTCTGAGCATATCCCGAGGAGCGAGGACACCAGGAGAAGGTCCGGAGGAGCTTGGAGGAAACGGAAGACGGAGCCGACGAACGACGCAGGGCGCGGAGTACCGAGAAGACGGCGAGACCCGAATCACGGATAAGTGTAATTTAATTCCTGTAATGTATTTTATGGCAATCCCCTATACCTATATCTGAATCATTAAGTGTACTTCTAAAAAATATATCTATTGAGCCATTAACCTTGTTTAAAGTTGAATTAATAAACTATACTTACCATATTAGAGAGGAAAATAGTTGACTGGATTATAAAATGGAGAATGGAGATAGTAATTCAAGATTTATTTGGGTTTTTTTTTTCACTGCACCCCCCAACTATCTTCATTCTCCATTATACATATCATAATTCTTTTGGTGCTTATATATCCCTGGTGCACTATTTATTTATGAATAATATATTGAAGGTATAATAGATGAGTAAATTGGTAAACACAAGAACAGATCTCTGGAAAAGAATCCAATTAAGACTAAGGCATAGAAATTATAATTTGAGCTCTGGTACCAAATATAGCAATCAAATATATTCAAAATACATTTAAGAATAGAAAAATAGCAGTATATTTCATCTTCTACTTAAGGCATAATTAATTTTCAACATGAAAACTTTTAACTCCCTGATACTTCCGATTATATTTGATGTCGAAAATTATGAAAAATGTGAACACCAAAAAGAGCATGCTCGATACTCGTGTTGAGGACACTCTCACACAATAAATAATTAGGCTAAGGTCACACACCAGGTATGTTGAGAGTGGAATTGACATTCAAATAATTGAGCATGTCTCAGCTATAATCGACTATGGAATACCTGGAACGCACCATTAGGATTTGGTAGTGAATCAAATAACCAAATGAGATGGATTAGCAAACTAGAATCCGTCGAACTCCTCTCGTGTACAATCCTACAATCCAAAATCCTCAATATCACTTACTTTTTAACGGATCAGGTCATCCATAATGATCTTAATTTCCCTTTATTGCTGATTTGGCCCTCACCCGATATCATTCATTTTATGGTAAACTTTATAATCACTCAACCCACCAGTTTCATCTTCGATTTCCAATAATCGTCCGAGACGTCTGAAAAGAAGATGGCCACCTGACTTTTTAAGTGGAGTTTGTTATTTTAGTATTACTAAGGGTACTTTCTCTACATAAAATCTCATGCCATTCCGCATCATTCATTATATTTACTCGATGTATTATTACAATACAGTAGTAAATTTTAATAAATTATTTTAAAAACACAGAAACACGTTTAAACTGGACTATAGAGTATATTTAGACACAATTTGAGATAATGCTATAATTTAGACAGTAGAGATGTGATTTCAAAAACTAAAATACCAAGGTTTTGTCACCAAGTGCCTTCGATAAATTCGGGGCTTTTCCTACTTTATTTATTGTCGAAAAATTCTTCAAAAATATGTTTAAATGTAAAAATAGCGTTAGAATATAGACTTGAAGGAGGAGGCAGTTTTTCATAAGTGAATATGTGAGCCACCATTCTCAAGCGGGCTAGAGCTACCTACTCAGTATGGCTGGAGAGATAGGATTTAATATAGTTTTATTAGTACCCTTACTTTTATTTTTACTTTTAACTTACCATGATGGATTTGTATCCACATGGCTTGCCCACATGCCATCTCTCTGAACTTTCCGATTGAAGAGCCCTACGAAATTCTGATGGAGTGAGATGCCTGGGCCAGGTAGTGTTCTAAATATTGTTAATATACTGTAGTGTCATGTTGTTAATCATCCTTTCTTTTCTGTATCTCATCTTTACTGCCTCCCAGCCATAATGTGCTAATTATATAAAACTTTCAATATAAAAAATGTAAATAAATTAATTTTATTTTTTAAAGAGAAAATATAGGCGCTCGACCGGGATTTGAACCCGAAACCTCTGTCTCACCGTTACATCGCTCTGCCAATTGAGCTATCCAAGGCCCCTACCGGAAGATAGGTCGAGGGCCTATCTTTTCTCTTTAAAAAATAAAAATATTTATAACTCATAAAAAATGACCAATAATTATAAAAATTGTAAATAAATTAAGTTTATATCATTGAATACATATATACATTCGTAAATAATGATTTAAACTCTATCATACTGGATCTTTTCGTTGAAATATCCAATTTAAAAGGAAAGGTCTTTTAGAAAAACAAATTCATTAAATACTTCTCTTCAAAACACTACCCTCATTTTCTATACATTTGTTTTCCCAAACATTAATCACATTTTCAATTCCAGAACTGAAAAATGCAGATTTTTGTAGTGAAATAAAGACTGAAAATGCGTGATTGATTGATAATATTATTACAAAATTTTACTCTTAAGCTAGTTGTCCAAATTTCTAAACATATGTAAATCTGTTTGAGAGAAGTCTTCATGGACAAGAGGACTTCGTGATCAAGCTTATTTCATCAGCTGTCCTTCCAACAATCAGCTTTCCAATTAACCAATGCAGGTTGTTTTTGATAAGTTTTTGTTGCATCATGTCAATATCCCTGCAGTGCTTTCACCACTGGGTAGAAAAGATAAATTAATTTCTCAGACCAATATCGAATGATCCGTTTAATACATCACCTTTCCCCGAAAGCGGTGTTTATGTCTCTTGCATATTAGACTGCCAATTATGTCAAGTGTTCAAGTTTGAATCCACGAACGTCGCCGGTTTCTATGATAAAATTTTATGTCATACTAAACAATATTCGTTCAATTGTCGAAGTAGTAGTTATTTACAAAAAAAGATAGGTTTAATAACAGTTCACTACGTTTTGTAAAGATGTGCATAGTAAATAACAGAAACCAACTTATTCCATTTTAAATTTAGAAATTATAAAAACGGGCATTCCGTAGGAAACGACACAACATAATCGTATTTCGAGGAAGATAACGTTCCGGGTGGAGGTGAGTCAATCCTCTTAAATATGGAAAACTGTTTATTGAAAATCCAACATTTCGACCCACACTGCAGGTCATCTTCTGGGCTAAGTATACAGCATGCAGACAAATTAAAGTAATAAATAGTAAATAATACAAATATGCACAGGAATCAAAGGTTATGAGTGATAAAAATAAAGATGAGGACCCTTTGATAAATATAAACACAGATGGAATAATTATAGAGTGTTTGTCGATTATAAGTAAACAATATTAATCAAGGTTGTCATTTTTTGTGTTTAAATAACTAATCGAACTCGCAGTTTTTAAAATAAACCTTATATTAAACAATTTAGTGTATTTTTATAAGGGTGTCAACCCCTATGGTTAGGAGTTGGGGAACTAAAAGAGGAAGCCATTAGAGAGATAAAAGAGAAAAATGGCTAGAAAGAATACAAAACGGTACAAGTGTAAGAGGAGGCGTAGGAGGCTAAGCTGTTAACAGAGCAGATAGCACCAGCGGCCACGTTTGTATGAAACCAATCCCTCACTCCCTCTCTCATTCTCTCTCTCTCGTTCTCCGCAACTTTTTATGTCTCCAGTTTAAGTTTGTCCCCTTCCACCCTTTTACAGAATTTGTCTCTCTTTTTCTTTTCTTTTTTTTACTGTATTGCAAAAGGGACCTTTCCGAATTTTTCCTATTTAATTTTTGCAACCAAGGGACGGGATGCAGGGTTTTATAAAAATTATGTTAATCGGAAAAGTTCCTGAGAATAGATTAGGGTCCATCGAGTTTCGAGGGGTTCGTTGAACCGATAAAAGGCCACCGTGACCGCCTAAGTAAGGTAGTTGTTATTTGTGAGGAGCAGAGTGGCTTAGTAGTAGAGCGCTGAGTTCCCCGAAGGTCCTCGGTTGAAATCCCGCTGCTGGGCAGACTTTTATTTGATCTGTCAGCAGTGGAGGATGGATCCTAAGGGATCTAGTAACCTCCTGGGGCTCACCCAGCCTCTATAAAGTGGATACTCAAAGTAGCGGGAAAACCCTGGCGGTTGAGTATGATAAAGGACAAATCCCTTCATACTGAACCCTTCATGCCTTCTAATGGGACAGTTATTTTTTTTTAATAGTTATAATTATGTTATGCTTCGCATTTATGTATGCATGTAACCTATTTATGTAACGGAATGTTTGAACTCGTTTTTCGGCCACTTCCAAATACTAAATTAAAATGAAACTTTGCTTACTTGTCAAGGACCGGTATATAATCTTTAAATAAGATTTTCCTTACAAATATTATTGGTAATTCATATCCAGTTGTCTCTAGTGCCAAGTACATAGGCGTGTACTAAGACATACATGGCTTATTCTTTCAAACAAGCATATGGCTAGTGGCAGGATAAACTAGGGAGTTTCGTATATTTTGCAACAAACCAAAACAGAAAAGTTTAAAAAGTTAAAAAACATTCATACGATCTAAAAAATCTAGTAAGGACTAAATGAGTCAGCACTGATGGAATAATGGTTTGTTTAGTAAGTCTTAAAAAAATAACTGGATAAATAATAGCTAAAAAAATCGCTTTAATCCGAAACGAAACTAAAAAGAAGAAAATTATTTTTAATAAATTAAAAATAACAATATAGTGATGAACGAATAATTTATTTTATCGAAATAAACGTGAGTTGCTTTTTTGTTTTTATTTTCGTATTTCTATTGTTTAATAAATACAGAAAAACGAATTAATAAAAAAACAATATTAATTGAAAAGTATAAATTAAGATTCTTAACCTTCAAGAATTCTTAACGGAAAATACTCCACAGAAAGCAATAATATGGTACTGAAAAATAAACATAGATTTAAACATGTAACTATAACAGCATATATTTAGAAATTAAAATTATTTTTATATTAATTATAAAATGACATTGTTTACGTATGTTTTCATTTTGATTATAAGACAACAACATATATTTTATTTCATCAAATCTGCCAATAAATATAAAAGTGATTCGAACTTTTAACTCCCGAAGCAGAGACATAAACATACTTTATACTGCTCTAACAGGAAAGAAATTAGCATATAAAAAAAATAGACAAGAAACGATTTTATTGCATCTATTTTATACTTCATTGGTTAAATTTATTACCACCACGGATATGGATATGTTATTGTGTTATTATTTTGTTTCATTAAAAATATTTAAATTCATGAATCCTGATTGTTGTTGATTTCTTGTTCCGAAGATATTTACCAATCTATTGGGCTAACTATTCGCCATATTTTTTTAATAAATTTAAAGAAAATAACTAATTGCTTTGCTTATCAATTGTTTTTATTCAGTTACGTTTTAAATGCTGCGATAAATTTCACTATTACTAATACTATTATTAGAATTCTGTAGTATTTAGTGGAACTAAATAATACTACTTTCTATAATTTTTCATTAATCTATGAACTTAGAACTTACAATTTAGAACCAGACATATAATTATTTTATATTATAATTATAGTTGGAATATATTTCGTAAATTATAATGTTCGGTATAGGGATCTATGATCCTGGTGGATCTTAACCTTCAATCAACCGTGGTATCTTTCCATACTATTTAAACATTTAATTTATTTAAAAATTTTGTAAACTTACTATAAATAAAATAAATCAATAAATAAGAGCATTAAAAGACGAAAGAACTTGTTGCTGATTTGGCCTGAATCCGATATCAATCTTTTCAGGACAAACTTTATTCCCACTCAAACCCACTAGCTTCAAACCTAGCTTCCTCTTCAATTCCGATAATCCTCCAAGGCGTCTCGAAGATGGCGAAAAGAAGATGGCCTCGTGACCTTTTAAGTTGAAATTGTTATTTGAGCACTGTCACTGGGAAGATTCTCTACTTTTCTTTATTCATGCCAATATGTACTATTCCTGCCATTTACTTGTTCTATTGTTATAATGCAGTTGTAAATTTCAATGAATGAATTATTAAACAAATATATTATACTATTTAAGTTTTTAATTATATTTTCTACTCGATTTTTCGACATAAAAGTTTAAAGTTCATATATCATGTTTCATTCTATGTCATGCATTAATCATAAAAATTGTGACTTTATGAACACAATGTGGACACGGAGGGCAATATATTGATATGATTGAAATGATGTGATAATCATTTTTAGAACAAAATACGGTTAATAATTATGTGAATTATCCCTCGTATAACATTTATAGATGATACAGTTGATTTAATTAACATTTTTATAGATATGTTATTACGTATTTCATTTTCAATAATGTCATCAGATAATGAGGACAATAACGAAAATCAGTGTTAATTGTTCGTCAATTAAGCCGAAGAGCCAAGCCAAACGAGCTCGAGGACCCTCAAAGAAAACGGAGAGGAATAAGATCTTAAGAACCAATAAGGAGAACGTCATAGCAAAGTTATTTTCTTAAGGACTTATTTTTGGTTGTTAATAGAAACCGATTACCCGGACGCTGGAACTTAGTTGTTGACCGTAAGTTAAGAACTTGTGTAAACTCGACAGAAAGCTGAAGGAACTTCATAAGTTTAATTAACGCCGAGCTTTGAGCGGCGTTAAACGGAAAATTCAATCCGCCTTGCTTAGTAAGAAGTAGAACACAGGTAAGGTATTTAAGGAAGATATCAAAAGGGAAAACGACAGGATTATTTTCGATGCAATGAGATTTTCTTTGAGATCAACTATTTGAAGAAGATTTGCCTACATAAATTTTTACCTTACCTCTATAAGTCTCTTAATGATTGTAACACATACAATATATGCTACTATAACGATTAAAGTACCTTTTTTCGAAACACAGTAGGACTTCACAAACAAAATCCATCCATAACAAAACATAATTGTAAATAAAATTAAGAAGTAAAAAAGACAACCTGTTGTAATAGGTCGATTTTAATCAAAGACTTCATCTTCAAAAGTTTTCTCCTTTATCTGACTTATCAAATGGTGAAAAAACAACTTCTCGTTGACATGAAGATTCATTATAATTCACTTATTGTTTCAGGCAATATCACCAGCGCGCTGGTGCGAAGCGATGTGCGGTGTGCGGTGTGAAGCGCTTAACACCATCAGTAAAGTGGCAAAAAATAGTACCACAAGGATATCACCAAACATTTTGATATTGTATGTACATGTGTGTCTGTGTGTGTTAAATTGTATATAGAAGAAATTCAAAAAATTGGAGTATACCAACGCCATCGTAGTTATTGGTAATTAACCTCAAATTTAACATAACTCACGGAATGCCCTAATATCCAATAAATTGCAGAACAAGGAAACACCATAAGAAAAAGAAACACTTCAAAAATATTTATTTATTTATTAAAAAAAAAGAAATAAATTTATTATTTCCCATGTCCCACAAATAAAAGTGAAAAACACTTGACAGCAATGACTTAAAGTCACGGTATAAAAATTAGCAAATACAGAAAAACATGCATAAATTATTAATTATAATGCAATAGGAAAAAATTCAAAAAAGTCATAAGTTTTTTAATACTCATGAAAACGTAACGAGTCAAAGTTTCATATATTTTGGACATATATCAAAAGGAAAATCACAGGAAAAAATATAAAAAGAAGCACTTCTCATATTACCAGTTCAAACAGACTCATCAAACAGATGCATCAACCTGGCTCCCAACACATTCAACTAACAGCTAAGGCAATGGAAGGTAATTTTTTAGGAAGCAACTTTTTAGAAGATAAAATAGGTATAGTAAGCTATCCTTAAAAGATAGATACATGCTATCTCTGACTAGAAAAGAGGAATATTCCACAATGCATTGTTTCATTATATGACACAACCTCCCTGAAGACCATACTTTTTCGTACACTTCCAACAATTATCGTTATATTTCAACCCATTTACACAAAACCTTTCACGTGAAAACCACATGAAAATCCGTGCAGTGATTATTAAGTTTACCTCGAACAGACAGACTATTAATTATTAATAATTGAAATTTAAAAAATTTCAATTCTTTAAGTTAAAATTATTTTTAAAATATTAACTTTAATTTATATAAATTTTAACAATTTATTAACTCTAAATTTGTTGATATTGTTCTAAGAATACCTTCAAAAACCATTTATGATTTTGTTAGCGAACCTTTGACAATTAAACAAGATATCGTAAATAACCATTCCCCTCTAATTAATAACTAAGCAGACATTCTTGAGAAATAGGATACTACCCTGGTTTTGATCATTAAATTTATCTTTGATGGAAGGATGATTAATCCTAACGAGACCAGCCCCAAAAACTTCAAGTTCAGTTTAATCAAGATTAAATGGATCTTAATATTAAACAGAAGCAATTAAAAATGTTACAGCATAGTTTAAAACAGGAAACACGCCATTAACAAAAGACAGATTAATTATATAATGAACTTAATTATTTTGTAAGAACGCAGCAGGTTCTTCCATTTCTCTATCAAATTAGAAAAGAAAAACATTTACAACTACAAAACATGAAAAATAATTGTGTTCAATAAATAGGAATGATCTTACTTTTTTAAAAGCAAGACAACAGTTGTGCAGGGAGTTAATAAAGCTGGAAATCGTGCTCTGTAGCATGACTTAGTGGGTACGCCCCATGAGGGTTTCTAGATCTCACAGTCAGTTCGCGGGTGCTATGAGAATAAAGATATTCCACAACCGACCTCAAACTCGGGAGCAAGAGCTCAGTAGCCTAATAACCTACTTAGTCATCTATCCCGGTCTTTCAGAACAAGGATAATATAACACACATCAAATATTATAAAAAGGGGGAAATAAGGGGGAAAATCTGGCGGTTGATCGTGACCTAGGACAAGTCACCTCTTTGCAGAACCGTTGTCCATGAAACAGTACAGTCTCTACCATGTACTGACCCCAGACCCGTTCACGGGTTGTAGTGGTACAGTTTTTTTTTTAACATTTACTATCACCATAAAAAAAGTTTTAAATTTTAGAGTTGTGTACATCATGTTCCTAAAGAAATGCCTCTTAACGAAATCCTTCCACCTACGCCTCGGTCTACTTCTCAGATGTATACCATTCGGCAAAACTGGTAAACAACTGGATCCTTATTGAAGTAAAAGGAAAGTAACATAGCACCCTACAAATAAGTAAATCAGCACCTCGGACAGTTCTTAATAATGAAGATGATCAAAAATGAATGTTCCAGATCCTATAAAGACCATCAATTCGGGACCTAGATGTCAGTACACACCCTAGGCATCAGTAGGCACCCTATTTTTATAATATTTTCTAGAGGTTGGGTGGACCCCAGGAGGGTCCTAGATCCTATTTGATCCATATCCCTCTGCAAACAGAATAAATAAAAATCATGACCGCAGCGGAGTTTGTTCATTTAACGTCACTTTTTGCCGCTATGGCAAATCGGACGATGCTACATTAGGAGCTTATAACTTATAGCATTATAACTTTATTCCTATCCAGGGTTATCAGATAGGGATTTTTAACGAGGACCTGACGTCGTACAGGCCCGGGGCCTCCGTTGAACGTCCCTTCCGAAGGACGGTGTAACTATGGATTTTATTACTCCCATTATAAAATCCTAGGGCCACCTGCCAGGCTGCGAACCCGCGATCTTGGGCTAAGTAGTTTGTTACGCTAACCACTAGATCACAGGTCGCCCCGCAGCGGGGTTTGAACCAGTAAATGTTTAGTTAGAAATTATACAAATGTAATTTGGCTCATATCCTATTTGTGATCTTTTGGATACCGCTCCTAAGAGATCTTCCATGTGGATGGAGAAATCCCGTTAAAGGTACTCCTAGCGTGTTTCATCTCATTGTAGTAAAAACCTCTTCCAGAGGCATTCATTTTCCTTGTCTGATTCGGTTGTAATGTGTCCATCAGTAATGATTGCACCAATAAGTATGGGTATTCAGCAAGTGATTCATGAAATTTTCTGTAGTGTTCCGTGATTTTTTTCAGTCTCGAGTGAATTGGCCATGTTATTCTGTAATGATATATTAGTTATATAAAAGGTACAATGACTAATATAACGAAAGAATTTTGATTGAATGGTCTGTAAGTGAGATGTTTTGTATGAGCCCGACATAAATTTATATCGGTTACGCTAACGGATTTTTTTAAGGGAGTAAGAAATCCTTAGTTACGTCTTCCTTCGGAAGGGACGTTAGACGGTGGTCCCGAGCCTGTACAATGTCAAGTACTCGTTAAAAATCCCTATCCTAATTAAACCTGGATAGGCAAAATTTAGAGCTCCCACTGTAGCATCGTCCGATTAGCCATAGCAGCATAAAGTGACGTTAAATGAACTAACTAATTTATATCGGTTTAAATAGCCTATTGAATATAATTATTTTGTTAGTTAGTGATGGTTTATTTTTATAGTAAAGTAGTTGTCTTAGGAGTAAGAGTCGGTGATTACTTGTGGTTTACTTATCAGCATTCTGGTCATTGTAAGCCCCAAGCATTTGGTCTTTAATAAATGTAGATTGTTTTAATATTAGTTTATTTATTAGTTTCAATTAATTGAAAACGATTTGGAATCTATTTTGAAATGTTATATAATTTATATTTTACTACAGGAATCTTTGACTTGCGCTAAGGCTTAAAATTGACTTTTACCATACTCGAAAGCCAGTAGCCATGATGTCCTAGATAATAATGGTTATTGCTGTCCATTAAGAAAAGGCAATATAACAAAAGCTGAGATGAGCCCGCGTAATCTCAAATTGATATCGACCCAGGCCAGTCGGAGCTTCTGCCACTACCACCTGCCTGTTCTGGTCTCTTAATGCCTTCCGTGTCTAGTTCTATTTAGGAGTATCCTGTCAACTAGCTGAGGAAACGTCAACAAGGCAAGGGGAAATACTACATAGGTTTTTTTTTTTATAGAGATAAGGCACTACTAGGTTTAGGTGGTGCAGATAAAAGCAACACATTTATGTATATAAAGATAAGATAAAAATTGTATAGCACAGATAAGTAAAATATTTTTGAACAAACAGACAATATACTAAAGCAGAAATAATTTTAATTCCACATGCTAGTTTCATCATAAACAACAACAGTCGAAATTCCTTTGATATATTACTAATTGTCCCTTCTAAACAAACAATAAAACAAAATTGTAACTCGTGACTAGTACAATTAAGATACTCGTGGGCACTGACTGGCACAAGTATTACTGACATACACATTGCAACAGTCTGAAACGTCTCAGATGCAGGGATCTACTATGTACAGATGAAATACGTATGGAGTGCCATCAATGGGATGTTTCTCCATCCACACTTCCACAAATATCACTAAAGGGAAAGTCGTCAAAAGAAGAGCATATATTAATTACATATGTATAAATTACTCAAATAAATATTTATATAACAAACTTACGGGAAAATCCACATTTTCGCCAAGAAACGTGATTTTGCCACTTATATATTTAACAAAACAATAGTTCAATAGAAGTTAGTACCCATTACCAATTGGGTACTCAAGACTCAATTTAAAAATTAACCATCTGACGTAGTAGGAAGTAATTCTTAAAATTAAACTGAAAATCACGGAAATTAACTTGTCCAACCACAATCATGGTATCATCATATCATAGGTGTTCTTCCATGAAATCATAAAATTTCGAACAGATTAAAAGTAGAGTAGACCGCCGATTAACAGAACTAATTTCGGCGTGATAATCAAAATTCAATTTTCAAAAAATGCCAAACATCGCACTTGCGTGAAAAAAATATTTGCTTTATTTCGTATTACACAAGATAAACAAACAGTCGCTTATAAAAACTGTACATACATAGCATGATTTATCAAGGTTCTGACACAGAAAAGGTGAGAATATAATTAAAGTACAATTTCTTCAATATTCACTTCCTCATTGCAGCTAAGTCTCTAATTAATTAAATTATAGTAGTAAATGATAAATAATTACTCCACAAAATGATATTTCAGAGAAACTAGTCTTGGAAGTTATCTTCTTGGAATAGCCATGTCGAGCCTTCCTTATATCATATCTTCGAAGCCATTTAGATAATAGAAACTTCAAATAATTCAAGTTTGGATAACCGACTCTCTACTATATAATTAATAATAAGCTTCGTATATATTTACACATATGTATGTATATTCAAGGATTAAAAAAAACCCGTAGAGAGCAGACTCAATGAGAGACGGGGGCGTTGTTCTACCTCTGAGAGTTAGAGGAAGGCAGAATAACTCTCCGGGGAGTCAAGTTCTCGATGTTACCTAGAGTTCCTTCTCGCTTCTTCTCAGTTAAGTTTCTATCTGCCCTGGGTCCTTTCTTGGCTCGCTCGTATTCAAACTGTCTCCGGCATGTGCAAACTGTTTCCTTGTCGGAATGAATTTAGAATTAATTAAATTCCGCCTTTGAGGTGTTCTTGAAATATTCTAAAATAAATTCTGGATGATTTGGCACCTTTAATTGAAGTTGTTAATTCGGCGATTTATATAGAATGTGTATTCAACATGTTGACGTGAAATTTCTTATTACTTGTGGCATTTAATACATCACTAACAAATTACCTCATAAGGCTTAGAGTAACAAACCTTTGTATTCTTATATAATGTAGATTGATCCATAATTTATTAACACAAAGTAGATTAACCTAGAACTGAATCATTAATCGTTATTTTATGTTTAATATTATAACACCGCCATTTCAGGCTACTTCAACACTTATTGGACAACCGATCTAAGCTCCCAATTAATTATAAAAGATTCATATACAAGACTATTAAAGATATATTTGGACTTATGGAGAAGACCTGTCAGACTCCACTAAGCCTTCGAATTCCTCTTGTATCCAACCCTTGCAATCCAAAATCCTTCGTAAAATCCTTTATGCTTCTTACTTTGTAACGAATAAAGTCATCCATAATGATCTTGGTCTCATTTCTTGCTTATTTGACATGAAATTGAAATAAACCTTTTCATGACAAACGTTATTCCCACTCAAACAATCAATTTTCAAACCTCGCAACCACTTCGATTCCCAATAATCCTACGAGGCGTATGAAAAGAAGATGGCCTCGTGACCTTCTAAGTTGAAGTTTTTATTTGATTAGTACCATTGGGGAGTTTCTCTACCGATAACTTTGTGATCAGAGTTTAATTTGTTATTTGAGTATTACCTGTACCAATATTCTCTTCTTCCATTAATTGTTCATTCTATTGAGTATACTTGTTGAAAATATACATGTAAAAGTATAGCTCTTTGTTGTAGTACTGAGCTCATGACTCACGAATAAACTAAACTTCCCAATCTTCGTCCAGCAGGAGGCCATAGAATTTTGTTAGGCAGTAAAAAATCCTTGGTAAGTCATTTCTTTAGAGGAGACGTAAAATGGACTAGGTGGTGACAAGTACTCTTTGATAATTATCATTATGGATTATAATCCATATCCTGATTATACCTGGAGAGGCAAAATTTAAGATTTCCTCTGCATCATCGTCCGAATAACCATGGTAGCATCAGGTAAAAATTCTTTAATGTATGGTTCTAAACTAGCATTTTTTTCTATTTTTACCAATGTATTAAGGGTACAAAAACACTAAATTGAGAAACTTGATTCTAATCGACCAATTTGAATATTCATTTTTTGTTACGTTTTTACTATCAAGAAGTGAAAACTATGACCAGTTACCATGCTATTTACTTTAATAATTCAATTAATGGTTTTTATATTTAGCTTTAAAAACAACATCTTCAAGAAAAAAAAAAAATCGGCTTCCAGTCAACTCCTTTATTGTTTTATATGACAAAACGTTTCGACACTATGGTGTCATTTTCAATTATTTATTTTTCTGCATTCCTTAACTTTAAATAAAATAACAATAATTACAATAATATAAATTTTTTTTACATAAATGTCCAAAAGATAATATATTATAAGTACAAATACCTGGAAAGTCAATATTTTTTAAAATCATTTTTAAGGAGATCTTTAGTCAAACTTATAATATATTATAAGTCCTCCATAGTCAAACTTATATTCCATTACACAAAAAAACCAAACCCTGATCCTTGAACCATCTAATCCTTTTTCTTATTTTTATTAGTCATTAGACTTTAGTATAAATATAACTAATTATGTTCTAAAAGGTACATTACTAAAGTAAAATTAATTTTTTTTTTTTTTTATTTATGAATTTAATTAATTTATTTATTTTACTATTTTTTGTGTAATGGAATATAAGTTTGACTATGGAGGACTAAAGATCTCCTTAAAAATGATTTTTAAAAAATATTGACTTTCCAGGTATTTGTACTTATAATATATTATCTTTTGGACATTTATGTAAAAAAAATTTATATTATTGTAATTATTGTTATTTTATTTAAAGTTAAGGAATGCAGAAAAATAAATAATTGAAAATGACACCATAGTGTCGAAACGTTTTGTCATATAAAACAATAAAGGAGTTGACTGGAAGCCGATTTTTTTTTTCTTGAAGATGAAATTTAAATAAATCCAGTTTTAAAAAAAGGAAAAAATTATAAGAATAAACAACAACATTTATTAGACAAAGGCTCTAAGCTCCCAATTAATTGCAAAAGACTCAAAAACATGACAATCGTTACACCCATCTGGACTTACGGTATAGCGCTTTGGGGCTCCACTAAGCCATCGAATTTTTCTCGTATTCAATCATTACAATCCAAAATCCTTTGTAAAATCCTCAATGCTCCTTACTTTGTTACGAACAAAGTAATCTATAATGACTCTAATTCCACGTTTGTTGCTGATTTGGTCCCAATCCGATATCAATATTTTCATGACACACTTCATGAACTCATTCAAACCCACTAGTTTCAAACCTAGCATCCTCTTCAATCCCTGATAATCCTCCAAGGCGTCTGTAAAGAAGTGATCTTCTAAGTTGAACTTTTTATTTGAGTACTATCACTGGGTAGTTTCTCTACTTGCCTTTATCTCGGGACATGATTTATCTTTCATTATATTTACTTGATGTATTCAGTATAAAGTTGTAAATTTCAAGAAATACATGTAAAAAAAACTTTAAAAATAAATAAATGAAATAAATTCTGAGCCGGGTAAGAGAAGGTTACTTAGACCTAAAAAATATACCTCTACAACCAATGAAGTAAATTAGTTTCAGGACATTGTAGAGAAGCTATAGTAAGTCCATGGTACCAAAGGTACCCATTTTAAAGAGGCTGAGTGAGCTCCTGAGGGTTTTGCAGATTCACCAGGATCCATGTGTGGCTGTTAATAGATTTCATAAATTATTAGCCATAACCGTTTCATAATCTGGGACTGGAGAGTGGCTCAGCGCTACGTATTTATTTACAGCAATATACTGCATTAAAAAGATTATCTAGTTGCTAACACGAATGCTGAGGGAGTGTGCAATAACCGATTTTTAAACATCTAAATAGTGAATACATTTATATTATGAAATTAAACAGTGTAGTTGATTATATTTAGGTTAAGAAAATAATTACTCTTCTCAAAGTTTAAAATGTATCGATCGATGGATACAGTCTCTTTAAGCTGAGGTAGATCTTTTTCGTAAAAGGTGCACTCCACAATGTCAGGGCCGGGAACATGTTTTATTTATAGAGCTTAGGAATTTTTTAATAAATAATAGAATCTTTTATTTATGAAGAGTTTGGTCGATCGACTTAGGTCCTTTCGCCAGGCTACCTTTTACGATATACCTCAGATTTAAATTATTTTCTCCAGCTTTCTGCTCCGTTTCATTTCAGTTACAAAGTATAACAATGGACATCCTCTAGCATGAATATGCGATTTTATATATTTCTTTAAAAAGCGTAAAAATAAAATCAACGTACGATAAAAATGTTTAGGTAGCAACCAGCAACGGATTAAATTAATAATTACAATTGAATATTTAATGAAAAATAATTATTAGGCACTAATTTATGAAATGAATAAACACAATCTCCTTATGTTTTCTAAAATAATAAATTGTATGATAGTGAATTGCTACTATTTTTATCCTTAAGTTTCCTGTTACCAATAGCATTACAAATAAATATTAACAGGTACCAAGTTTTTTTTTTAAAGAATGTCATCATCAAGAAATTTAAAAATGTTTTTCTTATAATCACAGGTCAACTATTAGTTTATGGTCATTTTAAATTATTATCTGATTAAAAATTTGTAATTGATGAAGAAATGGTCTCGAACTTAATGCACCTTAACATACTTCAAGAGGACGAAATTATTTCTGTAAATATTATAAAACAAAATCCTCGGCCACGTTTGTTCGCGGTAAACTCTATAACTACTGCACGGATTTTCATGCGGTTTTCACCAATAGATACAGTAATGCACAAAGAAGGTTTAGGTTTATAATTTGTCGCGTTTTTGTGTAAATGGGTTGTAATTTCGATGGGTTTCACCGAAGACGCCGCCTAATAACTATTATCTAACGTGCAAGATAATAAATTCGTATATAAAGAAATATTTATTTTTGTTTTTATTTTTATAATTTCTATATAATAAAGTACATTAGCTGAGATGGCAAGCAAGAAAATCAAGCCTCCCAAAGAAGCTTAACCAATGATATTCGCGTGGTCCTTAGTGGCCGGTTCGTGATAAAAAAAAAAAATACTTTACACAGACAAATTATGACGCATAATATGCCTTATTACCCGAGCAAAGTATGGGTCGCTAGTAAGAAATATAACTGAACCTACCTGAAACAATAGAAAGTATTCAGTCATTTTTTAATATTGTAGTGAAGTGACAAAGTAGTAAAGTTGTAGGTGCAGTTAGTCATAATCGAAGTTCACCAAATAATTAAGTATTAACCAAACAATAAAGAAGTAGAAGATAATAAAATAGGTATAATTCATAAACTATTATACTGAATATTACCTGTGAAAGCATTTCAAAATAAAATTAAATACCCCTAAATAAAGATATTACTAACATTAATGACTTTTCACAAATTGAAAGTATCTTATTGTGGTGAAGTCCTCAAATAAAGGTTCTAGACATTCGACTGGTAGCCCTAAAAGAAATACGTATTATATTTTTAGTTAGGCATAAAATAATAAATTCTTAATGGATACTGATTTCAGATTTATTTCAAGTAAAGAAGGGGGTTAACAACTAATATTAAAGTAGAGAATCGATAGTAACAATAGCAACAAGAGAGGGAATCGCCAAGGAAATTCCAACTGACTAAGCCCAACAAGTTGTTACGGTTCTGGAAATACTACCAAAGCAGGCGCCCTCAACTAGTAGTTTACGTGAATCAGACATAGACGATACATATAACAGATAAAGAAAATGTTGAAGTAATTCCTCTTATGTGTCTCATCTATATTGAATTATAAAAAGACAACACTGTTGATCATGTTGGCTGTGCATTATGGCATCTTTGTAACAACAGCCATTGTGTTCAGTCTCTTAGCGTCGGTTTCTGGGTAAGATTGGATCTTCATTGTGTGCAGTGTTGTCTCTGTCTATATGTGATTATATATAGTGTTTATATCTAATAAATCTGTGCTCGTATCGTAATGACATGTACTGTTGTACATCTTTTTACTCTAAATGTTAACAGAAAATAGAGAATGAAATTTATAAAATACAGAATAGAGGTGATAGAGTTATAAAATAGTAACGAACCACATTACAACTCTATTTCCCTTTTTTCTGCTGGAGTTTTTTCTGTCTCTAATATTCCTTCCAGTGCCCTCTAGCAAGTTTCCTCTGTCCAGTATCGTCCATCCTTCTCTGGTTTTTTCATTATAAAACACTTTCAGAGTTTATAGCTTGTTTTAAAACTCACGTCCTTCTAGCAAGTAAGACTTTGAAATTTTCAACTTTTCCAAATCCTTGTTTTTGTAGTATTTTTCCAGTAATAGTTAAATAATTGAGAGGTCAATCTACGCTTGTTCTGAGAAATGTTAGCCACCTTTTTCCGCACAGCATTTGAGATTTTTCCATTGTGCAGTCAAGATCTTGGTATATATTACTCTATTTGGAAAAATAGGAGTATATAAAAAAAGTAGGGCAAGGTCATTGAGCAGGTAGCTTAAGTGTCCTTTAGGATCAGCACCTGCACCCTTAAAAGACAGAACGGTGCTTTTCTTTCTTTGTAATTTGATATATAAGTTAACTTGCAACTATGATAAACACAAAATAGAAAAAAATATTATTTAACGAGAAGAAAAATGATCGTTATCTACTCAACAAAACATGGCCAGTCAACCTTTGGAAAAGAGAATTTCTTTTATTCTTTAATGACATATAATGACTATATCTCTATATAACGATCTCAGGATGGCATCCCATTTTATGGTTTAAATATTATTCAGATAAAAGTATCATATTTTTCTCTGAGATTATTGTTTAGGAAGTGAAGCCAATATAGCAAATATGGTGTGATTCATGTAAAAAAAAACTTTTCGAGTTCTTTATGTCTTCACACTTTGAGAAGCGATTTGGGATTTACGAGTATAATCTCGATGAAGTATTTCAGTTTCTACCTCAGGGAGATGTTCCAAGATGTTCCGACTCGTTTTAGTTATAGATAGAGGGTTTTAGATATAGATGCATTGAATAGTGCAATGGTGGATTTTTCTTTTGAGTTACCATATTTCTTTTAGCAGACTTCCCATTATCCGAATAGAGTTGTGATTTCTAAGGGACTGAATTATCTTAAAATATCGTATTGTAAGTCTGAATTTATTTATTTCTGTTGTTACTGTTATAATCAATCAATATTATAAATAGTTCCATGAATAAAAAAAAAAAAAGGTAATATAAAACTATAAATAGAAATGCTTCTTTATTTTTTCAGGAGTGCTGTCAAACTTCAATAATATTTTGGACCAGGTTTTATTTTTATGGATTTATGCATTGGCAAAATAATGAAAAGAAATATCTAATTTACAAGATGCTTTAATAACGTTTCAGTAAGATTCTTAATCTAAATCATACAACATATAATGCCCTAGAAATGATAAAACAGCCTTTATCCTTGTTATTTGTCCAATAGTTGCAGTAGAATAATCTGGCAAGGATTACAGAGAACTGGAGCAGGCAAATACGGGATGAACTTGGTCGTTGGCTGTTCCGAATCTTCGGCCAGGATTATACTCTACAGAGTCGTCTAATTTAGTGGTTCGAGTTTGACTTATGTTTGAATCTGCTAAGGCCATCTGTTGTAGTTCCAACACAAACGATAGGAATATATCATCAGCTTATTCTGAAACGTTCCCTTAGAGCATTTCCACAAGTGTTAATTAAAAATAAATTAACGAGTACTACAATAAGAAAAAAATAAAGCCTTGGGTTCAGTACATTGTAGAGACTGTGTTGTTTCTAGGTCAACACTCAACCCTCAAGTTTTATATTGGATTATATTAGTTGACCTTACATAGTAAATGATAAAAATACATAAAGGTATCAAGGTATATGAGGGGTTTAAAATTAAAATAGGGGACCCTTAGATGAACATAAAAACAGAGAGAATAATTATAGAGTATTATAAAATAAGTAATAAAGAAGGTAATACAAATTAATCTAGAGAATAGTATTTGAAAAAAGGAATAATGGGAATAGTTTAGTATAGTACCTCAATACTTTATGAGCTACCCCACTCCCGGGTACAATAATAACCCTTGAAAAATATAGAACAACAATAATAATAAAGATAAACTACCATCAGTAATTGTTGAAATGTAGATTATGACCGGTATAAAGACAACGCATCGAGAAGAGAAGAGGTAGATGCTGTTTCGACCAGAGAAGTTTATTCTAATTTCGCGGCAGGGCCATGGAATAAATTTCCTTACTTAATTTGCAATATGTTAGTGACCTTTTGGACAATCCCTGCCCTTGTTAGGCATAAACACATGAGCAGACGGGGAGAAAATTATATATTTTTAAATTTTAATGTATATTACTACTTCTGTATAAAATTCATAGGAAGTATAGGAAAGTATTAGTTGCTAATAAAAATTTATAAAATACAAAAATAGGAATCTCTTACCCAGTATAAACGAAAAGCGATAAGGGACTCGAATAATAAATACTAAAGAAAACATGAATTAAAACATTATACAATCCTTATTATAGAATAGAATAGAAAAGTAACTTTAATCTGGGACCATGTCCCTTTAGAATAACAAATATGCACAGAAAAAGAAACATAATGTTTATCTTGCAAGAAGGCTAAGTATTACAAATAATAAAGCGTGTGAAAATGAAAAAAAAATTGAAAAAGAAATATTTAAACAAAAATAATAATAAGTAAATGAACAGTACAAGTCTTGACAAGATATTAAGATATTAAAGAGAATTGATAAATCCATAGCTTTTGTTAAATGCATGAGCTAGCATGCAATAATTTTTTACATGATGTACAGCTTCTTAAAAGACAAAATTAAAAGAAATAAATAGCACAATGAATTTCTATACTTTATAATCAAAGCTAATGACTAACCTGCTTAGAGAGCATCTTTTTTGGGAAGCAAGGAGATGTTGGAAAAGCAAGGATTTAAATGACGATAGTGAGGGACTATGACGGATGTTAGGAGGGATTGAGTTCCAAAATGTGGTAGAGCGGGCGAGAAAGGAACATTCGAATGCTTTGGTTCTGTCGGCACGAATATAGAGATCGGAAAGGCGGGATCTTGTTTTATGGTGTTGAACAGAGAATTTGAATTGGAGGAGGGTATAAATATATGAAGGGTGTTGAGAGTAAATAGATTGGTATAAGAATGTACAGAGGAAATATTGTCTTCGGAAGGGAGAGAAGAGCCACTTTAAACCTATCATAAAGGTGGGACACGCGCGATCGCCTAGGAGTGCCAAGCACACATCTTAGGGAGCAATTCATTATTCTCTTTAGTCTGTCTTCAAGCAGAAAGGCCTCCATATACCACGCTATAATAGTCAAAGTGGAGGAAGATGAGAGAAGATACGAGAAACTTACGGGAAGATTGTGTAAGGAGATGACGAGAACGATGGAATAGCTTCAGGGAACTAATTGACCGTCGGGATATCTGGGCGATGTGGGATATCCAAGAAAGGGTTTGGTCGATGGTGATGCCTAGGTTTTTTACAGAGGAGGTGAACGTGATAGGATGATCGTAATGTTGGGAGGGTGTGGATGGATGTAAGGAGGGAATTAGAAACTAAAACAATGGCCTGAAATTGTTATTATAATAATAAAATATAAAAGGACTAAAAAAAAGTACAATAGTACTAAAATAGCATAATCATTACACTATTTACAAATTATAAAAACTAGTACCTTTATAAACCTAGGAAGAGTTTTGGGCTCAATACAGGATTGAGATTGTATACTGTTTGTCAATAGTTGTGATGAGTGGGATTTGGTCTATATCAAGCAGAACCGCCATGTTTTCCAACAATTAAAGGTACCCATATTACAGAGGCTGGGCGAGTCCCAGGAGGGAACACAGATCCCACAGGGTCAATCCGCAGCTGCAAACGGAATAATTTACTACCTGTGTCGACCCCAGGACTCAAAGCTCACTAACTCAGCACTCTACTAAACTATTCCACCCTCCAAGTACAATTAAACGGTCTTTTATACTAGCTCGGCCCTATCCTCATTAAAATAGTCTGACAGGGGTTAAATAATGAATTTTCCAAATTAGTTCTACTAAAATACCTTTCATTTTGTTCTATATCAAATACGTGTAATTGTACAAAATAATAAAATAATTCAAATAAAAACCGATAATTATTTTAAATGGAAAATAAGACAAATAATTGCTAATACATTTCCGTAAGTAAGATTAGCAATATTTATGTTTAATGCTCCCTTAATTATTCAAGTGCAATATGCTGTGATTAATATATAGCCCTTTCACTATGGCAAAGTAAGTTAAAAAAAAATTAAAAATGGTTATTGATAAAGCTAAGCATCGTATGATTCATATTGTAATGATTGCATTAACATTCTTTTATTAATCATTAGAAAATTTTTAAAAGCTTGAAACACTTTCATTGATTGAAAACTAATGTCATTAATTTCGTAAAACTTCAAATTCAAAGATGATAAAGCTGAAAATATGGCTTTATAAAAAAAAACGTGAATGGAATATCAGATATATCGTTCCTGAAGCTCTAACTAATACAATTTCCACTAAATGCTTAGCTAAAAAATTGGCATTTTTTTTGTTCTTTTTAAGAAGCGATATGTTATATTATCTAAGGTATGTCTAACTAAATAAATTATCTATAAAAAACTTAAATGAACACTTTAAAATATATCTTCAACTAAACAAACTAAATTAATATTCATGTAGAGAGGAAATTAGTTGACTGGACAAAATAACTATAAAAATACATTACGGTACCAAGAATATAATAATATTATGTAGAGTAATAGAAAAAATGAACGAAATAGTGAAGGATTTATATGAATAAAAATTATACAGAATAAATGTACGTAAAGGTGATAATGCAAAAAAAATATAACGAATTAGTGAAGGAAATATATGAATAAGAAAAATTACAGAATAAATGTACAGAAAGGTGATAATGCAAACAAAATACAAAGAGAAAAAAAAAAGAAAAAAAAAGGTAAACAGAAAGTTGCAAAATAAAAAAGTATAAACAAAAAAATGTGTGATATAAGGGAGAGATACAATATTATGGAAAACCTAGTTTAATTGTTATAATTCCTTTCCTGTTTCGTTCAACTTTTCTATTACTCTACATAATATTATTATATTCTTGGTACTGTAATATATTTTTTCTTCTCACGTTTCGGCCACACCCAGCCCCTCCTCATATCTCGCTTTTGTGAATTTTCCGACTAAAATCCTATCAACTATTACTTATTTTCAACTACTTTTAATATTTGTATCTATACTTCCTTTAGGAAATGCACTGCATCGATTATATCGCGTAATTAATTTTGAAGAATAAAATATATAACAGTAACTGCACCCTGAATATTTCTCATCCGTTTGGATACCAATATCGTCCAATATAAAAATAATAATGAATTACATCATTCACAAATAAATATATTTATAATCTTAACTCATAATATTTAACTTAATGGGGTGGCCTTTTTTTAATAATTATTTCTTTATTATTATTATTATGCTTTTGAATGTTACAATAGATTTCATTAGTACCCACTTCATAATTTCCAGAATTATATAGTTGTAACCCAAGAGTTTTCAAATAATTCTTTTTTTTCTAAAACTTGTAATATATTATTTTTTATATAATTACGTTTTTTATATAATTATAAATAGCATCGATTTAGAGAATTAAAATAGAGATATGCATGATATTGTATCTCTATATAGGTAAATTCCATTCGTATGAGTGAAATGCTCTTTCATCCAAGAAAGACAAAAGGATGTTCTTGCTATGCTTATAATTTACACAAGTAACAAAAAATGCAAATCAGTATTCCCTCTTTCTAAAGGTTGGTATTTTCTTGCTCGTATTACCTCGCAATAAATCATGGGAGCTGGCATCAGTGATTTCACAATAAAATATTACGTTGAGATAAGAATGAGGGCGAGGCTTAAATCTTACTAAAAAATAGGTCTCATATTTCTCCTTGCAAATGATCCCCCTTTTCCCTTAAATAGCGATGTATGTATATGCTAGGCATTTTCAACAGAAAAAATAATATTTCCCAGATTGTAAACTTGGCACGAGGGCATCCCCCTAAATCATTTACATTATTTATATCAGAGTAGTTCGTTTGTTATATGGGTTTCCAAATATAATATCATAGGTTATCTTAAAAAAAGTCTTTAATTGCCTTATACCTACCTGCATATATATATATATATATATATATATATATATATATATATATATATATATATATATATATATATACTAGCGACCCACCCCGGCTTTGCACGGGTAGTAAGACATATTATGTCTATATGTATTGTCTGTCTAATGTATCTCATTATGAAGCTATTACAAACATTAAAACAAAGCAAAATATTTCTTTGCTTTAATTTTCGTGCATTTTAAGTTTTTGTGATAACCCATAAGATACTCATTTAAATTATATGGGATAAAATAATGATGCGAATGAAATGCTTAAGGTAACTAAAGCATATAAGTTGAAAAGGATTAATACTGAACTCGTCCAAATAGCTTTCCAAATACCGCATTACTTTATACGTCATCAATTTTTTAGAAGATAAAATAGGTATTTTAAGGAAGAAATAGTTGGGGGTGTAGTCAATGAAAACATCAAAATAAGCATAACTTATTTATTATGTGCCGACGTTTCGGCCTACAATGTAGACCATCTTCAGGGCTAAGAGAAAAAAAACAGAAATATATAAAAACGTAGCAGTAACAAGAATATATAAAGTGGTACAGGAGTGGAAATAAAAATAGTGACTAGATATGATGAAATAGTGAATAGATATAAGATAAATAAGAAAGCATATAAGACAGATTACAGAATAATAAACTTAAAATAGTGTTTTTTTTTCTCTTAGCCCTGAAGATGGCCTACATTGTAGGCCGAAACGTCGGCACATAATAAATAAGTTATGCTTATTTTGATGTTTTCATTGACTGCACCCCCAACTATTTCTTCCTTAAATTAGAAGATACAGTCGACCAACTCTTCTCTAACATAAAATAGGTATATTAAGCTGTTCTTAAAAAATAAAAGACCGCCATACATTGTTTCGTTGTATGACAAGGGGATCAGGCAGTATCATCAATGAAACCTCCCTGTAGGCTATCGTTTTCCCAACATGTTCGACAATTATCGTTATATTCCAACCCATCTACATAAAACCTTGTCAAATTATATACCTAAACCTTTCTAGTGAGTCACTCTATCTATTGGTGAAAACCGCATGAAAATCCGTGCAGTAGTTATTGAGTTTACCGCGAACAGACAGACAGACGTCTTAGGACGTCTAAGGACTTTGATTTATAATATATATATATATATATATATATATATATATATATATATATATATATCTTGGCCGGGATTCGAACCCGGGTCGCTTCGATTCGATTCCAAAAAAAAAATTTAAATAATTAAAAAAGGACCATAAATAAAAAAATATATATATATATATTTATATTATTTGTTTTTAGGTATCCAATAAAATCAGGTACATATGATCGAAATAATAGTAAAAACTACCTATAGCATTCAGGGTCAGCTAGCTGCTTAAAATCGGAAATTACTGAAGCATTTATTACTTTTTTTCATTTTACAAATTACGTAATTCGAGATTACAACGTAATTTAACCGTAATCTCAAGAAAATCACCTTCCTGCACAGCCAATGACATAAAAACAGTACAAAATCTAGCATGTTCAGAACCTAATACTCTTTGTGGGCTGTAGTGCTACAGTTTTTATTAAGCTGGCGTACAACATTTTACACGTTTGATTTGAATTATACAGTTGTATATTTTAATTGTTGAATAAATAATAATAATAATAAAAACATTTATTTGAGGAATCATACAAATGCCATTTGGAACATATTGTATAATTGAATTACTTTTTTTCCCCTTATATTTGTGATAAACTCTTTATTCTTAAAAAGACATCACATGATTCCAATAATTTTTATGTAATACAAATAAGAATAAGCTAAGTTTAGCAAACTTAAAGTTAAATTGATGGAACAATTACTCGACGAGGCGCGATTCGATCCTGAACTCAAACTCGATGAGAAGGTAATGGCCTTAGCCTCCAGGTGATTGGCTGGCCTCTTCCTCATCGGCCAAACCCAATAAAAGATCCCGCCCCGGGCGTCTTCTTAAACACCTCAGGGTCGGGTGGAACCAGCGCCCCGGGTCTAATGCGGGCGAACAACTAGCTATAAATTAAAAATTAGGGGAATGGGGTTACTAAAAATAACTGTAAACATTTTTTAATTGCTTTTTCCCTCATGGTAAGACCTATTTTAATATCTCCTAAAAAAAATATTGAAAATAAAATTTTAAAAATGACGTGGATCAGGACAACCCATAAAGGGTTCAGTAAATGGAAGATGCTGTATTGTTGCTAGCGATTGTGCAGGAAGGTGATTTGGTTGAGATCAACCTCAACCGCGAGGGTTTTTTCCCAATTAAGACTCACATTACAGAAGCTGAATCAGTGAGGTACTCATGGCTCAACTTACAATGCCCGTTATATTAAGCTATTGCATACAAATGGTTCTCCCGCCCAATTTTGTAGACATTGCAGACTCGTTTAAAGGAAGCCACCGCTTTTGTGATGTTTAGAGAAAGATATTCACTGGACTGAATAATTTTAAGTTTTGAAAATGAACTTTTATTGGTTCAGGTACAACAAGACAGACGGCTCTACAAAATTATAGGGGTAGGATACAGAAAAAGTGTGAATCTATACTTTTAATAAACCTTATTCTAGATTAATAATTTACAAAAAAAACAAAAAAACCTCTTGTGGTTAGATAGTTTCATACTAGTTTGGATCGGTTTACGCTAGCTAAAATATGATGAGTTTATCCCTTAAGAGGATCAGTTTACTCCAGCAGAGGAACTCCATGTGAGAAGTGTCTCGATCGGTGATGAAGACAGATTAATTCTGAAGGTAGGAGCTATTTTTGCTTTAGTCTGACTATTAATATGTTTAATTTAATTTTATGACTAGCAGTTTAATTTGATAAAAGAGCCTATTGACTAGCTCACTTCTCTTTAGCTAAAACTCGGAACGAAACTGTAATTATAAATAAGTTTAAACCTATACGGATTAATGATATTGAAATTTAAATACATATTTACTTACTTACTTAATACCTTCCTCTCTACCGCTTCAAGCAGTGTGAGGAGCCTGCTTATAGAGCTTGATCCATAAGTCTCGATCCTGAAGCACCAACTTTCTTCTTCTCCAATCCAGGCCTCTCCTGTCAAAGGCTTCCTTAACCCCGTTCTCCCAGGTTCTTAAGTGGCTTTAGCCAAACGATCGTCAGCCATACGGGAGACATGTCCGAACCATCTCATCCTATGTTCCTCAACGATGGCTGCTGCTGGTCGTAGCCCAGATTGGTTCTTATCGTCGCGTTCCTCACCCTATTTCGTCTCGTTTTCCCTCCAACTCTTCTTAGAAGAGATAGGTTGAGGAACGCGACGATAAGAACCATTCTGGGCATAATAAATAAATATTTATATAATTAAATAATATTACATATAATCAAATGCAAAAGAATCACGAAAAACGGCTTGTGAAGGTTTACGTCAAGGTCACCATCCCTATTTAAATTCTACATTGGAACGGATTTCACTTCCTAATGAACTGTCTAAGAGAAGTAGATACCACACTAAGGCTGGTTTATAAATTTATCAAGTACAAAGGAAATCACGAAGGAGTCTACCTTATATTCACTGGTTATTATTAGTGGGATACATTTTTCCAATAGTTTAAATAAATAATAGAATATTATTATTATTATTATTATTATATTGGCGCTACAATCCGGAAGCGATTGCGCCATCTCCTTATATCAAGCGTCCATTCTCCAGGTACCAAGCGATTCCTGGTATCCTTCAACACCAATCGCCAAGATCTAATGTCACTGACTGTTGTTACCAAGCTGTTTACTCGTGCTTTCTTGGTCCGTCCATCTTAGTCTTGGCCAACCGACCGCTGGAGGTGTAAATGTTTTTTTCATCATCATCCTAGGATTGGCATTTATTTGCGTTATAGCGACACAAACTACCCGACAAAGAGAAATTAATTTGATCACTTAGTAATATCAATAACGTTAAGTAGGCCATAAATTTCCTTTGTTCTCCGTCACCGTTCCCATCGAATATAAACGGGACCGAAGTATTTTGTTTCGAAAATTTGAATCTTTTATTCTTTCGACTTTGCGGTAGTCCAAATTTCGGATCCTTAGATAAGCACAGGAAGGATAACGGTCCAATACAGAGTTAATTTACTTTGCCACGAGATCAAGTTACTGATATATGATTAATCATAATAATAATAATAACGGGCCCACCAACCAATATCATCTAAGGCTTGCCTGTACTAACCCAGGAAAGAAGGAAGACGTGGGTTGATAAGCATCGAAGAAGCTTGCCGTAAGCAGGAAGTGGCCCTATGCCAATATTTTCTCGCAAAAACAGAAGGGGTTCATCTCACTATTTCAAGGATCGAATCTGGTGTAACTGCACTAAACCTGAGCAAAGGTGCTGAACCATCAATTATTTCAGAAAACGAACGGTTGACGGAATGGAATACAAAGTCTTTACATGAGAGGTTCTATCACAAAGTGAATGGTAGCTTTGACAAGGAGATGTCAGTTGACTGGATAAAGGCTGGCAAGATATTCTCCGAGACAGAAGAGTTAGTGATCACCATTCAAGACCAGGTTATCGCCACCACATCCTATGGGATAAATATATAAACGACGCATCAACGCCGGATAAATGTCAACTATGCTCGGCAAAGCTGGAGACAATCCAACATATCTCTGGAGGATGTGATATGGTGTTAGCTAGTACCGAGTATCTCCAGAGGCATAACAATGTGGCAAACATTTTGCATCAAGTCAGTGAAATACAACTTACTCGATAATAAGAAGTCATATCATATACTTCAACAAAAAGGCCCCTTAAGCTATATTGGGATAAATCCATTATAACAGACCATACAGTGCATCATAATAGACCAGATATCCTCCTTATAAAGTCAAGTGAGGGGAAAGCAACTATTATTGACGTTGCAATCCCTAATGACAATAATGTCAGTTCTTCTGTGGGAGTTAAACAGGAATTAGCGGCTGAAATAAAACAGCTCTACCGAATGGAAAGAGTGGTGGTAACACCTATTATAATTTCCACGAATGGATTAGTTCCTGAATTCACGGAGGAGGGCACTGAGAATCTCGGACTTCCGCTTGAGGTTTTAAAGGAGGCTCAACAGGCAGTTCTCCTAGGCACAGCTAGAAAATTTCTTAGTTTTTAAAGAAGAAAAATTAAAAGGAAAAATAATATCTGCAGATGGTTGGGCTTGTCTTAAAAAATAATCAATTCAGCAAATGTGTCTTATTTTTATAGAATAAGACTTTAACTAGATTTAGTTATTATTTTCAAATTACTAAATTTAAAACACACACACACACAGACCTGTATTTTATTTGTTTGCCGAGTGAACACTCAGCCGGTGAAAATAATCAATCACCTTCAATGATCCCGAACAAACATACGCTAAATTAAAAATAAATAACTATAGGAGATGGAAGGTGTTGGAAGTAAATACATAAAAAAAGTTTTTTGGTCGATTCGATTAAGTTGATTCAACGCGTATTTTTTTATTATTATTCATTTCTCCATTAAACTTGATTGCATTATGTACATCGTAAATTAATATTTGGGATTAATTTTTATATTGCTTTATACGTGTTTACCTTTTAAATTACAATTTTCTCTCAGGGCTCACCAAGTCTTAAACATATTGCCAATATGTAATTTAGAGAGATTGCGAAAAAAAAAAATGTCTGGAAACGTCTTAAAAAAATTGTTTAATGAGTATATGACTGAATCACAAGAACTGAAGGAAAAAGCTCTTTACATGTATATATTATGTAAATCCTAAATTAAATTAAATATGATATTTTTAACAAACAAGTTTAAACAAATTAAACATTATGATTATAAATAAAAATCTTACATAGAAATAAGATAGACTAATTAAAAACATCCAGATATATACAAGTTTATAATTATTGAGTAATGTTATTATAGATTATTTAATTATTTTATATTAATAAAAACAAATGTTTTATTAGTCATCCAAGTGCCATCAATTATTGTTTATAGATAATTATAAAGTACTAAATATATAAATATTCATTTAATGCTTTTAGATTTTATCTTGTGACGTATCTTATAGAAAAAAAAATATAAATATGGAAAATTTCACACAATTTGAACAAATGAAACAAAACCTTTTTATGTTTTATGAAGACTCATAGGCACTTTTATGAAGAGAACCAAAGGCGTTGAATGACCTAAGGGTTTTACATAGAAACGTAAACAAATGAATCGACATAATTTCAACCAGTCGTATAATATAATTTATCATATAAGTTGTTCTCGTAATTTCTTTTTCAAATTGGAATAACTATGAAAATTTATTCATTGAATAAATATATACATAATCATTTATTTTTAAAATTTGTTAAAAACGCATTCAATGTTATAAAGCTAAATAAATAAACACGATGTTGAATAAAATATTTAGATGAAATGAACCTCTCAATTTGATATATACAAATAAACCTTTCAACACCTGTCGTGAACAGATTTTCTCTTACCAAGTTAGATTCCCGATGAAATATTTAATGAGGTTTGAGAAATGAATAATTTTAATTTTTCAATAAATAAATAATTTTTGGTTCTCATATTGAAAATACGTTTTCCGAAATAAGAATGATAAGATAACAAGTTTAGTAGGAAAAAAATTAGACCAGTTTAACAGTCTTGAAAAGTAGCAAAAATGCAATAATTTAAGTAATTCTAGAATATAACGGACTTAAAATATTCTCATAATGACTACCTGTACTAGATGGAACCGAAATATTCATTTCCACGGAAACTAAATCAATTTTTTTATGAAATGTAATGTTTGTTGGTTTATATTTATAAATGTCCATAAAAATTATAAATTCAGTGAAAATTGATTTTTGAGAGTTGAAAATATATTTAGTCTCTTTCTTAAGTTTGCTAACGAAACGAAATATTTAATCATTTAATCAATCCCTGTGACCTATATATATATGTAAACATCATACAAGTGACTTATATATCTAAATTATATTTACAGGAGAAAATTAGATAATATAATCATACAGCTATCCTCTTTATAACGGAATTTCTTTATTAAGACATTTTTTTCTCAAGGAAAAAATTCATAAACTCCCAAAACCATAAAACAAGAAGCCAAAGGAGAATAAGTAATGAAGAAATTCCAGAAAGATCAATCTATTATTCTATGTAATTTCTCTGAAGCTTGGCGCCCAACTGTATCATTTCATTTAGTTTTCTTAAACAGAATTTTGCCTTTATATAAAAAAAACATTTTACAGCATATACAATAATATTTATTAATCAATATAAAGATCAAATTCCGATTTCCAAAAATTACAATATCTACAGAGACATGTTTTCAACAATCCATCAAAGAAAAATAAATTATTGATATATATTAAATATATTATTGATTTAATCCATTCATCTGGAATTTCTTCCAGTTTCAACCGTATTGTCAAGATCTTTACCGACGTTTCTCTGGGCATACCCTAGCTTCCTTAGGGCTAAACCTGAGACTGAAAATGTTCTTCTATATTTCGGTATTTGTAGCTTTTCGGATCCAGGTGTGGTGACTATTCTTCCAGTAATCTGATTGTCTGCTTTCTTATTGGCGGGGTTCCGACCGGAGTTAGTTTTGTCATTTCTTTAAGGTTTTTCTAGTTTCTTCTTGGTCCCCAGTATGCTTAGGAGCTCGAATTTGCCTTATTTATAACCAACTTCTATGTTGAAATTTCAAGGGTGATTTAGTAGTAGATTTATTTATAGTTGATTTATTAGTAGATTTATAATAATAGATTGCTTCGACTATCCTTCTCTCAGTCGTGTTATTAAATTTTTGTGTAATAAATACAAGACCGGAAAAACATACTAGAAGCATAAATAAGGTAGATAGTGCTATGTTTTATAATCTTAAATATTCTAATCAATTTTAGGATGTCAGTGTAATCATTTAAGATAATCAAAAATTATTATTTTTAACTTTAATTTTAATTGGATTCTTTTCCAGATGTCTAACTTGTGTTTACCATTTTACTAATCAAGTATACCATCAATATATTATCCATAATTATAAAGTGCAGGGGTAAGTAAGCAACAAAAGAATTAAGATAGATATACTTTATTCGTACGATTTTAAACAAAATTCATAATGATTCAGTATAGACATTGAGGATAACATTTAATGATTCAGATGAATAGAGGATTGTCATAAAATACATAACAGAACTTAAATTACGACATATCTGTGAAACAGGGATAGATTACGTCCATAGGTAGTCTATCGGCCTTGCCGCCTCCAGACCTTCTGCGCCCAACACCGTTCGCCGGCTTCGGTCGCCCACGTCTTCGGTGGTCCTTTTCCGGATCTTCTCAGAGAGTCCTTCTAAAAGTGGATACATCGACCCCCTCCCCTCTTTTCTTATCTCTTCACCCACCTTAACCATGTGGGTATGACCCTTCTACCTGATCGACCTACTTCTCGCAAACCAAACATTGCTCTTTGTGCAAAAATATATTTATTTTTATAATGCCAACCGGTACGATTCGTAGCAATAGCAAGCCATCAGCATTGGCAGACAATTTTGTGAATACTAACAATTTTTTTGTTCTTTTCAGAATCCTCGGAGGATTATCAGGAATTGAGGAGATTGTTAGGTTTGGAACTTGTGGATTTGAGTGGAATAAACTTTGTCTTGAAAAGATTGAAATCGGATTCGGGCCAAATCAGCAACAAATGGGACAATAAGGTCAATAACTCTTACATTTATTGTAAAAAAATAAGGATTATTGAAGATTTTACGAAGGAATTTAATATGAGCATCAATATATATCAGCATGCGTGGTAAGGATAGTATTAGGATGGATTGGGATGCCAGCTGTTTAAACTGTGTAGAAGATTGGGCTGAGGATATTTTCTTGAGGAATACACGCAGATTGAGGATAGCCTTTTTATCAAAAGATAGTATGTAGAAGGTAGGAATTAACGGTTTTTGTAAAGCAAACCGGGGTGCTAGACTCGGTCAAAAGCCTGTTCAACATCAAGGAAGAACGCCGGACAATACAATCCACGTTCCAAAGCAGAGGAAACAATATCCACCACACGATGACATTGCTGGATAGTGGAGTGGGATGTTCCGAATCCAAGCTGGTGATCTACCGATATCTGAGGTTAAATATTAATATATATATATATATATATATATATATATATATATATATATATTTATAATAATATATGATCCATTCAAATTTTTAAAACGGCAAATTCTCTTCACATAAATATGCATTTAAAAATTATTTAAATCAGAATTTGGCAGTACGTATGATTTATTTATAAATAAAAATATCTAATTTATATTAGTAATAGTTTTGGACAATCCATAAAAGAAAATACAAATTAGGAATAATGTTATTTCAATCTATAAATTTAAACAAAAATAAAAAGATCGAATAAATTTATCAAGTTTCTTTTAGTTAACAGAAGAAATTCGTTATAAGGCGATTGTGTTCAATATCGTTTTATTGATTTTATTACCTTATATATCTAATTCTCAAAATATAATTGAAGTTAAATATCAATAAAAACCATTGAACTATACCCTCCATTTACTTTTTGGATGAATTTTACCAAATTAAATGTTTTTTTTATCATTAACTAGCTGGCAAGGGTAATTCGGTGATTAGGGCCAAATTCCATTTCCTGAATGGGTCTATTTCCAGGTTATCACGAAACTGCAAAGCAGATTACCTTAAGTGAATATCAGGGTTCCTTATAGCTCTTTAATTAAATAGAGAATATAAAGATAGCATCTCTTTACTAGATGGTCATATTTAATTTTAATTTACCTAAAATGTGTCTATAAAACCATATTTTAAAAGTAAGCTCATTTCAGGACATAATAAAATATGTGTATTTAAATAGTAAATATTAAGTTTATAGATTAAAAGTAAGATTGTAATAACAATTTATATAATTATTATCTTTGTGAACACTCCCTATGATATACCATCCAGATAAAATAGGGAACATAAATGTTAGTATAGTTCCCTAATCAGGCCATTGATAATAGTCATATCATCTTTTGCAAACTAAATAGTTGACACAAGTATTTTTTCTATAAATTTTATTATTAAAGATATTAAGCAATGCTATACTGAGATAGAAGCAAGTATTTAATATTTAGTTTTAAAGATAGAAATTATATTCAACAGATATAATCAGCCAATAATAACCATTTATACCATTTAAAGAAGATAATGTCTTCGAGTGAATTATTTGGCGCCTACAGGTTATCCGATACAAGAGAGGAAATAATGCGTGAAGATCCAATGAAGATAAACAAATTCCACAAAATAAAAATACAATAAACCTTCCCTTCTAGAGTGGATAACAATTTTTTAAAAAGATTGAATGGATTTCACGCTCTAAAAGCTGTATATTGATGGAAACCTGCACGTGGTATTCATGGGGAATCATTGAGCGTGTATAATTCTACATTTTTGCAAAAAATAAAATTAAAAAATCGACAAGTGATAATAATGAAAAATTAAAATACAAACCACTATCACAACTTCCACGAAAAATTCGTTCCATTTATGCCCCTTCATTTTAAATATCGTATTCGTCAACAAATTTTAAGAATTTTTCCTTAGGATCTAGAGTATACTCTTTTAGTTAGATCCTCGACTATTTCGAACTGCACTAGAAGATAAAATTACGTGAATTAAACATAATAAACCCAAATTCATAATTATTAATACCCAAATAGAACTATACAAACTTCGACCTAAAAAAAAAGTATATATATATATATATATATATATATATACACACATATTTAACGTCATGCGATACCAAACAAAACTACAATTTTACAATTTTTACAATTACAAAAAAGTAAGCGCTATAATTTTCCCACGCATAATTTAATTCTCTTGCGGAAAACATTAAAAAGTGACGCCACCCTAATACAAAATTCTAGAAAAAAAAATGGTTACAGCCCACTCCTGAAAAGGGCCTTATTTTAGGTCATTTTAATTAGCTTTGGGTTAATTAGCATGTTAATTCCACTTAATTTACATATAACCCTACTAATTGAATCTCAAGGGAATTTTTAGCAATGATCTCTCAGAGGCCACCTATGGTTGCTGTTTTTAATTTGGTTGATTTATGGAAAGTTACTTTTCGCTAATATTAGCACTTTTAGAATCAGTCATATATGATTAGTACAATAATTATAAAGTGAATTATAAGCACTACACAAGATTATTCATTAAATTACATTGATAATGATAACATTATTCATATTCTAATATGTATATATATAAGTTAATAGGTGTTATAACTATTAAAAAATATTGGTTTGGAAGAAATTCAACAATGATGTATCAACTAGCAAGTTATTTAGTAACGGTTTATAGTTGGAAAAGGATAGCGCTGCATGGGCCACCTAAGGACCAGGTTATTCCAATCGCTTTCTCCTTTGTGCTTTAACGTTTGTACCGTTGCATGAATTCTCGATGTACTTGACTCCTTTCATAGTCCATTTCCTGCCCGTTTAGTTTAGGTTTTTCTTGGAAACTCTAGTGAACTGTAAGCTTCATCTTCAGGTGTTCGCGCTCCCTAATATCGTACTGTGAAACTCCCACTTCTTGCGAATCTTTATATACTTCAGTGAACCATGCCCCATTAGTTTTCTTTCCATACAAGTAAGTGAAGATCTTTTATTTTTATTTTATTGTGAATATTTAAATATTTTTATTTTAAAGAGAAAAGATTAACTAGAGCAATTTGTGCAATGTACAGGGAAGAATGTTCATTGAGCATTTCTTTAACTGGGATCTGGTGGACGTATAGTACGTCAATTTTATATTTATTATTTCTATTTTTTTGTTATTATTTAAACATTTTTATTTTGAAGAGAAAAGATTAGTACTGGTTGGTATTCGAAACCGGGACCTCCGCATCTCTAGCGCGGTACTCTTCCAACTAAGCTACTAAGGCTCGTAACCAGGATAGACCAATCCATTCTCTTCACCGATCCCGCATCGCCAACAAACGCAATTTTGGCAATGAACCCGGGTCCTCCGAATTCTAGCGCGATACTCTTAGTTGAACTTAGTTGGAAGATTACCGCGCTAGAGATGCGGAGGAACCGGCTTCGAATCCCGGCCAGGACAAATCTTTTCACTTCAAATTAAAAATATTGAAATAATCATAAAAAAAATAAAAACTATAAATATAAAATTTACGTACGCCAACCAGACCCCAATTAAAGTAATGTTCAATGAACATTCTTCCCTATATGTACATCGCATAATTTCGAATCCTGGGTATGTAGGATCGGTGAAGAGAATGCATTTGTCTAGTTAGTTAAGAGTCCTGGTTGCTTAGTTAGAAGAGCAACGCGCTAGAGATGCGGAGGATCCGGGTTAGATAACTGGCTTTTCTCTTTAAAATAAAAGATTTAATGTATTGATATTTACAACTATAATAATATTACAATAAGTAAATTTACTAATATGTACAATAAGACATGAAAAACACTTGTGGAGAAACTACCCATCAATAGCACTCCAATAAAGTTCTATAGTAGATGGTCTCGAACCCATCTTCTTTAGGGACGCCTCTGATGGTTCACAAAAAAAATAAAATAAAATAAATAATTATAATAATGCAATTGGGAAAAACCACAATGCAAAGCCTTATGTTTCAAATCTAGTAATACACCCACTTACCAGTCGACGTTTCGCCTATTCACGCATTATCTAGACACAAGAACAAAAAGGGTTATGTGAATCACATCTCGAAGAAAAAGGTGCAATACATCCCAACGATCAACAGCCCAAACAGGCTCTAAACATGAGACAGCACCCCACCGCCAAGACGTTCAACATACAACTGAAAAGATTAGTTTTTTAAAAGGAAAAATTGGCTAACTTTGCTAATGTGTATAAATTTATATAGGTTAGTATTACTTGATATGTTTTGTGGATCAGCTGATTCTATAACCTTCCCAGCTGTTTGCGTATTACCTTCTTTTCAGTTGTATGTTGAACGTCTTGGTGGTGGGGTGCTGTCTCATGTTTGGAGCCTGTTTGGGCTGTTGATCGTTGGGATGTCTTGCACCTTTTTCTTCGAGATGTGATTCACATAACCCTTTTTGTTTTTGTGTCTTGATAATGCCTGAATAGGCGAAACGTCGACTGGTAAGTGGGTGTATTTTTGAAATATAAGGCTTTGCATTGTGGTTTTTCCCAATTGCATTATAATAAATAATAGTATTTCTTTCTGAGTTTTTGGCTCTATTTTATTGATAAATAATTATAAATATAAAATTGGCGTACGTCAACCGAATCCCAATTAAAGTAATGCTCAATGAACATTGGGAGTGGAGTGGCTCAGTGGTAGAGCACTGAGTTGCCATGCCGGAAATCCGTGTTCAAATCCCTCTATAGGCAAGACTTTTATTTAGTCTGTTTGCAACCGGAGATAGATCATATAGAATCTAGGACCCTGGGGCTCACCCAGCCTCTATAAAATATTATAAAAATAGGGTACCCAAAATAAGGGGAAAAATCTGGCGGTTGAGCGTGACCTAAGACAAGCCACCTCCTTGTAGGATCGTTTTCCATGAAACTGTACAGCCTGCACCTTGTACTGAACCTCAGATCCGTTCACGGGTTGTAGTGGTACAGGGTTTATTTATTTTTTCATTGAACATTCTTCTCCATATGTACATCGCGAAAAGTGCTGGGGATGTGGAACGGTGAAGAGAATAGATTTGTCTAGCCTGGTTACGAGCCTTGGTAGCTTAGTTGGAAGATTGCCGCGGTAGAGATGCGGAGGACCCGTGTTCAAATCCCAGTCAGGACAAATCTTTTCTTTTCAAAATAAAAATCAATAAAGATCTTGTTAGTCAATCTTGTTGAGTTCAATCGTGTCACATAGCCATAAAATGTTTTCCAAATCGCATCAGTTTTTTTTTTCAGTGTGGGAATAATTCATGGTTAAGTCGCCTCCTGTATTCACCGTTTTCTTTTACTGGACCAAGGATTTTTCTTAAAATTTTTCTCTCTTTCACTTCCATCTTCTCCATAAGTCCTTTCATATGCATTGCAAGGCACTGGGCATCATATAAGGCCTCGAGTTGAGGCATAAGGGTTTAGTCAGATAATAAATATGTTTGGGAAAACATTACAAAATCACAATGCTAGTCTTCTGACAAAAATTCCTTATTCCTCCTCTGAATCCATCGATTAAAAAAATAAAACAAGCTTTATCTTATTCCAATATTTCAATTTAATTACTGTTATTTCAAAACATAGAATGAGTTGAATTAAGTTTAAGACATTTTTATTATAAATTTTTATAAAAAATAAAAATAAATATAAGGAAGAAATAGTTGGGGGTGCAGTCAATAAAAACACCTTAATAAGTGTAACTTTTTTATTGTGTGCCGACGTTTCGGCCTACAATGTAGGCCATCTTCAGGGCTAATAGAGAGAAACAAACAGAAATATATAAAAAACGTTGCAGTAACAAGAATATAGTGACAAGTAATTTCTTCTGACAAAAATTCCTTATTCCTCCTCTGAATCCATCGATTAAAAAAATAAAACAAGCTTTATCTTATTCCAATATTTCAATTTATTTACTGTTATTTCAAAACATAGAATGAGTTGAATTAAGTTTAAGACATTTTTATTATAAATTTTTATAAAAAATAAAAATAAATATAAGGAAGAAATAGTTGGGGGTGCAGTCAATAAAAACACCTTAATAAGTGTAACTTTTTTATTGTGTGCCGACGTTTCGGCCTACAATGTAGGCCATCTTCAGGGCTAATAGAGAGAAACAAACAGAAATATATAAAAAACGTTGCAGTAACAAGAATATAGTGACAAGCAATTTAGTAAAGTGGTACAAGTGTGGAAAATAAAAATAGTGACCAGATATGATAATTCCACCCCCTTTTTCTATATTTTAATCTTCTCATTTTGCATCTTTCCGTTTACCTCCTCATTTTTCTTTCCCTTTATATTATGTTTACATTTTATCCTTTCTGCACATTTATTTTCTGTATTTTACATTCGTATTCTTTAATTATTATATCTGTCACTATTTGAATTTCTGTTCATCATCTATAATTTTATTTTTATCCATCACTATTTTAATTTTATTATATTCTGTAACCACTTTTATATTCATTATCTTTAATTATCATTAACTGCAACGTTTTTTATATATTTCTGTTTGTTTCTCTCTCTTAGCCCTGAAGATGGCCTACATTGTAGGCCGAAACGTCGGTACACAATAAATAAGTTACACTTATTAAGGTGTTTTTATTGACTGCACCCCCAACTATTTCTTCCTTATATTAGAAGTTACAGTCAACCAATTCTTCTCTAATATAAAAATAAATATTTTTTTATCTATAAACGAACCTAACATAAAAAAAAAAAATATTTCATGCAAAATATTTTAGATCTCAAAACAATACTAAGCTTGTACTCATTTATTAATGGGCTCACTAAATCTAGAATAATATTAGGATACATCTACTAAAACGTCAAGAGCCTACTGCAATACAATTAAATGGACTGCACATCAGTTCAGTGTAAACTTCACCAAAATTGATACTTATGTTAATTGAGTCAAGCGAGGTGAAGATAATCTGTCACAAGCCACTCTATAAGGAACTAAGGACAGGAAAGTAGATAAGTCATATTAGCAGCAGACTCATAAATCACCCTCATTCATTGATGAATCGTTAATCAGTTCGATTCCCTAACTAACAAACTGAACTAAAAAAATTATCAAAAATGAAAATCCTGGCAATGCCCAGATCAAGACTGTGACATAGACCAAAGTTCATTGCTCTCACAGATTGACTAAGATAGATTGCTACTAGATTATTGACCTCAATAAAAACCAATCAAAGCATTATAATTATTCCTTCATCTAAATTCTCTTTAAATTAGCTGCAGAATTTGATGAGATAACTTCCTTGTACATTAAGGATTAAAATTGTGTATTATATAATCAAACCGGAAATGACACGCTGATGTATATATAAAAAAAGAAGTTCTTGAGTTCCTGCAACCGGAAGATTTCCTTCTCCTTTAGTATATCCACTTCATATAAGCTCAGGAAATATTGAAATAAATATTCTACCTTTGTCTCCTTTTTATATGTGGCGTTACCAACTTCTCAATAATAATCGGCTATTCTTTTTTAATTTACACTCCGTCCACCTTAATCTTAGTCTCTTTCTTCCTCCATATTAGTAGACGTTTCTTCCAACATGATCTTAGGAAATGTTTACGACGTATGCGACCACATGCCTAATTATTTCCATTAACGCAGATTCATTAGCAGGGTAATAATTTTAAAGAGTTCCAAGATTATACCCCGAATCTTCAGAATCAGAATAATAGAAAAGCCAGTATTATCAAAAATATAAGATTATAACCAATGCCTATGTTTCATACTGAATTCTTAGCAATAAAGTCTAAATAATTGTCCTTTTCTTTAATTAATATTGTTCTTTTCCAGACATTAAGTTTCCTATTACTTTCGTCTATCCAATACCCAGGATTCACTGCCATAAGTAACTATAAGTAAACCACAAGACAGTTTCCTAAATAACTATTTTAGCTTGAATAAATAGAGCATTGAGGTTCAAAGTTTTAGCAGGGCATGGAGGCATTTGTTACCTTCAGTTAGCCTCACATTGACTTCATCTTTCATTCCGTTGTCATCTGTTATGACAGATCCAAGGTACTTATAAGTGCCGGTCCTTTCTAATAATAATCATAAGGCTTAGCGATCCCAAATGCTCGATTCTAACACCACCTTACAAATTTGCGTACACGGACCACCCCCTCCCCAACACCAAACCCGCCATATTACTTTTAATGCGATCCTCCCACCTACGCCTCGGTCAATCCGTCAGGCACTTCCCAGTCGATACAGAACTTTTATTTTGTTTTTAGGACTTAGTTCATTACTAAGCCCACCAACTCTACAAGGTTTGCTTGTTCATGCTAAGGCTGATCGGACGATGCTAAATTGGGAGTCCTAAATTATGCCTACAAAGTTTTATTCGGGTAGGGAATTTTAATGAGTACTTGACATCGTAGAGACTCGGGACCCCCGTTAAACATACCTTCCGAAGAACCGAGAATTTTTCAATCTCTTTAAAAAATCCTAGATCCACTTGGCGGGCTACGAACCCGCGATCTTGGATTTAGTAGTTTAAATTTCTGATATTTAAGAAAAAAAAATTCCTTTTATAGATGTAGAAAAATAAACTGTTACAGAAAATTCAATACTAATGTCTTATATCGATTTCTTAGTTACTTTTCTCTGATATCTTTTATTTTCTTATGAAATGTAGCTTAATACTACGAATTGGTTATAAATGTGTAACAGCTTCGTAAGTACTGAAGAAACTTCTACAACACGCCTTAATATGTATCTTGGTGTACGTTAAAGAATAAGGATCCATTTAAGATATATCAAGAAGGGTGTTCCGTCATCCTTGATCAATTCTGAGAGATGGGGATAGAGAAAACGCACGTGAGAAAAATTTAACGAATATCAGAATCACCGTTGAAGCCAGAAGTACTCTTCCACCGGAAGATCAATAGATTATGATTACTTTCGATTATATAGAGATTTTATAAAGTTTATGTAACCAAATATTTGTCATCATAACCATGAAATTCGTCGACAATTAGTATTAAGAGTTTGGTTTAATGTTATCTTTTAATATTTTACTAACCAATTTAAATTCTTTTTACATTCATTAAATATTTTTTAATTATTCTTTTATGCTACATTTTTACGTGCACAGAGATTTTATTTCTCCTTTATTTGCATAAATATGAAATTATTTACTAATAAGTGCTATCTGAGCAGTTCTCTAGGCTTGTCTTTCTGATTTTCATATAGGAAGCACGGGTAACATAGATTACTAAAGAGAAAGAACAAGAGGATTTTAGTGATAGTTTGACGAGTACAATGTTGTATAGTTGGTGTGAATATATATATTTAATTAATATTGCTATGTACTGATGCAGTATGCGGCACCATGAAAGGGATGCTGCGCGGGGAAAATGTGTCATGTCGGGACACATGAAAGGGAATATGTTTGGGACAAAGAATAGACCCTTGGTCTCCTTATGGTTTTATGGTCCAAGATGGTGGAGAAGGAAGGAGAGGGGGAGAGAAGAAAACTCTTGAAATACAAGGCTGAAGAGGGGACTCGAGAGATAGACACAGAGAAGGAAGGAGGTAATCTGGAGACGAAGGTGGAACAGGAAGGAGGTACCCTGGAGATGTACAACAAGGGGGAGAGACCTGGCAGAAGATAGAGAATCCCGGAGGCAGCACGGCGAAGAACGACCAGTAACCCAATCTACCCCTGTCCACAGATAAGTTTAGTTTATTCCCTGTAATGTATTTTATGGCAATCCTTTTATATATATATTAAAATCTATATCATTAACCTTGTTGAAATTAAATAAATAAACGACCCTTATTATAATTCTGTTGGTGCTTACATACCCCAGATACACTATTCATTTATAAATAATAAATTTAAGGTATAATAGATGAGTAAATTGGTAAACACAAGAATAGACCTTTGGAAAGGAACCCAATTAAGATTAAGGAATATAAATAATAATTTGAGTACTCATCCTAAATGAGACTCTGCCATCCCAAATATCAATATATATATATATATATATATATATATATATATATATATATATATATATATTCAAAATATATTTAAGAGTAGAAACATAGCAATACATTTAATTTTATTATTGAAATGGTATATGTCGTAATACTTGAAAATTTGAATCTTCATTATAATTGTAAAAAGCAAATTCCAAAACTGGCCCAGGCGGTTAATAATTATACTAATAATAACAATACTTGACCTCATTTTTATTAGAAACGGACGTTTTGACCCAAATCTTTTTAGTTATAATATTTGCCAATATCTACATTAGACAGTATTATTCAGATCAGTATTAGTTAAAAAGGATATACATCTTAATGTTTAAAAAGATTGAATCTTCATTAAAGTCGTAAAAGGAAAATTTTAAATTATTGTTAGACGTTCAATTATAATGCCATAATAATTAAATTCGAGGAGCAATATAATATATGTATTTGAAATAGATTCATTTATAGAAACTAAATAATCCAGCGTTAATTGTGATTTATTAGAAAACTAGTAAACAATTTGTTTTAATATTTGATGTTATTAAATTAATAATAAATTAAATTATAACAGTGGTATGATATTACTATGCTAGAAGTACGACTTTATTATTTTCCAGCACCAATTTAAAGTATACTTATTATGATAAAAAATATAATTGGAATAATAATTATACTAAAACATATTACATTAACTAAATTTCTGCAATTTAAAAAAGAAATTTCCGTCCACTTTATAGAAATAGAAACGAAACGCACCTTTTCCGGAACTATTAGAGAAAAATTGGTTTTCTTGAGTCTTGTATTAAGGTGGAGAGAGTAAACAAATTGCGAACATTTGTCCCCGCTTCCCAGTTCCACTTTTCATTGTTAGCCAGCCAATAAAGCACCAACAGTAGCGAGGACATTTTTGAAGGAGAAAAAAGGCATTTTCCAGTAACATGATTATAAAAATAAATTTCTGGGTCAGATAAATTCTTTCTTTTCGATTTGAATTCTAATGAAAGTTCTCAGAACACAAGTATTCTAAATAAATCAGATCATTTATAAAATAAACTATAAATTATATAATGAATATATAATATAATATATAATATTAATTATATAAGTCAACAAGATCCTAATTAAAGTAATTTTAAATGAAAATTCTTCCTTTGTATACAAGTAGGACCCCGAGATCACTGGGATATGGGATCGGTGAAGAGAAAGGGTTTGTCTAACCGAGCTACGTGCCAGGATAACTCAAGTGGCAGAGCGCTGCAACGGAAATGCAGACGATCCGGGTTCGAATCCCGGTCCCGAACAAATCTTTTCTCTTCAAAATAAAAATATTTAAAGACTTCTGTATTGTTTTTCTGTGAGATACAGTCATGATAATGAAGGAATGTCCGTTTAACCCTTTTTCATCAAACTGTGATTATATAATTTTTTCAGTTCGCTTCACCAAGGTGATAATGAGGCCTTATAAAGACAAGAATAACTTAGAGTTAAAAACCGTATTAATAAAATAAAGGTTATATTATGAGTAAAAGCTTTTCATTGCAGTTATAAAATATTTTTTATATATTTTAAAAAAGTCATATTAGTTTCAAGCAAACAATTATGTGTCATTTATTTGAATTTCAATAAATTAAGTTTTAAAATACTGTTAATTCAGTAAGCATTGTTAAAAATATTTGTTTATACATAACACTACATCAAATATAACTTCAAACATTAAATATTGGTAATAAAACCCTTCCTTGACTACTACGTCCTCAGTTTTGAAATGTTTATAATCCGAGACCATTGGCTTATAGTCGAATTACTAAAGTATAACTATATAATAAGTTACAATAAGTATAAAAATATTTATAATATTTTTATTATAAATAAAAAATGACAATATATATATATATATATATATATATATATATTGATAAATAAATAACGAATAGGTCTACACATCTGGGGTAGAGCGCTTCTATACCAAAATACCCTGAAGTCATGCGGGCGAAGTATAATCTCTGCGCCGCACAGTGGAACGAATCAACGCATTTGTTGGACATAGGACCAATTCTCTAATAACTAAATTTGTCCTTTATTTTGATCTTAAATTATACTTTATACTTCTTCTCAAAAAAATCCATAGATAAATTAATTGTGAAATCAAATCAAATGAACGAATCTGAATTGAAATATAATTTTTTATAAAAAGTCTCATATTTTTAAAGCAATCCACTGTTTGAGGTAATGCCTTTAATTAATCGTGCACCTACTGGAAAACAACTCACCCATAATAAGATATTTTAGGCAAATAAAACTTGGGATTATTTCAAACGTCTGGGATTTTGGGTGAAAATTGGGGGATAAAACTAAAAAAATTAATTGCGCAAATCGCTTAAAATCGCCCAAAAAACTACCTTCACAGTAAATAACTAGAATGAATGAAGTTTTTTTCCATTAGTCGGATTCTGCTACTAGGTGCCATTTTCCGAGAAAATGATTTTTTCTTTCCTTTTCTGGCCCTTGAGAATTAATTTAAAATAATTTCTGTTGATATTGGCGTCTACTTTACGCAAGTTTCCTTTTGTTTACCAATGTTTGTTTACACCCAATTATCCGAATAATCCTTATCATTATATACATAAAAGTATTAACAATGAAACTCAGTTTGTGTGTGGTATTTGAACGATATAGGTGCAACGGTTCCTACAACAAATCGTCGAGTTTTTCAATTTAATCATATAAGTTTTAAAGATTATGACATGGCATTGGAAGCATGGATTAATTCGTTTGGACTCGAACAAATTTCAAATACCGCAAAGTTCTGTTTACAGGAAAAATTAAGAAACTCAGTAGTAGCTTGTACTCTCGCTGGAATTTGCCCCACAGGAATATCAATTATTTTCTGGAGAAGCATGAAAACTGGTTGAATTTGGATTTCATTGTTCCTGAAGATGTTAGCCAGGACCTACCTTCATCGTCATCATCAACAGCCGCAAGTATACCATCTCGTTCTCAGTCATTCAAACAATTATCCGATTGACAAAGACGGAGACAATCGGAAAGTTTTAGAAAATGTTCAGAGGATATGTTCGCTTTTATCATGAAAAAAATATTCAAATCTGATGAAAATTCGGATCCTTTAATTTAGACTCTTAGACCGAAAATAATAAACATTAAACGTGATTTATTACAAGAAGCAGAATCACTTATTGTTACTTAGAATATAGAAAAACAAATCCTAATTAAAATTAAGTTGTTAATTTTGGTTTAATTATGATCTTATTTAAATAAAACAATTTTATATAGGCACCTACATTTCTTATAATTTTGATGCATCAATTATACCTAGTATATTGACAAACAAAAGTAATTATCAATTATTATATTAATTTTGTTCAATGATTAAATTTTTTGATTTGTTACTTTTTCCTTTGTATAACTTTATTACCTATGTATCTGTCTTTCCATAGAATACTGTATTGTACCTATTCTCGTAGTATATAGGTACAATAAATGGTACAATGATAGATAATAAATTATCTAACATCGAAATATCAAATCGAGAATTTTTACATGTTTCCCCTAAAAGATCTGATCCTGTCCATTATAAAAATTAAATAGTCCATTCAAAAAGCTTTAAAACCGTACCAATAGCCTTATGAGAACCAGAAGCGGAGATATTAATGAATGTCCAGTCCTCCTTAACGCTCGTTCCACTGTGCGCCGTTACCTCGGAACCACCAAGAGCATTAATTCGCACTTACAGAGAAAAAGTGAATATCACAAATCTAAGGCCTCTAAAGATTCTGTTAAAGTTTAAAATTTATTTTTTGATTTTTAAATATTCATTCTGTATTACTACTACATCAAAATATGATTAAATTAATTAATTTAAATAAACACCAAAATTAAAGTAATTGAAAATAATCACTGTTTTCCACCACGTATTTTCAGATATCAATATTCTTTTAATAATTTGCTTCATTTTAATAATTTAAAAACATACTATCGATGCCACAATAACATAATTACAACAGCATAATTATGCTATAAATATGCCGGAATATAAATATGCTAAAATACATGACGAAAATATTTCAAATATTTTCATAATATGGTCCTAAGAGTAGGCCTAAATTTGATAACTAAATAGTTAGAATTATAGCTCACATTAAAAATAATTAAATTAAATACATCATATGAGGCGTTGAGAAGCAAAAGGGGATAAATCCAAATTTATTTCGGGAATTACAAACATATGCATAATTTAGGTGATGCATATGTTTGTATAAATGAAATGATTATTTATTTTAGACAATTATTTTTAGAAAAATTAGATTGTCTTTGACATGTTTTGAATGGTGAACTATGTACCGCCCTCTTTTAGCCTAATTTTAAAAGAGTAATTGTTATTAAACCTAACTCACAATTCATTTTCATTAATTAATTAAACCGCAATAATCAATTGATTGTAATTATATTATATTCTAAGACATTATAGGCTGGATTTTATTTTTGTATTGTTATTCTGAACGGATTTTATAACAGAATAAAGACTATTGTTAGAGAATAAATACATAATGTCTGAAAATTTGGAAATCTTAATTATATCTAAAACTTCATAAGCATTTCTAATTATTTCTATAAAGAGAATTTCTAATGATAGTCTGTTGAAAATGTTAACTTATTGTACTTAATATTTTCCACAGAAAAAATAAATCAGTAGCATGTTTTTTATTAATTCATTTCAAAAATTGAATGTATTTTTTTTTTAAATTCTGGAATGAATATTTTAATTAACACCAATTCAATTTAAATTCTAATGTATACAGCGCTCATCAGGAACCTTTAGCGCTCGATGATTCGCTATTCATCCTGAGGCCTAAGGACATGAATAAACCAGGATGATCCTGAAAGGAATAAATATGAAAACTAAAATAAAGGTCGATGCGGGCGGCCATGCACAACCTTTGACAATGGTCGTTATTCAGCGAGACTCGAGCCTGTTCAGTATTCTAGGCCTACCCTCCCCTCCTAACCTCCAGTTCCAGCCAGTGTTCCAGCCTTCGGGGTAGTTCCAGGGTGAGATTTATCTTCGGATAGGGTGTACTCGGCTAGTAAGGATGTATCGAGATGGAATTTTATAGTGGTGTTACAATGGCGTGGGTTCATGTTTTCAGGACAAAAGAGTATTGGATACTACTCAAACCACATAAGTACAAGACTAAAGTAAAATTTCACGCTAGAAAGTAATATTAATATGTAATAAATACAGTTCATTATATAAATTATTATAGATTTATAATATAAACATAATATAATATTGATAGCTTGTATTTAACCCTCCTAAGAAGATGAGGGTTACCATGTATTGAATAAAATAAATCGAAATAAAAAAAAAAAATCGAAACATTTAAACATATACAGCAGTTGTATACTTCGTTACTTCCAACTAAATAAAAAAAATATATAGCCAGCCATGAGGACTGCCGATCCAATTTAAAACTCTGGAATAAATGTTTGTTTTTTTAATAAGTAAATCAATTATAGTCTGAATCTTTTAAATTACAAATTTGTAAATTTAAATTATTAACATTAGTTACACTCCGAACAATAATTATAAACATTCTCATGTGGTTTATTTATTAATCAAATCATTATGTGCTGCACAAGGAAAATAAGATATATTAATAATTTAATTGAAATAATGATTTGTGCGTTTTCATGAAATTTATATCGTGTATTTATATTTATACTAGCTGTCCCGGCGAAGGGCGTCCAAATTTTCTCCAACCAATGGCAACATCATCGATTGTTGGTGCATTGAATGCATCTCACATTCTCTTCTACAGAAGGTTTACCAGCTCTGATTACAACTTAATAATAAGATCCAGTGCAGTCTAAACAATTTATCCAATTGATTGTGTTGATGGAAGAAAATTTGTAATTGTTCAACAATAGACCTCCTCACTGGACTGTTATTGTTTATTAAGGGATCAAGAAAAGTGTTGTTTTCTATTATTAACCTCGTAATGTTTACGTTATCTCTACATAAGAACCTTCTTTGGGCCTTAACAAAATACAGGAAAAAATAGCTTAATTTGTCTTCCCGTTCTCGAGTTTTGGCCTTAGCAATACATTTGGCGTTTCATTTTTATTATATCGATGCCTTAGTACACACATGTGTTTTTTTTAAAAGTTATTTATTGATATTTACAACTGTATTACAACACATATGTGTAAGTGCCGAAAACGAGATTTTACTTATTTTATTTTATTTTAGCATTATTATCATCGATAAGTTCAACAATACTTAGATCAGTTGTAATTTAAATCATTTTATAAAACAAGACATATAATTATGACAAATAAAATCATTTAAGGTAAACGAAAAGTCTAAGTAGTTATTGTTGTTTTCAATTATTATTAATTTAATGGTCTGTAGATTCTACAGATAATATATCTCTCATAATCGAATTCGAAAATGGAATCTTCAGCGTAGGCATTTCGCATTATACTCACTGAGCTCGCAGTCAATTTTACAACAGGAGAATGGCTACCGACAATTAGAAACATCAATCTGATAATTCATAAAAGTATTCCATTTAAATATACCAAAAATAGCAAAATTAATATATTCAGGAACAACTTAAGATATTAAAAAATAATTATAAAATGCTCATATCTAATGCAAACTAAAAATATTAGTAACAATATTTTGCATATTTTTTATTGTATGAATGTTCATTTTTACCTAAAATAGGTTTCATGTATGTATAATAAAACAAGTGAAAACAAAGAAAAAAAATAGCCAATCGCGTCATAGCAACAATGAGAGAGAATGCAATAACACAACAAAAGAGGATAAAACAACTACCACACAAGAAGAAAAACCTTTATTGCGAAGTTATTTATGAAAATAACTCAATAAAGTTTATTTTATTAATTCTATACTGTACAATGGCGGGAGTTTTTAATCGAGTTTAAACAAAAGCATGAATCTGTTAATTATATTTTGGATAAAATTGGAGGAAAAGGCTTCATTTAGTCTATACCAGTCTATAAATCTCGTATATAGTCTTTCATCATAAAAACAAAACTTGTTATATGTTATAGACAAAAAGATCTATTGAATAAATGAAGTAATATAAAAATGGCTTATTTGTTTTAAACTTAATTTTGAACTGAAAAATTACAAAAGCGGTCGATTAGAATTCATTATTAAACAACAAAATATACTCGTACTTGGAACTTCAAACTCCATGTTGGAATTGGTTTTTTCTAAAAAACTCGTTTGATGGTTAACAAATATTCCTAATTTTGTAACACTTTATTACATATGGAATAATAATAAATGCATGAGGACCAGATGACTAGCCAAAAGAAAAGCCTTGTATTAGAAACTACAACATTGCTCGTTTTTTTTTCTTTTTAATTTTTTTGAAAAAATCGTAAAGAAACCTATAAAGTTATCTCTCACTTTACCGTTCATTGTAAATGCTTTCATGTCATACATTATTAATTATATCTTTAATGCTATAAGCTTCTTAAAATGTTAAAAGTACAATAAAAAAATGAACTATAGTAATCAAAGCAGGAAAGGATGAACTACGGTTCAAATTTATCATAATGTGGAGCTAATGCCTACTACTTACGGTTTATTAGGTTATTTATTAATTATTTTAATAATAAATAAATAACCTAAATATAATGTACATATAATAAGTACTATATTATAAAATAAACATTAAATAATGAATAGCTTAGAGTCAAATTAAGAGGTGCTAGTAATCATACAAACCATATCGGGCTTTATAAGAAGAATAAACATGAATTTAGAAAATTAAGAAAACGGGAAAAAATGGATCACGTAAGCAGGTAGCTAGCTTTAGGACCTAGAACGGGATGAGATATATGCAGAAAGAAACAGTCGAAAACCCACAGAATGGCCGATAATCGAAGCTGACGAGAGATGGCCAGTCCATTTATTTACTATTTATTTATAACCGATAAGTCTTATGTATTATATGGTTTATTAAATATATTTTAATGATATGTGTTTTAAACATTAAGGCTGCTGCTTATACAGGATCGCGGAGATTGGTTGGCTGTGGTAGAGGAGGACCAGGTTATTGTGGGACCGTAGAGCCAGAATAATAATAATAATAATATTTTGTTATACCAAGATTCGTTGTGAATTATTTATAGTAATTTCTCAATTTATGTATTAATAGGCTTCAAAATAATATAAATTAATTACATTGATTTTAAAGATTTACCTGTGTATACAATTCCTTATTCACCATGCAACAACTAAAATGCAATACAATAACTCATAAAAGACTTTACACCCATGTGTGGGTCTTAGCCTTCTCAAGGAGCTCTATCTAATGCAGGTGCCCTTCAGTCACGTTTAAGATGAGCCATGCATCCTGTGCCACTTCATCTGCCCATCCCAGCCTTGGTCTTCCTCTTCCTCTGGGACGGTCCAACTTTCCCTCCAACAGCTTCTTCGCGGAATCCTGCTCACTCATTCCGGCCATAAGGCCAGCCCACCTTAATCTATTAATTTTCACCCACGTAATGATGTTGGGCTCCCCAAACTTCTCGTACACTTCTCGGTTGGTTCGCCTTCTCCATTGGTCATTTACACAAATAGATCCGAAAACTCTGCGGAGCAGCATTTTTTCCTTGGCCTTAGATAAAGTCCATGTTTCAGAGGAGTAGGTCAGGACTAGCCTAATCAGGATCTTATTCAACATGGCTTTTGTTTTCCGTGCTAGTAGTGAGCTCCTTAGATGCTTCCTCAACCCAAAATAACATCTATTGATAACGTTGATGGTTCTCTTTTTTATTTCCTAAGAAATATCGTTTGAAGGGGTAACAACACTACCGAGATAGGTAAAGCTATCAACCTTCTGAAACTTGTAAGGACCTATTTCTACAAACTCTTCTACTACATTGCTTGTAGATTCACCTGTCATCATATATTTAGTTTTTTCTTCGCTGATGCTTAGATCCATATCTTCTGCCGCCTCCATCAGTGATGAGAATGCTGTCTTCAGTGTTTCGAATGAGCGAGCAACAATATCTATATCATCAGCACAGCCTAATAATTGAACTAGTCTGTTATAAATTGCGTTGTTTGTCTGAATTTTTGGCTTCCTAACAATTTCCAAGGCAATATTAAATAATAGGCATGCCAAGGCACCTCCCTGCCTTAAGCCTCTTATGGTCTTGAATTCAGGTAAGAGACACCCCTGCATTCTGACAGCACAATATGTTTCATCCATTGTCATTGCTGCAAGGCGAATTAACTTTGAGGGGACCTAACTATCTCATAGCCTCATAGAGTTTGGGCCGTTTGATGCTGTCATATGCGCGTCTGATATCTAAATAGAGGTGATGTTTGGCCATTTTATATTCGATTGCCTTCTCCAGGATGGTTCTAAGGCTAAAAATCTGGTTGATAGTAAATAGTGGTCGACCTGCCACTTCGAAAACCTCCTATTTCTCTTTCAACAAATGGAACGCGTTTTTGATAAAGGATATTAGACAATACTTTATATGCGCACTGAAGTAGCGTAATACCACGGTAGTTAGCACACTCAAGTATGTCTCCTTTTTTATGAATAGGGCATATGATGCCTTTCTTCCATTGCCTCGACATTTTCTCTTCAACCCATATCGAAAGTATAATATATAATTCTTTATGCAGTGTTTCTGTTCCGTTCTTGTATAATTCAGCAGGAATTCCATCATCACCAGGTGACTTATTATTCTTAAGTCTTCCGCTTGGCTCCATCATATGCTCAAATGCAACCACTATTACATAAATGATAATTCTATAAAGATATTAACTTTCACTGGTTAGTAAATCGGTAAAACACACGTCCAGCTTCTGGAAAATAATTCAATTTAAAGTTAGGACATTAAAATAAATAATAAGTTTGAGTAATTAATTTAAATAATTACTCATGACATCCTAAAATAAATCAATAAGATAAATCGTCTCTAAAAATACAGAACAAAACATTAATAAAACGATAAATATCCATTAAAAAACCGAAATAAGTACTTGAGCAATAGTATTAAAAATCATTTCCGGTTTATTATGACATAAAATAGGGAAATAATAGCCATCAGCTGTTTATTATTATCAGATAAAATAGAAGCAGTTTACAAAACAGGTTGCTTCATCCTTGATTACGGATGCTTTAGCCTCAGGTGGACACCGGCTGTAAAGAGAGATTAGTAGAAGGGAGAAAGCTGGTTAGTGAGAAATGGGCAGCTAGGAGGGGAATTACTGTTTAAATGAAGTTATTCCACGCGTTCCCGACCGACTTAGTCAGATCTAGTGTGTGGGCTGCGGTGACGGAATTTAACAAGTATTGAACAAAGGATTTGTATTTTTATTTTACGCAGGAGGATTAAACATTTATACTGAAAGAAAACACGAAATTAATAAAAATAAAAATTAAGAGAAGAAACAAACATTTTTTTTTCAAATGAAATATCGTATAACCAGGTATTTAAATATAGTTATATGAAAACCCTGTTACACATGATTACTTCTGTTTCCATACTATACTGTTTCTTGTGCAGATGAAGCCTAAACGGGTCTCTAGATCCCCCATGTTACACGCAAGGCTTTATTATAGATTAAATAATTTAACAGCCAAAGTCGGATTTCAACCAGTAACTTCCAGCACAGCTCCTCATATTTTGCCCACTTAGCTACCCCGCTATCACAAAATCATACGAGTGTATTGATAGGAAAATTATCTTTTTAGTTAAATTACGAAAAAACTAGATGTCATTATTATAAAACTAAATATGGATTAAATTTTATTAAAAAAACAAAGTTAAGCAAGATAAAATAGGTATTGGAGAGAAATGTATGATAAATTATTAAATCACGATTTTCAAATCAAAAAAGCACAAAAGAGGCATAACATACATTTAGTGAACAAATCACAATGAAAAATCCTCAAGTCTCAAAAGCAAAAGAGGAAGCAAAGAGGCGTGACAAATATATTTCTAATATGCATGAATAAAGTGATCCATAACTAACCTCAAAATGCAGCGAGATACTAATCAGAGGAAACATTCCACTTACTTAAAGGCCCAAACACAACTATCCTGAAGATACCAAAATCGGCGAAATATTGGAAGGAATTTTTATTTCCTATTTTATTTTGCACTTATACCTTTTAGATTGAAAATTTTCCTCTATTGAATCTAATCAGATGAAAAGATATAAGCAAACAGACAAAATGATTCGGAAACATCATAAAATTAATAGGCCCCTAAGTATGTAGCGATTACCAAACAATAAAAATAAATTATTAAGCATTAATAGCCCAAGAGTAAACAAGAAAAAGTATTTTTTAAAAAATAAAACAATAAAAATATAGTGTGGCTCCTAAACAAATATAGATTCCTTCAACCTGAGTTAAAATCAATACTTTATTAGTGCCAACTTCGAAGGCTCATCCTCCAGGGAAAGGGTCGTGATTACTTCAGCAACAGATAATTGACTTTTCCTAAGCTAACAGTGGTCCATTATACGAGTAATAAATACATTGGAAAACTTCATGATAAGCTTGGAGATTGAAAAAAAAATGGGTTAACCATAATTACAGCTATCATACTTATCGTTTATTAACTTTAATATTTTTGATGTGAATAGAGAGTAGTTTTATAGGTATACGAGTATTAAAGATCTCGTAGGACACCCATTTGGGGACCAAGCCGAAAAATTTAATCATACGTGCACATCTACTAGTACTTCAATTAATCATACGGGAAATGTTGAGTTGTAGAAGGATTTAGAAAATAAGGGAAACAGCGAATACAAAAATCAGGTACCAAACGGTCATGTAGGCAAGTATCCTAAGACTGTGAAGTACCAATCTTCAGTTTCTGCTATATATATGGGTTTGCCGGCCAAGATCACTGACTAGATTTGTTTTGTTTTTTTAGCTAATTAGCTCCTAATAATAATATTACTATATTAATTATAGTAATAACTTAAAAAAGAAAACCCTCTACCAGAATAACCCATGTGAGGGTCTTGGGTTTAGTACACTGTAGCAGACACTGTAGTGTTTCTAGGACAGGTTAGGTTATGCAGGAAGGTGATTTTTCCGAAATCACACGCCAAGTTCCAGGGATTTCCCCTTATTTAGGGTACCCATTTAACTGTGGCTGGGTGAGCCCTGAGATCCCAAAGGTTCAAACCATGGCTTTAAACACATTAAATAATTAATTTACCTCTGCCGGATTTTAACCCGGAGTGAGTAACTCAGCACTCTATACACTCAGTTACCTTGATCCCTATTTGGTCTAATTCAATAAACATAAATAAGGAAACAATTGAGACAATCAATCTTTAGTAATTGCATTAGCAGGTGAGCTACGACAGCTAAATTCCACTTTAGTTGCCATGCCATCAGCTGGGGTAATCAGTATATGTCCCCAGATAATTACAAGGCCTCCATACATTCAATCCCCTACCTATTGCCTCCGTTCAGCACAAGATGGATGGAGTGCACTTCGAATAGTCATATAAATGAATCGTAACTACATATCATTAGAAATTAATTCACAGAAAAGATAATACTAAAGTAAGAAATTATGAAATCACAATTAAATAATAAATAATAGTATTGAAAACTAAAAAACACTCTCTGATAAAAAAAATAATATAAAAAGTTGAAAAGTTTCAATAAGAATCAAGTGATCAACGAAATAATTATTTCTTCTTAAAAGAGTGAGATGTTTTTTTAGCATTTCTAAAGTGACTCCAATTTTACCAATATCAGTCAATCGCTCATATTTTGTGTTTTTCCAAATATGGTTTAAATTCTACTTTTTGTTCGGCTAGATATGAACACGTTTTCTTCAGTTCTTTTTAAACTAATATTCATTTTCTACTATTTAGTTCGACTAGCGACAAAATTTAGAAAATGAATTTTTTTTTCGCAAAGTGTAGAAAACTCACCAGTTGATCGTGCCAGTAGATATATGATTCTCTCAAAGATTAAGCAAGTCATGTATAGCACAGTACTTGGTACTAGACAATACCGTGTTTTCGGATATAAAAATCGCTAATCCCGAAGATCCTGGTCAGCATAATGTGGCAAACTTAATAAATTACTGTATTGTCATCGGTCCTAATGTAATAGATAGGGTGTACTTACAAGTTCCAAAGAATGAATCAGTTTTTCATTAATCAGTTGCCTCGCAAAACAGCATAAATTAATGAAAAACTGATTAATGAAAAACTGATTCATTCTTTGGAACTTGTAAGTACACCCTATCTATTACAGCTTACACAGGTCATTTTACATATATTTTAGTGTGCTATTTAATATTTTTACTAAAAGCTCATTTGTTCATTGTCAGGGCATGAGTATGAGACTAACCTAGTCTCGAAACGTCGCCTAAGAAGTTCAAGAAAGACTGAAACTAGAAGTAGAAACCAATATATATATAGTATTTATTTGAGTATAATAGAAAAACCACAGATAACCAAAAAAAACTCTTAAAATACTTAAATTAACAATATTCTTTTCGATCTAGCTGATACAAAACAAATAAAAGAACGTTAAATGTTGCTCCTAAACCAAGAATGGAGTAAAGGCATGTGCGATTTCGATCCGATCCTCCCAGATCGACCTTCTTTCTTTCTTATCGAGAGCGGGCTAAGCCCGGGTTTTATATTCAGGCCTCTTCGCCTTTCTGCCCGATTGTCTGCTCAGATTTAGTTCCAGATCTTCTCTCAACTAGCAGAGTTATCGCGATAGCAATGTCGAACCCTGCCTTCCCCTTTTCTCACCTTTAGTAGCTGCTTAGGAGAAGATGATGGCCTTTTGTTAGGACTGATCTAATAGATGTATAGGAAATGTTACTACAGTATTATGAAACATATTTAAATTCCTTGTAAATACTAGACTGAAAAGACAAGAAGTACTCGCCCTATGCACTAAACTCGCAAATGCACTAAACTCCCAATTAATTGCAAGACTCATTATAAGATTTATTTGGACTTACAGAGTAAAGCTTTGATGCTTAGTAAAATTCTCATTGCTGCTTACTTAATTAGGAATGAAGTCATCCATAATAATGACCTTATGCTTCATGCGTTGCTGATTTGCCTTTTATCGAGATCTAGCGGTTAATTATTGTAACATATCAAGGGATTTAGATTTAAATGTTTTTTCAATATCCTTTTTTAACCATATCCCATCGGTTCCTTCTAGAACAGATCGAGAATAATTGCCACTTTTTTTTAATTTGTTCCTTGATCCTATCACATCCATATAGCTTATTACAATAATTTCATAAATATAGCAACAGAACCAGGAGTTATCCTCTTAGTTCCCAAATGATATAAGCGGCACATCATAAAGCGGATAATGCATGATGTATGTAAACAATTAATAAATAATAATAAGATAAAATACATTATAAATAAAATACTTCGATAAAAACAATTATCCGAAGAACATGAACCGTTCAAATCAAAATTACATTTTTCCCCAGTTTTCCATAGTTCAATATCCTTCTATAGTTAGACTATCTTCAAAAAATAGGGTAGCTATATATTTGCATAGAAGTTTAAATGAAGCAACAAAAATTTATTCCATTTGGTGGTATAGCAAGAATTTATATTTTTTAGCTAAAAATGTTTTCTCGATATTCATTTATTCCACAGATCCATTACTAAGGACTGCATCTTGGCAATCGTTCAGAAAGAATCCTCATACTAGACTGAAAGTGCCCTCCGTTTTAAAGTGCTTCAACACTTCCCAGACAAACGCTTTATGCTCCCGATCAGTTACAACTCGTGACCATATAATTTTAATTTTTTTTTTAGTACTACCATTGGGTAGTTTCTCTACTTGACTTTATCTCAGGCCATTATGCATCATTCATTCTATTTACTTTTATTATTTTAATACAGTTGTGAACTTCCAAGAAATAGAAAAAAAAAACTCTGAGAAAGGTAGAGTAATCAGGTAGAGTGAACCCTCGTCGGGTTTCCAAGGGACTTAATCTGAAGAAAAAATAAAGTGAAATGAAAGGGACAGTTTGAGTGGAGAGGAAAGTGAGAGAAGACCCAGGATGTAGAGACTTCTCTTGAAGCGCTTTTCACATATATTCAGTTTTATATAAAGGAAAAAGGGCATTTTATAAGTTGATATATGTTTAAGAAAATATGTGAACGGGATCATTAAACATAAGAAAAGTTTTTTTTACATAAAAATATACTTTAACTCATAATCATTTATTAATTACCATTAAACAACTCACCGTCAACCAACACGAACATCTTCGGATAAGAAAGGAATGACTATTTTTAATCCATACATATACAATAAATTTATATAATTTTTATAATGAATAGTAATGGCCAGTATCTTAGGCCAGCGTCCTAAGATTCTCTAATAAAAATGAAACAAATTAAATACTTATTTCCTCTGAGTATTTGTTCAGCTGAGGACTGCAGAGAGTTCATTATACGTGGGTTCTCTTGTGGTGTAGTGGTTAGCAAGTAAAGTCACAGAGTAGACGCCCGGCAAATGTGCCTCAGGATTTCTTAAAGGAAGCAAAAGACATTTAGTCACGCCTTCGGAGGCGTAAAATGGTAGTCCCGAGTGTGTGCGGTGTCAGATTTAAAGTTCCTAATCAAACCTGGAAAGATAAAATTCAGTAATCCCACAATATCATACAGTGACGTTAAATGAATACACAAGCAACTATTTTCAGTTGATAGATTGCTATTGCCACTCCTATGTATCGTACCGGGCGGCATTATAAATATAAATATGTTTTACACGAAGAGCAATGTTTGTTTTGCGAGAAGCAACGTTTGTTTTGCTCAGGTAATGGTTTTGTCCACATGGTCAGGGTGGGTGAAGAAATAGCCAAAGAGGGGGACAATGATCCGTCATTGAGAAGGACACTCTCTGAGAATACCCCTAAGGGGAAGCAACGAAGACGCGGAGGCCGGTGAACGATGACCAGGAGGTGGCTCAGCCGAAGAACTACCGAAGAACCTATGAACGTAATCCACTATCCACTCCTGCTTCACAGACAAGTCGTAATTTAAGTTCTGTTATGTATTTTATGACAATCCTCTGTTCATCTGAATAATTAAGTATAATCCCCAATGTATATATTAAATCATTAATCTTGTTTGAAATCGTATTAATAAAGTGTATTCAATTTAATTATTTTGGTGCTTACTTAACCCAGATGAACTATATACTTATGAATAATATATTGGTGGTTTAAATAATTAGTAAATTGGTAAACACAAGAACAGACCTCTGGAAAAAAATCCAATTAAGACTAAATTAGAAATAAGAATTTGAGTATTTATCTAAATGATTACCGTGGCATCCCAAAATCAATTAGAGTATTCAAAATATATTTAAGAGTATAAAACATAGCACTATAATAAAATTCAATGTTCTGTATAATGGTTTCAGAAACGAATCCCTTATTCCCCTTACAGAAATGTATCAGAATAATAAATATTTATTTTCTCTTTGATTATCGAAAAGATCCATTCGTGCCATAATATCTTAACAATAACGCACAGTTTTATATTAGTAAATAGTAAGACCATCTCAAACGAAAAAATCTAAAATGGCTAACTTACTGTTCGTTACTGAATGACAAAAGAATAACTAGATCAAGTATAAAAAAATATTTAAAATTCTAAAAAAATATTTCGTATAAAAAAAACTTATGGAACTATAGAACTTAGGTTCTAAAAGACGCACCCCATACCTTTTAAAATAAACCTCATTGGGTAACGGAACAGTTACGTATCGACTTAATTATTATTCACTGTTGTAACCTTAACGTCACAGGACTAATATGAAGTTTTCAACAGCAAATTGCAAACGGGGAATTTCCTGGAAGTTATTAATTATTCGAAATTCGTTACATGAATTTTGGTTATTAACTCAGTACAACTCAAATATGAATTGTGATTTTTCCAGTCCGCTTCTTTTTCCTGTTCCAGTTGCATTTTATATCTAACTCGAATTAATTCAAATGAAGCTAAAAATCCTTTTGCATAGAACTGAAACTGATTATTAAAAATTTTTCAGAGGAAGAAAAATATATCAAAATATTATGGTACCTACAATAAGCGGATTGAACCCAAAAATTCAACGCCTAAAATTTAAATTAGAGGATATTAAATTAAAACTCGGAAAATTGTGAGTCCTTTTCGATTCGAATCGTCAGCCCAATACATAGAAACAAGATTTTACCATTATGATCTCTACACCTGTTCCCACAGAACCGAAACATTCAAGTATTCCTTTATCGGCCATCACCATCTAGAACTCAATCTATCTTAATATCTTCTTCATTAAAATCCTTCCTTTTCCAACATCTCCTCGATTCCCAAATAGATGATCTCGAAGCAGGTTATATTCTTAAATTGTTCAGAAATTTTGTTTATTTTCTGTTATATATTTTCATTTTCTTTAAGTATTTATCGTTTTTTTTTTTTAAGAAACGTAACTATTCGTTCGTTTTTATTTACTTTTCAAATACCTAATACCTAATTATTTTTACTATGTAGCCTTTTGACCAGAGTTATATGCTTTTTTAAGTTCAATTTTGTTATTTTATAAGTACCTAGCCCCAGAAAAAAATGATTTATCTATTCTATTCTAATTTAAATTTAATAATCACACAAATAAATAATTGAAGTATTTTCAGTCCTTTACAATTTTTCACGGTAATTCTGGTATTAAATATTTCGAAGATGAATAGTAAAAACTCTTTCCCAATTACAAACCTCATCCATCAAGCTTACCTTCGGCACATAGGCAAGGAATTCTTTTAAATATTTATTATAATCTAACGCTATAAATATTTAAAAAATAATTCCTTACAATAAAATTTTTCTCACAATCAAAAAACACAGCGTTTTAGAATAACTCTTAAAAAATTATAATAAATGCTAGAAAACGCAACAGGTCGAATATTATATTTAAAATTGAAGTATTTAAAACAAAGTGAAGCATAATCAAATATATATACTTATAAATAAAATAAACTGATTCCTGAATTTAAGCCGGCCATCTTTGTAAGAAACGAAGAGCTTATTGAAACCCTTTAGACGATATATCCGATCCTAAGGAGTCCAATCACGTTGTCTCCTCTAATGCTCTCAACTCGTCTTCGAATCAAAATCGTCTATAGAATAGTAATCCTTATTAAGGAAGCGATATCCTCAGGATGATAAGTCTCAAAACAACTTCTGAATTTTTTATATTTATTCCTCCAATATATATTTTATCCAGGTCCCTTAAGCAAATGTTATAGTATGACTTAAAAAACAACGTTATAACCATTAAAAATTAGCTAATTTGTATAAAATTGCCTTAGTACAAAAAAGAAAACTTCCAAACAAACAAAACAAATCTTGTTATGACATTAATGGAAAAAAATCCAAAGAAAATACCTTAAGTCTCTAAAATAAAAACAGGAAACCAAAATAACTGTCAATTTATATCAGGAGAGAAAAATAATAATAGCAAAGGAAAGACACCAACTAGAGAAAACGTGCCAATCTCTGAATGCAACAACTGAATCATAAGGAACAGTATAAGATGACAGCTTGAAAAAGCTATAGAAAAACATTTGATAAAAAAAATCCAATATAAGTAGAATAATCCATTCATCACGTATTTATTCGGGGTTCGACCGGGTCGTCGAATTCTTTTCCGACGTTTTGCTGGGCGTACTGCTAACTTTATCAGGGCTTACTCTGAGACTGAAAGAGTTTTACCTTCGATATTTATAGCTTCTATTCCTCCAATGATCTGATTGGCTGGGTTTGGCCAGATCATTGTAGCAATAGGCACTGCCCACGGACCCAGAAGCTATAAATACCGAAGCATAGAAAAACACTTTCAACCTCAGATTAAGCCATGAGGAAGTTTGCAATTTAGGCAGCGAAAAATCGGTAAAGAATTTGAAGACAGGGTTGAAACCCGAAAAAAATACGTGATGAATTAAAAAAGATTGGGCGTGGCAATTTAAGAGAGTATTACACAGAATAATCTTCAAGAAGCAAAAAGAGAAATACTGTAATAAAAAAAAAGAAAAGAAAAAACATCAAAAAGTGAAGTAAAAATGCAAGAGAAATAGGAAATTATCGAGTAGGCCCTTAGTATGTTATTATAAGTCTATAAGTTTGTCCTTATGAAATCCACTCCTTTGATTTTTTTCATAAAACAAAAATCATAACATAATTAAATTCAAAAATATAATATGTATAGTAATAAATGATATGATGATATGACGATGCTAATATAATAATAAAGAAAGCTAATAATACTAACGTCATAAATTCATTTATTTAAATATTACATCAAATTATTTTCTATAATTTCAACAAAGAATTGAAAGAATTTGTTGCATCGATGTTAGACTGAATAAAATAAATAAATAATAAAATATATTTATAAAGTAGAGTCAGGGACTTAAATGAATTAGGCCAGATACTGAAACATGTGGTTTATAAAATATAATACAAACATGAAGTTAAGCAATTTTACAATTAAAGAAAATAAAGAAAGAAATTATCTATTATAGATGTATACAAAAGGAATAATGAGTCTTTACAGAAGAAAATGATTTGGAATAATATATGAAAGGGAACTATTAAATAGTAATTATTAATTTGAAATGAAGAGTCATAAGCACGAAACATTAACAAGTATTAACGGTGGCGACAAGGTCACATGGCGATGGATTATATTCATTATTTCTCTTACGGTGAATTAATATTGTTCTTGAGGGTGATGATGATTGGCGAACAGCTCCCCCTTATTAATTGAATGAAAAGGCGAATACCTACAATTGAAGCGAAGAGTTCGCTTCTTTGGCTCCGAGTGTATAACCAGGCGATCTCTGCAGTATCATCAAGGACGTACTTCTCGTGTCCGATGCTAGGCGATCTAGGGCTTTGGGCGATTATCACCAATGAACATGCTACATGCGGTGAAGGTTGGCGAGGTTAGCTTCAGTCGATGAGAGCGGAGAGATGGTGGAGCTTGCAGTCTGAATTCAAGTCAAGTGAAGTACTAGATGACGGAGTGGGGGAAACAACAAAGGCCTTCTATTTGTTGCCAAGGTGACAATTGTGAAGAGCCCGCGGGATTTAAATTTGAATTTATATGATTGATTCGCGACTGAACAGAATTATTTAAAAATAGTGTAAAAGACTTTTCAATACCAGATCAAGAATTATTATAAAATTTGAATTAAAAAGTAATTCTAAAAACATAGAGCAGTAACATCTTCATCATCATAAAAAAATTTAAAACAAAATTGATTTGTTTTGTTGATATGGCCCACTGTTTGTCCCAACCTGTTACGTTGTGAGTAATAAATTTTGTCAATCCAAGTTTAAACAGGATAATGATTTTTAAAGAGTACCTGCCGTCGCACAGGCTCGGAACCACCATTTCACATCTCTTCTGAAGGACGGCATAACGAAGGATTTTTACTTCCTTAGAAAAATCCTAGGGCCATCTGCCGGGCTGCCAACCCGCATCCTTCTTTGTTATATTGTGCCCTTAATTGGAAGAAAAAACCTGGCGATTATGCGATATCATACAAATCACCACTAAGCATAAATGTTTTCCAGAAAGGTGATGGTGTTAGGCATTAGGGCAAGGTAATATAAAGTACATCCCAGGGAGGTGTTTGTTGATGGTTGGTCTAAAGAAGCTTATGCCCCAATACTTCATCAAATACTTGGAAGTACTCCCAATCGATTGCTACTTCGCCACTTCGACACGGGTCCTGACGCCTTTTACTCTTTCTGTATATTAAAGATTATTTATATACTTCATATCAAAACAACTGGAATATTTTTGTTATTATATAACTTATATTTCAATTTTTTTTTAATGCAGGCTTCTTAAATGTTGTTTTTGCTTGATAATCCTTCTGCTGTAAATAGAATTATACTTATTGTTAACTTGACCTTCTGTATCAGAAGTCTGCTGTGTTCAACAGTCTGCTGAACTTCTCCCTAGTTTCCCATCCAATTATTCCCCTATAAATATTAAAATAAATACTCATATTACTTTCTTCAAATGTAAGATATTCATATATAATTCAATTCCAGATTTCTTTACTGAAAAACTAAGTGTGAAAACACAAACCAAAAACAACAGAAATTTTATTTGAACGTCTTGGATTGATATTGCTGGATCTGATAAACAAGTTTGGGATGTTCAAGTGAGATATGCTGCATTTGGTCTTCATTTATGTCTGAATTGGCGAAATGTTGACTTGATAGATTTTTTTCCCAGTATTTTAGAGACTTGAGACTTTGTCCTTGGTATTTTTATAATAGAATTCTACATAATAATCAGATACTTGCCGAACCCTGAGATTCAATCCATTCTTATGATATTTTTTTATAACTATTTTTTAGTTTTTGATCATTTTGATTGATTATTATCATTATTATTATTAATATTATAACAATAGGTAGAGCATAATCCAATTGTTTGTTTTACAATTGTTATACTAACATTTTTTTGGTTAAGTACGGAAGCGGGGTAGCTCAGTGTGCAGGAAGTAATAAGTTCCTTTGATGAAGGTTACGGGTTCAAATCCGGCTGTTTCAGCAAATATTTAATCTGTTAACAACCATGTATTGGCCCTGTGGGATCTGAAGTCCCCAACAACCACTAAAGGTTGAGCGTGATCTAGGACAAATCATCTCCCATTACAATCTATCATTCCCTTCGAAACAGTACAGTCTGTACCATATACTTAATCCAAGACTCTTCTTACGTTTTAGTGCTGCAGTTTTTTTTTAATATAGTATCAGAGTAACTACAAAAGTAAATTAGAAATACATAAAAGTGTTTGTGTAGTGTGCGGATGAGTACACGCACCTCTAATGACAAGACATTCCAACTATGAACGAACCGTTATCACTATAATTCGGAACAAGACTACCGCTTTGTGACCGCCAAGACCTTGGCCTCACATTTAATACAAGATAAGGAGGATATAGAACCAAACAATAATCGGCCCGGGGGTCCCCAAACGTGACAGGCGGAATTTAATACGATCTCCGCCTACTGCCGGGGAATGTTCTCTCCAGTGTTGGACTTATCCTACTCATCTCGATCCTAATACGAGTGTTTGATCGTTGTTCACTTACCTTTATATTGATGATTAATACTTTCATCTAATAAATTATTTTATCTGATCAATACTATTCTAAACAGCTAATGGATCATCATTCTTGATAGGGTATTTATCACAATAAAAAAGTAAATGCAAAACAAACACCAGGTTAGAGGGAGTATGCTGTATTATAAAGTTTAGCGTAACAAACTTCTATGCTCAAATTCGTAGGTTCCCAGCCCGAGAGTTGGCACAAGTAGTTTTTAAAGGAAGTCAAAATCATAGTCCAGCATGTTTAGTTTATTCACTGTCTGTGGTAAAACATGGAATTGTTTTTTTTTTTATTGTTAAAGTTTTCGTTGCATTATGTAAATATCCTTGCCGCACGATATGGATGTGACGGTTACACCTTTAAGTAGAACGGCAAAATGGGTATATCAAGCCATATTTTTTTTTGTGCTAATCCGGTTTTGGCATGGGCGAAAAGGCCCGTTTGTTACAACACCCTTCCCCGCAGGCGGTGGTAATCTTTCTTGCAACTTGGCTAGCCAAGTGTCCAAGTTTAACCATATAAAAAAAATCCACTAAAATCGCGCGTTTCCATGATCATATTTTACGGCATAATTAACAATATAGTGATAATAATAATAGGGCTTAGCGAACCCGAAGGCTCGATACCGATACTACCAATTTCTGCTTACAAACTTCTGTCCAAGGACCACTACCCAAATCCAAATCCGCCAAATCACTCTTTACACAATCTTCCCGTCTACGTCTAGGTCTACCCTTCGGACGCTTCCCAGCCGGCTTAACATCTACTAACCTCTGAGGAATTAATTCGTTACTACTTTACAAGCCCGTCTTAATTTTCGTGAGGAGATCATCTGAATAATATCAACTGGGTACATGCTTCGCAATTCCGCCTTGTGTAATCCCCTTAATTCTCTTCCTTTTTCAGACCGAATATTGTTATTTAAATGATTCCCTCCTAAAACAATATCCACCAAATATCCCTTTTTCCTGCTACTAGCCAAATACTTAGTCTTATCCGATTTACCTTCAGCCCTATTTCTTTATCTGCAACCAAGCCAACGCAAGGATACTCAGTACTATTAAAAAATAGAGGATTAATATTTGTATATTACGATTTGTAAACCATAGTAACAGAAGTCAGCTAATTCCACTGTCAATTTTAGAAAGAATAAAAAACATACACCTAATACGAAACCGTCCAATATAAATAAATGAACATATAATACATTTCAACCAATTTTCAGTCACCAGCCTATTAATCAAAAGATCTATAAAAATTAATAAAAATTCCTTCTTTTTTTACTTTTTTCATTTTGACTTTTATAAATGAAAATATCCAATACTTAGGACCTGGAAAGGTTTCCATAAATTTTATTCAACAGCACTCAGAGGACTCTTTTGTTGAGGGCTCTTTGTGCTGTTGTTGCTTGTAATGACTATGGCCGCCTTTCTTCCAAATAAAATTAAAAGCCCAATCGATCTTTGTCGAGATAAATAGGACTTTCAACTTAATGTAATTAATGGGTAATAAATTACAAAGGCCGGAGGTCCCACTCATCCCATTTTTACTATCCGGGAAATCCACAGTGAGAATTATTTTTTTGTTTCTCTCTTCGTTAATTTCATCCTTCGTAAAATAGTTAAGTATATATTCCATTTGCAGGAATAAAATATTAAAACAAACACTTAATACTCATTGCATTGTAGACTACCAATTCTGTAAAAGTCCTGAATAACTTTCAGCTTTTCAGAACCGAAATGTATTGTATAGTTCGTGTTCAGATACTGGCATATCTCTGTATTAAAAAGGATTGTGAATATTATTAATCTACGGAATTGATTAAACGAAAATCATAAGATTATTTATTGATTAAATTATTTTCTTAAATATTTAATTATTATTAATAAAATTCAACAGAAAAGAGACATGTCCAGACTCAATAACAAAATTATAAATAGTGAAGTTCTCGTTTTCGGTGAGATCTCTTACTAGCATAAAATAAAAAACTATCATTTGCTCAGGTTTCACGTGACCTGCGTCTCCTTCTTAAGACCTCATGGGCAAGTTACATTCAAGGCATATATGGGAAACTTGAGAAATAAATAAACCCAAAAAATCTTCAAATTAAAAATATAACACTAATATATTGTATATAAATATCTGAAGGGCAAGACAAAAGTTGAAAGGTGTGATTCATGCTGAAAAATAGAATTATTTTTTTAATCTTTTTTTCTTGATAAAAAACTGGTAGAGGTGATCAAATGCAAAATTTTGATTCGAATATTTACAAGTTCCTAAAAGAGAATATTTATGAGGAAAAATTCGAAATAAGAATACCTTCTTTTTCTTTTAAGTTTGATAATTTATTCTAAATCCTATCCTACTAATATTATAAATGCGAAAGTTTGTATGTTTGTCTCTCTTTCACGCAAAAACTACTAAACGGATTTGGATGAAACTTTACAGTAATACAGGTTATACATCAGAATAACACATAGGCTACAGGAAGGCCGGATTTAGGGGGGGAGGCATGGGGGCACGTGCCCCCCAGACATTTTTTTAGGTACTGTGGAGAATCCATTATAGTGCATAATAAAGGCATATCACATGATAATAGTTGTTCACGAGTGAAACTATTGTTTTGATATCCTACTAATCCTACAATTATTATAAATGCGAAAGTTTGTATGTTTGTCTCTCATGCAGATAGGTTCTTTTTATAGTTTAAGAAAGAAATTTACAATTTACAATTTACCTTATAGAAATTTAAAACTCCATTATGCTAATACAACAAGTAAATAGAATGATAGGTACATATTGAATAAAGACAAGTAGAAAAACTACACAGCGATAATAACTACACGTAAATAAAAAGTTCAACTTAGAAGATCAGGAATTGAAGAGGTTGCTAGGTTTGAAACTAGGCCCACATCAACTTCAGCTTTGAGCAATGATCAACTGTTGAGTAGAAATAAAGTTTGTGTTGAAAATATTGATATCGGATTCGGGCCAAATCAGCAACAAATGGAGCATTAAGGTCATTATGGATTGCTTTATTGGTGACCAAGTAAGGAGCATTGAGGATTTGACGAAGGATTTTGGATTGTAAGGATTGCATACGAGAGTAATTCGATGGCTTAGTGAACTCCCAAATCTCTATTCCGCAAGTCCAGATGGGTCTAATGATTGTTGTGTATGTCTCTTGGAATTAATTGAGAGCTTAGAGCTTTCTTGTCATTTCAGTCCAGTATGAGGATCACAAGTTAAGCGTTTTTCAAGGTGTAGTTCTAAGTACCGGATCTGTTCTACAGGAAACAGTGGGATGTTAATAAACAATACCACTAAATTATAAATTTAATTTTTATTTCAATACGTAGGTAAAAGTAAAACTTCTGGAGCATTATTTTTCCTGAACTTCAATTGTATTTTTCTTATCATCTGTTTCTACCAATATTTTTATACCTATTATTTTCCGAACCTTTCAAGATAAATGAAATTAATTAACTAGACAATTAAATAGAAGACATAGAGTATTCTGAGGACAAAAAAGTAGCTCCACAATAAGAATCGACTACACATATCGCCGCAGATGTGGTGAGAACTTGTAGATAAGCCAAAGAAGTCATCTTGAAGGACATCGCCTTATCTGGACAAAGGACGAAGGACACTGGCTGGGCTTAATTAAGTCCTGTAGAGGACAGTAAGCGAGGTGGGAATAGAGGTAATCAGAGCCCCTGGGCGGTTCAGCTTTCAGGGACCGACAAGCTTTACTAGCTAGTGTTTGTAACGTTTTAATTATCTTGGTAATATCACCTGAAACATATTCAGGGATCTGTAAGTAATGTTAATTAAAGACAAAAAGGAAAGAACTACTAACTATAATCTCTTACTAGCATAAAATAAAAACTATGATTTGCTTAAGTTTCACGTGACCTGCGTCTCCTTCTTAAGACCTCATGGGCAAGTTACAGTCAAGGCATATATGGGAAACTTGAGAAATAAATAAACCCAAAAAATCTTCAAATTAAAAATTAAACACTAATATATTGTATATAAATATCTGAAGAGTAAGGCAAAAGTTGACAGGTGTGATTTCATGCTAAAAAATAGAATTTTTTTTTTTATTTTCTTTTCTTGATAAAAAAACTGGTAGAGGTGATCAAATGCAAAATTTTGATTCGAATATTTAAAAGCTCCTAAAAGAGAATATTTATGAGGAAAAATTCGAAATAAGAATACCTTTTTTTACTTTTAAGTTTGATAATTTATTCTAAATCCTATCCTACTAATATTATAAATGCGAAAGTTTGTATATTTGTCTCTCTTTCACGCAAAAACTACTAAACGGATTTTTGAGAACTCGGAAATCATAATCAACGAAGTAATAAGTTCAGAAACACAACTCGCCATATTCGTATGCCTAACATAAAATAACTATCGATCAAATTATAATTCTCAAACAACATTTTAATAAATACTAATTATCACTTAAAGTAGCATTTAATGTTTAAGAAAATTTTGAGATTTTATCCAGATAGTAACATATATGTATTGTATCTGCAGAAGTATACGGAAATTTACATTTACAAAAGTGAGTCGTACAGTATTTGAAATTAAAGAACAATGAAAATTAAATAGTGAAATTTAATTAGCATTTGGAATTTAAAATATTTCTCAAGTTTATCCAAATGGCACAGTATACCATCAGTAGAAATGCCAGGAAAATGACAAAAGGGAAATAAAAACATTTATAAAACAAACACTTCAAACAAAAGGAATTCATAGTTTGAAACAAAATCGACAATTGAAATTGAATTAAAGTGTAGCTTAGAATCTAAAGTGAATCGCTGTCTGTAGTGATTAAAATATTCTTTAAAACACTGAGCCTCTATAACCCATGAAGGGGGAGTGTTGAGTACGAGGTAGAGATTGTTTGAGATGAACTTGTGGAACGTGCTCTTCAGTTTTGTATTGTTAGAATTGTCTATTGCTAGTTTTGGCGATTCGATATTGAGAAAATATTTTGATATAATCCAAATATGGTAGTACAATACAACGTTTCATTGACTGAACCATAATGACTGAAAAATTAGAATTTCTTAATAACATTCATAAAAATTTAAGTTTAAAATCACACTCAATCGCCAGGTTTTCTCCCAATTTTATAAACCCAGAAGAGTGTATAGATCCCTCAGCATCCATCCGTTTTTAACAGAATAAATGACTAACTAACTACTGCATCTGGATTCGAACGAATTCTAGATAAAAATTCTTAGATAAAACTTAATAATTATTGTCACTATTTACCGATATCTTCAATTATGATGTGTCATTATTATTCTGTGACAAATTGATGCCTAAAACTCTTTAGAAGTTCTCAAACTACATGATTTTGTTTTAGATAAAACTTTTTTATAATATAGAAATATAGAAATGTACATCACAAAATATCTAACGGGATATATAATGAAGGATAAAATAGTGTGGGGGTGCATTCAATAATGATACCAAATAAGAAGACGTATTGTTTACTAGTGCCAACGTTTCGGCCTACAGTGTATGCCATCTTCAGGGCTAAGAAAGAAAAACAGAAAATAACTATAAAACATTGCAGTACTAAGAATTATAGAATAACATAAAAAGTTATGAAAAGTAAAGAAATATAGCCTCGGATAGATAATAAAAGATATATATGAATAACAAAATGAAAGAATGTATGTACAGAAAGGATAATGTAAAGATACAAGATACAATATGAAAATTCAAAGAAAGGAATGTATGCATCCCCAGGCCATTTTATCCTTCATTAGAATCTTCCAGTCAACTATTTTTCTCTCTAACAGGATATAAAATATAAGAAGTAATAGTTGCCTCGTTTATATTTTAAAATATAGCGTTTAAATAAGAAAGACTCCTACATAAACGTGGCCTTGAGTCACGAAATGAGCCTCACTAAGTTAAGAGGACAACTTAAGAGTTCTTTTATTCTGAGTTTTATTTCCTTGTAAATATTCGTGGGCCTTTATCAGGTACTAGGGAAGAAGGGGGTTCTCCTGAATTAGTTTTCAACCTTACAATAATGTCTACCGATCTGGCATCCATAAATTAATTAAAACTATTAAAATGAATTAAAACCATGAAAACTATTTAATCTTATTTATTTAATTAAAATAATATCGATGGTAACCAACATATTATCGATAAAATGAAACTAAAATTTTTATAAGCAGATAAAAAATCTAATTATTTTAATTAATAAGATTCTTATCGGAATTAATTATAGTAATAATAAAAATGCAATCCACATTCTTTAAAACAATTTTTAAATGTTATATTAGTTAATAATTTAATAAATTAATATGTGACACTGTTTATAATGCTATCAATATTAAAATAAACCTTTTAAGGGCTACTGAAACCGTAGATGTAGCCCCCGGTTGGTCCCCTAGGGTCTGTACTTGGACAAGTTAGAAAAAATCAGTTGAAGGCAAGATAGAAGGTAGTCTAAGAAACTCACATATAACTAACTATAATTAAAGCGACATTTTTGTAAGTTGACATGAATTCTTTGTAACCATGACCATCATATTGTAAAAATAAAGTTACAATATAATATAATAACCCAATCAATCGCGTACACATTTTGAAAAGAGAGGTTTATAATTTGAAATGAAAATTATATAATACTAGCTTATGCCCGCGGTTTTGCTCGCGTTTAAATTGTGCTGCCACATAAAGTTTCGTGAAAGATCATTTAAAATAAATAATTTAATATTTTTTTTTAAAATATAAGTTACTCGTACATCCAAAATTTTAGATGTCTAACTTCAAAACTGACGGATTCTATACAACCTTTGAACCCCTATTATATTAAAGGGGAAATCCTTGGGGAGGAATTATCCAAATTTCTTTCTTAAATTATACAAAGAACCTATCTACAAATTTGAAGATGCTAAGTTCCTGATTTACCTTTAATTATGCACTATAACGGGGAACCCCCATATAATTCTGCCCTTGCTGTAGCCTATGATGTATAACCTAATTTACTCAATAATATTCATCCGAATCCGTCCAGTAGTTTTTGAGTGAAAGAGAGACAAACGTATAAACTTTCACATTTATAATATTAGTAAGATAAGTATGATATCAAAACAAATAGTTTCACTCAGGTTCTTTCTGTTATTTTAACAACTATTATCATGTGATTTGCATTTAATTATGTCTTATAATGGATTCTCTACAATACCTAAAAAACAGTCGGGGGGGTACGTGCCCCCGTGCGCCCCATCTAAATCCGAGCTTGCTATAGCCTATGTGTTATTCTGATGTATAAACTATATTACTGTAAAGCTTCATCCAAACCTGTTCAGTAGTTTTTGCGTGAAAGAGAGACAAACTTACAAACTTTCACATTTATAGTATTAGTAAGATTACTGTATCTCAGTTGTAATGATCTCAAGGTCACATCTCATAGTACTATTCAAGTACGAATTATATCAATGGGTATTAATGTTCCATGATATTGTTTGAGCAAGTGAGGACAGAACAGCATTTTGGAATGACTGGAGTGGTTTTAATAAATGAATACTATAATGCCCCTTTGAATAGAAAAATAACTTTATTTCAGGAACAAGTATCTTTAGAATAACAAATATGAACAGAAAAGAAACACGATATACCAGAAGGTTATTGTTTGGCCAATAAAGCTACATAATACATATAATAAAGTATTTATAAAATGTATCCAAAAAGTAAATAAAAAGTACAATTCGTGACAAAATACGAAACAACTAAAGAAAATAAATAACAAAAAATAAAAACATTAGCTAGGATCTAATAGCTTCTTGGAAAAGTGTATACTATGTATTCTTAATAATAAAAAAACAGAGTATGTTAGAGAGTTTACATCTGAAAATTCCTACATGAGGTTTCCCGGTATCTTTACTCTCTCCCCTCTTACCAACAACGGTCCCGATTCTAACTTTTACAGGTACAGGGCTAAGATGAGGGCATTCTGGTCCTATTCAGAAACTCTTCCTGGGTTATTTTAGCATTTTAAACAGCGACTTTAAGTTTCACATTAAATAGACATGTCAGACAGAAATAGACATGTCTTTTAAAGTTACAAACTTATAAGATATTTTCCGCAATTAAGACAAGGAAATTCAATGTTCAAAAATGTGTAAGAAAAATATACTAGATAAATATGAATGCAGAAATGACTAATTCAAATATTTAAAAAAAAAATGGTATCAAATCCTTTTATATCTATAATTAAACTATTTTTTTCTAAATCCTTCATATTCCACTCCCTTTTTCTATATTTTAATCTTCTCATTTTGTATCTTTCCGTTTACTTCCTCATTTTTCTTTCCCTTTATATTATGTTTAAATTTTATCTTTTCTGGACATTTATTTTCTGTATTTTATATTCGTATTCTTTTATTATTATATTTGTCACTATTTTAATTTATGTTCATCATCTATAATTTTATTATTATCTGTCACTATTTTAATTTTATTATATTCTGTAACCACTTTTATATTCATTATCTTTAATTATCATATCTAGTCACTATTTTAATTTCCGCACTTGTACCACATTACTACATTACTTGTCACCATATTCTTGTTACTGCAACGTTTTTTATATATTTTTCTGTTTGTTTCTCTCTCTTAGTCCTGAAGATGGCCTACATTGTAGGCCGAAACGTCGGCACACAATAAATAAGTTACACTTATTAAGGTGTTTTTATTGACTGCACCCCCAACTATTTCTTCCTTATATTTAAAAAAAAATAATTATATCCAGATATTTGAAACGTATCAATAACTTATTATTATTATTATTATCATTATTAAATAATGAAAAAAATGGCCAACTTCGTAAGCAGCATAAACAGTTATATTTTTATTGATTTGTTATACTTTTTGCTGAAAAATAATTGTATAATATTATTAATTTCACAAAAAATATAACAAATCAATAAAAATATAACTGTTTATGCTGCTTACGAAGTTGGCCATTTCTTTCATTATTTAAATTACATTAACCTTAGATTTAATATAAATTTGACTTTTAGTTTTTGTTTTTTGTTAAATATTCTAAGGAAATTCCTTTCAATCTTCAATAAATTAGCTTGGTTATAACACGTTCGGGTTGGAAAATAATATATTTCGTTACAGATGTGCCTGTGGTTTCGAACTGCTAAGGAATAGAATAGAATACAAAACTAACTTTATTCTGAGATCAAGTACCTTTAGATTAACAATAACGATTAAATTAAAAAAACAACATAATATTCATACACCCAAAGGGAAAGGGAGCGTTACACGGATAATATTTACTGAGTTTAGTAATCAGAGGAAATCGGAGAAAAAACTGTTACAACAGGTAGAAAAAACTTTAAATAAAGAATAACCAATTAAAAAAAATGGAAGTTATTCACTGTATCGAATTCACTTCAATCCTGCCCATCTCAGTGTAAAAATAACAACTACTCGTTAGTCCTTAATTAGCTGTACATTTCTATGTTTTTTTTTTACTTGACCAACCGATTTCGCAGGTTATCAATTAGTATTTTTCAAGATGTCGTCAATGACAAAATAAATATTAATACAATGAGATCAATAAATAGGACAGGTAAAATACACTTTTGGGGCGCACAATTCAGGCTCTAGTCCAAAAATTAGTATTACAACTCGGTGTGAAAAAATATTAAGTGTAAAGAATATAACAAAATAGTAAAGAATATAACTTAAATTAAAATGTAAATAAGTAAAACACTGTATCATTGGTTGGGCTTAATATTAAAATGTCCAATCTACTAGACATTCTTCCCTCTAGTGCTTGTTTAGAAACCGAGGCCAAGGGAATGAAATAAAATAGCAAGACAACAGGGCTATCAGGATAAAAATACGGCCTAAAATATCCCGTTCTTCCCACTGAATCGTGGGGAAATGGCCTCGTTAATTTAAGCACGGAATGAGCTAATATTTGTATGCAAGGAGATCTTTAAAAAAAAAACAATTATTGCAGTAAATTAATTAACATTTTTTAGTATTTAATTTATTATACTTCCTCAAGGTCCATTCCTTTATACAGTTTATACAGCTGACATCCCAACTCATCCTAATACTATCCTTATCACGTATGCTGATACTGATCACGTATTATCAGTCAACACCAATCCAGTTATTGCATCCCAAAGCCTCCAATCCATATCACTGATCTTGAAGAATGGTGTCAAAACTGGAGAATTAAAATAAATTCTCAAAAATCCGGTCAAATCACTCTTACCTTACGTCTTAAACCAATGACTTCCTGCACTTCAGTTTCCTTTAATAATATCCCACTGGTGCCTGTAGAAAAGACCGATACTTACGATTGCATCGATATACAAACGATACAAACGATTAACCCGGAATCCTCATAAAAGACAAGAAACCGCTCGACATTTTAGGCTACTTCAACACGTAATAGACAAACGCTCTAAGCTCCCAATTAATTAAAAAAGACTCATCTACATGACCATCAAATGACTTACTTGGACTTACGGAGTTGAGATTTGGGGCTCCACTAAGCTAACGAATTCCTTTCTTATCCAATCCTTACAATCCAAAGTCCTTCGTAAAATCCTCAAGGCTCCTTATTTTGTTAAGAATAAAGTCATCCCTAACGACCTTAATGTCCTATTTGTTGCTGATTTGGCCCGAACCCAGTATCTATCCTTTCATAACAAACTTCATTCCCACTCAAACCCTTTAGTTTCAAAGCTTCCTCTTCAATTCCCGGTAATCCTCCGAGGCGTCTGAAAAGAAGATGCCCACGTGACCTTCTTAGCTGAACTTGGGATTTGAGTGCTACCAGTGGGTAGTTTCTCTACTTGTCATTAGCTCATGTCATTATGAATCACTTAGCCTTTTTACTTGTTATATTATTGCAATATAGTTGTAAATATCAATAAATAAATAAAATTAAAAAAAAATTGTACAGTAGACTTTTGAAATCTTAATGCAGTATAGGACATGTATAACCACGGTAGGGAAATTGTTTATGTACATTTACATGTATATGAAAATTAACTAGCAATTTAAGTAATATAAATCGTCTAAAATGCTGAAATATTTTAACTCAGAAATTTTAATAAAAATGACACAAAATTACAGTAAAATTTAATAAGTAAAAGTATTTACAACTGCTGGAATTGGGGAAGAGAAAGTTTATATTAAGTTAGAACTGGGATCACACAAATTAAATCAGTCAACCAACTCAAGAATATTCTATCGCAACCTAGCTCTGAACTTGCTAACTCGAATCAGTATACTCAAATTTTATGTTCACATTGTTATCTACGGATTAGAGCCCATGACACAGATGCTTCAAATGAACGTTACCAAGAATCCGAGATCAGATGTCGTAGCCGCATGTTCAAAGAAATGTTGAACCACGTAAGAAATGAATCCCCTCCATTATATTTTTTTTTTCTATTTTCCATACATCTATTTAACAGAGAAACTTAACATGTATGTATTCGGATAAAAATAGTAAAGATATATTTCACAAGCTAAATATTTGTAGACAGTTTTTTTTGTTTATTAAATGTATGATATTTGGAGAAAAACATTTACATACCCCGAATGGTGGCATTATTAAAGATCTATCGATATACGAATATTGTGAAATATATCATAATTTATTTCATTAATATGAACATATTGTTTATGATTTCGTATTGCCTGTCAAGATTTTGAGGATCACGAGATAACATCATTTCTTTAATTTCCTTCGCTTAAATTTTATCTGTATTAAATATTCCTTTATGTGATCACAGTCACGTTTCCTTCATCCAGCTTTCTTTGGTCTTTCTTCATCCTGAACCCTTTCAGATTTTTCATTTTTCTAACAAATACATTTTCTTCAAATAGGACTCTGTGATGTTCACTTTCTCTAAATGTTAATAACTTCTTCAAAAAATGGTAGAATATTTGCTTGATCAACCTATGTCTGTGGACTCTGTGTAGATGTCCGAGAAATTCATCTTATTCCGCATAGTATCTGAGATTCTTTCCTATTTCTGGTATATTTTTTTGTTCTTTCATAGTTTCTACCCATCTTCATTTTAAAATGCAACCATTATTTTTATTAGAATGCTCCTTATTAGGACTATTCATTGCCCTTTCTATTTGTAGAATTTGATCTCTAAAAACAGCTTATTTTTCTAATCCATTCTCCTATATAGTTCTACCAGATACCTGCATAGATTCTTTCAATCCGACCGACCTACTTCCGTTTTAAGTAATTTGGTCCAGGTATATCATTTGCTATAAATTTAGTCTTTTCAATGTAAATTTATTCAATTGAGATATTTAGTACTCCGTGGCTAGTGACTTTTTCTAAGAGATTGATTTGTATGTCTGTTTCCTCTGTATTTTCAGCTGAATATTCTGTATTTAAGTTCTGTTATAGTTTTTTTTAATTATTATTTTTTGTTCCAAAATATAAAAAACTCCCATAGTTTTCTATATTTACAGTTCAGTTGATCCTGTCAGTGGTCATATGTTGGTCTAAAACATTAAGCTTTAGTCCTTGCCACAAGACACTACAGTTTCTTCGATTATGAAAAATCACTAATCCTGAAGATCCTGGCCAAGGTAATGAGGCAAAATTATTGTGTCACTGTTCCTTGAGATATATGCAAAGTTTCAATTGAATACGATGTTCTGACGTGGCCAAAAATCGAGTTCAAAGATTAATACATATATACGAAGCTAATAAAACCGTGTTAAAAAAAGTAGATTCTCCTGGTTGACAAATTATAGGAATAGTGACTTCGCTTCATTAAAACTCCAAATTAAAGATGACAATTGACAGACAGGAGAAGTCTGGATGGTGACTACTGATTTATTATATTATGTTATCGGTTAAGTTTGCCTTGCACCCTTGACCCAGCTACTCAACTCCCTAGTAATTGCCTTGATTAGGGCTAAAAGTGGCCTCGCTTTCCAACTTCACAAACTTGCCATCGGCTAAGCCAGCGAAGGCTTGATAAACTTCCCAACAGCTCAGTCTACTTCACTAGGACAACGGCTTAGTTAGTCCTCTATTTAAAAGGGATGCATTGTTTAACATTAAATGAGATCAACAGGGGAAAAAAAGTTTCAAATAGTATTATGAGACATCTAGGAAGCGGAGTGGCTCAGTAGCAGTCGTGCTGAAGGTCCCGCGTTCAAATCCGGCTGTGGCAGAATCTGGGATCCTCCTGGGGCTAAACCACCCTCTATAAAGTGGCTATAATTAGGGGATTAAAGGCGATTTAGGAGCAGTGGAGACGTATAAGGAACGCAGTCCATAGTTGATTATATGAATGGAAAAAACAGCTCAGTACTGAGTTGCTCTGCTGAAGGTCACAAGACGAATAAATTTTTTAATATTTTAACTGTTAATTAATTTAATATGATAATTCTGTACTCAATAGAGTCATCCATCTCTGTAAAGTGGGTACTGTTAATTAGGGAACAGCCTGGCAGTTCAGTAAGATCTTCACGCACAATCGTTCTCCTTGAATAACTACAGTCGTAACCATGTACAGAACTCTAGACGACTCATGAATAGTAATAGTACAGATTTTTTTGTTTTGTTTTTTCAATTTCGTATTCACGACTTAATATCGCGCATCAAAATTTTCCTTTCCTCAGCAAGAATTTCCTCTATGTCCAAAATACTCAGTGCGTTCACTAACATATTTTCTTTGTTTCTCTTTCCAAGATCATTCAACCTTCTCTGGTCTTTCTTCCACCTGAAACCCTTTCGAATATTCTCCTTGCACCCTAATTCATTTTCTTATTCCATGTGAGAATCTGCGATGTTAAACTCTTCCAAATCGTTCCTCTTATGGGAATATGAAATATCGTCATCAAGGGCTTCTTACACGGTCATCTTTGTCTTCAAGGCTCAAGTCTCCCTGTCAGAATCTCTGGAACCATCGTTGAACAGAGCATTAACTTTTAGGTGAAGGCAGTCCCTGGACTTCATTGATATTTCAGACCGTTCAGGTCCCTTTATGGCCGAGTTTGAACGAGTAAAAAACAAAATTATGCGAAAATCACATTTTTACATCTTAGTAAAGATTGCAATAACAAAAAATTACAAGGATAACAAAGATTTCTGTTTTAAAGAGGATAAAAAAGTCAAACGTTCAAGAAACATAAAAACGTAAACTATTTAGTAGGGTTCTAGAAAATATAATACCCTACATTATATTCGTCAATCCAATATTTTGTTGAATTAACATGTTACTGTACTTATGTTATTTAAAAAATATAAGATTGCGTTTAGATTATTAATAATGTGAAGAAGACAGTTGATTTCAGTAACAATATATCTTTGAATTCTCACAGCAGGCATAGCTTATTTTTGAAACTTGAACGTTAAGAAGAAAATAAGAGTTTTTGTGAATCGTAAACTGTTTTAAGTTTCAATTTTACACCGAATAAAAAAGAATTCCCCTCAATGAAATTTCGGTAGTAATTTTGAAATGAATCGTATTCATCCGATAATTTTCAACTTAATTCATTCGCATTTCAAATTACTACTAATATTTTTGATACACAAAAAATAAACATGTATATATTATGAGATATGAAGTAGCAACAAGACATTCCAATAGGCCCGTAAATTTTCTCAACTATGAAATTCACAAATAAAATAAAAATTATTTTATTCAAATAAATTTAGTTAATAAGACTCATCAAGGCAAAATGATACCATTACCAACAGTTCTAGACACACTACAGGCTTTACACTACGCAATTCCTTGTATTATTGGAATTCCATATAGGAACCAAGGCCTTCTTGATAAATTATTTTCTAGAGATGTTGTCAGGGCGAGAATATTGGCAACTTTTTCCTTATTTGTTTCTTGCTCCTAACAAATCCTTATAACTAATTGGCTTTTTACGTAGTAAAACAGTTAAAGGGCCAGTAGGTTGGGTGGAGAAATTTTTTTCCTCAGTTTTCTAAACATAAGAGCATTAAGCAAGACTCCATCCTTTGAACACAAACAATAAATAATGCAATGATAAAATGCCTTTAACAAGACAATTATCAGACAAATAAGAACCATTAAAAAAAACAGGTACTAGAAAAGTATTAAGAAAAACATAAGAAGATAACAAAAAATACCTCGAACTCTTAATGTTAAAGTACCTAACTTGTCATTACTGTTTTACCAGGCTCAATATACCATCAGCATTTCACTAGCATTTCACAAATTGAGTCACATATGTTAGTATAGCAAGAATATTCATTTTCGTCCCACTAATTTCTGTAGAACAGATTCTAGTTACTTAGGACTACATCTTGACAAGCATTTATTTTAGAATCCACAAACTAGACTGAAAATACAAGTAACTCATCGCCGTTTAAGGCTACTTCAGCACTTACTAGTCTTACGCTCTAAACTCTCAATCAATTACTAAAGACTCATGTACATGACTGTTATAAGATCTATTTGTATTTACAAAGTAGAACTTTGGGGATACACAATGTCATGCAAATCCTCTCATGTTTAATCATTACAATCCTAAATCCACAATGCTCATTACGTTTTCACGAATAAAGTCGTCCATAATGGCCTTATTGTCTCATTTTTTGTCGATTTGGCCAAAATCCGATTTAATTTATTAATATTTACAACTATAATAATATTACAATAAGTAAATCTGCTAATATGTACAATATGACCTGAAAAACACTTGTGGAGAAACTACCCATCGGTAGCACTCCAATAAAGTTATATAGTAGATGGTCTCGAGGCCATCTTCTTTTGAGACGCCTCGGAGGGTTATCAGGAATATTAGGGGAAGCAAGTTGAGAGACTAGCAGATTCAAGTGTGTATAGAGCTTGTCATGGAAGGTTAGGTATCTAGTTTGGGCCAAATCAGTAATATATGGGGTATTAAGATCATGATGGATGAGTTTGTTTGTGACATAATAAGGAGCATAGAGGATTTTGGATTGTAAGGATAGGATACGAGATGAATTGGATGGCTTAGTAGACCCCCAAAGCTCAACTCCGTATGTCCAAATAGGCCTGATAATTGTCATGTAAATGAGTCTTTTGTAATTAATTGGGAGCTTAGAGCGTTTGTCTAGTAAATGTTGAAGTAGGCGAAAACGACGAGCAGTTTCATGTCTTTTCAGTCTTGTTTGAGGATTCCAAGTGAGACGTTTGTCTAGATGGAGTCCTAGGTAACGTATCTGTTCGACAGGGTTCAGTGGAATATTATTAAAGGATACAGTAGTGCAGGAATTTGTAGGTATACGACGAAGGGTGAAGGTAATTTGATGGGATTTATTAGAATTTATTTTAGTTCTCCAGTTTTGACACCATTCTTGAAGGTTTGAGATATGACCTTTTAAGTTGAATTTATTATTGAAGTATTACTGACAGGGTAATTTATCAGCTTGCCTTTATCTCAAACCATAATGTATAATTCATTCTGAATGAGATGAAAATGGTTGACTGGATGATCTTATGTAAAGGAGATGGTCAGTACACTCTAGCCGCGATCTGTAACGGCCACGCTTCCCATCATTCGCCCTGAAGATGACCTACACTGTAGGTCGAAACGTCGGCACATAATATAAGTACTTCACTTATTCGGTGTTCTTATTGACTGCACCCTCCAACCATCTCCTTTACATATAATTCATTCTATTTATTTGATGTATTATTTTGATACAGTTTTAAATTTCAGTATTAAAAAAAATATCTTCTAATATATCTTAAAATAAATGCCAAGAATAGTACGTTATTCTATAAAAATACACTGATATAAATACTATTTTTCTATAAACTGATAGTTATATTAGAGAAATTGTTAAATATATAAAAAAATATATATATGACATTATAGAAAAACAATTTTAAAATTCTTAGTAAAAAAACGGATGAGATAATGAAGGATGGTTGGAGGCTCTGACCCACATTTTTGATTTACTACCCCAGCCTTAATTACCGGCATTTCCTCCAGGGCTATCCTGTATACTTTAAAATTATACTACAATACAAGAAATACGAAAATAAAATGCGTTATACTTGTATATATGTGATATTCATATAAAGACTTGGATTAAATTATTGTGTATAGTTTTCTATGTCAATTGTCTAAACATTAATCCCAGGAAATGTTAAGATCCATTGATATAATTCATTATACAGTAATACGGGATGAAATCTTGATATCATTACAATTGATAAACTTTCCATCAGCTCGGTCTACTTCACTAAGACAGTGGATTAGTTAGTCCTCTATTTAAAAGTGATACAATCTTTAACACTAAATGTGATCAACAGAGAAAAAAAAGTCTCAATAGTATTATTAGATACCTAGGAAGCGGGGTGGCTCAGTGGTAGAGCGCTGTGTAGCCTTGGGGCACTCGGGCTCACTCAGTCTGATTAAGAGAATACACTCATTGGAGGAAACCCAGACTATTGAGCGTGCTCTAGGAAAATCACCTCCCAGCATAATCGTTGTCAGTCTCTAATACGTTCTGAGCCTAAGACCCTTCATGTTTTGTAGCGGTACAGGTTTTTTAAAAATATTTATGTTATAGACAATGGGTTTTTTCTTATACAAAAATGCAGACAGGATAATCTATAGTAGATTTAAATTATTAGCTGATTTTAAAAGTAATGGTGTCGATACAAAGTAGCGACAATGAAAGCGATTTGTGAGAAGGTAATCCTGAAATAAATCGGTGTTAAGCCCCGGGTTAGATATTGGTTTGTTCCGCCTCGGTCCGAAGCGAAAATGTGCCCTCCAGATTTATTGTATCATCCGATCCAATTCCGATGCTACAAGGGGTCACTTTGTACTTTTTACAGCATTTGAATTTAACAAATACAATCATTTAACATTGTAAAAAAAAAATCAAAATATTTAATTTTATTATGTTGTTAAAGTAAATCACACGTGAAAAGGTAATTTAAAGATTTTATTGAAAAAAATCAAGATATCCTGGTTAATTTGAGCTCATTAATACTTCGACTTATTTTGTTTTAATCTCTATTGACCTTTCTAATATATTTTTGAAATTAGTGTCTTTTTAGTTATATTTCAGTCCAATAAATAAAATTATAAAAAATCCATAAAAGACAAAAATTAATATACGTTAACATAATAATATGGTTTTAAATATAAATAAAATTTTATATAAAAATACAATATAAAAAATCTACCACTAAAAGCCCTCCAGGGTCTTACAGCTCTAATAAATCCATCAGGGTTTAGTACCTGAAAGAGACTATACTCTTTCCTAGAAAACAGTTGTGAAGAGTTAAAATTTGTGAAAATAAAAGGATAATAAAAACCACTAATGATACGAGCATATAAACATATCATATCCAATAATAAATGTACATTTTTTATTGTATCATATACAATAAAAAATGTACTATTATAACCATGCAGGATCTTTGGTCAAGTGCATGGTAGAAACAGTACTTTTTTTAAGACAATAGTTGTGTAAGAGGTATTTTTTACTATAATTATCTTATTTTATTTATTCATTATTTTAGAAAAAAAGGAATAAACAGATGTTTATAGAGAAAAATTTATGTCAAGTGAATATTCCTGTTAACACATTAATATTGGACACACGTTTTCCATAAAAAGCTCTATTTAACGGTTGCTCTGTTTTGTTTTTCCTTCTTCCCCTTAAATAATGAAGAAATAAAGTAAAATAGCAATAATACCAAATGAAATATAAAAGCAAAATAATAAATTGCTATGATATAATATAAATATAGAATATAATATTAGAAACAATAGCATATACTATAAAAATAAAATAGAATAATAAATCGATTGCTGTCTGGTTACGAGGTAAGAAATAACTATCTGCAGTTTTTCCACTTAAAACAACAATGAAAAAATTAATTTAATTTTAATTAATATTTGTTTAAATTATCTAACATAAATTATAATGTTTTTTAAAAATATTTAAATAGTTTATATTAATTTTCTAATGTATTGCCTAAAATAATTGTACGGTAATTGCAGTGATCAGCCGAATGAATGCATTATCCACTATAATAAAAATGTATTAACAATAAAAAAAATACAGACAACGTTTCCTTCTTAATAAAAAAAATCGAGAAAGAAAACATAAAACAGATCATTATTTCAAAATCAATATTTAGCATATTAATTATCTATTATCGTACTATCCATCATCGCATGTACATCTTTTATCGTTGTATTGCTATGTATCGTACCGGGTGTTATAATAAAAATAAATATATATTCGCACATTCAGCAAATGGCCGTTTGCAAGAAATAGGTCACTCAGGTAGAATGGTTTGCCCACATGGTCAAGGTGGGTGAAGAAATACCAAAGGGGGTCTATGACTCCACTTTTGAAAAGAAACTCTTTGAACAGATCCAGAAGAGGAAGGAGCGAAGACGCGGAAGAAGGAGGGCGGCGAACGATGGCGCAGGACAGTGTACCTACGTAATATACTCCTGTTTCACAAGATAAGTTGTAATTTAAGTCCTGTTATGTATTTTATGGCAATCCTCTATTACATTTGAATCATTAAGTGTACTTCTCAATGTATATATTAAATCATTAATCGTATTTCAAGTTGTATGAATAAAGTATATTTATTCTCTTGGTGCTTACTTAACCCAGATGTTTATAAATAATGTATTGATAGTCTAATTAATTAGTAAATTGGTAAACACACAACAGACCTCTGCAAAAGAATCCAATTAAGACTAAAGTTAGAAATGATTTATGATCTTTTCTCTTATCTTAAAAGGTTACTCTGGCATCCCAAAATCAATTAGAATATTTAAAATATATTTAAGACTATAAAATATAGCAACATGTTTTCATTACCTTTAAAATGAAAATAATTTTCTAATGCAGGTACATATCAATACAAGCAAATTTAATATTTAAGTTACTTTATGTTTAATGAAACATTATACAGATATCACGTTACTGAGAACGTTACGAGTTTCGCGTATGTGTTATTCATATGCTGCTTTAGTATGCACTTGTTTCTCTCTAGATCCGAAAGGCATGACAACGAAATAAGTGTTCATATTTGATGATGAATCCAGTTATTCTGACCGTATTCTCTAGCACAGGAGATACAATGAACGACAATTCTTTCTTCGAATATGTTTACATTTGAAAACCCAGCCAGTTTCTTTCTATAATACGATACTATTGCTTTTGCTTTTAGGCTTTATTCAAACTTAATGAAAGCTTTTGCCCTTCGCTTGAATAGCCTACGCTTTTCCTAAAAGCCTTTCATACTTGAGCTTTAGTTATTGGCGCCCGCGCCCAAGCTTTAAAAAATGTGTAACGCTCAGCCTACCACAACTAAGTAGACCACTATTGTTTTGTTCTTTTATAAAGCTCTTTTTTGTTATATTTGGTAATTGCTAAAATAAAATTTCTATAAAACATATATATAAATATATAATTTAATAAAATTAAAATTTCAATTTTAAAATACCTTATTGTCTAAAATGTTTACTATCCATTCAATCTAAGATGATTACAAAACAAATTTGTAAAACACCCATGATGTTATGTAAAGAACCCGATCAAATAACTTGACTGACAGCCGTTCATAAAAAAAAATATTATTTCTTGAGCTAAGTAATTGTTTTCGATTTTTTAGCTCGCAATATCTACTTAATACACTAATGGAATCATAATAAACGACCATCAACACTAAATGTAAGGGTATTATTAGCATATGTTCTTTAAACATAGTAGGGATATATGATATATTTCCAAGGATAATGTATGCACTATACAGATATAGACTCAATTTCAATAAAAAAATAATACCTAAACCTAAAAAAAAATAACCGGAATACCCTTCCTCTTGCAGTCCAACTCACTTTTACGATGCATGGGTAAAATCCTAAAACGATTATACCCCACCCTAGGTTGATATATTATGGATTCTTGTTAACGGCTTCGAACCTTAGTGTTATTTATTTGAAGTATTCATTTTAAATAATGTATTTAAATACTGTGGTCTCGTATCAGCTCTGCGAAAGTTGGAAACTACAAGACTAAACTGGATTGAGCTCGAATGAAGCCTCTATTTGGAATGATTAATCCTCGAGCGTCGGTTATGAAACGAGAGGATAAAACTTAGCCCATAAATCCATTCAGCTCTACAACTAGGGCCATCTCTCGCGTGTCTCCGAGTTTACAGTCTCCTACATCAGTCAGCTCCAAGGTGATATTAGTCTGATATTTATTTGTATCCTTAGTGGTATATCTAATGCCTCATTTAATGTAATATAGCAGTTATTTATTGTTTGAAAAATATAATGTCGAAGTAGACCTTGAAACGAAAAATAAGTAGAGAACTGTATGCAACAAAAATCAAAACAAGTAACGAAATCGAAGAAATGACTTTAATTAAGTCTAAGTATCTCTGACATTTAAGATTCGTAGATAAACTAATTGGGCTGAAACTGGTGGAGGCTGGAAGTGGTTTCTTCCAGCAGACTTTAAATTGGTCAAGAACAATATTGAATTGTGGGATTTGTGGTCTAGTGGTTATCATAATAACCTACTAGGATTTTTTGCCTACTAGGCAGGCGGCTCTAGGATTTTTTTATAGTGAATTAAAATACTTAGTTATGCCGTCTTTCGGAAGGGACGTTAAACGGTGGTCCCGAGGCTCTATGATGCTAGGTGCTTGTTAAAAACCCTTTCCTAATTAAACCTGTAGCATCGTCTGATTAGCCATAATAGCATAAAGTGGCATTAAACGAACAAACAAACAACAAACTAAATTGAATTTAATAAACGCTTGTATAATAATAAATATTTTAAGTACTTAGAAATGATTAAATTTATTTTATTTAAATAAGAAACCGGTTGGAGGTAAAAAAATCTCTTATACGTGGAGAACTGTTTATTTGGAAGCCGACATTTCGACTCACATTGCAGGCCTTCTTCAGGGCTGGTGAGGTTAGGATTTGACACTCTAGACAGCCATTTTCTTCCTCATATACAGTATCTGGCCATATTAATGTGACCAGCAAAAAAGATTATTTTCTTTTTGTTTTTTCCTATTTTTTTTTATATACTTTCGCGTGTCTTCTGTTTTAAGTAATGGCAACACTGTTATAATTTTTTTAAAGTATTTTTTTTTTAGTAATGACAGCATTGGTTTTAGTACAGCCATTTTGTTTTACGAGTGACGACGTGCATTATTTGTGTTTGAAATTTTTGTGGATTTATTGTTTCTTTTTCATTAAATACAAGTCGGATTCGGTTAGTTCATTATTGATTTATTATTTGTATCATATATTTTAACTATTTTGATAGTTTTTTTTTCTCATCAATATGTAAAATAGGGTGTAAATATGGTGACACCACAAAATATTAAAAAAAAATAAAGATTTATTTTCGAAACTATTTTTTTAAATTTCATATTATTATCAGATAACTAACTTACCCATAAAACCAATATTTAAACTCGATTTAGATTGTAGATTAGTATGCGTAGTACAAAAAGATAATGCAAACATGTAACAAGAACGAATCTATCCAGTGGTCACATTAATATTGCCAGGGACTGTATATAAGATCAACTAATGTTATCCGAAATGCAATACATATACATTATAAAATATTGTACGAAAATAGGTTAAGCAGATTTTTTTATTTTGTTTAATAACCGTCAGTAGTTTTTTCCCTATAGAACTAGAAAACAACGAATTTCACAGTTTAACTCCAATTAGTTAGTTACCTCGGATTCCTAGAACTGTGCCAAAAAAAAGCAATAAAATAATTTCTTGGTTTATGAATTCGATTTTTTTTTTTATAAATTTATGTTGGTTATTATTTGGATGGTTGTTTTCAACTTTAACCTTATGCAACATAGATTAATAATAATAATATTATCAATAAATGTATATATACCTTCTGATGATATCAGTTTCCGAATTTACACCATTTGCTGCTGTGTCAGCCGAGGCGCTGCGTGTGATAGGACTGCTGCAGGTAAACTTGTTGATCTGTTAGATAATTCACTGCTTGACGAATAATAGAGTGACGGCTGTGTAATCTCTCGCCAACTCCTCCCTTGATAAATTTATTTAGGATAACTCACTGAGTGATTTAGTCTCGCTAATGCACTCCCTTCTTAGCCTGGATTAGGGTTTCTCATAATCCTGTTAACCTTCGGTTATCTTATTCTGTATTCTATATACAGGAGCATTATCCAACAATTTTCACTACTTTTAATTTGTTTATTTAAGATAGTTTTTTCTTACCTCCACCTAGATCGTTTTCTTCCTCAAAATATAAAATATTATTATTATATAACTATATTTCTTATAAGTAATAGTAGAAATAATTAGTAATTTATTCAAATATAAATATAAATTTCCAACAGTTTAATGATAGTTATGGTTGGTTAGCTATACCATAATTCAACATTTAAAAACGGCAAGCACGATAGTCCAGATGTACTTGGAACAAAGAAAAAAATTGACGACAAAAATCTGATCTGTAGTACTAAAAAAAATGAGGCAATAAAACCGGCTAGAATAGTGTAGCCTAGGTATAACTAGGTCAACCATAATGAGGTGTTTGTTGGAAAAGGTGCTGGGTGTGAGAACGGTATAAAACCTACATCCTGACGACTTGCCCTTTAGGGCCTCGAGTTTATAGTTACTTTGCATATATGTTGCTTCCAGCTTAGGACCGAATAGCGCCCTACTCGATCAATCTCTGCCAACTCTTCTGATAGGATCGTCTTCGAGTCTACTCCAACCTTTCCTCTTTTAGCAATCCGTTCTACATACTCCAGTATATAGCAATGTTAGAAACCAATATATCAGAATGGTATTCTACATAAACAGACTCTATTTTACACATTTTTATAACCATGTTGGAAATCGAATATGTCAGGTCGATGTTTGTACTCTCAAGCCCAGCCGTCACAGACAGCTTTAGCTACTCCCCATGCCACCAACCCTATTTATTTTCAATGCAGATTTATTAAATTTGCGAATAATTTTTTTTTTCATTTCAAAAGAATAAAATATGATTGGGATATTGAAAGTGTATTGTACGTATCGTACAGGTGTTAAGTAAACATTTACATGTTTATGGGTTTAAGAAGAGAGCTCTAAAAACAGAGGTTAAGAAGCTAAAGATCCCTAGTTCATATCAACTCTGGCAGATAAATTATTAATCTATAAACACAGAAAGACGCTGTGGGACCTCTAGACCTTCTTAAATCCAACCAGGTTCTAAACATTCTCTGACATGTACTGAATTATGCAGATAACATAATTTTCCTATCCCGATACCCAAATCCAGTATCTTAATTATCCTTAAAAGCCCATTACTATTAACTATCTTGAGAAATGTTGAAATTGGTCGGGCTGTTTGTCCCTAAGGAAATGGGAGAAATGGTCGGAAACAGTACAATCTCTACCATGTACAGAACACGAGACCCTAAATGGGTTGTAGTGATACAATTTTTTTATATGGGTTCAAGTAAATAAATTATTTCTCTCTAAGATATTTCCTTTTTAACCCGAAGCGAACTCGCGCGTCCCACATTTACGATGAATTATGGGAAAAGTGGCTTTTTCCTCCATTCGTAGACTATATTTCCTCGGTTCATTCTTATGCCGATCCATTAACTTACAATACTTGTCCTACATCTACAATCTCTCCAATTCAAACCGTAGGTCCGGCACCAGGTAACAAGATCTCGACTTTCCTATTTTTATAACCAAAACATCTGGAACTTCATAAAATCCACCATACTTCTTACATTTTCTCATTTAAAGCCTTGTTATTCCAACATCTCACATTCCCTAGCAGATGCTTTCTAAGCAGGTTATTCATTTTTTTAAATAAATCAGTATTAAATAATGAATTTTTATTTTTAATTGTAAGGGAGATATTGATTATCTAAAGGAGTTTGTTTAATCATTTAACGTCACTTTGTGATCCTGTGGCTAACCGGACGATGCTACACTGCGAGTCCTAAATTTTAATTAGGATAGGGATCCTTCACGAGTATGCTACATCAGACTCGGGACCTCCTTTATACGTCCCTTCCGAAGGACGCCAGAACCAAGGACAGCCATTTTTTGGGCTACGAACCCACTATCGTAAGTTTTGTAGATTGTTATGGAAACCACTCGACCACAGATGACCTCTTATAAAGAAGTTATATCCTAGCTCATTTTTTTTTATTTGTTTTTATTCAATTATTTCTTCTTTTTAGTTGCTTAGTATACTGTCACGAAATTTTTAATTGTATTTACTTGTTTGGCAATTTTATAAATACTTTATGATTTGTGTTGTGTAGCCTTTTTCTATTTAAGTTTGCAATTTTAAAGGGACGTAGGTACAGGAAAGAGTTATTTTTCTATTTAAAATATATATACGTAGTTTTTTTGAGATTTGGAAAGGTCTGATTGTCTTGTATTAGTTTCTACCTAGATTAAGATACTTCAGGCCAGGAAGCGAAATTTGGTAAGTTTCCAAAAAACTCAGTATGTTCCTGTTTTTAAAATTCTGGCATGATAAACCTCCAGCGAACTGGACACGGAGGCGATAAATTAGTTGTGCGGTGGACGACAGCCCAGGTCTGCAGTAAATTGTACTCTTGTTGAAAACAGAGCCTCCTTCTGCCTCGTAGTCAAAAACAGTGTTGTTTTCCTCTTCCGAAATATTTACTAAGACGATCTTTCCTTTCCTGTATCAAAGCGACGTAAAAAATATCATTGTTAATTAAAATGGCTTTATATCAATTGAATGCTTAAATGTATTACTTTGAACAGTACTGCTTGGTAAAATCATCAATTATCTACAAACTGCAAACGTTTGATGGCGTAAGTTGGTCTGAAAATCTCGTGATTCCTGCTAAGAGTATAATCAAATATTTTTTATATGTTAGTCTAGTCATCTTCTCTCAAGGATTCTATGCACTTCAATAATAAAGCGTTAAGTAAACCTCGGTAGAACGTAAAAAAAAAAAATATACACATTCTATCTAAGTATTGTATTATAATAGAGATTCTAATTTATAAAAAGAAGAAAGGAAATACCTAGAGAAAGGTAAGGTATTGAGTAGTCAGTTAATGTAACCTTCATAACCTTTCCATGAGACTTAATCAGGAAAAAAAAGTGAACTGACAGGGACAGTTTGAAACGAGAGAGAAGAAAGTGATCCATGATGTTAGACCTGAAGGGCTTCAGAAGTTAGCCATAATGGCCTTAATATCCTTTTTGTTGGTTATTTGGCCCGAACTCGATATCAATCCTTTCATAATGTACTTTTTCCCATTCAAACCCACTAGTTTTAAACATAGAAACCTCTTCAATTTCCGACATTCCTGGAAATAAAATGGCCTTTTTATCTTCTAAGTTGAATTTATGATTTCAGTACTACCAGTGGGTAGTTTCTATATTTGCATTTTTAGTGGAAAATAGTTGACTGGAAGATTCTAATGAAGGATTGAATTGGTCAGGGGATGCAGTCAATTAAACACAAAAATAAGAAAAACTTATTTTTTAATAGTGCCAACTTTTCGGCCTAAGGTGTGGGCCATCTTCAGGGCTGAGAAAGAAAAACAGAAAATAATTATAAAGACATTGCAGAACTAAGAATTGTAGAATAACATGTAGAGTTATAGAAAAATAAAGGAATATACCTTCGGATTGATTATCATTAACTAGCGACCCACCCCAGATTTGCTCGGGTAATAAGGCATATGCCTAGATAATTTGTCTGCGTAATGTATTTTTTTTTAGCACGTACCGGCCACTAAGGATCACGTGAATATCGTTGGTTAAACTTCTTTGGGAGTCTTGATTTTCTTTCTTCCCATCTCAGCTAATGTACTTTATTATATAGAAATTAAATAAAAAAAACAAAACCAAATATTTCTTTATATATGAATTTATTATCTTGCTCACTAGATAATTGCACGGGATTAGGCAAGCAGCGTCTTCGGCGAAACCCATCGATATTCCAACCCATTTATACAAAACCTCAACAAATTAGATACATAAACCTTCCTGGTGAATCACTTTATCTTTTGGTGAAAACCGCATGAAAATCCGTGCAGTAGTTATTGAGTTTACCGCGAACAACGGGGCCGACGATTTAGTGTTTTAACTTTGCAATTCTTTACATTATCTCCTTTCTGTCATGACACACATTGTGTCATTTTGTTATTCATATATATCTTTAATAACCTATCCTTTACTTTTGTATAAATCTATATCTTATTCTATAATTCTTAGTATTGCAATGCCTTTCAAGTTATTTTTTGTTTTTCTTTCTTAGGCCAGAAGATGGCCTACACCGTAGGCCGAAATGTTGGCACTAGTAAAAAAAAAGTTTTTCTTATTTTTGTATTATTATTAACTGCACCCCTTGAACAAGTATATCCTTCATTTGCATTTATCGCATTCATTATATTAACTAGTTGTGTTATTATAATAGCGATTGGTATGCTTAACTCAGTCTTCTGGAGCAATAATGTGGCGAAAAATACCAAGAAGTCCATATATAAGTCCATAATTGAAAGCATATTGCTATATTGAGAAGCGACATGAACGATAGGCACTGCTCTAGGAAAAAAGCTGCTTGCTCCTGAGATGGACTAATGGAGGAGAGGTGTCAGGGTATCTAGGCGAGAAAGAATGCCAAAATTGGAGAACGAATGCAAACTCAACAAAATATATAGAGAAAAAGTTTAGATATGATCGTCTCAAAAGAATGAAGGAAGAAAGATTGCCCAATTTAATTTTCAATTGGAGTGCTAAAGGGAGGAATCGGCGAGGAAGAACACGAAAAAGACGGATATAAGGCATTGAGGAAAGTATGCACGGCCATGGTATGAGGGAGGAATATATACAAGATAGAAAAAAAAAATTGAAAAATGAATGGAAGTAATTTTTTTGGAAGAGAAAAAAATATTATAATGGCAAATTACTATAAATATTTTTTTTTAGTATTGATTGCCTATAACATTCCAATGTCAGACAAAGTGCATTGATCCCGCGTTGTTTGACAATAAATTAAAATTGACTCATTAATGAATTGAAAACCATTCAATGGTTTTTGTTAAAACGATTTAACGGAAGTTTTTTGAACTAATACACACACTTCCATAATATATTTGTTACAACTAAGGATCCGATAGCGACATTAACCTAGCTAACTAGGGATAACGATATCATTAAATATGAACGTTCATGGGCAATATAAATTGAGCATCCTTAAATAATTCCTGGTGATTCCTTGGAGTTCAAGCTAAAATTATGCTTCAATGGCTCTTTAGTGTGCTTTTTTACGACTGTAACGGGATAATAATAAATGCTGGACCTGAGATCCCATTATTTACGACTACCATTCCATTTATGAGTGAGTAACCGAAAGATAATACCATCACCATCATCACTAATACCATTACCATTTCCCAAAAGACCACACCCTAACGGCCACTTTATTTCACCATTATCTCCATTCTTATTTTTTCTGCAGATCTCGATCTGAATCTTCTGCATAAAAACCTTCCGCACTGAGATGAAGAACGGATATATTTTACATTAGATTATGTATTATACATCTACGTTAGTGGTTTTTTTTTTCAATTCCAAGATTACCATTGAACATGAAATCATCTATTAATATAGATATAATATAGATATTGAGAGAATTAATATTACTTTACTATTCATTTAGGTAGGTCATCTGTGGTGTACTGGTTAGCATACCAACGTGCACGGGGTTGAAATCGCACGCCAGGCGACTTTAAGAACTTCTAAAGGGAGTAAAAATCCTTCTGATGGGACCTAAAATGGCGTTCCGATCCTGTGCGGAGTCAGATACTCTTTGAAGATTGCTATCCTAATCATACCTGGATTGGAAAAAATTGACCGCAACAACAGGAAAACTCCTCGTAACCTCGTCTGAATAGGCATAGCAACATAAAAGTGACCGTAATCGAGAAACAATTAATATTTCCCATTTTCTACTTATTTAACTATGTCACCTATGGTGTAGGGGTAAGTATAATGCCTTAAGATGCCAAATAAGGCGGGACCCTAGCCCGGCAGATAGCCTTAAGAATTTTTAAACGGGGTAAAATCCTTCATTAAGCCATTCTTCTGATGCTGTGTCAGATATTCGTTGAAGATCCTTATCCTCATTATACCTGGATAGGCAAACTGTAGGGCTTCCACAGCAGTGTCGTCTGATTAGACATAGCAGCATAAAAATGAAGTAATATGAAACAAACAACAAACGAACGCATTGGTTATGTCATACCAAGACACTATTTCAAAGACCTAGGTACTTTTTTTCCGTACATGGAATAGTATGCTTCGGAATCGGAGATACGTATTAGAAAAGCACAGGCCAGAGTACCATCCTCGACAACAGATTTGAATAAGTTAACGCTTCAGTTCCGTTTTATGAAATACAATATTAACTCAGTGCTACTCTTTGACAATAAGTGCCAATGTCATGAACGGACTTGAAGGTCGGTATGGATGTTCAGGAGAATCTTTAAAATTCCTTAACAGAACATAGGACTAATAAACCAGATGGGAAGAGAAATAACAGAGAATAATACAAAAAGAAGGTATACAAATTAAAGAATAAGGTAATAAAGATAAAAATTTATTTATCATCTTCTTTTTATTTATTAATTTATTATTTTAATCTGTATTTTTATACCTTCTTTTTTTATTACTTCGCATTACTTATTTTGATCTTTATTACTTTTTGTACAACATCCACTCAGATCACCGAAGTTGAGCAACGTCGGGCGTGGTTAGCACTTAGATGGGTGGTCACCACGCCTGGGAAATACAGGCGGTAACAATCTGGGAAAAACCGCGTGCTGTTGGCAACTAACTTAACAGTTAAACAAATAAATACATAGCTTGCTGTATGGATGGAAATATCCAATTCCATAAATAAAAAATAAAAATAAAAAACATCCTGTCACTTTGTAATTAATATTCTTGATGCTTATACATTTCAACTTTCATATTTTTCACTTGTCTGTGTTTTACATATTTACTTATATTCTTTTATTATCTGTGTTATACATATTTTTCAAACGGTATACATAACATAATTGTTTGTGTACAAATAATCTAATCCCTAATGAAAATAAAACTGTGAATAAACGAAACTGACATTTCATCCGTTACGACCCAATACAAAGATCCTGACGTTATAAGAAAATGAAGTTGAGGGGCTTACATTATGCAGGGCTTATTTCCAGGATGAAAAGTGAAGAAATGCCAAAAGCACTTCTTACTATCCCGATTCATGGAAAAAGAAAAAGAGGGAGACCTAAGTTGAGGTGGTCAGATAGTGTGGCAGGTGATGCTAGAAACATCCTCGGAGTAAGGAACTGAATGGTGTCGGGCAAAATATTGTGATGTCTGGAGGAAATGAGAAGGCCCTTATCCGGGTTGTAGTGCCATTATAATAATTATGCTACACATGCTCGATGCTTATACATTTCAACTTTAATATTTACCATAATTCAGTAATTTTTAATTATTAAGTAATTTTCATTTGGCTGTATTGTACATATTTAGCCCTGAAGAAGACCTGCAAAGTGAGTCCAAACGTTAGCTCTTGAATAAACATTTCTCCTTAATTTTGAGAAATTTGTGGCCACCCGGACCATTTTCTTTCACTTATATATACAAGGTCAACTATTATCATTATCCTTCAAGATATCTTAATTATAAATTGTTATTGAAAACATATTGTTACGGCCACAGAGAGAAGGACGGAAACAAGGGATTAGCGGCTTAAGCCCGTCGGCGGGAGAAGTTAAGATTGGATTAGGACCTTCTCGAACGCCTCCTTTTGTCGGAAGTTATTAAGAAGGTTCTAGACACTCCCAGAATTCCCCCCCTACTTCCGTGTTCTAGAATGTTCGGCCTAGCCTATTTAAATATTCCCCTCTCCTCGAGCGAGTGAGTCTGAGAGTAGACCAGCCGCTGTGATGAGCGTGTAATAAGTACGTGTCAGTGTAATAAACCGGTCAGTGTATTAATGTGTCGGTGGACTTTAGTTAGTGAACTGTAAGTATTAATTAGTAGTAGTTAATTAGTTAAGTAGTAGTTGTAATTGTATGGTATTTGTACAAGCTTATGTAAATAGTTAAGCTATTTAGAATTAGCAGTATCTTATATTATTGTAATAATTAAATAGGAGTTAGGCCTAGATAGTAAATATTTAGAATATTGTTATTGTAAATTTATATCAGTTTAATTATTTAATTGTATTCTTTTTATCATTTTGTTAATAAATATTAGTATCTTTAATTTAGGAGTAGTTTAATTCATTTTAACACCTAGTATCCCGTAACAATATTAAAACAATATATTAAATTAATTCTGTAATTTAACTTATTCCTTAGAGTTAAGTTTCCAAAGAATTAATCCACAATTATAAGACTCAGCAGTTTTGATGATTTAATAGAGATATTCTCGAGTTACTGGACAAATAAAAGCAACAATAAATCCAAGTAGATTCCGATTAAAGGAAAAGGAACTCGTATCAAATATCGGGTTATGGGGCATTTCGAAACGCACAAGTTTTATTGATGGATGTTTTCGATAGCCCTATTTTTCAGAGGCAATCACGGACATCAGGGACTATTGTGAGCAAACACACTCAATAGAGAGAATTCTAACCATTAGAAAGTTATGGGTTGAATCAGAATGAAAACAAACAGAATAACTGGCCAGCGAATTATTATTATTGTTCTATCTTTTCTCCATTCGTGAAATAAGATTTAAATTATAATTGAAGATGTTAATTTATAATTTCCCTTCCTGATCCTTTATTGGCATTTTTTTATATGTCTACATGAAAAACCGAGATGTAGGTGGGAAGATTGCGTTAAAGGTGATCTGCCGGATTTGATTGTGATAGTGGTCCGTGGATGCTATTATGTAAACATATAATTGATGGCATCGACATCAAGCCTTTGGGTTCACTAAGCCTTACTATTACTATTTCAACATCTACATAAATATAAATTCAAATCTACGTACATATGCCAATATTTTTTTTCATTTATCTTTATCTTTCTTTTCATTCAAAGTACAAGAACTTGAATTCATCAGAGCCATCCTTTTCGATCTCGACACATCCTTTTTAGTCTTTTTCACTAGGTGTTTCCCTTCTCGATCTTTGGATATCATCTTTGTGGATGATTCTGAAATGACCTCAAGCCCTTCATGCCTAATGGTCATGTTTCTATTAACTTCCTTGATTGCCGCCCAAAGGAATCAAAAATGAATATGTTGAATAGGATGCAAAAGGAAACAAGCCTTAAGTCTCCAAAATATAAAAGCCAAAACAACCATGCATAGTTTTTACTATTAGGGCAATTTCTAAACAAAAATCAAAAGAAAATCACATAAAAGAAGACAAAATACTGCTGAAGACTAAGTTGTTTGTTTGTGGAGCGTCAGGGAACAAGGTCGCTGTCACAATTAGATGTTAGGACTGCTATTGTGAGATGTGCTGCACTTTTTAAGGTACTGGAATCAAATCCTGAGATCTGGTAAAATGTGACTGCGGTATTTAATTTAATTTTTCTTAAAAGTGTTTTATCTGCCCACGGACAGACCGTAGAATAGTGAGCCACTCCAAGGCCTCAGCAACCCCTCTTTATTAGTAGGTTAGCGAAAATCTGCGTGTACATTATGTCTAAGCACAAAATTCAAGGACCTTCATTGATTTTATAAGTAAAAGTAATCAATTAATCTATATTAAGTAATGTAGTCTGGATATATCGGTTGGAATAACTACTGCCTAAACAATTACAAATGACTGCCACTGATTAGTTTAGTATTAAGAGATTTTGAAGCGTATAATGGTAAGTGAAACGCCGATTGAGTGGTTTTGTTCCAGTATTTTGGAGACTGCTTTTTTTTTGGAGAATTTCCTATTGCATTCTATTTATAATTTATGTCTATACAGAGTTTTCACCCAGTTTTATTGAATATGATACAAATAAATTTCCATATCAAGTTTATTACATTAATTTTATTCTCCTGTTAATATAGGAATAATTTATTAGTTGCGATCCGGTAGAAACTATGTATTTATATTTAATTTAAGGAAGAAATAGTTGGGGGTGCAGTCAAAGAAAACACCAAAATAAGAATAACTTATTTATTATGTGCCGACGTTTCGGCCTACAATGTAGGCCATCTTCAGGGCGAATAAAACACGAGGCAGCTAGGCGAGCTCAGAATCATCAGAACGTCGGCACATAATAAATAAGTTATTCTTATTTTGGTGTTTTCTTTGACTGCACCCCCAACTATTTCTTCCTTAAATTAGAAGATACAGTCGACCATTTCTTCTCTAACATTTATAGTATATTTAATGTGTTGCTACTGGTAAAATAGAAGTAATGCCAGTAATTACTTAGTTATCAAACAAACAATCATAAACTGCAATGCATACATAATATATACATATATAATGAATGCAATATTATTCACATGCTAAGTATAAACAATATATTTCACCTGTAATCTGAAATACAATATTTACTTTATTTTCATAATAAAACACAAACATAGTTAAAACCCAATGTATGGAAGGAAGGTTTATTTATTTAGTAAATAAGTTAATCTCGCCACAGATCTCGATCCAGCCTCTCTCTTTATCTAAGAAACCTCGCTGCCATGCCATCCTCCACATCCTGCAGCCATCTTTTTTGGTTCGCCATAATTTCCTTCTTTCCGTTGGGCAATAGTCGGAGATTGTTTTTGTCCATCGTTCTTCTGTCATTCTTTTTAAGTGGCCATACCATATTCATCTCCATGTTTCTACTGTGTTGAAGATCGTTGTTTCCTGACCTATCAGTTGCCTTATTGTGTTATTTGGGATGTGATGAATTCTGGAAATAGCACCACGGCGTCTCCAGAAGTCCATCTCCACTGCGAACAACACGTTTCGGATCCTTAGAGGATAACATTTTCAATAATTGAGGAAAAAATCTTTTTTTTTTTTTGTAGTTAAGACACCCAATAATAACTCTCATTTCTGTAATGCCTTTGCTGAAACTTGGAATCAGTGAAGAAAGGTAACATTGTATATATGTGGTGTTAATTTTATTAAAAGAAGCAACGAAAAAATCAAAATACTGTCAGGATTTTAGTTTTCTATTTAGGAAACAAATGAGTTTTTAATCGTTGCAGATTGTCTTTACCTACTTCATAACAAATATTCAAAATACTAAGGAGAGATGAAATGTATCTCTCCGATGTTCACTCATATTGGATATAGATTGGACCTAAGCCATCAAAGAGGAATTTAGCTAAACATGGGAAACACAAGATCAAAACCCAATGAGAATCCTGCGAATGACATGGGTATATATATAGACGACCGGTATTAAAAATTGGATCGCGTGTTTGTTCAGGTCTGGCTAACACACCCCCTGGAGGAAGGATGCCTCTTTTCGCTATTTAGTTCCGATCCGGCTGGAAACTTTTGGGGGAAAGCGGTTGGAAGTTTTCAACAAGGTAAAAAACTTCTATTCTCATTAGGCATCTTTTATTCAAAGCACAGCAATGTGGTGCGCTTCGTCTAGTGGAAAGCTAAATCGATAATGAAATATAAATTAATCATTTAAAGTATAAAGTAAACTGGATGATAATGCAGCTAGTAAGGTAAGGAACTCAAATCAACGCCTGGGGGTCACATACAATCAGGCTTTGGCATATAATTAAATTATTTTTAATAGTGTTATATCAGAAGACTACAAACTATAGATTCGGGAGACTCTCTAGGGCCTAAGCAATCTCTATAAAGCTTAAGTACCCTTTTAATTAATAAGTTTGGGAAAATCTGGTAACTTAACCTTAAACTTCACTACTAACCACAAAATCCAAGAACCTTCATAAATTTTCTAAGGAAAAGTAATCAATTAATTAATAATAAATAAAAAATGTCTGGATATGATATACCTGGACCCTAGGGTATTTCTATTGCATATAAATATACAAATATGCATACAACAATACAAAATAACTGCAAACAACAATAATAAATAATTAAAAACATTAGTAAAGTATTAAGTAAAATATTCTACTGAAGTTTTAAAATGTATCAACAAATTTTAAATATACGACTTGATAATTTAGGAGATTACAAAATATACAAACATAAATGATAGATTTCTAAATAGAATGCATTAGACAAGTTTCAGCAATGTAGTTACAATCCTTCTCTAGAAAAGTGTACAAAATTGAGATCTAAACTAGCACTTTAACCAGACTTTAACCAGAGCGAAATTCCTGGTAAAATTTCTGGCATAAAAATATGAAATCTAAAGGGGTAACTCACTTTTTCTTAAATTTTAAGAAAAGCAACTTTACAGCAGAATCGGTATAATTATTTTCTATCTATTTTCTGGTCTCGTCAATCTGACAATGAAGAGGATGTTTGAAGGGCTCGAAGCCCAACTCCGTGAAGCCAGTTGGCTTAGGCGAGGTAAGGTTAAATCGTTTTTCCTTTGGCACTGTTTGGATAAGCTAGTTTTCCCAATTACAGACAAACTTTTTTAGTCGTTTTGAGCAATTTGAACTGATTTTGACCATGCCATCGTGTTCGCCATATAAAGGTCGATCAAAAACCGCTGTTAACAAATTTGAAAATAAATTGAGTTACCTCGTTTCCCCCCTCTATCCAAATATCATAAGCATGTATTGTAATTTTGCACATACATACACACACAATGAGACAGAGCGTGAAAAAGAGATCGCAAAACTTTTCTACAATTTATATTTCATACACGACCAAGTAAATGTAAAGAGTCTATAGATCTTTTATCAAGGAATAATTTAAATAAATATAACTTATTGAGAAGTTAATAAATGATGTTGCTCAGTTGAATAAGAGAAAACCAAATTATAGATTATTTCTAATGATTCGGTAAGACAGGCTAAAGATGGTGAATACAACAGATGCTTTAAGTACTACCAGCTCCTAAGTTTCCATCCTGAAGGAATATGACTGTGGTAGATAACTTATTTAATCTTTTAACTGCCTCACATGGACCTTGTGAGATCTACAGATCCTATTGGGGTTCATCCAGCCTCTATAGAGTTGGTGCTCTTAACTCTCGAAGGCTTGTAGACGTTCAACTTGGTAGTGGTGTAGGCTCTTCCTTTTTTTTTAAAGTATAAAGTAAGTGAACAATTGTAATTAAAACACTAAATTGAGAATTATTGAAACAAGTATTTTAATTATAAAATAAACCAACTAATAAATGATTCCAAAAAAGGTGTTACTGGAAATTAAAAAGAATCCTACGTTTGGTATTTAAAACTAAAAGAAACTTGAGTTCACGATGCATGTTTACGATTGAAAAATATTATTTTAAGCAGTAACAGATAGGTTTTTTTTGGTAGGTATAAATAATTATACTATATTAATAACTAAATTAAATGCCTAAATATTTCAGATTAAACTCGGAATGGACTAATAAAAATAACATCACCTTTTCTAGAGCAAAACATTTAAACCATATTCTACATATCTCCCTAATCAAAGCACATTAATTACAACTTATCATAATCTTTAATTAAGAATAATTATTATTAAAGATTAAAAGAAACATTTGCCCTATTAAACACTAATGAACATTTTGATTGTTATTAACGTGTTGAGATCTTAAGATGATTAAGAAGAATTATTTTGAACGGCTTTGCGTGCCTTTGAAGAATTCGCACCCGCTTTGATAAACGCCACTCACAGTCTATTATTCTGTGATAACCTTTTATAGCACTGCAATTAAATTAAAAAAACTACTCAAGAGTCCAGTTATCGCTGGTGCTGTATAAAATATTGATTGTTCTATTTCGTCGGTGTTTTTACCAGGCTTTTATCGAAAATCAAATGCCAAAAATTCAGAAATAAATACTTAAAGTATAAACTTTACTATTAAAATCTATGAAGGGTCTTGGATTCAGACAACGGTTGTGCAGAGAAGTGATTTTCCCAAGATCTCAATCAATACCTCGGGTTTCTCCCAATTTTGTTTACCAACGTTACAGAGGCTAAGTAAGCTAAGCTAGAGGAGGGCATGTAGGTCCCACAAGGTGGGGGTTTGCAGATTAAATAATTTGTCTGTCTCAAGAAGAATGAAAAACGACTCTGTTAGCACGGCGATTCAATACGTTACACACTGAGCTAACCTGCTCAAAAATAAACGTAATAGAAAAAATAAATTGTGATTTGATTTGATATAAAAAAAAGCTGATCTCCGATTTCTTTGGGACAGCAAAGCAAATAAATATATCTATCTTAAATGGAAGTCAAAGTCCATTTTTATATTTATTTATTATATATTATTTTATTATATGGTATATAGTTTATTATTACGGTTATAATAATAATATAAATGTAGAATATAATTTTTGAAGAGTATGAATCGATCTAAAATAATATTTATTCCTTACTTTTTATTATTACAACAAAATTTTTTAATGATTTTAAAGTATAATAACGGTAAAAATGACTATTAACGGATTAAATATAGTGCATAATGTAATGAAAATTATCAAAATCAAGAAAAAAAGAATTATCAGAATGCAATTACAAAAATAAAACAAAAAAGTCCATGTCTCTAAAATAATGAAAAATGACCTGCCAGTCATCGCTTCGTCCATTGAGGCGTCATTGGAAAGATACGCCTACAAAATTACATGAATTAGATCGAGTACAGCTAATCTCACGTCAACAGAACAGACAGACATCATGCTGAGGCAGCAACCTCAATCCAAGACGTCAATCAAATGCTCAATACTACTATTTGATAGCACGTCTTGGACTGAATTTTTCTTAGTACATACCGATTTCCAATAACATGCCGATTAGTTATTTTCCGATTTTAATTAATTCTTTTTTTATTTATCTAAAAGGACCATTGTACATATGAAATCAATTAACAATAAAATATAATTATACTAAAATCATAAAACATTAAACTACATTAAACCCAGCAATATTAAATATATCATGTACTAATTTGGAGCCTAGAGGAATTCAAATAAATTGTATGTATTTAGAATGTATTGTTAAAAAGAATATTTATAACATATATCAAGCAACTAAACTTAGGGAACTCGAAGGCTCGATGCAAATACCAGCAATATCAGCTTACACACTTCCGTCCAAGGATCACTACACAAAACCAATTCCACCAGATCACTCTTAACGCAACCCTCCCATCTACGTTTTATTCTAGCTTTTAGCCGCGGACCGGTACTACCCGCCAGAAGGAACAAACCGATCCTCTTCGATCGGAACTATACTTTACAGCCAAAATCAAAGGAGAGGGGAGTGACGCTCGGAGCGCAGCACTTGCTGTTTGATCGCCGAGCTGGACTGTTCTACCAGACCTTCGCAGCTACGACCGCTTGCCGCTTTCAAGCCGATATTCTTCATTGAGAACGTCCAGCGTCCAGGAGGTCTTGCAGCCTGTCATGCACCAGGAGCTAGGCTGAGACACCAGATGAGAGGATAGTTGGTATAGAGAAAACACAAATCGTGAGTCCTATTTCAGTATCATAAGACCTCAAATCGCCGACTAATACGGCTGCTGATGATCAACAACTCATTGTGTTATATGAGACCGAAAGACAATTCACGCTAATTAATCGTATTAACCCTTCAGGCCGTGATCACTTAAATTCTTCATTATATCGTTCATATTTATTTGTTATATCTTGGCCATAATGCTAGCATGGAGCAATCTCTGTTAATGTTTCTTACCGCTCCTATTCAATGTTAATTTTTAGTATTAGTAATTAATCATATTTGTTCATTAGATCACTATTTTGCATGTTTAGTCTGTAAGGTCTTCTTGTATAATTGCTATCATTAAGTTTAATCATTTATCAATTATTGCTTAGTTAAGAGAAAGATATTCATATGTCCTTAAAATTAATAAACGCTATGTTAATATCTGAGATTTCATTCAAATCCCATTGTAGTTAAATTTACTTCATATTAAATTTTATTCAGTCTAATCACACCCTAACACTACCCTTCAGGCGCTTCTTAGTCGGTACAGCGCTTACTAACTATTTAGGAATCCGTTCATTACGAAGCCCAAAAATTTTACAAGTCTATCTCAAACTTCGCGATGTTTAACACTTCAATAATATTGGCCGGGTGTATGCTCCGCAATTCCTAGAATATCCTAAATTCTACAGCAGTCTCATCGATTTTTTGAACGTTATTAGTTATTTTTTAATACCTAAGGACGTTTCTTGTCCTTCAGTGTTAGCGGCCTCGTTTAAAATCCGTAAAGAAGAGTTGGGATGATGATGATTTTACAAATTCTGATTTTTGGATTTTTGAGCTAAGAGACGAGATTAAATATCAACTTATGAGTTTAAATATCAATATTTGTTAGTAGAATATAATGACTGTGGATTACATAAACGACAAAATAAAACCGTAAATAATACAAAAATTATCTCGATGAATATTTAAAAAAAAAAACAGTAGGCAATGCGTCAGTATTGCGCATACAATTTTACATTTCATTGCGAATGGTGAAAAGTGGAATTCATAATATGTATAATAATATCTGGATGTTAATTTAGATCTAAATGTTATTTTAGTATAATAAAATATTCAAGAAATTTAAATTTAAAAATTCATCTGACATACGTATTTAAAAATATATTCTGAAATATTCAATGTAAACCAGTAAATATTTTATGTTTAAAATACATTCTCTAATTTATTCAAATATATTCCAGCTATTCAGGAATTTATTGTAGGGTCGGAAAATTGATAAATTTTCATAGCGGTGCTGTACAAGTAGCTATAATTAATAATTTATTTGATAACTTTAACGTTATTTACTGCTTTGATAGGTGATTCATATTGTCGCACTTCGTGCTTAAATAATATAAAATTAATTATCTTGACCTGTACTATTACAACCTATAAATGGCCTTAGTTTCTGTACATATTAGAGACTGTACTGTTTCTAATATAACATTTGTTCAAGGAGGTTATTTGTCCGAAATCACGCTCAACCGCCAGGATTTTCCCCTAATTAAGACTACGCACTTAACTACTGAGTGAGCCCAGATGGGTCTGTAGATCACAAGATCTTTGGCAATTAACAGATTATATAATTTATACGGATTAGGACATAACGTAACATCTACTCTCCATATTATTCTACCCCGCTCCTTAATTTAGAAACCATACTAAATTGAATCACCAAAATAAAATCTAATTGAGGCATTTATTAGTGTTTTAGTTCTGTCATTTTATTCATGCATAAAAGAAAAATAAAGCAATAACTAACACTGGAATGGAACACTTCAATGGAACTAACAGAGCAATTTAAATCACAAAAAAAATAGTCTATTTAATGATTTTGTTCGTATTCAGCAATCATACCAATATTCCAGAAATATATAGAGAATCAAATGGTTGGGTTAACTATATAGGCATCATAAACCAACTTCAAGAGGGCGGACCTGTGGTCTAGTGGTCATCATAGCAACAACTAAGCCCATGATCGCGAGTTCGTAGCCCGGCAGGTGGTTATGGAATTTTTTTTAAGGCAGTAAAAAATCATTAGTTATGCCGTCCTTCGGCAGGGACGTTAAACGGAGGTCCCGAGCCTAGACGATGTCAGGTAATGCTTAAAAATCAGAATCTTCAGTAAACCTAGGTAGGCAAAATTTGGAACTCCCACTGTAGCATCGTCCGATTGATTAGCCATTGCAGCATAAGGTGACGTCAAATGAATAAACAACAACCAACTTCAAAGTATCGTATCTGAACATCTATATATCTGGAAACCAAATATACTAGGTATTCGCAGGTACGCCGCATTTGCTTTGAACATATGACAGATAATTTCTTACAAGACAAAATATTTCAAATTCTTACATCAAACGGACCTATTTTATGTTTTTATATTCAACTTTATATAAATGAGGCAAGATTGTGAAACCACATTAAATCATAACTATTCTAAAGATAAAAAGTTTAATTTTTTTTATTACACATTAATAAAACAACTCTGAATTAAATGTTTTCTACACGAAGATGGTTTAATAATGTCAACAACAGAATATTTTTTCTTTCTTTTTTCATTCTTTTTCAATGTATTTGACTCAGAGAAGGTATGTTGACCTTTGGAAAGGTATCGCAGTGAAGTGTATGTATGTTGATTCAATACGACACAGATTGTGGTGGATTGTATTTGCCACGGATCTACCACCAAATCCCCTCGGGTGAAAGAAACTGATATAGAATCTGGTCAGGAACGTTTTATCTTATAAGGTTTTCCAGACTGAGGTTTACCCATGACAAGGTTGTTTTTTTTTCTTTTTACTTTTCTAGGTTCGCTGGAGAATATTTTAATACATATTGCCATTGAAAAGTCTAGGTAGCTAAAAATGGTTGTCCTAGATTCCATTGCTGGTGCCAATAGAAAAACCCCTCTTTCGTCTACTTCTTGTTTCTCTGAGAGGAACTGCCTAAGTCCAAACTGGAAACGATCACTGACGTAGAAAAATAGATTTTTTAATTATTAAAAATAAAATAGGACGAAAATATAACCAATTTACATAATTCAGATGGTCAAATAATATAGCAATATTCAATAATTAGATATCAAAAACTCAATCAGTAAATAGCAAGTTAGCATAGTTATCACACTAATATTTTAAAAGAAATGAGTAATATTCGGCTTTAAAAATCTCAATTCCGATCATGACAATAATTTTATAACTAGTACAAATGTTATCATCTTGAAAATAGTCTTTCCCCCTCCCACCTCCTTTCTAATACCAAACAACTTAATCCAACTCGAAAATATATGAATTTTTTATTAAAATATGTTTCATTTTAAGACATATTAATTATTAATGTAATTAATAATTAATATTAATTAGATATAACCTTGTGATTATAGCTTAAACATTTAAAAACCTACAAATTATATCAATTTACAATTTTTTTTTATATTTTATTATTCTTATGATCGATGATATCTTATGATTTATTATTCTTATGATATTTATCTCTAGTTATGAGGCCAAAACCCACATCACCTCATACAGTCTAGACCCTTTTCCTAGAAACTTAGAATCAGCACTTATTTTCCTATATAAGGCAGCTCCTTATCCCAGTTCCTCAGTGTTAGTCACTCTTCCGGTCATTACAGTTACTCTCATAGCCGATCCTCTTTTATTGTACAGTGTCATTTATAATTGTTTATAATTGTTTATAAAAGTGTAACTTTGTATTTTTATGACAAATAAATCTTTTTTTTAATCTCAACGGTTCAACCCCCATAATTGGCGCCCGTGAACAGGAACTGCATTTTTACAATCGCAGATCGAACCTTTTATCGAAAAACTTCTTCGATAAGTTTTTGAAGTTTTTGTGAATTCGAAATTAGGATTTTCACCTCGAGATCCTCACCTGTGAAGAAACCTGGATATTGGCGTACCTTTGTAGGATTACCACTCTTCAGATCTTCAGATTTCGACAAGCCTTCTCACCCCGAGCGACTTGGAAGTAGCAGAGACCTTCAACCTTGGCAGGACTCACTGACCTCAGGTATCCAGCTCAAGGACGGATCTACCACCCCGGAGATCTACATTGTGAGATTGAACTGTGAGTAATTTTAAGATTTATTTTGTAATTTTATGTCTGATGACCATATCATTGATTATTTAATTGAGAGAGTTAATATATTGAATATAAGTACCATGGCACATTTTCAAATTAAATCGGCAGATTATGACCATATCCCAAATTTTAATGGTAACTCGCACAATTTACTAAAATTCGTGACAGTGTGTAGACAAGTTCACCAAATAGTATGCAAACCAGATAACTCATATAGGGAAATAAATGAACAAAGACTATTAAGTAAGATTTTAGCAAAATTAACAGAAGAAGCGGATTATATTAATACAACATGCGAATTTAATCATGTAGAGGAACTATTACACTATTTAGAGACGACTTTTAAGGACAGTAGGTCAATTGAACAACTAACATTTGAACTTTTTAATAGCAAAATTTATAACAAGGAACATCCTTTAGATTTCCTTCATAGAATCGACAAGATCAGAACGTTAATTATTTCTAGACATAGGATAGAAAATACGACGAACAGAGAAACAATCATTTCAGCTTTAGAAAAGAACATTCTTTATCACTTTTTTACCAATATGCCCTTACACATACGGACTTACCTAATGACAAAGACCGACAAGTTAAAAACTGTGGATGATTTGAGAAATCTTATCCAAAATGAGAATCACTTACTATTTGACGATTTAATTAGCTCAGGAAACATGAGACGTCCCGGAGAACATGAGAATAAAAAACACTTCGAAAGGAAAAAATATGATCATAATAAAAAACGTTTTAATAACTGGCAACCGCCTAATAGTCCGTACAACCCTAACTTTCAAAACAGACGCGAATTTAATTATAATCCTCGGTATGAAAATAATAACCATAATAATCATTATCGAAATAATTACCAACAATATAATAAAGAATGGCCGCGTAAGGATAACAGAAACTTCAACGGTTCAGGACAGCATAGACATCCGAACCAAAACCAAAATCAAAATGACCGTTCTGTCGTCACCATGAAAACAGTTAGCGCTTTTGAAAAACCTAAGCAACCAAATTTCCAGATCGGACAGGAAGATCCAAGAGACTTGGAAATAAATAGATTAAGGGAACAACTAGAGAAGCTCGACCCGAACAATTCTTTTTTAGATCGAGGCCCGCCGGACGATCAAAAAACATAACCAAAATAAATCAACTCCCATATGTTATAGACCACGCGGATAGAAAATGGCTAATAGACACAGGCTCATGGAAAAATTATATTAGACCAGAAATAGTACCCCTAAACGTCCCAAGAGAAAAAGAAAATTTTATAATTAAAACAGCCGCCGGAGAAGAAATCGGTACGGAAACGATTTCGGTATATTGTAAAAATAATTTTTTAAAATCCCCGGAAAAAATAAAATTCTATTTGTTTGACTTTAGTAAAGACTTTGACATACTCCTCGGGAACGAGAGTATGAAAGAGATGAAATTCAACATCGATTTTGAAACAAAAATAATTAAAACCGCGTATAATGAATTTACATTTGTAATGGAAGACGAAATCGTCGAACTCAATTTAAAAAAAGGAATCAACGAAATTGAAATTAACCAAAATAAAGGCTTATATTACATACACTATGAAGATGACAAAATAAAAATTAATCCCGGACTATACGACAAAAATTTAATTATAGAAAGTAACGTAAACGAAACAATACACCTACCACTTTATTACTTTCAAAGAGAAGAGGTAGAAATAATCAAAGACGAGAAATTAAAAGTAAAAAACGCGAATATCATAAAAGAAATCCCGAAATTAATAAGATCAGATCACATACCCCCAAAAGAAAAAGAGACATTAATAAAATTACTAGGGAAATATCCCAACGTTTTTAAAACAGAAAACGACCCGCTATCAGCGACAGACTTATCAGAACATAGGATAAAAACTAAGACTGACGACCCGATTTATTCCAAGAATTACAGATATCCCCATCAATTCAGGGAAAATATAAGGGAAGAGATAAATAAAATGTTAGAATCAAAAATCATACAACCAAGCAATTCACCATACAATGCACCCGTTTGGATAGTTCCGAAAAAGACAGACGCATCAGGCAAAAGAAAAGTTAGAATGGTTATCGATTACAGGAAATTAAACCGTGAAACCATCCCAGACAAATATCCTTTACCCAACATCGAAGACCTTTTAGGAAAATTAGGAAAAGCGACGATTTTTACAGCAATGGATTTATGTTCTGGATTCCATCAGATAAAAGTGGAAGAAAAATCGATACAAAAAACTGCATTCTCGACAGACCAAGGACATTTTGAATTTTTGCGCATGCCTTTCGGACTTTGCAACGCGCCAGCCACATTTATGAGGGCTATGAATACCCTTTTTTCAGACTCTAACAATGTTTTAGTATATATGGACGACATCATAGTATTTTCAGAAAACTATAACGACCATTGGAAGCACCTAGAGGCAACACTCCAAAAACTCGCGAAACACAATTTAAAAATACAACTGGACAAGACCGAATTTTGCAAAAGAGAGTTATTATTTTTAGGACACATAATTAGTGACAGAGGAATTGAACCGAATCCCGAAAAAATTAAAGCAATAAAAGAATTTAAATTACCTAAAACGGAAAAACAAATTAAAAGCTTTCTCGGACTCACCGGATTTTACAGGAAAATGATAGAAAACTACGCGAAAATAGCTTCACCGTTAACTAAATGTCTACGGAAAGACCAAAAAGAGATTAACCCCGAAAAATTTAAAGACGCGTTTGAAAAACTTAAAGAATTAATTTGTAGCGGTCCTATATTGCAAATCCCGAACTTTGATGAAGATTTTTATTTAACTACGGACGCGAGTAATTACGCTATCGGAGCGGTATTAGCACAAAAGAAAGACGGAAAAGAACTCCCGGTTTGTTTCGCCTCGAGAACACTAAATAAAGCCGAACAAAATTATTCAACAACGGAAAAAGAATGCCTTGCCATCATTTGGGCATGTCATCATTTTAGACCATACTTATACGGAAGAAAATTTACAATTTATTCGGATCACAAACCGCTAGAATATTTAAAAACGTGCAAAACTCAAAACGCGAGATTAATTAGATGGAAATTATTATTAGAAGATTTCGAATACGATATTAAATATATTAAAGGTAAAGCAAATAAAGTCGCGGATCATCTATCGCGTTACCCCATCGATAATTGTAATTCAGAAACCCCGGAATTTGACATCCATCATACGGAAAACTCCCCATTAAATTACTCAAGAGAAATAGTGGACCTCATGCGAGAAATGGGAATTAGCGAAAGTAATGAGAATAATAATAATGAAAATAACAACGGAAATAATAACGAAAATAATAATAATGAAAATAACGACGGAAATAATAATGAAAATAATAATAATGGAAATAACGACGGAAATAAAAATGGAAATAATAATAATGAAAATAACGACGGAAATAATAATGAAAATAATAATAATGGAATTAATAATAATGGAAATAATGATAATGGAAATAATGATAACGGAAATAATAATATTACGGACGACACTCTGTCATTAGCGACACAACATTCTTGTGAATCCTCAGATAACAGAATATTACTAGTAGACGATAGAACTAGACCAATAAACGTAGAAAAAAATCAGATAATAATTCGGAAAGGACACGAAGACTTAAAAACAGAAAAGATATTTATTAATAAGCAACGTTATACAATAGAATTCACATGGCCTTACCACGAAAAGGACGAGGATATAGAAAATAAACTACTACAAATCTTCAGACCTAATCAAACTTATGGCATATACTGTTCGCCAAAAACGAACTACATAGAGAGCGAAAATAACTGGTATGAAGCTTTATTTAATAAAATTGCTACAATAATAAGAGAAAAATTCCCCACTAACAAAATTAAGAGGTATTATAAATTTGTACCAGACGTCAAAAACTCGCAAGACCAAAAATCACTTATTCTGGACTACCACATCAGTAAGACGTGTCACAGAGGAATTAACGAAACGTATTTAGTACTGAAAAATAGATTTTACTGGCCCAACATGAAGGACCACATCACGGACATCATAAACAAATGTGACACATGCGGACAAGCTAAGTACGACAGACGGCCTGTCAAACAAAAATTCGCGATTACACCAACACCCGACAGACCATTTGAAGAATTAATGATGGACACGATCCACATGAACAATTATTACATATACATATTGACGGACACATTTTCAAAACGCATTTTTGCCCGACACTCCGACGTTTATAATGCCATAGAAAGCATAAACACATTAAAAGAATACTTGACTTATTTTCCGAAACCCCAGACAGTAACCTGCGATAACGGCAGAGAATTTGACAATAATTTATTCAAGGACTTTTTAAAATACTTAAATATAAAAATACACTTCACTACACCGAACCACCCAAATTCATTAGGACTATTAAATCGAGCAAGCTCGTCCCTTCTCGAGATCCTAAGACTAATAAACATAGAAAATAAAGAGGATAACGATAAAGAAAAATTACGACAAGCCATAATAGCTTATAACAACTCGTTGAACCAAAATTTAAAAATGACCCCGAACGAAATAACATTTGGAATTAATAATGAATTATATAATGAATCGCCAGAGATTCAAGAATATCTGGTACACGACTACCATAAGAAAATGAGACAGCTCCACGAAATAACAAAAAATAAAATAATGAAAAATAAAGAAACCGTAATTAACAAAAGAAATGAAACAAGAGAAAATCTGGAGATACCAGAAGAAGTTTTTATTCAACATCAAAGAAAAAAGAAAGTCGATCCCAAGTTCCAGAAAGGAAAATACAATTTAGGAAAATTTCAAGGTAAAAATAAGAAAAAACAGAAAAGAATACACCCAGACCAGGTAAAGAGACCTAAGAAAGTAATAAAAAGAAAAGTTAAAGCCAAACCACGAGACATTAATAATGAAGACATATTTAGAGTAATCGAGGAATTAGACCAATCTGCTACTGTTACAGGTACAGAAAATGACTTCGACTTTGACGAAGATCTTCTACCTCCTGATACTCATGGTCCAGACGAACTCACTATACATCCAAGACTTATCTGACGGACCAGGTGCATCTATGATACAAATGAACCCATCCTACATTCTAGAAGACTGGTATACTTTTTTGCATTATAAAAATTTGACAAACCTTACGGAAGAGGTAAAATTATTAAGAATCAACATTAACCTATTAACAATAGACAGACAGAATAAAAACCTTTACACCATTATAGAACATAAATATAACACAATTTTAGAAAAACTTAGTCATATCACGAACATTAGTAAAACAAGTAGGACAAAAAGAGGCCTAATAAACGGACTAGGAACCGCGATCAGTTGGCTCACCGGTAATATGGACGCTAACGACAAGGAAAAATATGACAATATCCTAGACAAAATAGAACAAAATATGTATCATATTGAACATAATGAACAAGTTAGGTTAGGACTGAATAATAAACTAATTTCAAAAGTTAATAAAGAAATAATTATTTTAAACAAATATAAAGAAAACATTAACAAAATAAACAATTTTACTGACATGGCATTAACAAAATTGATGTACCACGACTTCCTAGCCATATTAAATCTGATAGATTCTCAGATAAGCGACATTGAATCATCCATAGAACAATGTAAATTAGGAATGACACATCCTAGCATTTTAACTACAGACGAACTAAGACATTTGCATATTCCCTACGATGAACCTATAACTCAAAGCACCGAACTGAATTGGTTACTCAGTTCTACGTTCTGTTCACTATCAAAAAATGGTTTAATCTATTATTTTATCAAAATACCCTTGAAAACGTTGCCAAGAACGACTTATTATTCATTAGCATATCCTGTAAAGAGGAACCGTAAAGTTTTTTCTATAAAAATAAAAAATGAAATTATCATCAGATATAAAAATTCAATTTATAATGGAGATTGTGTAAACTTTGACTCTCGACATTATTGTAAAAATATGATAGAAATTAAGGATAAATGTACACTAGAACTAAGCAAAAATGTAGAATTAAGCAACTGTAAATTAGTAGAAATTAAGAACGATTCTTTCATAAAACTTATACCCATTTTGAAACAATATTTATTTTTTAACATATCTTCTGTAAAAACTAGTACATCAGACAAAATGCAATCGCATAACCTTCCTAATACCTGTTTAATAAATCTTAATAGAAATGAACAATTTATAAATATTAGCATACCCTTAACCTATATAGATAACATAAATATTCCAATGCTATCACCTTTTGTAATTAGTGACAAAAATATTATTAATACAAATTTGACTTTTGATGAATTATCACAAATAGATTTAGGCACAATAGAAATAGAAACTTTAGAACCCTATGATATTACTGTAAGTCAAATATTTTCTTTTATATTTTATATTGTATGTATGTATCTTTTATTATTTCATTTATTTCAAATATGTAATAGAATTAAGAAACATTGTTCCCAAAGTGCCACCTTATCCTCAACCCAAGATCCTATCCCTGAACCTCCTCAACATTTTGAAGGCAGAGCTAGAGCATGGTTCCAGGCACTTACATTCTAAACAATCGACTTAATTACTTTTATTATTTTTATTTTAAAGTTCAGTGGACTTCACTTCATTAAGGAGGGAGGAGTTATGAGGCCAAAACCCACATCACCTCATACAGTCTAGACCCTTTTCCTAGAAACTTAGAATCAGCACTTATTTTCCTATATAAGGCAGCTCCTTATCCCAGTTCCTCAGTGTTAGTCACTCTTCCGGTCATTACAGTTACTCTCATAGCCGATCCTCTTTTATTGTACAGTGTCATTTATAATTGTTTATAATTGTTTATAAAAGTGTAACTTTGTATTTTTATGACAAATAAATCTTTTTTTTAATCTCAACGGTTCAACCCCCATAATTTCTTCAAAATTAAAATATTTACAAATATTTGTGTTTTAAAGAGAAAAGATTTATTCTGGCCTGGATTCAAACCCGGGCCTCTAGAACGGTGCTCAAACCCTCTGAGCTACCAGGCTCGTAACCCAGACAAATCCATTCTCTTCACCGATCCTCCATGTTCTCGCAATTTTTGCTATGTATACATAGGAAAGAATGTTCATTGAATATTACTTTAATTAGGATCTCGTTGACTTTCGTCGATTTTATATTTATAATTAATCTTTTATTTATTATTTTTTTTTATAGTGATTATTCATAAATATTTATATTTGGAAGAGAAAAGATTTGTCCAGGCCGGGATGGTCATGGCCGAGCTCAGATGGTTAGAGCATCACGCTAGAGATGCGGAGAAGACCCGGGTTCGTATCCCGGCCAGGACTAATCTTATCTCATCAAAATAAAAATATTTAAAATTAATTATCACCAAAAGAATAATAAATAAAAGATAAATTATAAATATAAAATTGACGTAAGTCAACGAGATCCTAATTAAAGTAATGTTCAATGAACATTCTTCCCCGTGCGAGAACACGAGGATCGATGATTAGAATGGATTTGTCTGGCCTGGTTACGAGCCTGGTTTAGAGGTTATGTATATGTATATATGTATATATGGTTTAGAGCATCACGCTAAAGATGCGGAGAAGACCCGGGTTCGAATTCCGACCAGGACAAATATTTTTCTACAAAAAGAAAATTTAAAAATAATCACCATCAAAAGATATATAAATTTGCAATAGATCGCTTTTTCTATTTTCTATTTAAAAAGCTCCAATGTGAGTGATAAAGGACAATTATACATCTATATGTAGATACTTTTACAAAATAAATAGGAATCATTAAAAAAAAAAAGTTAGAAGACTCAGTAACCACTAGACACTAGACATGCATATTATAAATTATTATGAAGATTACTATAAATCCCATTTTAGTTTTTTTGATTAACTTCGTTGGAAACCGTTTCTATTCAGATTCAAATTCAATTTTCAAACCCGTGTATATCGATGGCCTTTCTAATAATATGATTTAGTGATAAATTTAATAGTTAGAATGGCCATGTTTTAATCCCCAATAAACCACAAAATTCATCTGATAATAATTACTTATTTAATATTTTTATAGTTAATTTTAATCTATTTTAATTATAACTTAATCGAGCGTTTATGCCATGCACACCTACTAGATTTATAAACTTCTTCGGTATACTCTTCCCATTCAAGCAAGCGGTCGATGGAATTAAAAGCATTTTCAAAATAAAAACAAAGCTGATTAACTGCCTCATTGACTTCTAATTTATTTCGGAGTGTTTGGTGTAAATGAAAGTAGTAGATCAATAGTTAAACGGTTTCGTCTAAAACCGCTTTGGGAATCTTCGATAATTTCCTGGACGCACTCCGTGATTCGACCAGTGATGAAATATATCTCAGCAAGCCAGTTGGAGTTACGTTCAGTGATCGTTAATACAATCCGCATTTTTTTCAATTTTTACAGATCTTTTTAATCCTTGAAACCTTCAACTTCAACGGAATAATTTGTAAAATTTCTCTGGACATACGGTATACATTATGAAGAAGATTTTAGAGGGTACGGTATTCTTTCAAAAAGTATTTTGGAATAAAAATTATTTGAAAAATTAAAAATAGGGATATCTAGTTTTTATGAAAATAATAAAATAATGTCTTGCCTCAGAAAGTTTTTGAAGTATAATGACTTTATTTTCTCATCATAATTTAAAAATAATATAAACAAATTACATTTTAATTATAGCTGAGCATATTCGCCTAACAACTTTGTTTCTGACGGTCTATTGTAAGTCGAGATAAAAGAATACTTAAATGTCCCTTCCTTTCTTTTTTTGTATTTCGCTTCACAGCTTCTTGCTCATTATTCTTAACCTGTGCTTTCCTTTTCCTCTCTGGGAATCTTTTACTTCAGAAATAAGAAGAAGGTTCTACCTCATTATTCCAAGCAGCAGTTTTAATTATTCTTTATTCTGCAATACTATATAACGCGTTAGCCCATATCGGGATTTAGTAGAATTTGAGAAAACTATAAATAAAAATTTATTTTCCTACAGAGGGTGTGAAGCGAACGAAGGTGATAAAAATAGGTATCAAAGGGTCACTAGAGCAGCGGTTCCCAAACTGGGGGGCGTGAGGACATGTCAGGGGGTGGCGCGAGACAAGTTGAACATTAAATTAAATTTAAGTAGTCTTTCTAAAATTCTAAATTATCCATGATGTTTACAAAATTGACCACTTTGATATAATGGACAAACCTTCATTATTGTTAAAATATTTCAAAGTGTATCCTCTGGAAGCTCTTCTTTTACATTTGCCTTTTTCAAGCACCTATTTGTGCAAAAAAGCATTTTCAACACTTGTGGCAATTAAAACAAAGTATCGGAATAAACTTGATGTAGCTAATGACTTGCGTTGTGCACTTACTAAAATTCAGCCACGAATAGGCATACTAGTAAGAAAAATGGAAGCCCATCCATCTCACTAACCAACCTAATATATTTTTCTCTTATTAATAATTTTTGTATTTTATGAAAACTGATATTGTTGTACCTTATGGTAGTATAAATAAATGTTTTGTTTTCAATGTAATACTCATTTGTTTTTATTTTGTTCCTAGGCCCACAGAATTGATTGTTAAGGGGGGGGCGAGTAGCTTTCATTTCAACAAAAGGGAGGCGTGGTACAAAAAAGTTTGGGAACCCCTGCACTAGAGTAAGAATCAGTATATCTCACGATGATGCTGACAACTCTAAGAGTACCTTCAAAGGAAGCCGAAGGAGAGAACTTAAAAAAATTAGAATAGAGGAGTAGGAGAGAGTGTTTAGAGGAGAATGGTTAGAGGCTTGGAGGAGGAGAACATTGGGCAACTAAGAAGATAAGGCTTGTAGGAGGAGGACATTGGACAACTAAGAAGATAAGGCTTGGAGGAGGAGGAGGACATTGGACAACTAAGAAGATAAGACTTGGAGGAGGAGGACATTGGACGACTATGAAGATAAGGCTTGGAGGAGGAGGACATTGGGCAACTAAGAAGATAAGGCTTGGAGGAGGAGGACATTGGACAACTAAGAAGATAAGGCTTGGAGGAGGAGGACATTGGACAACTAACAAGATAAGGCTTGGAGGAGGAGGACATTGGACAACTAAGCAGATAAGGCTTGGAGGAGGAGGACATTGGGCAACTATGAATATAAGACTTGAAGAATGGAAGATGAGAAAACACAGAAGGCAGAAAACAGATACTCTGGCGTGGACACACATACACTGAAGATAGGGAGACCTGAAAGATGCACTTATCATCAGACCTACCTGAAGAAGCATCTGATATCTATCTCTTTCACAGATAAGTCTTAGTCGTGTTTAAGCTTTTTATGACAATGCTATCACTTAGAATCATTCATAATAATGTTTTTATGCAATTATTAAATCGAAATTATTGAGGCCTTGACATTGAAAAGGTAATTTTTCAAGTGAAGCAAAAAAAATTTTTTTTTACTTTTACCTTTTCCAGGCTAACGTCTCATTTGTATTGCATTGCATATATTAATTGAAATGAATAACATGTAAACAAAATTATATATGTATGTTCACTTCCTTTCTTCTTTGAAATAAATTTTCAAAATTTAGACAATTATAAATTAAAACCCACTATGGAATACACCAATAGCCATAATTACCAGAAATAAATATGTATTTTTCCTCATTTTCTTCCACGAAATTTAATTCATGGAAACCTTTCTACTGTAAAAATAATAAGCATCTATTTAAACCTGGCTATTTGATGAAATTGGTTTAAATAAGGAAAACTTTTTTCTCTACTTTAGTTAATTATTTCAAATAAAAAGGCTGAAAAGTACTTCAGGAAGAGAAACTTTGGAAATTCCGACTACCTGTTATAAAATACCTTTTAATTTTACTTTAATGTAAAAGTTAAATCAATATTGATGGATTCATTTTCTATCATTAATATCATCATTAATGGATACAACTATCATTAATATCATCATTAATGGATATGTATATAACTAATTCTATTATGGAAGATAATCATGCCTATCTTACTTAATTGCTCAAATATGTATTTTTAGTTTCGTTCAACCTTTCATTTTGGTGCTATATTATATCATGAAACAACAGATATATATCAAATCACAAATATCACAATGTTATTTAAATATAACTTTAAGAACTAATTTTTATTAAAAAAACACGACTTGAATTTATGCCTATCGGTTTGTATAATATTAATATACCACTAATAAAACAGATATCCCATAAACCAAAAATTTCATAAAAAATAAGTATCATTGTTCTAATTTAAAGAAGTCATATTTTACGGTAAAAACTTTCCTTCTGACACTTCTTAAGATTTATTTTTTAAATTTATTTATTGATATTTACAACTGGCTAAATAAAAAGGAGAACTCAACAAACCGTAAAAAAGAATTTTAGCGTTAAATTTAGTTTGGGAGAGTCCAGTAAATCTTGCGCATTTCTTGCCCAACATTGCGCATCATCCAAATTTTTTCAAATCATAAATATTCCTTATTTATGTGGCAAATACTAATTATAAATGAGAAGAAGAACCTTTTATGCCGGATAATATATTAACTTAAGCGATAAATGTAGTTTGGGTGAATACAGTAAATCTTGCGCATTTCTTGCACAATATTGCGCATCATCCAAATTTTATTCAAATCATAAATATTTCTTATTTATGTGGCAAATACTAATTATAAATGAGAAGAAGAACCTTTTATGCCGGATAATATATTAACGTAAGCGATAAATGTAGTTTGGGTGAATTCAGTAAATCTTGCGCATTTCTTGCACAATATTGCGCATCATCCAAATTTTATTCAAATCATAAATATTTCTTATTTATGTGGCAAATACTAATTATAAATGAGAAGAAGAACCTTTTATGCCGGATAATATATTAACTTAAGCGATAAATTTAGTTTGGGTGAATTCAGTAAATCTTGCGCATTTCTTGCACAATATTGCGCATCATCCAGATTTTATTTTGGAGAATTCACTGATCCAGTCCATCGGGTTTTCTGGATGGCTATGTATATTAGTTATGTCCAAATGATATTTTCATATTTCTTCTAAGACCAATTTTAGTGCTCCGGGTCTGTAGAGAGTTAGGGTATTTCAATATCCTAAGTTGAAGTTGATTCTGCGGTTGGCGGGTCGTTTCCGTTTAAAACAGTTTGGTTCCTATTAGGTTTCTTGATAAGTTAATTTCAGGTAGTGGGACTATCAACCCAGACTACATATCCTAGTCTGCTAGTGGGGCTGCCACCTTTATATCTGCAGACACCCACTCCCTACCTAGAAGATGTAACCCTGGGGTGTGTACTGTTTTTGAACTTGGGTGCGGAATTCTGAATTCGTGTACTGTGTGTATGATAGTGTGTGTTCCTCCAACCTGGAGGGCCAGAGGTTGATTGCGGTGCTAAGACCGGGCGAAGGGGTCACCACATCCGTACGCCTTGTTGATGATTTTAAGTGACAAAATTAATTGGTTAATGCTTAATATTGATCTAGTTTGACATAGAGTAACACTGAACTCCTCAATATTTATTTTATATCCAGTAGAAACTTCGAATTTTCTGTCAATGTTTGGCAAGCCAGGGCCCTCATAGAGCTCACCCAGCTACTCTATCTGGCCTGATCCAGTTTAGTTGAACCTGATCCAGGACAAATCACCTCCCTATACAACCGTTTTTCAAAAAACAGTAGTCTCTACCTTGTATTGAGCCCCAAACCCTTCAAGGGTTGTATTGGTTTTTTTTTTCAGGTTATACAATATTACGCACTAATGTTACATATAAAAAGAAAATATTTATTTTACATAATCATATATTCACAGTTGTGTCATGGATTAATAGCGACTTAAATAGTTAATATATCGATTTGTCTTTTCCTTTGGTCCTCTGTTATGATTTGAATGAAAAGTTGAAGTTGAGTTGATATTGGACAATTGTATCTCTTCACATGTTATACTTCAGATGTGATTCATGAGTATACTTTTTTTCTTTCTACGTATGAGTATACACTGCCTAATGATAATAATCAGGAGATTGCCTGACAGTAAAATAAAACATAATGACATGAGAGGCATGAAGGAGAACAGTATCCAGCGGTACCCCTCATGTGGCTCATTTAATTCCCTTTGGTAATAGATCCCTCATCCACGTTCTTTTTAATATCCTCCCTCTAAGACATTACAGTACAAATCTCTTGGTCACTAGTTCCGTAAATGGGTTTTGATGTCTGTTTAAAATAATAATACTTACTTTCAGTTATAACATTTTTTAAATTCGTCAATTAATTAGTCGCCTCTAATCCAACAAAAAAAGAAAAAACTAACAAAATCGATCAACGTTTTTAATAGTAGGGGAAGAACTAAAAATCAACTATCGTATTTATTCCTTTAATACATTTTACATTATTCAATTGTATAATTACTTTGTTCATCTATTTTACGTTATTCTGTAATAACCAATTACTTTGTTAATGAATCTTAAAGCATTCTGTTTGATGTAATAAAGTGCAGATTTCAATTTGATTTATAATTGAATTTTGAGCCACCGGCATACAAGGAAGTAATATGTGTTCCACATAAAATATTTAATTATGAATTTAGATTTGAATTAAAGTAGATTTAATCATACGCTTGCACAGCATCCTTAGGGTATTTACAAACCCTAGTGAATCGAAAGGGTCCTTCTGAACTCCTGAGTTGCACTCACAACACTTTAAGGATACTCTTTACTCCTCTGTAAAATATTTCAAAAAAATAATAATAGTAATCAGGCTTAGCGAACCCGAAGGCTCGATGCCGATACAACAAACTCCGCTTACGAAATTTCCGTCAATGAACTACTACCCAAACCCAAATTCTTTAGCTATTAACGCAATACTCCATCCTCACACGATTACCAGTAGGCACAGAGCTTATTAAGTTTTTAGAAACTTTTTGGTTTTTCAGACCAACTTTACAAGCCCATCTTAATCTTCGCGATGCCATCACTTATTAACCGGATGCATGCTCCACATTTCTGCATTGAACAATCTCCTAAATTCTCTAGGGGTTACATTCTTTTTCCGACCGAATACTCTTGGTAACAAATTATTTTTGAAAACCTGAAGACGTTCACATCCCTCAACATTAAGGGCTATGTTTCACACCTGTAAAGAAGAGTTTGAAGGATGATAGTTTTTTAAATTATGATTTTTAGATTTCGGGACAAATGACGAGAGCTAAGTAGTGTCGATATCGAAAAATAACAAAAATTTTCTGCCTTGAATTTCATTTTCTTTGTTTATCATAGACCTGAAGTGAATAAAGTTCTCGACATGATCTCTTTTTCTGTTATGACCATATAAGAGTACTTACACTTATTCCAATTTACTTCTAGCCCTATATCATTACATCACAAAAAAGGTATTGTATTAAAAACAAACTAAAAGTTAATATTTTTAGGCTTCAAAAAGTCCGAACAGCCTGACAGATCAGCTGGTGCCTGGACACCTGCTACAAGACTTCATAAACTAAATAGTTCGAGAAGATCCAGGAGGGAGAGCGGCCAGTTCGGATGTCCCCTGGCCTGGGATCATCAGTCATTAGAGATCTCGGACAACGGTCAGACAGGCACAAGAGAGGGGATGTCCAGCAACCTAAAGATGATGTTACAGCTGATTAATGATCTAACAAGCATTGGAAGTTTGGCAAGAATCATTAATTCGTACACCACCTTACTACATCATACACTAATAGCAAAAGGAAGGAAAAATTTTAAGGCTTTTGCAGCAGGAAATGCTCAATACTTCTTAACCAGAGAAAAATAATAAACACGACACAATTAAAAAAGAAAAAATACATATACATATTTTTATGGAAGAGCAATGGGGCACTGGGCTCATGATAACAAGTTTTATTTTCTGTTCAATCTTTTGTTCCATTAATTTATATTTTATTTTCGGAAATCATCTGTTTTCACTCAACATTCCTCAGTCGTTCTGTAAATTTCCTTATGATTCAGTAGTAGCATTTGGGTTTTGGTGGAGGTTGGACGCTGTTTCTGACTGGGGTCTTGTTCAACTATGGAGTTGGGATGTGTTCTTTTTTTCATTTGATTATTCTTTCCGCCCTGTTGTGCTTTAATTGTCAGAATGTCGGCAAGCATTTTAGTTTCCTGTTGTTATAGAAAATTAAGGATTTTTGTTTGTAATTTTTCCACTCGTCTCTTAACATGAGGCGTTCAGGATCAAAAGCGGATAGCTCAAATGTTCAAAAATTGACTTTTTTTTTAGATGATTTCGCTAGTTTAGTCAAGCAATGCTTTATACTCCGATACAGAACCGAAATAAGAAGATAGGAGAAGGCGGCAAAGTGTCTTGTTAGACACAATTGCTTCACTAAACTAGGGACACACGAGAAAAAGTTAATTTTTGGAGTTATCCGGTGTTTACAGTGAACACCTCATATATTTCACGTATCTTTTGAGCTTTTGCTTCAATATGAGAGAAGTGATTAGTTTTATTAAATAAAATTTCGGTTTAAAAATAAATTTTGAACATTTGAAAGATAATATCTATTATTATTCAAATTAAATTTCATCATTATATGTAAGTCATTCTTATGAAATTAAACTTAGAAACGAGTGACCAAGATATTGTCAATACAATTGCATTGTAGAGAATGCGAACAAAATCCATTTTTCCGTTTTCGATCTATAGCGATTGCTTTAGGATTGATAATTGATGTAAAATTCATATAGAGCCATCTATAAGGCACAAAACAAGGTATAAAGACGTTTAACTATACGTACTAATTTTGAATTTACCTAGAAACCGGGTATTTTCCTCACCTGAAAAATAGTGTTTTTCAGTGTCGGTACATTGCATCTGTATCAAACAAAAATGATTCCATAGGTCATTGAAATTATGATTCTTATCGCGGCATTTCTTTATTAGAATAAAATTTAAAAAACACAAACCACGGAAGGCCATGGGTTCAGTACGTGGTAGAGACTGGACTCTTTCTGAGACAACAGTCGTGCGGGGAGGTGATTTGTCCAAGACCACGCTAAACCGATAGGTCTTTAAAGTTAAGGATACCCCAAGGAGGTGGATAGTTCGTAGTGTCTGAGTGAGCCCCAGTAGTGTCCTAGATTCCAGAGGATCCAGCCACTAACAGATTAAATAAAAGTCTATCATACAGCGGAAATTGAACCCCAGATATTCGGAATACAACTCCGAGGGCAATAACGTTATATAAGAATTACAAAGAGATAACAAAATACCAAGCTTAAACGATAATATGAAACAATTCATTGAGCTTTGTCTCTGTAAAGGTTAGATTTTATTTTTTGAATGGGTGTAAGTTTTTTTTTTTAATCTAAGGTCATTAAAATCCTCCAATGGAAGGATCTAAAAATAAATAAAGTTAAAAACAGGGACCAGGAAAATTACTAATGAAATGCAGATAATAAATTCATACAATTAGTCAGTAGAATCGAGTTTCCTAATGAACATCTTCCTGATCCGCTGGCCTCTTAGCAGTCCCCACCTGGACAATTGTACACCTTTTTTTTTTCAATTCGAAACGGTTCCTTCATAATGAGGATCCTATGATCTCTAGCACAAAGCGCTTTAGAATTCTTTTACTTCTGCTTGGCCAGAGAACCGGAAAAGGCATTTTCCGAGATTACAAGTTCGCTTAGGTCTGAAATTCTTTTTTTTTTTTGCCACTACCTCAATTTTCTAATTAGCGAAAGAATAGAATCCAAGGAAGAGCAAGGCAGATTAGCTTTACTATAAAAATTAAAATAAGGTAGTAAGTGAGCCATTTTGTTAAAAATTTCTAAAGATTTCACTTTAATAATTAAATTTGTAAAGAATTAAAAAAGTTATGCTGGCACCACCACAAACAGTATTTATTGACCACAGTTTTAAAAAAATACATCAGACTATAAATACACACATAAATATATAAATACGGTTCCAGAAAGTTATATATTTTATATGTTATATATCCATCCTTTATATTAAATATACAATCTGTCTTCGGACGCCACAACCAGCAAAATAATTCAATGAACACATCATTATGAACCAATATACCCAAATATACTGAATTTGTCGTAGATAATAAAAATAATTCGAGACACAATAACAATCATCAGAATTTTGAAGAAACACAGTCTCGAACAATAAATAAGCAGATTCCCACTCTCATTTTCTTAAACATAAAATTTATAAAATTATATAAAAAACCTGTACCACTACAACCCGTGAAAGAGTCTGGGGTTCAGTACATGGTAGAGACTGTAATGTTTCATGGACAATGGTTCTGCAAGGAGGAATAGCATAAAATTATATGCTAACTGTTAATTAAAATTGTATTTAGTACATATTCTTTATAATATACATGGGTCAGCTTTAAATTCATGCAATATTTTATGAAATACTAGTTTTTGCCCGCAACTTCGCTCGCATAGAATTTGGTCTGCCACATAATGTTTCCTGACAGATCATTTTAAATAAACAATTAAATTTTTTTAGTTAACTATAAGTTACTCGAACATCCAAAATTTCAGATGTCTAACTCCAAAACGGACGGATTCCATACAATCTTTGAGTCCCTATTATATTAAGGGGGGAAACCTTGGGGATGGAATCATACAAATTTTATTCTTAAATTATACAAAGAACCTATCTGAAAATTTCAAGATGCTAAGTTCCTGATTTACCTTTAATTATGGTACTATAATGGATTCTCCACAGTACCTAAAAAACTGTCTAAGGGGAGGCACGTGCTCCCGTGCCCCCCCTGAATCCGCCCTTGCTATAGCCTATGTGTTATTCTAATGTATAACCTATATTACTGTAAAGTTTCATCTAAATCCGTTCAGTAGTTTTTGCGTGAAAGAAAGACAAACATGCAAACTTTCACATTTATAATATTAGTAAGATTAGTAGAATATCACAACAAATAGTTTCACTCATGTTCTTTCTGTTATTTTAACAACTATGATCATGTGATTTGCCTTTAATTATGCACTATAATGGATACTCAACAGTACCTAAAAAACTGTCTGGGAGGGGCACGTGCCCCCGAGCGCTCCCCCCCCTAAATCCCCGCTTGCTATAACCCATGTGTTATTCTGATGTATAACCTCTTACTGTAAAGTTCCATCCAGATCCGTTCAGTAGTTTTTTCGTGAAAGAGAGACAAACATACAAACTTTCACATTTATAATTGCTATGTACTAATGCGAGCAGCACCATGAAAGGGATGCTGAGCGGGGAAAATGTGAAAAATGGGAAAATGAAAGGGAATATGTTTGGGACAAAGAACAGACCTTTTGGGTCACTTATGGAGTTTTATGGTCCAAGATGGTGGAGAAGGAAGGAGAGGGGGAGAGAAGAAAACTCTTGAAAAACGAGGCTGGAGAAGGCACTCTAGAGATAGACGCAGGGAAGGAAGGTGCTATTGAGACGAAGGCGGAGCAGGAAGGTACTCGGGAGACGAGGCCGGAAAGAAGAAGGACGGGTACCCCGAGAGAGAAGAGCGGCCGAACGAAGCGGGCGGAGATGTCAAAGAAGAAGACCGACCTGTAACCCAATCTATCCCTGTGCGCAGATAAGTTTAATTTATTTCCTGTAATGTATTTTATGGCAATCCTTTTTATATGTATTAAAATCTGAATCATTAACCTTGTTGAAATTAAATAAATAAACGATCCTTATTAATTCCTTTGGTGCTTACATACCCCAGATACACTATTTATTTATAAATAATATATTGAAGGTATAATAGATAAGTAAATTGGTAAACACAAGAATAGACCTTTGGAAAGGAACCCAATTAAGATTAAGGAATATAATTAATAATTTGAGTACTCATGCTAAATATCTGGCATCCCAAATATCAATATATATATTCAAAATATATTTAAGAGCAGAAACATTGCATAATATTAGTAAGATTCAACATTCGACAGGCATTGTACCTCGCTGCTATGGTAACTTGGAACGAGTACGATCTAAATATTTATGAGATGTGGAAAGAAGACCGCAAACACGATGAATGCGGTTTGGAAACACAAAGTTATAATAAGGACGTAACTCCTGGGAAGATAGGAATGGAAGGATATTAATAAGGACGCAGAGGAAGGATGCGGACCAATAGGATCCCTTGACTCATGGCGGCACAGTAGTCCTTGGCGTTTGGCCAATCGCAGTCAGTCCTCTACCATCCCTTCCCTTGTTTCCTCTTCTAAGGTCCTATTAAGTAAAGCGTCATGGGGAGATCACTTTTGTCTCTGATCGGATCCGTTGTTTTCTTCCAAGAAGATGAAGAAGATTTTGAAGATGTCAACCGGGCTATTATTAATGTTATATTCGTTGTTAGAATATGACATCGAATGAGATAACATATCAAATAGAACGAGAATATACGGTACAATTTCTCTGTTTGCAAGAAAATTTTAAAAAGGTCAGCATAACAATAAAATTTTGATTAGGATGCAATTAGAAAATTCCAAAAACAAAATCTCTCAAATGATGGAAAATAACAAACACGTCAACATTACGCCAATACAGGCATCATCACAACATACCAAAAACATCACATCAATCAGAATTGATGATTCTGTTTGGGCTGTTGATGTTAGATGTACTGCGTTTTATCTTCCTTGATTTGTTATATTTTCTGATTCTCCGTGAAACGTTTACTGATTAGTTATTTTCAAGTATTTTAGAGATCTGAAGCCTAGTTTTTCAGAGTTTTCCAATTGTTTTTTAGTAATTATTTCATTTTATATTTGAGTTTTTGCTTACTTTTATTATATAAAAAAAATTATTATTATTAAATTTTTCTACAACAAAACAGAGTTAATTCCAGTGCCCTAATACCAGCTTTATATATTACTTATGAAAATTGAGGATGCTCTTATCACTTCTTTCGATGCTGGGCAGCTGAGCTTTCAGGGTTTTACTATCAGAAGTCCAAGTAAAAATAAATGAAATTCGGTAGCATTGGAAACTACGATAGACCTCACACCTATTTAATCCATTCCTGTAAAGATCATAAGACTCAACTAAATATCTTTCTGAAACCATTATATTGTAGAAAATACGAGGGGGGAGACAAACAGAATTAGGGTAGTAGTAAGTAGAGCATTAGGTAAAATGAACCCTCCTCTGTTTTCCTTGGGAATTTTTTTCGAAAAAAGCAGAAAGAAAAAGAATAATGGAAATTTGAGGTCAAGACTAGAGAGAGTGAAAACGCTCCGGGAAAAGCCTTCCACATACTTCCCAAGAATCATATCTATCGGGCGAATACGCATTTGTCAGTAGTTACCCGTATTCTGTTTATAGCACATGAAACAGATTATGAAAGATTAGAGTTAAGCACATATTTTAATTACATTAAAACATATTATCACTTATAATCATTTAATGATTATTAGTGATAAAAACTCTCCACACTATCACATTTCACAGTTGAAAAATAATACGAAAAACGTTTCATAGATAAATTTTTGGAGTCTGTTTCGGAAAACGCATGCATTCGGTAATTATGATTACCTAAATGAAATGACTCCAAATGTTTCAGAAATTTAACACGTAACCTAAATTATAAATGGTATTATAACTTTATAACAGTTATAACTTCTATTGATAACTGTTATAACCTAATAGAAATAAAAGAACATATGTTTGTACTTGTGTATTATTTAAAACACAACAAGTAACCAAGACAAATATGGATATACATTTTCAATTTGGAGGAAAAAAATCCGCAATATTCTTCAGGATCTGCTCAAATAAATTCCTGTTTTCCTGTCTCCTTCTCTAAATATATTCACACAGGTACAAATCTATCATCGTCCGGTGATTCTCTCTTGTTCCATCTCTTAAGAGATGACCATAGAGATTCGATTCTTTGAGCATGAGCTCCTGAGGCTACATCATTTCATGTAAATACCCTTATCTTGAGCATATTTTATTATTGATTATTGATTTTTAACTATTTTCGCCAATTCTAAGAAATTCATTTTAATGACTGAGTAAATCATATGTACTATAAGTAAACTACATGATTTTATCTTTCTTTACATTTTTATTTCTATTAGGTGATAACAGTTATCAATAAAAATAACTGGTTTAAGTTATAACAGTTATCAATAAAAGTAACTTGTTTAAGTTATAACAGTTATCAATAAAAGTAACTGGTTTAAGTTATAACAGTTATCAATAATAGTAGCTGTTACTGAATAACAAATATTTAAAAAATAATCTGCATTTTTCCGAAACAGATCCAATTTCTGTGTTATCATGAAGGAGAGAGCGGGGTAGGTCAGCGAGCAGAGTGATGAGTAGATACGCTGCAGTTTCTGAGATCAAATTCACCTAACAGCTACAGATAAACTATGTGCAAGCTGCAGACCCTCCTGGGGTTCAACTATCCTCTATAAATCAACCCTTATTGTAAGAAAATGTGGCGGTTGAGATTGATCTCGGACAAATCACCTCCCCGCGTTGCCTCAGAAACAGTACATTCTCTACCATGTACTGAACCCAAGATTCTTCATGGGTTCTAATCGTAAAGTTACTATTATTATTATCATTATGAATTGATAAAACGCTAGTCCATATCTTAAATATCAGATGAGGCGATCTCAGGGTATCATACCACGTTTCTCTTATTAAGCGAATTCGAATAACGAGTGTTTATCTTCCTTGAGATCAGTAATTGGGTCAGCTAAGCATAGTATTATAATATCTCCGATGCCGGATTACTATCAATCAACTCGGTATTAGGTCTGTCGTGGGCTGGTCAATTATAAAGGGCTCATTCTAAGTAATCTAGACAATGGTCAGGGATATTGTACACAAATAGTCCAAACGTATTTATGTATTCCAACATTTCAGCCTCGATTTTAGGCTGAAGTCTAATAGAGACAGTAAAGCTGTATGGACAGAAACAATGAGAATTAAATACAGAATTAGAGAGGAAAATAGTTGACTGGATGATAAAATGGAGAATGGAGATTTTTGGGTGGTGCAGTCCAAAAAATGTTATTTTTTTTAACTGCACCCCCCCCCCAACTATCTCCATTAATCAGAATTAAATATACTGAACATGTGGCAAAAATATAATACAATGTATGGAAAATAATAATCAAAAATGAAATTCTGACAGATTCAAGAAATAGTACCTTCTCATTTGATGAAATGTTTACTATCATATTTATAAAAAATTGTTCACTGCTATGTAATATAGTTTTCAGATCAATCGCCTGGTGATGATTTTAGATTCTCAATAATATCACTAAGCACTTTAACTAATTGGACTAAACTGATGGAAAGAATCGATTAAATAATGATTACATTACACTAAAAACTCACTTTAGGACACGATAACAACCAGAATTATGGCAAACATTCTAGAGTAATGACTCATAAGTGGTTGATTGAGCTATTCTGACCACGTGATGAACTATTCGATTTATATACAATTGGGTTGTTATATTTCAGGGTTTCCAATGATATTTGTCAACATTCGAAGGAAATAATGTTACTTTTGCCTAATTTTACATTACATTATATGTTCCTGTTTCATATTTTTACAAATTGCTTCAAATAACAGAATTTTCTAGCAAAAATTCAAGTAAATTAATATTTATTTCATTAATATTTACTTGAGTTATTATTATATAATAAAGATTTTCTAATACCAACGTATTTGAGTTTTCAAGGTAACTTTTTATTTTTTCCAAGAGCAATATGTCATGAACTAAAATAAAATAATACGGTGGATGATAAAAAAATATTTTTTAAATACTAATCAACTACTAGAAACGTTTAGAGCCACATTGCAGGCATTCTCCTGGGCTTACATAAGTAAAGGGATTATTCGATAGAATGAGGACTTCTTTTTTGACGTACTACTTTCATCACTCAATCACAGACTATTTTCTTCTCATTACTGATACTGTCAACAAATAACTTTTCAGAATGATAAAAAATAGAATTCTACATCCATCCACCAATTTTTAATCATGTTGTACGGGCTACATTTAAAAATCGAGTGGTTAAAAAAATAATTTAAGTAAGAAAAATAAAATCAAAATTGGCATCTTATGGATTTATTTTACACAAACATTTAGTGCTAAGAATAAAGTTGAAAATTTCAGTTATTTCGTTATCATAAAATTATCAGTTAAATCAGTTATTATAAAATTTCCAAAAATTCTAGTTGCATATGGGCAACATGACTAATATATTATTATAGGAGTATTATATATTAGATGGATAGGATTATTATATAGAGATGAAAACTGAATATGAGTGCATACAATTACGATGAAACAATACGCTGGTTATTTATTTAATCCAGAACTGAGAAGGAATTAGGTGACCTGTGGTAGTAGTTAGCAAAACAACTCCGGCATATTGCCTTAGGATTTTAGAAAATGTATAGCTTAATACAATCATTGTCCTCTATAATTATATTCAAATCAATATAATTATTTATACTATAACAAAGTGTGAAAAAAAAACTATCTTCAGTTGACCAACTTTATCAAAGCAAAGTTCCTCAAACATTAATTTTATATTTATATGCGACATATTTTAAAAAAATTATATTCATACTTTCCAGAGAAACAAATATGGCTTAATAGAGTTGCTGATTATTTTAAATAAGAATAAAGTTCTTAGCACGTTTTTTTTTTTTTAATATTCGTAAAGCTCATGTCTGGAATGCAATATCCATAATTTTAAATTTCCATGTGGTTTGGAAAAACTGGGCAATTTTGCGTCCCGGAGTTTTTTTTGGGGACAATTATCTGAGAAAAGGGACAGTCCCGCTCAAAATGGGACGTATGGTAACTTTACTTATATCCCACTGTTTTAGTTCATATAAGCCTATAATTTAAATCATCCCCGCATTATTAATTGTTTGGCTTTGTTTTGTATTTCTACAATATCATTATTTCAATATTTCATTTTTATTCTTTTATGCTTTACAGTTTTTATGTATAAATTTCATTTGTTTGTAGTATGTATCTTGTTTGTTCAGGCCTGAAGAAGAACTACAACGTGGGTCAAAACGTCGGTTTTTGATATATAGTTGCACTACTTCAAGAAATTTTTTTTACCTCCACCTCGGCCATTTTCATCACCATATTTCTGTCCATAAACGGTCAACTGGTAATTATCCAAGGAACGTTTAAGCCAATTCATATTTGTCAGTTTTAAACAATTGAACGTTTCGTTAATAAAAGAGTAATAATCAGTGGTATGACAACATTATCGTTGTCACTTAGTACAGTTAACACATGACATGACAGGCCATCACCTATCAACTGCCTACGATCAGTCAGTAAGTGTTTGACAGTCATAGCTATACACATGAACTCACATTGGATTTCAATTGATCTCAAACAAATGCCCATATTGCGTGGTCCAAATCAGTTGCCCTGCCTCCAATACTAATATATAAAGTAGGATATGGCACAGATGTGAAAATCAAGATTACATAATACCTGACTCGCATGGCAGTGAGGTTAATGCGAAAACATAAAACTGTGAAATAACAATCGTTTGGCAAATTAAAGCGGGGTGATATTTTTTTTTTTTGCGACATATTACATTATCTCATTTTTTCGCTTTAAATATATTTTTATTCCTTACTAATTTATCTTTTTTGTAGACATATATAAACTTACGCATGGAAAAAGTGTGGTTTCTTTAATGCACTGACCCAATAAACTTCCATGCGTTGTTATATGTTTTTTTTTATTTAAACATACTTGGTTTATTATTAGTTTGTTTCATTAAAAGTCACTTAATGCTGATATGGCTACTCGTACGATGCTACGGTGGGAGTCCTATATTATGTCTAACCAGCTATAATTAGGGTAAGGATCTTTAACGAGTAATTAACAACACATAGACTCGAAGCCACCATTTTGCGCCACCTCCAAAGGACGGCATAACTAAGGAGTTTTTGCTTCTTTTAAAAAATTCTAAAGTCACCTGCCGTGCGAACCACCGATCTTGGGCATAGTTCATTGATAAGCGAAGCACTACACCACACGTGATAACCCATTTAAATAAATTCAGTACGTCTAATTTATCTTATTATTTATTTTAAACACACTTTTTATTCCAGGCTTTTGTAAGGCATGAATTAAAAAAGTATGTTCACATAATACAGGTTGGTTAAAAAGTAATTTTGTTGTTTGTTTTTTTTCGTGAATCTAATGTCTACAAAAGAGATAAATTAATAAGGAATAAAAATGTATTTAAAAAAACAAAGCAAAACAATGTGATAATGTAATACATCGCAAAAAAAAATATCACCCCGCTTTAATTTGCCAAACGATTGTGTTTTTTTTTCGAATTTCAAACATCAATTAACGATATATGTGTCGTTTTGATATATTACATTTTTTTATCCAATTTTCTGATAAAACCATAATTCCGTCAATGTTCTGAACATAGGGCTAACTGATTTTCCCAAAACTCTTTCAAAGCCAGCTATACACCGTTAAGAGAGTTCTGCAGGGACCACAACAAATGGTAGTCGGATGAGGCAAGATCTAGGTTATACCGTGGATACATTAATACTTCCCAGCCAAGCTCTCTGAACTTATACTAATTCAATAAAGTTAAGTGTGGTCAAGTGTTGCAGTGATGGAAAACAGACCCTTTCATATTGGTCAATCCTGGCCGTTTATTTGAGAGTCGAACGTTCGAGCAGTACTTAACAAAAGGCTAGTTAGAAGGACATATCTAAAGTTCCGGTAAATTAAGTTAAATCAGATTTTGTTCAAAATGATTTTCTTGTACTTCGGAAAGCAGAGTCATGTTATTTTCACAGGCAATGAGAGGCCTTGAGGGTTTGAGTGGGAATGAAGTTTGACAAGGAAAGATTGATATCGGGCCTAGGCCAAATCATCAACCAATCGGGTACTGAGTTCATTATGGATGACTTTTTCAAAATAAAGTAAGGAGCATTAAGGATTGGATGCGAGAGGAATTCGATGGTTTAGTGGAGCCCCAAAGCTCTACATCGTACCACCATCAGATTGAAAAAAGAGGGATGAATATACATTATTGCGATTTACTTTTAAATTCATGTTAGTGAGATAGGATTGAATAATGAGAAAATATGTAGACGGTAGGAATTGGCGGAGTTAGTAAAGCAATCCCAGGTGCCAATTGACTTTGGAGTAGGTAAAAACAACAACTTTTGAATGCTCAATGAATGCTCAATTTATTTTAGTCCAGAAATGTTACATTATTTCTGATCCTGCTTTCTTAGCAAGATTTTCGGATCGTCTGTTTGGTTTTTATTTAGTGTTGGTTGATATGAAGTTTTAAGCTGCAAAATATCTAGATTATTAGCGTTCGATACACGTTGTGTCACAGCTACTATTTAAATTAAATAATAAAAAGAATTGAATAAATAAAAATTATAATGGGCTGTATTTTCTAATTGTTTCATTGGATTTATCCGAATAAGAAAGCAAATAACTTTGTTAGTAGGACCACAAACGTCCCCTAAGGGCTATTTAGTTGTTTGGTGGCGACCCTATTCCCTTCAATTTACTGCTCTAGAGTGGACACTGTTGAAAAACGTGAGCTATTGTTGGAATACTAATGCAATATTGATATCACGGTTGTATTTCATAACTAGTTTTGTCTTTGGTTATTTTGTTTTCTCTTGTATTCATGAACATATTTTTTGTGGTATGTAGTTCTAGTAAGTCTTTTTCGTTTCCTTTTTGATTAATCAATGAGGTTTGAATTTCTTATTAAGAAAGATTCAAAACAAACATTTTCTCTAATTTATTTTTAATATCTAATTTCAAGGTTCTAAATTAATTAATAGTACCTACATAATAATTTAATGCATTTCAAGTAGTTTATTTATTAATCAAAACATATATTTGGCAGCACTAGCTCAATATAACATATCAATAATTCAATTGAAATAATTGGTATGTACTCGTAGATATATTATTTATAATTTTTATTTGTTAAAAATGGCGTTAAATGTATTAAAAAGTTAGCATGAATAGGTTTAGCCTTGATTTATTAGACATTTTAGCATATTTGATAGACTCAACGCATAGTTTTTGAGACCTTCAGGTTAGTATATTTTAAATGACTTTAAATGATATACAATCTATTGAATAAGTTTGTCTGGAACAAAATATCGATCCCTGTTCCTAGACTTAAGGCTCTGCAAGGTAAAAAACTCGAACGAAAAATGGGTCACCAGCAAGAGAAAATCCAGGTGGAAGGAAATGGCATTGTGACTGTAGATCGACCATTGTCACCCCTGCAGTTATCTGGTGCCCACTCGTACAGAGACACTCGTGTGAAATATGTCAGGAAGTCCCATTCATCAAGTTTCCGTCCAATGCACTTGAATACAAAAAAAATATGTAACTCCCAGTTTAATTAGCTAAAATACTTAAAAACAGGTGTAAAAATCGTAGATTGCCAGTTATTTTGTATGTAAGGAAAGTTATGCAGTTTATTTTTTTTTTAACAAGCTTTGCAAGCCAAGGAGAGGTACCGCTGGGTACTGTTCTTCGTCATGTCTTCCATGTCATTTTGTATTTTTTTCTTCAGTCAGCCAATCTGCTGATTGTCAATTAGTTGTATTTGACAGGTGTGGATGGAAATATAAAGAGAAAAAAAAACAAGCTTAATTTCATATCGATGTTATAATATTTTTCCAAGAACTTCTCTATTCAATTAAAATACTTCATTATCTTCACTTGAAAATTTCTAAACTAAGTTTCGGTGGAAATTTCCGGTCTTAAGGTATTAATGTTTAATGCCTTTAATTTAACTGAACATGCCCTTACCATATCTAACTTGCACTGATTTTACATAATCAAAGACAAAAATTCAATAAACAAAGAAGAACAGATATTTAAAGGCATAATTTATGACTGCCAAACGTTTTAAAGGCAAAGATCAAAATTAATTAATTCAATAATATTAAGAGGGGAATAGTGGCTAGTCTCAGAACAGATAATACATTTCAGATCTGTATAATACATTTCGGCTCAAATTTATTAAACTCATTAATAGTATCGGTTTTGAAAAGTTCACATCAAATTAAAATATATTATATATATTATTATTATAAGAATATATTATCTTATATAATTATTATTATATATAAGTATTATAATGTGAATAATAATGGTTTTGTATCCTGTCTTACTGACATACTGTAATTAAGCAATGAAATGGGCACAGTATATTGTAGTGTGGAATGCATCAATTAATAAAGGGTTACTTTGTAACCCTAATTGTATCTAGTTCTAATTGTATTTTCTTCATAACTATGATTACCTAATACCTTTTTTATTAATAATGATTTTTTTACGACTTCAACCGTTTTAAGTTCCTATAATTACTGTATAAATGTTAAAAATCTTAATGATAAACTACTAGTGACTGGATATTTGGTAATAACGAACAAATCTAAAAAATGTAGAGGAAATCTCAGACATCGTGAATGAGTGGAAGTATCATTTCTCGGACATTATTAATAATAACAACAGAATAAACAACACCAGATTGACCAAAACAATATTTTTTTACTGCACATCAAAGATCTAGAAAGCTCTAGCCATCTTTGTTGCACCGAGAGACATTCAATATTCGGATGGACTACATATCGAGAAAACTACAAGGGCGGGAATAGCCTTTGTGAATAAGTATTTGAGGGAGAAGAAGCTTCATGCAAAGAATATTATAGACCCTGAAAATTCCTGAAAATAATGATACTTACCAGAAAGGTTAGTTAAGGCGATTGACAATTGATTTGAAGATCGTCCGATCAGCTAACGAATTTTCACAACAGAAACGCCCAGAAATAATTGCAAAGGTAATTTATCTTACCATGAACACGCCAGACTACACTACACAAACATTAGAGCAACTTTTCTAGAATATTTATTGCAACTACCGTATTGCCCGGAAATTGTGCCATCTGACTACCGCTTCTTCTAGTATCTCCAAAACTTCCTCAACGAGAAGCTATGATGAAAGAGATGTGAAAACGTATCGAGATATGTTTATGTGAGCAAAATAACGAAATTCCATAGAAGACCTCTTCATTGAGATATATTTTCTACATTGTTGTTAAAGTTATATGCATCAGTTCTTGTAACTTACCCGCCCTCTTTTACTACTTTCTATCACAAAACCACTTATTTTTCTCCATTAAAAATAAGATGACTGAAAAATAGAAAAAATCTATTGTATATAGCGTTTCAGGCTACTTCAACACCTACTAGACTAACGATAACTCCCAAATAATTACAAAAGGCTCATATAAATGACTATTAAAAGAGCTATTTGGACTTAACGATCACAGCTTTAAGGCTCCACAATCCATTGAATTCCTCTTCTATCCAATACTTACAACCAAAAATCCTTCGTAGAATCCTCAATGCTCCTTACTTTGTTACGAATAAAGTCATCCAAAACGGCCCATTCTTGCTGATTTAGTCCGTACCCGATCTCAATCCTTTCATGAGAAAACTTTTTTCCCACTCAAAACCATAACATTCAGATCTTAACTAGCTGCTTTTTCCATGAAAAGAAGATGGCCTCGTGACCTTTTAAGTTGAATTTATTGCATGAGTACTACCACTGGATAGATCTCTACTTGCCTTTATCCATGTCATTATAGTTGTCTAATAAACTTAATGAAATTATATTATCATCATCCATATTTAAAAAACAAAACGTTATCGTAGTTGATATGGTTTGTATTCTTGTTTCATTATTTGCTTTGTTTTTTTCTACTTGACATTGTAATCTGCTTTGATGTGAAATTGTCTATTGTTCCTCTCTCTATTATTATTATTGTTATCTTATGTCTATGTACTTTTTATTTCATGTACTCTGTTTTTTTATTCTTTAAATATTATCACTGGAGGTAATTTGCATTTTTTTTTCAATTATTCTTTCTCATTTGTTAATTTAATTGTATTAATTAATTAAATATAATCACTTTATACTCTAAGACATAATAATACCCTGTATAGAACCTGTAATGTTATTCTGTAGGGACTTGTCCCATAATATATAAAGACCTTATTATTATTATTGCTATTATTATTTCAAATAATATCAGTTTTAAGACAAATATTTTGACCTAACGGTTACTTCATGATTAAATAATAATAGGTTACAGCTTAATATATAATTTAATCTACAAATTAAAATTAACTTCGCTGAATAACTGTCTCCAAATATATCTTTATTGCTCGGGAACAATATTTTTATTATACTCCCTTTTATATTTGAAACGAAAAAATAAATATAAATTTTTGAAAGAGAACCGAATCTTGTCAGTTTTCGACAAATAACGAGTATAAAAAACAAAGCCTTCGACCACACCAAATAACATTCCATATATCCAAATAACTTCTATTTCAGAACAATTTGTTTGACGGGGTGTAGAAAATCTCTTCTGTAAAAAATTCTGGTTCTCAATACGATGTCAAAAAGAAGTCAATTTGAATATAACAAATGTGCTTTCACTTCCACCGAATTACTTTCTGTACATCGATTTTTATTTTGTCAGTCTTACTCCATAATATACATTATCCAATTTAAACACAACATTTACGGAAAAAATGTGGAAAGTAAATACTCAAGGGATTGTCAAACCATTGAAAATGACCGCATATATATGAAATAGTAGAATGAAAAGATCATTAACGTGTAGAAAAATTATATAGAAGTAAAATTATAAAAAATATAAAAATTGCGTTAGGCGGATTCTAAAAAAAAAATTAGGCTTGCCACAAACAACATAGAAAATATTTAAACAGAAGGGTAAAAGGGTAACAAGACCAAGCTGATAATCTTATAACACTTGTCGAGCCATCCAAATACATTACACAGGCCAACGATGAAAAAACTTTTTTAATGAAAATACCTTATTCTTATGTTGTTTAGGTTGCTGAATCCAAATATGATGCTTAAAAAGTTGTATCACCCACCATTTATTCACATTTTATAGTTAAATTCATGAAATAAAGAAATATTTTTAGAATTTAACAGCTTTTTCATAGTTAAGATAACATGAAAAAATAGGTCTAATGAACAAAGATGATGTTGGCAGCACTGCTGAAACACATGCTAAACAGCTGATGTTTTGTTTATTTTCAACATAACCTCACTTTTACGTTTCCTGTACATGTGCTCAGTGCAATGTCTCATCGCGGCTATAAAAACTCTGCTGACAGTTTTTGTTATATTTGTGGTGAGTTTGTTATTAAAAAGCACCAAAGAAACATTACAGACTTTGTGAAAAAGGTTTATCTAGCATACTTTGGAACCAAACTTGGAGACCAGGATAAACCTTGGGCACCGCATAAGGTATGTTATGTATGTGTTGAAGACCTCAGGAAATGGTCAAAAATGGTCAAAAAAAAGATGGGCTTTGTTTCAAATATCTCTGTCAGAAGTTTCCACACCTTTCAGAAGCTAAACTGAAAGAAGGCGTCTTTACCGGGCCTGATATTAGAAAAATGATGTTTGACGTTAACTTTGAATCCACAATGACCTCAAATGAAAAGGAAGCATGGGTTTCATTCAAGCAAGTTGTCACCAAGTTTTTGGGAAATGAAAAAGACCCAGAATATAAGGCTATTGTTGCTAACATGTTAAAAAAATTTGAACAGTTAGGATGTTTGATGAGCCTGAAAGTTCACTTTTTGAGCAGCCACCTCGATTACTTCCCGGAAAATTTAGGAGATGTTAGTGAGGAGCAAGGTGAGCGTTTTCACCAGGACGTTAAAGTGATGGAAAAACGTTACCAGGGCCGCTGGAATACCAACATGATGGGGGATTACTGTTGGTCACTTCACCGGGAAGTTCAGCAAGCTATTCATCGCAGGAAAAGCTACACAAGAAGCTTCAAGGAAAAAAGGGAAAGAAAATATAAACCAATTCCAGTTGACAAGTGAACCTTGTATCATCACATAAAATTACTATTCCAAGTATTTTACTGTAAATACAAACCATTTTTACGATTCTACAGTGTTTCATTGATTTCCCTATATACTGTAAATGGGTATTAGACTATATAATAAAATACATTTTGCTTGGAAACTAAGGGTGATACATAAAAACTACGAGCAGATTTGGATTCAGCACATAAAAATCTATCAAGATCAGCTATTAAAATTAAAAAAGTTTTCAAAAAGGTTTTTTTTGTTGGCCTGTGTTATTTGTCATTTGTGAGTTACACGATTCCAGAGCAGCCTCTCCTTCTATTTGCCCTGAAGATGATCCACAAAGCAGGTCGAAACGTCGGCACAAATAATAAATAAGTATTCACTTATTTGGTGTATAATTTGACTGCACCCCCAGCTATCTCCATCCTCACATTATATCTTCCAGTCAACTAATTTCTTCCCTAATATATATATATATATATATATATATATATATATATATATATATATTAGGGAAGAAATTAGTTGACTGGAAGATATATATATATATCATACACATATGTATATGACATGTTAGAATTTTAAAAAAACAATTAATACCGAAGAGTACCAGTAAGAATAATAAAAGCTTAATTGAATTCGGCAAAATTAATAGCTGATATTAATAAATATTAAATTAAATTAAAGGAGGCTGGAGCCCAGCTCTTTATGGCTGGTATAATACCAAATGAATTATCGATAGAAGTAATAATGTTTGGAGGTTTAAAATTTCATTCTGAACAACCTCTTTTTGAGAGTTTGCTTATTTGTATTAAAACATTTTAGTTAAAAATTGCATATTAGAAGTGCAAACTATTGATTATTGAGAATACAATAGGTTGTGTATATTATAAGATGAGATAATCCAGACATGAATGCAAAGGAAGAACTTCATTTTATTCATCACCAGAATGAGAGGAGATATTTTGAAAGGAAACTTTAAGTATTATTATAAAGGAACGGTCCTATGAAAACCTTTTGACAACTAGAGGTTCACACCCACAGAGACCCTTAGAAAATCCCGCTCCAAATCGAATCATTGAAAGGCGACAGGAAGATCCTACTATGGATGATCTTCCTGAGACGAATCTGCAGAGAAGAGGGCCAGGAAGAAGTGAAATTAAGAGGAGATTACTCGTGGGTAGAGTTTTCCTTTTGTTGTCAATATTTCTGACAGGCCAGTTAACCTCAATCGACATCCTGGGAATCCTTTTCCTTTCGTCATTCAAGAAGACAAATTACCTCTTTGAAATAACAGAACATAATAGTATAAAGAATTTTAACATGAAATACTAAGTTTAAAAATAAAATATATCATAAATAACCAAAGAATTTTAACTAAGTTCAATTTGTTTTTATTCAGGGATTTAGCGCATCCTCGACCCGAGCCTAAGCCCCAACAATTTAGCCAAGATCCAAAGCATGTCTACTAATTCTCTAAAAACATTCTCACTCTCACAAACTTAATTAACATGGTAATTAACGACTTTAACGCACCTACTCTTCCGCCGTAGCGGCTGACCCACTTCCGCCCTTGTACCTTTATGTACCTTAATGGTATTTTGCTACTAATCTACGTGTACTAAAAGCTAGTTCAGTACTAGTTAGCCTTTAATCAGTGTTTCTAATGTAAATCTCTAATATCATTTCGTATTTTTTTGTGGAACAATTAATTTCTCATTCCAACCTAGAGATGAAACCATCATATCCACATCAAAATACAGGGGCAATGCAACTAAAACTTATTTGTAAAAAAAACCTGCTTTGGTTAATTGGAAGAAACCATTACTTTTACACAGAAACACCAGACCTCATGTTTCAGCATATTTTTTTGAAAATGATTCTTATATAAAAAAAGCATTTTCAGATATTATATCAGAAAACCCTGAATGTTTTTTTAGGGACTGAAAATTTCATAATACGTGGGGGAAATATATAGATAATGAGGGGTAAATCTTTTGATTTAAAATTTTTTTTATGTCTTAAAGTTGTTTTACCAAATGAACTTTCCATTGAAAACATTTCATAGGGAACGGATATATTAATGAGTACATTGTTTTCACACCAAAAGATAAGCTTAAAATAAAATTTAAAATAAAACCGGATTTCAACTTGGATATTGAAGATCAAGTTAAAGGAAAACGTGGTTTAGGACAGTCGTCATGAAGAAAAGAGGAATTCATTATACAAGAAAAAAAGAGAGAGAAATATTTTTATGTTTTTCCCCTCCTCTTTTTTTATTCGGTACTTAACACTTATCATCACATTTACATTATTTACCATTCTACTTTACATTATTTTGTTAAATATACATTATTTATTACACTACTAGACATTCTTTTTTATTATATAACTCATACATTTTTATAAGTATAATATTTTATTCTTTCATGCTTCCCCTATTTTATTCCCTTCATGTTTATAATTTATATTTACTTTCTACAACTTTATAATTAGCATTCTACTTAATCTTTCATAATAACCTTAATGGAGGCGATAATCGCACAACTCATAGCAAAATATGTCCATTTACAGATTTATAAAAACAAAGAAAAATCGATTTAAGATATTTGGGTGAATATCACAAAAAGTGGTAATATCATGTCCGATTGGTATATTTCATACTAAAAGTAGACAAGCCTTTTTAGATTATGCAGAATCTTAAAATAAAAGTCTTGAAAAAATATGTTCTTATGAAAAAAATCCTTTAAAAGGTTTTAAAAGGACCTTTAAATCCCTCCAAACAGCTTGATTTTCTCTTCCTTGCCATGCCCCACTACTGAGTTGAAAAATTTGCCTACTAAGTTGAAGGCTTTGTCTATGTTTTAGCTAGTAATAAATGGGCCAGATAAATAAAATACACTTCAGAATTATTAAATAACCTAGTGTCACGGAAAAAAAAATATCTGAAAAGAGTTGGTCGACTTTTTATTGCTGTCCCACCCCTTTTTTTTCTCTACCCTGGCCTGTTTGAAAACTCCCGATATACTCTTATAAAAGGGGCTTTTTTGTACTTTCAAACAGCTGATTTTACAGAAGAACTCTAATGTAAACAAATACAGCATCATTTTGATTTGATTTCATCAGTCAACACAAAAGATCATCACATGTTTGAATACAAATAACGATTTGGTTTTTCTAATGTTTTCTACCCTGGTTCAGTTATTTTGGGGAATATTCAAGTTTAATGGCAAATCATTAGTACAATGGTAAGTAACTTAAGGACTACAATTTACAATTTACTTTATTAGTATATTGTAAGAGAAACGAGTTCGTTAGGCTCTCATAACCTCTAAATATTCTCTCCCCTGGTGGTATCGGTGTCAAGGAGAGAATTTTGAAGCAGGGAAAAGAATTTCCTGATCTCTCATCACTAACTCAAATACAGAAAATATAAGTCTCAGAACATGTTTCAATAAAATTATTTTCTCATTTTTCTGGTAGAAATTATAGTGAATTATCTATCCTGTCACCTTTTTCTCTCCCCTGTGTCCCTTCAAAATACCACTTTTTCTGATATTCACCCATCTATTATAATATAACTAATAATCAATAACTTTAGCTTTAATTTATATGTCGAATTTATGGGCCAATCAATATGAAGTGAACCAATGGAATTTAAGTTGGTAACACGACCATTTTTAAATATTTTAGTTTTTTTATGTAATAACAGTATAAAATTATTATCAATTTTAATAAAATTTATAGTGTTCTCTGCCAAACGATTCATTCTTATAACTGTGAAAAATGCATTAATGATAATAATAATAATAATAAAGGGATTATGATATAATAGTCTTAATATAAGAACCCGAAGACTCTTTAAGCCTCTATCCTTTAGACTCCATCCACCAATTACAACCCATATTTAAACCCGTAAGATTACCCTCAATGCGATCCTCCCAACTACGCGTTCTTGCTCTATCTAAGATAGATCACTGCTTGGTTGCTATTTTTAGGAATTAAATTTGGATTTTGGAATTTCAAACACCGAATTTCGGAAATAATTTTGGCAGGCTATTTTTTAATTAAGGTTATTCGAACTTCCTATTATTGAAAAGTTCAAAAAAAATTGTTTATTAAAAAAAATTGTTTCTGGATTTCGATCATCTTTATTTTTAAGTGCACGATAGTTTATCAATTCGGAGACACTAGCGTTAATTTGAATATATCTACACTAGATTAAATTACAACCAATAAAATAGAGCCAAACACTCAAAAAGAAACACTATTATTTTATTATAATGCAATTGGGAAAAACCACAATGCAAAGCCTTATGTTTCAAATCCAGTAATACAACCACTTACCAGTCGACGTTTTGCCTTTCAGGCATTATCAAGACACAAAAAAAAAAAGAAAAAAAAGGGGTTATTTGAATCACATCTCGAAGAAAAAGGTGCAATACATCCTAACGATCAACAGCCCAAACAGGCTCCCAACATGAGACAGCACCTGACACCAAGACGTTCAACATACAACTGAAAAGAAGGTAATACGCAACCAGCTGGGAAGGTTATAGAATCAGCTGATCCACAAAACATATCAAGTAATACTTCTTTTCATATTGCGTACTACCAATTCAATTGCATTATAATTAAATTACAACCTTTTAATTTACGTGGTTGCTTTTAAAAAAGTATCCTCTACAACTTTGTTTCTGACCCCAAATAGCCTTTATTCAATAGCTATTGAAAACTATAAAAATCCACTGTTTAGATCAAACATAGCAACCCAAGAAGTAATTTTTTTCTCAAGTTATATATCATAAACTTATAACTAACTAAGCACAGTTGGTAAGATTACATCAATGGTGATCTTAAGCGTTTGAGAATCCCTCAATGGAGTTTGCAATTGGTTGCATTGGCATCAAGTCCTTGGGTTCTCTAATCCTTTTATTATTATTATCATTACAACATTTTCACAATATTTTAAACAATTATAAGAATGAATCCTTCGGCAGAAAATTCAATAGAACACTGTTCAGTAAACCATTCTGTAAAACGGAGCTTTGCATGAGTTTTTTAGGCTAAAAAGAAAAATAACCTTGCCATACAAAGGAAAGTAAAGCTATATCGTTCAGTTATATGGTTGAGTGAAGAAATAAAGACAGAGAGGCAGGGCTACGTGGAGCTGCAACCCACAACAAGATGTCGGCATTTCAGCTTACTGCCGCCTAGCTTCTACCTTCTTCTTATTTACTTGACTTTTTATCTTTATTTTATCCGTTACAAGAAGATAATATTTGTAACTGAAACAAAAGATACATACATTCAATTTGGGAAGACATTAGTAAAGATTTTTGTTTTTAAATTTATTTATTGAAATTTACAACTGTATCACAATAATAATGACAAGTAGAGAAACTACCCACTGGTAGTACTCAAATCACAAGTTCAGCTAAGAAGGTCACGTGGCCATCTTCTTTTCAGAAGCCTCGGAGGATTACCGGGAATTGAAGCTAGGTTTGAAACTATAGGGTTTGAGTGGGAATGAAGTTTGTTATGAAAGGATAGATAGCGGGCTCGGGCCAAATCAGCAACAAATGGGACATTAAGGTCGTTAGGGATGACTTTATTCTTAACAAAATAAGGAGCATTGAGGATTTTACGAAGGATTTTGGATTATAGGGATTGGATAGGAGAGGAATTCGATGGCTGAGTGGAGCCCCAAAGCTCTACTCCGTAAGTCCAAATAGGTCATGTAGATGAGTCTTCTGTAGTTAATTGAGAGCTTAGAGCCTTTGTCTAGTAAGTGTTGAAGTAGCCTGAAACGTCGAGCGGTTTCATGTCTTTTCAGTGAGTGGCCTTCAATATGGCAGGAAGTCGTTGGTTTACGACTTAAGGTAAAAGTCATTTGATGCGATTTTTGAGAATTTATTTTAATTCTCCAGTTTTGACACCATTCTTCAAGATCAGTGATATGGAATTGGAGGCTTTGGGATGCAATAACTGGATTGGTGTTGACTGATAATACACATGTATCATCAGCATACGTGCTAAGGATAGTATTATAGTAAAGATTTAAAGTGAGTTTGCTATTTATTGATTTTTCATTATACTCGAGAAAAATCAATTAACTGAAGAATGTAGTGAAGTTAGTTTGATGAATGTTATAAGAAAATAAATTAAAGAGGATGCGGTCTGCTTGACATATCTTTAAAATTGGCACCCAAATGGACATTTATTGTTATATACGATTATTTTTTTTTAAATATTTATATCACACTATAGATCATTCAAGTAGCCTAGACTGTAGAAACAATATGTCAAATATATGACTATAAAATACAACAAATGAAAAGAAAATGTGCAAAGTTGTGGTTAGGAAAAATCGGACTGTAAGTAAAAAACTGCTTTAATATGTATCTGACGTTCCGACCTAAGTAAAATGCCTTCAAAAATATAAAAATTAAGGAATTATTCATGATACAAATTAAAAATCACACTAACCCGTTTAAAAGTATAGCATTGAATTTTTAAAATATAAAGAAAATAAATTATATAAATTGTATGCAAATGAAGATGTTTCTTCAGTAGTCCTAACAATTCATGGACATTTTTTATCTTAGATTTTACTTAATTTTTCATATTTTCTATTATAAAAGCAATGATATAGTAACAACAAAAGGTGTATAAATATAGATGGATATGAGATATAATGTAATAAAAATATTATTAATAATGTAATTTTACTGCGTCAATTATACCATTACATTTTATTATTGTACATATTTTTTCGTTGAAACTTCTTTTCCTTGAGCCTGATGGATTTTAATATGTATGACTTAGTCTGAAACGTCTACTATAATGGCTATTTTGAACAATATTATGAAAAGTAATATAATTTATTATGAATATTTACGGGCAATATCCATATTGTTAAAAGTCAATCTACATATAATCATTATGTTGAGTAATAAAACTTTGTAATGATCTGATATATCTTAAAAAAATTAATGCTGTAAAGAATGTCGCCAAAAAAGCACTATTTTTACTAAGTACATAATAACATGTTATTATATTGTTCTTTAATATCCCAATGAATGGGATAGAATAGAATAGGTAAACTTCGAGAATTAAACAAAATACTAAACCCACAACAATCAACTTGTTAAACAATTTGTAATATTAGCATTTTAATTTTTTAATTAATTTACGAAAGTAAATAAAAAAATTGAATAAATCAAAAATAGAGAAAAGGAAGGATTGAGGCAATTTTGTTAACTGGTAAAAACAAACAAATGAGTTTCATATAACATAGAATTTTGAAATCTGTGCATCGTTAAATTGGATATGCAGACTGGGGCTTATCCAATTTCTATAAAGTAGATACCCTGGACTGGGAAAAATGGAGTTGAGTGTCATCACTGACAAATCATCTCCCTGCTCGAAAGTTGCCATAGAAAAATGCAGTATCTACCAATACTGAACTCAAAACTCTTCACGGTTTGCATTAGTACAGGATTTTTCTTCTTTTATTTTCTGGATCGACAGCAGATTAGAAACGATAGAAAAGACAATTATTGAAAAAAAAGTGATTCATCTTTCCTATTAAGCAGAGATTTATAATTCATGTGAGACACAACACGAATTTTCACCACCAGGATAAGAATATTTGTTTTCAGATTTCTGTTCCATGGTAAAAAGTAAGATCACCTCGTTAAAGAACTTTCTATTTTTTTTGTCAGATATTTTCAATTAGAATCCTCCTCCCTTGAACTGAAGGGTTCGGATTGAAACAAGGAATAATAAACAGCTGCTGGGCCGCTGAAGGAGAAAAACGTGGAGGGTGAAAGAATTTAATCTCTTTTTCAAAACACTTCGATCATAATAAGGCAATTTCGAAATAAATAAAAAAAATTTCAATATTATTTTAACAACTCGTATGATTGAAAACGATTTTCAAAATATATAAATAAAGAAGAAATAAAACAATCAACTGAAAACTATATACTTAACTAATATATTTATTTGGGAGCGAGATAGCTCAATATGTGAGCAGAATTTCTTATCTCTAGATCCCGAGTTCGAGACATGCCTCAGCAGTTAAAGTATTTTTGCCTTTGCAAAGTGGATACCCTTAATTGGTGTTGGATAACCTTTAGGTTCAGCGTGATCTCGGAAAATCTTGTCTTTAAAAACAAACGATGTCCTCGATGTAGTAAGGACTCTGTAAGGACACTAGTAAGGACTCTAGTAAGGACTCTGTAGTAAGGGCCATGTACTGTGAAGCCGAAAACCCTTTACGGTTATGATAAAATATTCATCCAGCGAACAAGATAAATAAAAAACTTGCGAAATAATTACACACTTTTTAAGAAATAAAATGAAAAAAATAAAATAAAAATTTAGCGTAAAAAACCTACGGTGATAAATTCCGTAAATCAAAAACGCAATTCTACTTGCTCTAGCAATAAAATTATTCAATAGGCACGCAGATAAATAAAACCATATCACATTTTTTTATTTGTTTAGGATGTCCCACAACTTTGAACTATTAAATTTTTTTTAGTTACTTAAAGAAACATCTCAAATAAAATTGTTAATATTTTTATTGGCATTAATAAGTAATTGAAAGTGTTGATCATCATATCATGCTATTTATTAATGAAAATTTACAGAAATGTCACCTATTTAGTGGACATCATGTCCGGAACACAGATTGTATTATAAATTAAATACATTAAATTTTTATTACATCCGCTATAAAAAGGGGGTTTAATATAAAGTATGCGATGGAACATAAATTCAATTCTAAGCCAGATAGCGATTTTAATTGCACCAAACAGCACTTAGAAGCATTAATCATCTAGAAAATGGCTTTCGAAAATTATTTCTATGACTTTGTAGAGGGGCTAGTGAGGAAGTAATTCTCTTAATACAATCGTTTTTTTTTTAATCATCTTCTTTATCAAATTAATTGAATTAATAAACTCGGAATAAATTTATTTTAAATAATTTTATTTATCACACATTAAATTTAAGAATTGCGAACGACTTTTAGATTAATCCTGAAGCTTTAAATGTTAAAATACACCATCCATATAAAATTTAAGTAGTTAAGTAGGTACATATTTTGAGTTTGTGACCCCAGACAACTATAAAGTATACAAAATTTCTAATTCTATAAATCAATTTTGGTCTATCACCACTACTTTTAAACTGTGCCTTAAAAAAAATTATTAAACACATAGAATGGATAAAATCATCAGAAGAGTTTCAACTAAACAATGAAATAATTAAATTAGGCAATACGATTAGACAATTTTTAGCATTTGCCTATTATATACTTTGTAATCAGATTAAACAAATATAGCTTCTAAACAAATAAAATTACTACAAGAACAAACAAAAAGTGATGGTTTGAAAATCTTCTTTGAGAAAATTAAGTTATTGACAATTATTAGGACGACCATAAACAAACATTATATGGAATAATTACTGAAAAATCAAAACATAATGGAACAAAATATATCAGAAATGGAAGTCACTAAATCAAGAGTCAACAACATTACAGCGGTCTTTTAACCCAAAGAAAATATTTACAACAAGAAATCTACATCCACTAACGCTAAACTTAGGCACTACTCAACAGTAATCCGTCCAAAAACACTGTATGCAGGAGAATTTTTAATCCAGAACAAGGAAATGTTGACGCGTGATTTAGAAATTACAGTGAGTAGAATATTAAGAAAAATCTTGGGATAGATTACAGAAAGAAACCAACATATAACCAGGAACCCTGCACGCACATTTACAAAATGGCAGACATAATAGGAAAACGAAGAATCCAGGTCTATTAGTATCTAAGAATGAAGAATGGTTAAAAAGAGAAACAGTGAAACAGCATAACACTGGAAACAGCTGAAGGAAACCAAGAACACAGGAACATAATGAAAAAAATTTGGAAGAGAAGAAACGAACAGTTGAAAAAACGAACATACTGGCTCAGTCGCAATAAAACAATTTTTTAAAAATAAGCATTTTATACATGATATTCAGAAACAAAATAGAAAAATATGATTAATGGTAGGCACTCCGTGAACTAAAAACTCTTCGAAATCCTGAGGCTAATCGGACAACTTGAGGCTAAGCAACTATCATGAAATATTCAATCTTATAAGCTGAAGGGATCAAGGTATAAACTAAGCAATCCTCAAACTTTTTCTTAAAATATATTTATTGAATTTCACAACGATATTATAAGAGTGCAACAAGTAAATACAATGGATGATGTAGAATGGCAGGATGAATACAAGCAGAGAAACCACCCAGTACTGAAATAACAAATTCAACTTGAAAGGTTGGTTAGGTGGCAATCTTCTTTCCATCGACCTCGGAGGACTCTCGGGAATTGAAGGTAGGTTTAAGTGGGAATAATGATTGTCATGAAAGGATTGGTATCGAATTCGGGCAAAATTAACAACAAATGGGACATTTAAATCATCATGGATGACTTTATTCGTTAACAGAGTAAAGAGAATTAAGGCTAGTAAAGATTGGACACGAGAGGAATTCCATAACTCAGGGGAGCACCAAAGTTCTACTCCGCAAGTCTAAATTGGTTTTATTACAGTTATGAAAATAATTGGTAGCCTACTTCGTTTTTCTAGTAAGCTTGTTAAAATAGCCTGGAATGACGAGCAGTCTCCTGCCTTTTCCGTTTTTTATTAGGATTCCAAGTTAAAGTTTCCTTAAAGGTAATTAAGCTCAGAAAAAGAGTACCTTAATCGCCTAGGGAATCCTTACTAACTTCCTGAATTAGAAACGCTTACGAACCTAATTGAAATATCAATACCCAGAAGGAGAATACTGAGAAATGACTTATTGTTCGCAGTAGAATAACATGTGTAATATAGGGCAGGGTATAAGCCATGTGCAACATTACAGAGAAGTGGGTTCCTAACTTTACCAACACCAATTGAATATTCAGATTTATTCCTCCAGAATCATTAATCCCTGCCTAGCTCGATTCTGGCTGTTCTTGTCCAAGCAGTAATTGAATATCTAACAACCAAGCATAATTTGAATAGAGTCCATGTCTTGTAATATTATTATAATAATGAATTAATTTATACAAATTAAGTTGAAATTTAAAAAAATAAAAACAATAGAAAACTGCCACAAAATATATAGTTGTTTAACCATACATAAAATTAACGGTAAACTATATAGAATACAGTTGATCCTTATTCATTGACGTTTCCGTTTAATGACCATATTTTAATTGTTTTTTTGGGGGGGAGGGGGATAAAATGAATAATTTAAAATTGACGAAAAATGTATTTTTAAAATGCCTAAGAGAGGTTTAAAATAAATAGATCTTAAAACCTCTCAAGAATGAATTAATAAGTAACTAGTCCAATTTCTCAAATTTATGTATTGTCAGAGGAGCGGACATATCATCGGTTTAAAAAGAGAAAAAACAGACTGAGACAGGATTATATATAATCAGTATATTTCGAATTATTTTGTACTCATGCACTAGCTTTTATATATGATCTCGGTGTGATATAAGCTGTGATTTAAGCTAATTGTGATCTGAATTAAAGTGATCTCGACTTATTTCATTCCGATGCAGAGTATGCATACGATCCCGTCACTCGTCATTCATCTTTTCGTGGATGACATGATAACAGACTATATTATCATATGACTTAAAATAATACAGCAGTAATCATATCTCAATTAATACAGCGTCGGTGAGGAAAGCTTTGACACCCCACTTTTTGATACAGGTGTATAACCTGGATAACAAATGTATTATAACCTTAGCACCGCCTCTGATTTCGCAAAAGTTCGCTTTCAAAATTCACATGATTCCCTTATAGACATATTATAGATGACTGACAACTATGACAGATATTTATTATCACATTCTTTTTATAATGTTCACAAAATTTTGACTCCTATACTAAAAAAAAAAAAGTTTCACTTTGTCAAATTATGGTGTAACTAGTTATATATATATTTAGAAACGTTATATACATTTTAATTTATTAGGAGAACATGAAAAATGGAAAAAGATTTCATCTTGAGAAGTTGCCGGCCTACTTAAAATAAATGTTTCACTAGATGAAAAATGTAAGAATACTATCAATTCTAAATTAAGGAAGTAATGCGATCTTCACGGCTTAATTTTTTTTTTCTAGAGACCAAATAGTTTATTTCTGAAATTGGTCTTTCTATTTGGCCTAAATAATTAAATATTTAGAATTATTCGCTACTTTATAGAGCTTATTTCAATTTTCAAGGCAATAAATGTAGATCAGGTTCGATTCTTTAGTAATTATAATATTTTAAAAATTCCAATGCCGAAGGTTCAATGCCGATCAAGCAATGCATCATCCCAGCGACCCCTCTCTATCAAAACACAAATTCGTTAGCTCTGCCTTTACATGCCTATCGCTGGGATATTCTCTTATCGGTTGGCGCTAGGCCAATCGATTCCAGTCTAAAAGATTTAAAATTTATTACATGTAATATGCAAAAAATTGCTATCTATGATTCGAATCTGGTTGGAATAGAATAGTAATGTAGAAATTCATGAACTAAATAGAATATTACAAGGGCACTAGAACAAGAACTGCTTACTACATTTGGTTAGGAAATAGTTCTACAATAAAAATAGGCAGATGCTTGAAAAGTATTGGCTTAAAAATATCATTATTTAAATTAAATGTTACGAATAATTTAGAAATACAATAATTTATAGGACATATTATCAAATTTGATCTGAGCCTAGATAATCATATCATAGCAAGAGGTTTCAATATTTAAATAACTAAAGCATTGATATCGAAATATACAAGCCAGTGAAAAGTTTCAAATACTCAAGTTCTGTGCTAGAAAGAGGAGGTGGCTGTCGACCCGAAGTAATAAGAAGATGCAAACAGGCAACAAAAGCAACAAGAATGCTCTATTCGGTACGATGGCACAATTGCCTTTCTAAAGAGAATAAAAGGAATATCTTCTACTCAGTTATTGAGAGCATTCTCTAATAATTAGTGGTGTAAAATTGGATTATTAGAGAAGATGAATAAAGAAGCATAGGATAGATATAGTCTGAAATAAGTAAATAAGAAAAGAAATGGCGTAAGTAATAATAAAGTTGTCGGCGAAACAATAATGAGAAACGATTAGAGAAGGAACGGCCTCAATGATTCCTGTTCGAAAAGCCGGATAATAGAATAAAATAGACTAAAAGTTTAAAGTTCGGAAAATTTAGGAAAAGAAAAAATGTATAAAGAAAATGATCGGAGATATGAATAATGAAATTATACATTAAATTATTAATATGTACAACATGAGTTAAATAGCGCCATGGAATGGTGTTATTTTTATCAATTATATTACTATATCTAATTATAACTATATATATTATATTATAATCTAACTCTAAAATTATTCGACCTCTTTCATATTGTTATTTAATTATTTTTTCACAGACCTGGCGATAGCCTACATTTCTCTTACGTATATCAAATATATAATGATAATGTATCAACTGTGGGCAGAAATCCCCCATATATCATTATCATTGGTGTGTGTGGCCATACCAAAGACCAAGTCTTCTCCCCTCGGTGTCTTCTGATCTTCAACTGTGCAAGACATCTTCTCAAAACACACTCTTCTTTCTACTCCCTTTCACAAATTCCTTGAAGTTATGAGCTCCCTTACAGCTTCGTTAGGTAAGGTAGGGTTTTAGGTAACCCTTTGATACCTTTTTATGTTTACACTTCTTCCGAAATGTACATAGTTGCCTCCTCGCAGAACAGAATTTCTTTTGGAAGGATTTTTCGCGAAATTTATTTAAATTCTAATATGGATTTATATGTTACCTAGAAGTATTTTATTACAACTATTAATTGAGTTATAATTATTCTTTATGATACACTTGGACATTCTGCGTTTTTAGTCCAGAATTTGTATGCATTCTTTAGGACTTTTGATTCTTTAATTTTAATGGAAAAAGAATCTGTTGTTGGGAAATCGTAGGCCCATAGCAATGATGTCGGGAATATTCACATTCCATTCAGGAATATTCACATTCCATTCAGGAATATTCACATTCCATTCAGGAATATTCCATTTAAGAAATTTATAGTGGACAGATTTCATTTATACTGTTTCGTTACCGTGTTTAAGTAAGTAAAGAAATAAGCTATTGTTTTTGTTGTAAAATGTATGAGAAAAAATTATAAATTCGGTTTATTCAATAAAAAAATTACACAACTACAGCCCGTGAAGAGGCTAGGTGGATGAATGGTAGAGACTGTTGTTAGATTAATAATTGTGCAAGGAGGCAACTTGTCCAGGATCAAGTTCAACCGCCAGGTTTTACCCAACAGAGGTTGAGTGAGCCCCAGAAAAGTCTGTAGATCTCAAATGGTTCATCCGTGGATATCAAAATATTAAATAATTTATCTATCCCAGCCGAACTTGAATCCGTAACAATCAGCATAGCAACTCAGCACTCTACGCACTAAGTTATCACACTTCCGTTTAAGGTTTAATAACAACTTTCATTAAATTGCTTACAGCAAGCACAGATATTTTAAGTTAGCAGTTTTAAAAAAATTGTTGAGGTCTTAAATTAGTATAGTAACTTCTCTTATATCCTAGTTAACCGATGCACAGTGTGAAATTTCTCCAATCTGGGAGGACAAAAATCGAAAAAATGAACTACTTTTCTAAGGATTTTTAATACTACAAATGACAGGTACAATGTCTGAGGGTATGGGAATCGAAATAGTTAAAATTTCAAAGCTACTTAAAGCGTCGTACTTTACACCCAAACTTGCCTGTTCAATATTTGCATACAAGGAATAAGTGCAAACCTTCAATCATTCGTTCTTTGTTCATCACGGTTCTGTTTTCCAGTTATTTCAACTTGAGAATTTTTCTCCGTTTATACATCATTTGAGGTAAGTATTGATATGGTTACATCAGAATACATGTAATTTAAAGGGCTTAAACATTTTGTTCAAGTTAAACGAATAAACTTAAAAAAAATCACACTTAATGAATTTTGGAGGAAAGTAACTTCTTTATTACGTCAATTCACGTCATGCTCTATATATTAACGTAAAATTAGGAAGTTAGCGAAGAGAAAAAGACAAGAAAAGTTTGCCCATATTTGCCCGTTTTGTCGAAATCTTAAAAAATCTTACTGTATATTAGAATGGACGAATTAGTCAATTACGAAATGCTGTATGAGATATGGAGAGAGAGTGAAAAGGATGCAAGATTTGACAACGTTCTTAGTTTTTTGATTAAGAAGAAAGGCTGGGGAGTATTGCCAGAGGAAAAAATGGAAAAAATTAGAGCTCGCCTGAAGTCAGTACTGTACAGATTGGAGTGGCGCTGGGAAAAATCTCATCGCACAGCTGAACGTTTTCTAGCAATGAATGTCTCCTGGTTGCGGAACAATTTTGTTGTTGGATTTGAATGGAATGCAGACACTCCTATTGCTGAACTACCATCGACATCAAGGTAAGAAATAAGTTACAAAAAAAAAAATTTTAAATTATTAAAATTATACCTCTTGTGATATGATTCTAGATAAATCTCGTTACTTGTCTTAGCTTGACCACTTAAATATAAAAAAAAAAAATATTAAACACTCATTCTGAGGACGTTTAGTATTTTTGTCCTCCTAGATTGGCAAAATTACACACTGTGCGGTGGTTATCATAAGATTATTCTATTAATTTCATTATTCTAATAATAGAATTTATTATGTACCTATTCGAGTATAAAACTATTTTAATATATATAATACATGTGCTGCATTGGAATATAGTAGAGGCTCTAGGTAAGTCGATTTTATTAATACTGCAGAGACTACCTTGGCTACTAAGAATTAATGAAATACTAGCAATTAGTCTAGGACACTGCCGCTACGCTAATAGAGAAGTACAACAGTAATAAATCCTTTGATAATTACAATTAACCTGAAATAGTGTCCTGGTCCTGGTCGGCCACAAAGTCAGGTAAGCTCTTTACACTTGTACGGCTTCCAGCAATAGTGATTCACTGACTTTATCGTAAAGATCATTTAGTGTTCTTTTTTATGGTCTTTTTTAAACTTAATTCTTTCTGATTAAGAAAATTATAAGTATATTGTATTACTTATGAGATACATACACAGGCAAGCGATTAATTGCTTGCAGAGCAGCTTTGTTGAAGTTCCTGGGTTCAAAAACAGAGGTGTCAGATAAATTATACAATAAGATAAAAACTGCGGATGGGTACTGGGATCTACAGACTTTTTGGGGGCTCACCCAATCTCTATAAAAGATGGCGGTTGAACGTTATCACGGACAAATCACCTACTTACACAGGCGTTGGCCTAGTCCTATAAACAATCATCTACCACATATTGAACCAAATCATTGATTGTAATGGTACAGATTTTTATGTATTACTTTAATTTTACTTATAGAAGCATTTTATATACTAAAGAAAATATCGAAAGGAATTTAAATTTAGCATTTTTTATATTAAATATCGCTACATCAAACCACGCTCTTTATAAAATCCTTATAATGATTGGTTCACGTTTTATGTTAGATTTATAAATTGTAAATTAATCGTGATAGAAACAGAAGTTAAAAATTATTGTCATTTATTCGTACATATTTATTTATGATAATATAATCATCACATGGATCACCTGTGGTGTAGTGGTTAGCATAACAACTTACTATGCCAGGGCCTTAAAATCCTTACTTAAGATGTACTTCGGATGGGAAGTAATATGGGGGTCCAGAGCCCCAGTGGTGTCACAGTACAAGATCCAAGAATAGCAGTACAAGATCCAAGCTCGTGAAAGACCCCTGTTCTCTTTAACCCCATTGTAAACGTCTTTAAGACAATATTATCAACTTGAGCCATTCGTGGTAATGCCTCAATGTATAAAGTGATCGAAATACCAAGGCTTAATGAACCCGAAGACTCGATGTTAATATCACCAATCACTGTTTTATTATTGTCATCCAAACCCATAATCGTAAGATCATACTTAACATAAACCTCGGCTGATATTCTTTTAAGAAATTCATAGGTTACCGAGCCCATCCCAATTATTGCGACGTTATCATTTCTATTATATTAGCGAAGGGTGAATACTCAACGTTCCGCGTAGAGCAATCTCCTTCATTCTACAGTGGACTTCCTACTTCGGACTGGGATGGCAGAACTTCACTTTCGTATTACTTTCCGAATCATTGGTGATTGCAAGTAAGCCAGAACTCTCTTGCTAAGCACTAGCTCGTAGTGCGAGGATTTCATTTTCTGAGCTTATTAAACTTTTAAAAAATTCTGGGGATTGCTTATTTTATTGATTCCCCTCTTTTTATAATTCGATCCCTTCACACTAAGAGGTTGAAAATTTTAGGTTTTTTACATTAACTTACGCGATACCTGAAAACGTTATTCATCCTTCAATGTTCAAGGCTAATTATCACCATTGGATCGTATCATATGAATTGTCTATTTTTATTATTTCTAAAATTTATCGAGGAATAAGGAAATTCATTTCTCCGTTCTGCCCTAAGGTGAAACCATCACATCCACATCGTACTGCATGGATACCGGCAAAATGATAACAAAAACATACAACAAAAACCTTCATTGGTTAAGCGGAAGAGATCTGTTCTACAACACGACAACGCCAGACATTTCACGGAAGTCAATGAAGAAACTAAACTACGTGGGCAAGATGTCCTCCCACACCCACTTTACTTTTCAAGAGGGTAAATTTTTTTAAACCGATTCTCAAGTCAAAAATACGTAAATCTTTATTACATCGAAAACCCTCAAGTTTTCCATTTCCGATGATATGTGTTCAGAAGCGTGATTTAAAGTTGAAAAATATTCCTGGGCTGGCTATGATCGGAAAATCACAACCTAGTAGGCCATGGTGGGGCCATCGAGAGTGGTGGGGACATTGCATCACCACTCACCAGGGAGTGAGCCTCATGACCACCGCAACACGAGTCGAGAGAAAGTCTCTATTGTTGTCAAGCTGCATGCTGTTGCCATTAGCAACCAGAATCTCCTGATTGAATGCTAAATTGGAGGTAACGATTCTCAGGAGAAGAACGCAACCAAATCGTAATTAAAATCTTATGCATCTTCTGACACCAATGATCGCCAGGGATATGTCCGCCAAAGTCCGCCAAAACTTCAGAGATTAACACTGTCGAACTAATTCGCCGTTGCGCCCTCACATACTGTTTATGCCTCGTCTAAACGTATGAATACCAGACTACTAGTACGCTGTTTTGTTTAATATGCTACTTTTTTAAATGGATCCTTTTCTTGTATATAATTATTTTTATATTGTTTTTCTCTTTGTATTAATATTCCTTTTCTTTTAACATTATTCTGATATTCATTTTTTTTCTCTAACCCTTGTCATTCATTGATTGTCCTTTAATTTGCTATTTATAAGTATTAGTATTTAAGTTCTTTTGTAAATTAGTCGTAATAAATACATGTTTCAGCACCTGGAGTATTTTAATGAACATTTCCCTATACTAATCATATAAACATATATTTCATGAGTCAAGGTAAGAACAATATGAGTTGAATAACAGGTTGGGAAAAATGTATAGAAAATGAGAGTTAATTTTTTTAATACAAATGTTTTGATTTTCCAGTTAGATAATTGTTTTACTAAATAACCTTTAGTTTGAAAACTATAATTTCATATGACACGACTTAATGTTAAATATTAAAACATTAGCCATTTCTAAAAATACAATTGTATAGGTTTCTCAACGAGTGTTGGTATACGCATCCGAACTCGGTTTTTGGATTCATTAAACATATGATATACAACTCTTTTAGAAAGCAGTGAATTCTTTTAGACCTTTTAAAATGTCGCCTAATGAAATAAGTATTGATGAGTGGGTAAATCATTATAGTTTACTGTATGGACAAAAACATATTTTTGAAATTAAGTTTTTCTCAGTAACTCATCCAGTTTTAGATCTGCCATTTTCTTTAGATGAACTCCAAAACTGTATTAAACTTAGGAAAAATAATAAATCTCCCGGTTTCGATAATATAACCTATGAAGTCTTTAAAAGTTTAACTCCGGAGTGGGAACATTACCTGCTAAATCTCTTCAATAATATAATGGAAACGGAAGAAATTCCGATCTTATGGTCTAAATCAAAACTAATTCTACTACACAAAAAGGGGAACAAAAAAGATGTAGATAATTACCGAGGTATATCCCTGATCAACAATATCACAAAACTATTCACAGCTATTTTGGCTTATAGATTACAGGATTGGGCCGAAAGTGAAAAACTGATCCCCGAAGAACAGGCAGAGTTTAGAACGGGAAGAGGATGTGTCGAGCACACTTTTTCGCTTATGGCATTGATTGGCATTAATCTTCATAATAAGAGGAGTTATGTTTTTGCTACATTTATTGATTTCAAAAAGGCATTTGATTCCATAAACCACCACACTTCTCTGGCAAAAACTGTTCGACATTGGTGTCAGTGGTAAAATAATAAGATTACTGAAAGCCCTCTACGACAATGCAATAATGCAAATTCAAATCGACGACAAATTATCCGAGGAGATAGGTATTAGTTCCGGTCTCTTACAAGGGGAGAGTCTCAGTCCAACCCTCTTTATCTTATTTCTGTCGGATATAATAACGTTTTTCCAAAATAATGGTGCCAAAGGAGTCCCCATTGATGATAAAAACGAAGTTAAAATGCTCCTATTAGCCGACGATATAGTACTATTAAATACTTCATGGCATGATACTCATAGAAACTTAGAATTAATGGAATTATATTGCGTTCAAAATTCTTTAATTTTCAATCCTAAAAAATCTAAAACATTAGTGTTGCATAAATCCCCCAAAATAAAAAAACTAAAGCTACTATTTTGGAATGCTAAAATACTGGAATATACAAAATCTTACACCTATTTAGGAGTCCCATATTCATCCTCCGGAAGGTTCTTTCTGGCATCTGAGTATTTTATTGAAAAATCTAACGTAGCAGGTGCGAAAGTGAGAGACATTCTCAGAAGAGGTAAAAGTGATGCATGGGTGACAAAAATGACACTCTTTGATCCTATGGTATCCTCAACGCTCCTTTATGCTGCAGAAATTTGGAGTTTAAACTATTATACAAACATAGAAGTAGCTCAATTAAAATTCTTAAACTACCTATATTATTGTCCGAAATGCACTCCAAATTATATTGTACGTCTAGAAACAGGTCGTAACCCACTTATCGTAACAATCCTAAAGAAAATTGTCAACTTCTGCCTAAAAATACTGTCTATCCCTGATTATAGATTACCCCGTAAATGTTTCGATAGACCTTTGGAGCTAGATAAGAAAAAATAGGACTTGACTTTTAACTGGATCTCACAACTTAAAATGGTAGCTACAACCCATCATATTGAAGAATATTTTGCAGATTTTCATAACCCCAATGTTTTATTAGCTAATAAACATGCTATTCTTGAAAAAGTAACAAATCATTTACTGTCGAAGGATATTGATAGAGCTCTTAACTCAAATTACAATCCAATATACAGAACTATTTGCACCTATACCAACCCTGAACCTGAAAGCTATTTAAAATTCAAGATAAACATAGAAAAATTAAGAACTGTGAGTCAAATAATAATTTCAAACCCTGAATGCCTGAAAATATTTTATAGGAACAACACCTGTGTTCTCAGAACTGATGAAAAATGTCAGTGGTGCCATGGGACCATATTCAATCTTGAATATTATATTTGAAGCATATAATATTGCATTGTAAATTTTTTGTTAACACGCGGAAACAATTTCTGCAAAAATATATTGTCCAGCATGAGGATGAATTATCACTTCAAAATGTACTCACTATGGACAGCGTGGAAAAATTAAACAACATTTTTTTCTATCTTCAGTTTATATGTAAAAATTCGGAATCCGGGCTTTAATTGTGGTTTATGATTTCGGGTACTTCTACAATACCTTGATTGTAATGCATAGAAAGAATAACTGTTACAATAAAGTATCAGCGGGTTAGTACCTAAATACTTTAATTCCATTGTATTTTATTTATCTATTTCCTTAGGTATATGCCTTATTTGCGTTATTTGTTTGGAATATTGTTATTCTTTTGTTATAATTGATACTGTTCTGTTCTGACTAAAAAATTTTGTTTATTTATTTTTTAAACGAGTGTTGATTATTTAATTATTGTAAAATATTTACATATTGTAGATATTATATAACTGTAAATAAAAATAACTGTAACTAAGTGACGATATACTAATTACTAAAAATTAACACTAAGTGGGCCAGACTCAATGGCTACAATGTTATACATTAAAGCCAATAAAGAATTTATTATTATTATATACAACTCCCTTAAGAATAAAATGTTTGGAAAAGATTCTGAATTCAAAGATGCATCTTCATCATCACAAAACCCTGAATTTTTCAGTTTTCAGATTGAAAATGTAGTAAAAATAAAAATTAATGCAAACCCATATTATAAGTTATTTTATTTGCGTTATTTCATATTTTTGTGGTTTTTATTCATGAAAAGAGCTATTATATTATTAATAATTATATTAAATTAATATAGTATTATATTAGCAATAAGCAAATTATTGTATAAATATGAAAAAAAAAGGGATATCAAGGGAAGAAAGTAGGTAGTCCAATTTCGCAGAAAGTGGAGCTTACAATGGCCAGGTGTCAGAGGAGACAAGGCGAGTTAGGTATTATTAATAACAGACACAATTTGACCCTTCTCGACCTCCTTCACCCTCGCCTTCCATTGTCCACTCTCGCCCATCTATGAAATTAATTTAACCTATTTGTCTCCTTTACTGATGAGTTATCTCCCCTCCAATGTGCATGGATAGTCAGCCAGCCATAATTCCTATATCAGGCAGTACTACCACGAAATTATCCGAATAAGTTCAGCAAGGAAAAACTAAAATATAAGGTATTTTAGAATACTGAAAATAAACCTTAAAAATGGGGTGTGTCTGTGTCATGGACACGGCCGAGTGTTGTACGTTAATACGTTAAGGTAACGGGTAAAATTTTTTACATAAAATATTATTATTTATGAATTCAGCTTCACTCTTTTACGTTCTCGGCACTGTTTGACTCGGTCTCATGTTGTTTTATTGTTACCATTCGATCGCTCTTGAGAATCCCTTTCCAACCGTGCACGATCTCTTTATTTGGATTTGGCTTTTTAACGCGTAAAGGCCGACATTATATATTTTTTATTGTCTTTTATGTTTTAATCCTTATTATATTCACTGTCACTATTTCACATTAATGTTTTATATAATCGATAAAGTTTGGCGAAAGCTGACGATTGAAACTTAAATGAACGTCGTAGTTTCTCCGAGTCAAAAGTTATACAGCATGCAAATCTCGATAAACTTCCCCCTTCACCGCACGCGATGCGTTACATTCCAACTTATCGTGATGAATTCTTTGTTCATTTGACTATCCAGTGGTCAAATTGAATTTTGGATGGAGATGGTGGATTTGTGGCTGTAATACTAATACTAAACTGTATCCCCCGATTTTGTTATCATTTGGTTTTTTGGATTGTTTCCCACTATTTTAAAATTGCTTTAATATCATTCAAGTGGAGTCCGATCACAAATCTTTAGAAATTATTTTCAAGAAAAATCTAACAGCAGCTCCTAAGAGACTTCAGCGCATGCTTCTTAGATTACAAAAGTTCAATTTGACTGTCACCTATAAGCCTGGTAGGCTAATGTTTATTGCAGACTATTTGTCTCGAGAAATTGAACCAGAGTCCTCTGCAAAGGACAAGAATAAGTGGACAACAGATAATGTTTTTAATCATGACAGCGAACAATTTTTCAAAGAACTAGAGTCAATAAACGTGGTAAACTATGTTAACCTTACTATAAAAAGAATAGAAGAAATTAAGGAAGCAATGTTTCAAGATTCTGACTTGCAGGGACTGGTTGACTTCACTCAAAACGGTTGGCCAGAGAAGCGATCTGCACTTAAGAAAGAACTGCAAGGTTATTGGAGTTTTAAGGAAGAACTTACAATTCAAGAAGGGGTTATATTAAAGGGTGAACAAGTAGTGATTCCAAAAGCTATCCGGCCTGCTTTATTGGAGAGAATTCACTCAGGACATATTTGGGCAGAATCATGCATCAGACAAGCAAAGGAAATAGTATATTGGCCGGCAATGAAGAATGACATTCGTGAGAAAGTTCAAAAATGTAATGTTTGCCAGAAGCTGGGACCTTCACAACCCAAGGAACCTCTTGTTTCCCATCCAACACCAACAAGACCATGGCAGAGAGTTGCTATTGACATATGATGTATGAATGTACTTATAAATATATAATATTTACATAAATATTGTTATATACATATTTTTTAATATTATAGCTCGCAGATAATCTTTTTTGATAACTAAATACTGATTAGTTCAACTTTCAGAATCACCTTTATCCTTCGTCGTAGACCGACTTCCAGTTCTTCAGTATCCTTTAATATAGACAGCACTCAGTTTTCAGATTAAAATTTTCCAACTGATAAATGAATGATGTGTTTTATTTATTTATATATAAGTGCGTTTTATTTATATCATTGACGCTTCACTCACCCAGTTAGATATTTTTAAAAACAAGTTATCTCAGTTGATATTGTTTGTATTTTTGTTTCATTATTTGTTTTTTTTCTACTTGACATTGTAATTTGTATACATATGTAATTATGTATAATGTTTCTCTCTCGCTATAATTATTGTAATCTTATTTCTGCAATTTTTTATTTCTTGCACACTGTTTTTAATTTTTCTTTTCTTTATTCTTTAAATGTTATCACTGGAAGTAATATGCATTTTTGGTAATTATGTAATTATTTATAATGTTTCTCTCTCGCTATAATTATTGTAATCTTATTTCTGCAATTTTTTATTTCTTGCACACTGTTTTTAATTTTTCTTTTCTTTATTCTTTAAATGTTATCACTGGAAGTATTATGCATTTTTTAACTCATTAATTATATTTTATTTGTTAATTTAAATGTAATAACTAATTAAATGTAATCACATTATACTCTAAGACATCATAATATAGGAGACATCATACATAGACTCTAAGACGTCATAGTATAGAAACCTGTATTGCTATTCTAATGTCTTTATTATTATTATTATTATTATTATTAATATCCCACTGGTTCCAGGAGAGCAGATCTGATACTTAGTAACATACCTAGAGAAATGTTTAACTTTCAATCTCCAAGCGAGACTGAAACGGCGAGCTAGTTTCTCATGGCGATTTAAAGTTGAACATTTTTCTAGGACGTATTCGTAAGTATCGGTTCTGTAGGAATAAATCTGAATATTCAAATAGTGTTGGTAAAGTCAGGTGGAAGGCAGTACTCAGTTATCTTGCACATGGCTTGTACTCTTTCCAATATTAGTTAAAGTATTCTACTGCGAATAATAAGTTGATTTTCAGGATTCTGGTTTGTTTATTGGTATCTTTAAAAGAGACTTAAGCGTTTCTAATTAATCAATTAAGTGTTTTATGAGCTTATTAACCTTAAACAAGTCTGGAATTTTAAATAAGTTTCCAGTGTGTTTGTTCCGTTTAATTTGGAACCCTCATTCATACGAGTACTAGACTGAAACGACTAGAAACTGTTCGCTGATAGAGTAATGAACACTTACTAGACAAACGCTCTAAGCTCCCAATTAATTACGTAAGGTTCATATACACGTCTACTATAAGACCTATTTGGACTTACAGAGTAAAGCTTTGGGGCTCCACTGAGACATCTAATTACTCTCGTATCAAATCCTTCTAATTCTATTCAGCATACATTGCTACGAATCAAATCATCCCTAATGATCTTAACATCACATTAGTTGTTGATTTTTTTCCGAACCCAACATCAATCATTACATGATAAGTATGGAAAGCAAGTTGAGAGACTAGCGGATTTAAGTGTGTATGGAGCTTGTCATGGAAGGATAGGTATCTAGTTGGGGCCAAATCAGCAACATAAGGGATATTAAGATCATGATGGATGACTTTGTTTTTGACATAAGGAGCATTGAGGATTTTACGAAGGATTTTGGATTGTAAGCATAGGCGGATCCAGAGGGGGAGCACGGGGGCACGTGCCCCCCAGACGGTCTTTTGTGTACTGTGGAGGATCCATTACAGTACATACTTATAGGCAAATCATGTAATGATAGTAGATAAAATAACAGAAATAACATGAGTGAAACTATTGTTTAAATATTTTAATAAACCTTTCTATAAGTACTACTAATGTATTTCCAAGTTATTGTTGATTTTTTTTGTCAGTCTGTCCGTTGTGCCCCCATCCCAGAAAAAAATCCTGGATCCGCCCTTGATTGTAAGGATTGGATACGAGATGAATTGGATGGTTTAGTAGAGCCCCAAAGCTCAACTCCGTATGCCCAAATAGGTCTGATAACTGTCATGTAAATGAGTCTTTTGTAATTCATTGGGAGCTTAGAACGTTTGTCCAGTAAATGTTTAAGTTAGCGAAAACGTCGAGCAATTTCTTGTCTTTTCAGTCTTATTTGAGGACATTATAAGTTGAATTAGTTATTTTAGTAATATCTGTGTATAGTTTCTGTAGTCGCTTTTATCTATGCCATTATGAAATTGAAGATTTTATGTTTGTTATTTTCTATCTGATTAGACTAAGGGTTTGGAAGAGTTTTTAGTTCACGGAATCCCTACCATTAATCATAATTTTTCTATGTCATAGAAAATACTTGAATTTTTTTTGTTTACTACTGAGCCTCGATGTCCTAATTTTTTTAACTGCTCTTTTTTTCTGTTCCATATTTCTTTCATTCGTTGTGTTTTCTTTCCTTTTCCCAAATTGCACATGTAAAAAATTCTCGAGTCAGCTAGATTGGACCAATATGAGTTCATTTTCTCGTGGTAATCGAGGGTTACTACCCTACTGTATTCTAATGTTTTAATATTTCGTTTTTATATTAATATCAATTTAAAAAGTCATGATAATATCTGTCACAGAGTAATTAGAATTCTGGATCTATACCTCAGCAACTCACTGCTCTACTAAGTGTGTCACCCAAACCACGCTTATATTCTATCAAAATAAGGGACTAAAAAAGGAATATTTAATTTATATCCATTTTATGCATTATCCTAATTAAAATAAAAGTTAATGTAAGTAAAAGAGTATAACTAAAAATGCAAATAAAATTCTCTTTCGAAAGCCTATTCTACCTTTGTATTTGACCGGGGCGAATTAACACTCCAATAAAACTCACATGCATATTTATCCAGACTGGAATCGATGCTGGAGCCTATAGGAATAGGAAGTGTACACTCCAGGAACACATAAGAATATTCATACGGCTCTTCCATTTCACGCTCTCTTCAAACGGTGCATTACAAGTACCAACTTACATTTTGTGCTTCATGAATTTCATTCCCTGGTGAATCGCATCTTTGTGACGAACAAATGCCTTCCCTCAATCATAATGTACTCTCAAAAATCACAGTATATCTTTTCGAGAGCAGGCTAGGTTGTAAATTCATGCCTAAACTAAAAAGAAATATAAATTCGAGAAACAATAAAATAATCCGTCTTATTATAACTACATACTGTAATGAAGTAAAATTAATATTGTTATTAAGAAGATTATTTTTAGATTAGGATACATTGTACAATTAAAAAATAAATCTCAGTAATCGAGGCGTTGAACCGGATCAGTTTCCGCTTTCGTAAAAATGTTCATTCTCAATCTAAAGAAATTAGTCTTAACAAGTCCGCTTGGGCGCAGCAGCTTACAGAGGTGTACTGAAAATATTTACGCTACCAAGGATTAACCTGCTTAATGAGATTATTTCTTCCAATAATTCAGAATTTGAACACCGAAACTTCAGGCGACGAGCGTCTTGATACTATGCCAAAGATCGCGAGTTCGCAGCCTTGTAGGTGGTCTTATAATTTTTTAAAGGGTGTTAATAATCTTTAGCTACACTGCCCTTTTAGTTAATTAAACACTGTGCTTACAATGTCGACCGTACAGTGCTGCTACCTATCGGAATAGACCGAAGGGAACATAGAATGGATGTTAGGAACATAAACTGGCGCTCCCGAGCCAGTTCGGCGCCAGGTACTCGTTAAGGATCCCTATCTTAATTATATCCCGCAGCATCAAGTAACGTAAAATATCAAGAAAACTCTTTCGACTACCGATGTACAATTTATGAAGAACATAAATAGAAAATAGAGCATTTGGCTTCAAGAAATATCCCTTCATTTTCTGATGGATTATGTAAGCATAGATAATTAATTGTATGAACATATCTTCAACAATATTATTTCAACATTTCAAGGCATAGAATTTTTAAGTACTTACCTATAATTGGAATGTTTTTTGTTTTTTTTAATTTAATTTATTAATATTTACAACTATAATAATATTACAATAAGTAAATCTGCTATATGTACAATACGACTTGAAAAACACTTGTGGAGAAACTACCCATCGGTAGCACTCCAAAAAGTTCTATAGTAGATGGTCTCGAGGCCATCTTATTTTCATGGAAGGATAGGTATCTAGTTTGGGCCAAATCAGTAACATATGGGATATTAAGATGATGGATGAGTTTGTTTGTGACATAATAAGGAGCATTGAGGATTTTACGAAGGATTTTGGATTGCAAGGATTGGATACGAGATGAATTGGATTGTTTAGTAGAGCCCCAAACCTCAACTCCGTATGTCCAAATAGGCCTGATAACTGTCATGTAAATGAGCCTTTTGTAATTAATTGGGAGCTTAGAGCGTTTGTCCAGTAGATGTTAAAGTAGGCGAAAACGACGAGCAGTTTCTTGTCTTTTCAGTCTTGTATGAGGATTCCATGTGAGACGTTTGTCCAGATGGAGTCCTAGGTAACTTACCTGTTCGACAGGGTTCAGAGGAATATAATTAAAGGATACAGTAGGGCAGGAATTTGTAGGTTTACGACGAAGGGTGAAGGTAATTTGATAGGATTTGTTAGGATTAATTTTAATTCTCCAATTTTGACACCATTCTTGAAGGTTTGAGATATGGTATTGAAGAGTTTGGGATGCAACAAATGGATCATTATTTACTGATAACACACATGTGTCATCAGCGTACGTAGTGAGGACAGTGCTTGGATGGGTTGGGATGTCAGCTGTATATATCGTGTATAGGATGGGACCCATGATACTACCTTGAGGAACTCCGGCAGACTGGGTAAAGAGGGAAGAGTAAGAAAAATTATGGTTTACTTTAAAGGCTCTATTACTGAGGTAGGAACTGATAATAAGGAAGTAAGTAGAAGGTAAGAATTTACGGAGTTTGTACAACAGTCCCGGATGCCAGAATCGATCAAAAGCCTGCTCTACATCGAGAAAAGCTCCCGCGCAGTACGTTGGAATGTTAAATTAAAATTTGGTCTATTCATTATTCTTACCGCAGTCGACAGTATATCGAGTTCATATCTGCCACATCTGGATATGTATGAATCCGTGATCCACTCAGCACAGCAACTCGACACTCAACGCTCCTTTTAAAACTTTCAAGACTTTTACAAATTTGTCTTTTCGAGAAGCATTGCAATAGTTGTATATAATCGAATTATTCAGAATAAATGGAAATAAATATTGAAAAATTATGTCGTTGATCCACCAAATATTGTAAAAGTTAATTGATTTCCCATTACTATATTTTAATTTTTAATTTGAACTTTTACCAAGTTATAGATTGGTTAGTATAAATTAATATAAAATTTATTATGATTATGAGGAGTGAAATAGATTTCGAAAATAAGGATATAAATCGAGATGCCACTTCCACTGGGATCTTAACAGTCTATTGGCGGTCTACTACGCACCGGAAATCCATTAGGAAACACCACTCAGTTCGGAGTTTAAGTAAAATCTTCAAGAACGTTTTGTTAGAATGGAAGAGAGTTTTCCAACGCCTTTAATTTGGTCATGTTTCGAGAATCCAGTAGTATGTACTCATTTCATACTACATACTTATTTCAAGAAAATAAAATTTGTATACATAAATATATGTGTATCAGATATTGGTCAAACAGAGAGAATACAAAAATAAAATTTCCAAGGGTACATAATACATTAAAATGATTTAGAAAAATCCACAATACAGGAAGAGTTGTACAAACCAGGGAGCATATGGTATTACAAAAGCCTTTTAGAACTAAAAGCGTCTATCTAAAAGTGAAAAAATAAAACATTATGAAACCAGAATGCTGTGACACCAAAATAATTAAGAGTGAAACTAGAATTCTTATCTGCGAGGCAATGTTAGGCATTAAACTATAAATTGGAATTTATTTAAATAAATTGGAAATACTAGAGAGGTGAATCGCAAAGAAAATATTAGGACCACTAAATACTGCGTAAGACTTTAAATTAAGAAGTAATGTTGAAAAAGAGAAAATATATCAAACTTGTTTATTTATTTACTCTTTAATTTTCATTTGCACCTGCACAATTGTGCATCCAGCAAATTTGATCGAAGTGTCTTTCTCTTAGCTTTTCTACATGATCATCGAGTTTTGGAATAAAAATATCAATAGTTGAGTAGGTCTCTTGTGTCTCACTGTGACACGACAATTTTATATATTAGAAGATAACGATTTTTTCTAATAAATAAAAAGGGAAAATAAACCGCATAACACTTGTCCAGGCAGTATGAAGTATAGAAAATACTATATTGAAATGAGGGAATTTTTTATTATATTAGAACTTGCTGGATGCTGAGCTAAATAGTTGAATTGATTTCTCTCCTCCTCTCACAAGAGTGACAGGACCTAAGAGCCACAAGCTGCCAAAGCCCTTCACTCAACTACAGGTCACGCGTAGTGTACACTATGTTTGTATAGTTCAATACACCTGTTTGTATAGGATACTATACAAAGGAGGTGTTCCATATATATTTGTATAAGTTCCATACGGGCACTATTTAAAAAGCTATTTTTGGACCTCCACTCGTACCACTTTCTTCGCATAATTACATTGTCAAGTAATAATTATTCAAAACCACTGTAGTAAAGATGGAATGCCTCTCGAAGAATTATACTTTCAAAAAACTATACGTCCGGGAAAGAAGAATTCTAAGAAAATCATGGGTGATATTCAGACTGAAAACGGATGGAAACTGCGAAACAACATAGAAATCTACCAGAAAGTGGAAAGAAACTCGGATATTGGGCGGAAGAGGAGACTTACTACCCTCGGACATCTGTTTATGAACAAGCTTGGTTAGATCAGGTGAATACTTGACTATTTTTGAAAGAAATAGACCACAACTATAAAGGTAAGGAATGATTTGCAAAAGTTGAACAGTACAGAGTATCACATCCTGAACGGAAGTAAATTTTGGAGCAATGTGAAAATTTTTGAAAGGTTTGACGATGAAGAAATGCCAGAGAAGGTAGGACGGATTGGAAAGAAGACCAAAGGAAGTGACTGGAGGAATATTGGAGACAAAGAAAACTCCATCTGAGGCAAGGAAAATAAAGTCGTATCGTGACCGGAAGTGATCTATAGGAATAAAAATAATTCAGAAATAAAAATAACGAAGTATAATGATTTTTTTTTTTAATTTACAACTTTATAAACATTGCAGCGGAGTGGCTCAGTGGTAGAGCACTGAGTTGCCATGTCGAAAACCGTGGTGCAAATCCCGGTGCTGGCATGACTTTTATTTAGTCTATTAGCGGCCGGAGATGGATCATATGGGATCTAGGACTCTCCTGAGGCTAACCCAAGCGCTAGAAAGTGGGTACCCAAAATAAGGGGGGAAAATCTGGCGGTTGAGCATAGTCTAGGACAAATCACCTCTCTGCACAACCGTTGTCCAAGAAACAGTCCATGTACCCGTTAACGGATTGTAGTGGTAATGGTTTTTTTTTTTTTAATGATAATACACCAAAAAAATAAAATGAAAGATATATAATGGTAATAACACAGTTAAGTAGAAAACTGCCCACTGGAATAGCAAATTAAACTTAGAAGGTCAAGAGGTCGAATTTTCAAAACTAGTGGGTTTGAGTGGAAATAAATGTTATCATGTAATGAAAGAATTGATATAAAGTTCGGAATCAGTAACAAAAGGGAGACTAAGGTCATTATGGATGACTTTGTTATGAACAAAGTAAGGATCATTGAGGATTTTGAGAAGGATTTTATATTTTAAGGATTGGAAACGAGAGGAATTCGAAGGCTTTGTGGAACCCCCAAAGCTCCACTCCGTCCAAATGGGTTTAGTAATAGAAATGTACATGATTCTTTTATTATTAATTGGGACCTTATAGATATAATATAATATTATTTTAAAAAACAAACAATTAATAAAATTACTTACTCAAAAAAGTATCAGTTTTTTAATTTTTTTTACTATATACAAAATGCATTATTGCAGTAAACATAAATTTAACACAAACGTTGAAATGTGTGTTAGAGTTGAAATGTAAATAAATCCTGTTCAAACATCGAACCTCCATGTATGTTAAATATTTATAGAGAACGGAGCTAGGGAAGGCCACCAATATTCCTAGCAATAAATCAGTCGGAGGGAAGCCCAGGTCCTCAAGAGCTCGGAATGATGGCCGGGTCTTTCTAAATGCCAAAGGCTAGGTCGCTAAAACCATAATTTTTCAAAAATAATTCTCACCCAGCCTTCAAAAAGCCTTCGTAATACTTTTACTAATGCTGTTCGTTGATAGTGCGTTACATTTGGGATTATAGTTAAGGAAGCCTTATGAACTCTCTGAGCTTTATGAACCGTGGTTTTTGGAGGAGTCTCGGATAGATATATAACTGTGTAAAAGTAGATATTATAAAAAAAAATCTGAACCATGACAACCTTCAAGTGTAAGGTAGTGATTTAGATAAGAACGCCCACTACCAAACGCAAAAATTTTAAGTAATTTAAAATATTTACTATTAAAATACACGTAATAAATCAATAAATATATGGTTGGACTATAAGTAATCGTAGCACAATCATAGACTTTGTCGAAGGTCATAATTGCTAATTTAAATCACATGATTTGTTATTTTAAACTTCATCTATACGTATAAAATGATTTGTCTTAAATGATGAGAGATCAACGCACAGCCTAATCCGCTGATCATAGAGACCTGAAACTTAGTGTGATCTTTGTATGTAGTAGGTTGTATGTAGTAAGGGGGTGAAAAAGAGGGGCAAGGTTTGTATGCTTGCTCGCGTGTTTCTTACTCGCAAAATCTGCATCTTTTCGCTGAACTAAACAAGTAACATAGTTCACTTTTAGATCCCCCACTCCTACCATCTAATTAATATCAAGAAAATCTTATTCACATTCTTCTCTTAAAATGCACCTGTGCAGTAATAGAGATCATTACATGTATCCTTACTAAATTATTTTCTAGAAAATAATAAAAGCCAAGGGGCTAAGAAAGAAAAAAATGTTCACTTCTGCCGTACGACAAGAGAAACCGTTATACTAAGTAATCCTTTTCAGGATTTTTATAACTTTATATAAAATATTTTTATAAGTTTATATAAAACTTTAACCTGATTGAGTAACACACCAAGCGGTCAACGCACAACAGAGAACTTAGCATCTTGAAATTCGCAGATAGGTTCTTTGTTAAGCTTAAATGAGCACTAATAAAGGAATTTGGACAAGTCCACCCCCAAGGGTCTTCCCCTTAATATAATAGGGGTTCAAAGATTGTATAGAATCCGTCAGTTTTAAAGTTAGACATCGGAAAATTTGGAAGTACGAGTAACTTACTTTAAATAGTTAAAAAGTTATAGTAAGCAGTTAAAAAAATTAAATTATTTATTTAAAATGATCTGTCACGAAACTTTATGTGGCAGACCTAATTCCACGCGAGCGAAGCCTTTTGCCCACAGCTAGTATACAGATATTCTTCTCAGCCTTGCAGCTTGAACTTCCTTGTTACTACATATACTATATACTTCTGGAATTAGGTCATCAGTAGAAACTACAGTTGGTAGTACTTTTAACTTACCAGCCAGTATAGATGTTTCTGTTCCTCACCAGTATACATATTTTCAATTTGTTTCCGGTAACTGTTTTCTCCACATTATCATCGGCAGGAACTCCTATCTGAATATTTATATATTATTATAATGCAATAGGGAAAAACCACAATGCAAAGCCTTATGTTTCAAAAATACACCCACTTACCAGTCGACGTTTCGGCTATTCAGGCATTATCAAGACACAAAAACAAAAAGGGTTATGTGAATCACATCTCGAAGAAAAAGGTGCAATACATCCCAACGATCAACAACCCAAACAGGCTCCAAACATGAGACAGCACCCCACCACCAAGACGTTCAACATACAACTCCTCAGTTTGAAACATACGGCTTTGCATTGTGGTTTTTCCCAAAATACATTAATATATATATTAATGTATGTATATATTATAATATATAATATATATATTATGTATATGTATGTATTATGTATATAATATATTAATTAATAAATAATAGTGTTTCTTTTTGAGTTTTTGGCTCTATTTTAGTGGTTTATATATTATTATTAATTAGGTATGGATCTGGCGCAAAGCACTCTATCACATTTTTGAGCATTCTTTTGTTTCTTCCATGCTTCTCTCATTTTTAATACGAGTGCTTTCCTTCTTCTTTCTGTCAACTTAATTACAGGTCTCTCCGGAACTTCCCTCTCAAGCATTACTTTCCACTTTTCTAATTAGCCTCTACAGGATTTTCTGACACCAATATTTGCATTGAAAATGCCTTTTTAAGCCTACTTTCGCTCGAGTTGTCCATAGTGTTGTTGAATTAACCTTTCGAGAGTGAGAATTCTGTTGGAAAGTCTTGCTGGGAGAAGTCTGCTGATGTGCTCAAAGAATTTGAATAGTCCTTTTCTTAAACCTGCTACTAAATTAGACTTATTTTCCGTGAACTTTTTTTGAGTGCAATATAATTCTTCTTCAGTTCATCTTAACACAAATATTTTTATAACGATTTTCCGCACTTATATACATATAGTAGATGGACCAAACAAAACACCTTGACGAGATAGGAAAACTTGTTCGTCGAAGACGGCCTAACTTTTTTTGTCGAAAGACTGGACTGTATATGATAAATCAAATCACGAAAATATTTTCTGTCTCTATTACCTAAACTTTAATGTTTTTCTATTCTTATTTACGTGTCATTATATCACTCGTTTATTCACTTTTCCTCATTTTTCCTATATCCTCCTTCTTCAGTTATATTTTTGGCCGTTGGAGATCGCTACTAGCGCTTCCTTCTTTCTTTCCAACGTATTTTAAATGCCATTTAACATCTACAGTTCTACGGTTCACATAGCCGCCTCTCTTTCTATTCGGTTCGTACACATTTTAATAATTTACCATATATCTTCCCATCATCCTTCTCCTTCTCCATTCTTCACACCCATTTCTCCCTTCATCTCATGGCATCCATTACATGTTGTAATAGAATCCTTCATAATTTTTATAATTTATCATAATTTTCAAACTAGAATTTTTTATTGTTAAATATTTTTATTTTGAAGAGAAAAGATTCGCAAAATTCAAATATTTAAAAATAATCACCATCAAAAGAACAATAAATAAAAATGAATTATAAATATAAAATTGACAGTCAACAAGATACCAATTAAAGTAATGTTCAATGAACATTCTTCCCCGTATATGGGTCTACCTGGTTACTGGTCAGGTAGTTCTTATATGAAATATTATACATTGGCTAATAAGTATAGCAACAAATACATATATATATTTGTTATTGTGTGTGTGTGTGTATATATACACACACATTTTTCCTTGGTACTCCGATGCCATCCCGGGTGTCACATCACTTTGATGAGTTGAAGTGGCTTTTCACTCCCATTCGCAGACAATATTTCCTTAGTGCTTTTCTATACCAATATATTAACTCGCAACACCCTTCATATATCTACAGTCTCCTCCAATTCAAATCCTCAGTCGAGCACCACAAAACAAGATCCCGCCTTTCCGACCTTTACACTCATCCCCTCAGAACCAATGCATTCGAGCGTTCCTTCCCTGCCTGCTCCACCAATGTGTTGAACTCAATCCCTCCTTTCATCCATGTTTCTTCAATGTCTTCATTTAAATCTCTGCTTTTCCAACATCTCTTGACGTCCCAAAAAGATGCTCTCCAGGCAGGTCAATCTTACGCTTAAATAAATTAGTATTGAATACTCGATTTCGTTGCCTGCGAGTTTTGTTTATTTTTCCCAAAGAAGATATAGACTATGTAAATACTTTATTGTATGCAATCCCGTTCATTTATTTTATTCAGTAATTTCGCTATTATTAAATATTTTACTAATTTTGTTTCTTTGTTTGTTTGTTCATTTAACGTCGCTTTATACTACTATGACTAATGGTACGATACTACAGTGGGAGCTCTAAATTTTGCCTATCCAGGTTTAATTAGGATAGGGATTTTTAACGAGTACCTGATATCGTACAGGCTCGGGACCGCCGTTTAACGTCCGGACGGTCCCGAGCCTGTACGCGTCCCTTCCGAACGAAGGACGGCGTTACTAAGGATTTTTTACTCCCTTAAAAAAATCCTAGGGCCACTTATCGGGCTACGAACCCGCGATCTTGGGCTTAGTAGTTTGTTACGCTAACCACTAGACCACAGGTGACCGTATATTAATTTTGTTTATAATTATTTTGTTAATGTTAATATACTTATTTATTTTCGACAATTAGTTAAAATCCTGTCAAGTTTCGTACTTTTTATTTATTTCATTTCTATTTCTATTTTTATTATGTTTTTTGTCTCTTTTAATTACTTCATGATTCGTATTATTATGTAGCCTTCTGGACAGATGTATATTAGGTTTTATTTTTGTTCATGATTGTTATTCTAAAGGGACTCGGTCCCAGAATAAAGTTTGTTTTCTATTCTATTCTATTCTATGCTATATAATCCAGTGAATAAATGGACTTCATAAACGAAAACCTAATGAATATCAAAATAGATTTAAGTTGGGTTTAAACTGCATCATTTATCAAAGAATCGTTTGTTTTTTTAGATGGGTGGGGTTTGACGACCTTTCCTATTCCTAGTAATAAGGAAAAAAAAGTTGGGTTATTACAAGAGGTTACCAACCTTTTTCACCTCAGGGGTGAGGTCAATATTCATTCCGGTTATTCGCAACGAAATTAGTTTTTACCCACCCAGTCCGTATTTGAACCATTATAGCAGTAGAGTGGTTACTGAGGTAGACACCTTAACCACTGCGATCTCGTCATAGGAAATATAACTTGATCAGCTGTACAAATATCCAACGTAATGAGATGAGTCGTCAAAACAAAAAAAATGGCAGGTTTTTCCGTACGGAGGTGAATCCTATGAGATAGAAGACCCACCTGGGGCTCATCCAGGCTCTAGTCTTACTTGGGGAAAACCTGGCAGTTGAGAGTGATCTAGGAGAATTACCTCCCTGAACAACCGTTGTCCAAGAAACAGTGCAGTCACTAAATTATTCAAGAACAATACGTAATAAATAAAAAATAAAATGAATTAAACATGTATAGAAAAAATAAAGCTACACACATAGCTTGTTATCAATGAGTGATCATAACCCAAATTAACCTACAACAAAAAAAAAATTATATAGCCTCATGATTATAATATGTTATTAATAATTATATTATATGCAATACCATATTCATTATCATTATTTTGTTATTGAAAAATAAAAAGGGGAACGTATATTAAAATAATTATATAAATTAAAAGAGAGTTAAATTAAAAATTAAGTAATATTAAAAGTTCCCTTTTCTCATCAAGAATTATTAACATGAATAAATTTGAGTAACCCTTTGGGCCTGCTGCCTTTGTTAAATTATTTATCTATTAGGAGATATCTTTTTTAAGAATTAATCATAGTAATAAATAATTATATTAAATAAATTATTTACAATCTAGATAATATTAAAGAAAAATTATCAATGGTTATAATCCCTAATAACGAAGATAGAATTGATGGAAAAAGTGAGGTTTTATATGACATTTTAGAACCGAATGTATAAGATAAATAAATAACACCAACTAAGTAAAACGTATTTATTATAGTACCGACTTTCCGACCTACCTTGTAGGACATCTTCAGGGCTAAGAGAGAAAAACAAACAAAATAAAAATAACTATAAAAAAACATTGCACTACCAAGAAAGAATATAATAATGCATAGAGTTATAGAAAAGTAAAGAAAATTAGCTATGGATATATTATTAAGGATATATAAGAATAAAAAAATGACAGAATATGTGTACAGAAAGGTGATAATACAAAGAGAAAGAAAAATGAGAAGGTAAACAGTAAGATACAAAATTAAAAATAAAGAAAAGGTACAAATGTAAAATAGTGAGGTTTAAAAGTATGGAAAACCTAGTTTAATTAGAGGTAATAATATAAAATATATGATAATTTACTACTATAATGTTATATAAATAAATATATATGAAAACTAATACAAAATATGATGTTAAAGTTGGGTTAAAATATTACAGAAGAAATTTATGTAGTGATTTAATGAAATTGAGGTAGTGATTTAAAATGTTTGATAATATAAGTATGGAATGTTTATATATATATAATTATATGAAGTTATATTAATACAAAATATGATGTTAAAGAATAAATATAGAAGAAATCTACAGAAAGTAAAGAGATGTTCATTGAACGTTACGTTAATATTTTGTCAATTTTATATTTATAATTAAATTTTTATTTATTACTCTTTTGATGGTGATTATTTTTAAATAATTTTATTTTGAAGAGAAAAGATTTGTCCTGGCCGGAATTGTAACCAGGGTTCTCCGCAACTCTAGCGCGGTGCTCAAACAAACCGTGTTCTCGTAATTTTTGCGATGTACACGGGGAAGAATGTTCATTGAACATTACTTTAATTGGTATCTTGTTGACTTACAACAATATTATATTTGTAATTTATTGTTCTTTTGGTGGTGATTATTTTTAAATATTTGAATTTTGCGAATCTTTTCTCTTCAAAATAAAAATATTTAACAATAAAAAATTCTAGTTTGAAAATTATGATAAATTATAAAAATTATGGAGGATTCTATTACAACATGTAATGGATGCCATGAGATGAAGGGAGAAATGGGTGTGAAGAATGGAGAAGGAGAAGGATGAAGGGAAGATACAGAGTGAATTATTAAAATGTGCACGAACCAAATAGAATGAGAGGCGGCTATGTGAACTGTGTATGGTTAAATGACATTTAATTACACTAGTTCTTACATGATAGATACAATAGAAAATATATTAAAATCTTTATACTCTTGATTAAGCAAATATTATAAAATATTGAAAATAAAAATAAACGAACACAAAACTTTAGCAATAATATTTACAAAAAGAAGGCCTACTATACCAGAACATATTATCCTAAATAATACTCGAATAACCTGGGCACAAAATGTCACCTACCTAGGTCTGGAATTAGATAAAAGATTAACATTTACTCCCCATATTAACATTATGGCCCCAAATTAACATTATGGCCTCATATTTCCGTAGAAAATCTCCGCTCTCTAGTAAAAACAAAATTATACCTATTATATAAATCATAAGACCTTTACTGACATATACCTCCCCTGTATGGAGCTACACCTGTGACTTCAACTATAAAAAAATAGAAAGAATACAGAACTTATGTATGAGAATCATAAATGACTACCCCAGGTACACAAAAATAACCGACATGATACTTGATTTAGACCTACAACAATTAAACAGTTTATTCACTCTCAGACTTGGAACTTTTTCAACTTAACAAAAAACTCAGGAAATCCCTTAATGCAATCAATAGGCAATTACAACAAACAAACCTTAAGACGATAGATACATAGACGAACTAGACATATACTATTAGAATAAATATAATTAATTTAATACATTATAATAAGTTATCAATCATAAGCGGATATATTCCTTAAATGGAAAAAAAAGTAATAAAATTGTTTATTTTTACTACAAAATATTATACTTATTTTTATTTATTTTATTTACTGTTATTTTATTTTTCTATTTTGTGTAGATTTTTTTTTTCCTACTGTTATAAATATATTACAGCTTTTATTTATTATGTTATTCAACTTGCAGTGTAAATTGTTATACTTCAACATGTATTAAATAATTGTTACAAAATTGTAAATTAGCAAATTTAAGGAATAAAACTTTATTTATACTTAAAAAAAAATGACATTTAAAATCCGTTGGAAAGAAAGAAAGAAGCGCTAGTAGCGATCTCCAACGGCCAAAAATATAATTGAAGAAGGAGGATATAGGAAAAATGAGGAAAAGTGAATAAACGGGTGATATAATGACACGTAAATAAGAATAGAAAAACATTAAAGTTTAGGTAATAGAGACAGAAAAGATTATCGTGGCTTGATTTCTTATATACAGTCCAGTCTTTCTCAATTACGTTTCCAACTAGTTCAAATATCAAATGTTCTAAATTCTTATTAGTGTAATATTATTGTATCTTTGGCAAACAAAATAACCATTTATGTTTACTTTTCTAATTATGTTTCTAATCACCCTTCATAGACTCACAAGTTCTTTATAGGATATGTATAATTTTATGTGCTGTACTTTTAGAAAGGTTTTTCTTCATACCATCATGGTAACGAGTTTAGAGAGCTAAAATTAATTAATCTTAAAAGATTTTCCTCTTATAAAAAGATAAATTTTAGTTAACTGTTGTTACATACCAACTAATAAAAGTAAAACGATTTAGTTAAATTTTATGAAGTATAGATGACAACCATTACAAGTAAACTGAAATAAATGGAAGTACTAATTTTACCTTTTGAAAGCGTTGTAAATAGAAAAAAGGGCCACTTAAATAGAAAGCAGTCAATTTAATTGAAGAGAGCACTAATGGCATCAAGGAAGCTAGGAAAGGCAGGACCAAAGGTTAAATATTACTGCCCTTTCTGTAAAGGTCCTATTTAATTTCGGAATTAAACTAAAAACCTGCACATTTAAATATAGAGGATCCAAGGCGGGATAATTAACTTGAGTTGTTTTTTTAAAAATACACTACAAGACTTCACCCAGAACAATTTATAGCCAATAAGAGAAGACATAACATTCCCCACGCACAAAAAAAAAGAAGAAGAGACTAAAATAAGAAGAAAGACGAAAGATAGATTTTATAAAAGAGAAACACTGGATTAAGAACACATAGACTGGAAGAAGACTGACTTAGGCACAAACGAACCAATAATGTCTAATGGTAGCTTTCATCCCTTAGATCTGACGAAACAACCACATTTACAGAAAAGATTTAAGTCCATTTCATGCAAGTATTTTATGTTATAATTTGGGTCGTGATCATGTCAAATCATTCTATTGGGTCGTTTCCCCTGAAATGCTTATTTTCAGAGGAAACGTTATGTAATAAAACAAATTAATGAAATCAAAACATTTGCAATATTTACCCTCACTTTTACTCATTTTTTACGCGTTAGCAAATTATCGATCCCAAAACTCAAAAATTCAGTGTGTTTTTTTTTTTTATGAAATAAAATCTGAAAATGTGATGGTAATATTTCTTGCAGCTTGGGCTGTCAATTGTCCAAGTTGAGAACCATTAAAAATTACACGAAAGCAGCGATCATTATACGTTCGTTAAATTGTAGTGATAATAAATATCATAAAAGAGAGGATTAATAATAGCTTATTACAAACCTGTAAACATTAAAAACAGAAGTCCACTAATTCCACTTTGAATTTTTGTAATAACGGACATTTTAAATCAAACGATCCAATAGAACTAGTTGCATAGAGTATGGTGTACTAGTGTATAGTATATAAAGAGTAACTTTTCTTATAAATTATATTTCTAAAGATAAACTTTTTAGCTAACTTTATCTAGAGTCGCGACATAAATAAAACAATAACGAGTGTTGAATTCAGTTACTGAGTTAACTAATAAACATACAATCGACATTGGAAAAGAACTCAATTTCGTGGGCCTTAGAAGTAAAAGTTTAATTAACTAATATTAATATTTTTTGTGTAATTGTCATCAATAAATATTCAATAGTACCCCAGATTGAAAATGGAATTAGTATTTTCTAAGTATATTTTTTATACCTGTACCAAGATCAAGATCAATGGATGTCCTCTAATTATCATTGAAAACCGTGAACAACAATAAAAAAATTTAACATTAAAACAGCTCTCCTGTAAAGTTTGAAAAAAGTCAGTTACGATAGTTTTCCTCTGAGGTACCGATATCTCCGGAACTGAAAGGCTGCTGCATTGGACAGAGAGAGTTGGCGGTAACGTATCGAGGAGGGCAAGGCTCATTGATGGGCTGTAGAACCATGCAAAAAGAAGAAGGGAATAATACAAAGCACAATTATTAAAATACATCTTTATAATAAAAACTATCGAAACTAATAAATGTTATATAATATCATACAATATACAATATACTATGCTAAGTAATAATATGTATATCTATGTGTATGTAATAATATCATACAATCATACAATATACAATACTACGATACAATTTATATATTTATAATTTATTAGACTTATTTAACATTTATGTATTTATTTTATATGAGCTGACGTTAAGCCAGTAATATTAATGTTAACGTCCGTAATTATTGATAAGGATCGGAATAATCAAAATCCAATTTAATACCAATCGCAACTTTGCTACACAGTTTGATATGAAGAGACCTGCCAAGAAAGAGTTTGAATCGGTCCCTTGCGAGATGAACACTCCAAAACTTTTGCGAAGCTACTTGGGAGAAACATACAGCAACTTTTTCAATACCCTCTTCCACTAGTAAATTTCTCTATCCAAGTCTTCGTTATGACATTAATGGATGGCCGTTTTGTTGTGAGTCGTTGCAACTAGGCATTTTATCATTTATAGATCCTTCTTTTGTTGTTTTAATTTGGAAGGGTAGTTCTTCATATTGTATGATATATGTTTGTAGGTGTTTAGTAGCGCAAATACCTGAGGTCATCAACGCATACGGTTCGCTTTATATGTATATATCAACATTCACAAACACACACACACAAGCTGAAACGTAGGGCTGAGGATACTGTGTGAATTTCAGCAATATAGAAGCTAATTTAAGTAGTTTAACCGTTTACTGACCATTGTTCCCGTTTGGGAACATAGATTTAAGAATTTTTTAACAATATTTCTGCTTTACCAAATGCATTATCAATTTAATTACAATTAAACCTTAGTACATTAAACTGTATGAAAATATTTATTCTTTTTAAAAAGAGTGAGCGAAAAAGACTCCATAATTTTTTGAAATCGTAGTTTTTAGAAGCAATCGGTCAATTTTTCTCATTTTCCCGCTACGTTTTTAAAAACTACGATTATGAATCCATTAATTTTTATATATTATTAGGAGTGTATCACAAGCAATTTAAAACTAAATTTATCACAATAATGTTGATTTCGTAAATTGACTTATATATTGATTAGACCCCTCAACAAGCCATGTTCCCAATTGGAACATTAAAAAAAATGTACAAAAACAATTTTTTTTTGTGTAATGATCAATAAAATGTTTAAATATAAAAATAAGAAAGGGAATACTAAGAAAAATAATTAAAAAATTCAATGGGAAACGAGTTTGGTCTTTAAAGGGTTAAATTTGTTTATTGAGTCGCGAGTTATAAAGGACGAAGCCGTATGATATTCGTAATTGTATTCTTTATATTGTATGATATATGCATTGTATTTTATTGTAAACGGTAAGTATTTTATATTGTATTATTTATATCTGTATATCTATGTATATCGTGATCCTTTATATTAAACTATCAATAATGAGGTTATAAGTCCTTATCTACAGACTATTTTCATTTATTTATTTTTTGATTGTTATTTATTTAACGTAAAATTATTTATTATAACACTATGTACCATGACTAATCAGATGAATTTATTATTAATTGCTTGATTAATAGACCATGCGTCGATAAGAAACGGTAACAAAGATAATTCTTTAAAAGGAAAAATCTAAAACCAAAACTTTTACTGAAAACTTCTGGATAAGTCGAGCTGAAAAAATATTCTCATACATTTTTTTAGTGATGAAGGCTAAGTAAAATTAAACGACACTACGATGGCGACATCAGCTACTATCATCAAAACACAATATAACATTTCCCACACTTTTTTTTTTTTAATTAAAAACCCGGAAGCCTCAGAATAGCACTAAGCACTCTACACACTGAGCATGCTCGTGAAACAGCAAACAAACATATCATTAAATATATTTTGTAACGCCTTAAAATGCCGAAAGGTAACCGATGGCTTTAGTTTATATAGAAGCATTTTCAGGAATTTCTGTAAATTTGTATCATATTGTAAATACAATTTTTGGAGGATGAGAAAAAAAATAATAACAAAATATGCGAATTCGAGTTAAGTATAATGCATTAAAACCATAAATATCCAACAAATTCAGAACTTAATGCATTTATAATTCTTATGTAATAAGAAAACATAAAAAATGCAGAACTAAAATTGTAGAAACTATTAATATTAATATGAATGAAACTATAATTAATGTAATTAAATATCAGGACTGAGATTATTAAACAATATATATCTATTAGAAAACTCCTTTAACAGAAAATAAACAACACATAACTATTAGCGTTACAATTTATTCTAATTTCAGAGCCATTCGGAATGGTTTAGTGTAGTTGTTTGTGAAGGTGCGCAGTTATTTACGGAATAAGGACCCTCGCCTTAGTGCATGCAGGTTTGCCATCCTTATGGCCAGAGTAATTAGTCCAGGTGCATTTAAGTTTATACCTGGAAAGCAACTTAAGATGAATGATCTTTCACTCCCGTCCTCGAGTTCTCTAGAGTAGTAAAACGCCCAAGCGGTTCTCTACTTAATATAAGATTATATTTACCATTAATAAGGGGAAACTGTTTAAACAAGATACTATCAAAGGTCTTCTCCATTCAGACTTGAACTACAAAGGACTTTCAGAGAGTCACGTGATATATTCAACAAGACCCTAAGGGTAACAAAAAAGTTTATTTCGATCGGACTAGGCTTAGGGACTTTGGTAAAAAAGAAAAACCTCCCTCATGCATTGCGCTAAGTACATGGTGAGGACTGTTTCCAAGCGAATAGTGGTTCGAGGCCCACTAATTAAGGATTCCCAATACAGGCTAGCTGACCCCCGGGAGGTCCTTCAGATACCACAGATTAATAGAATAAATAATTTATCTGTCTAAGCAGGTCTTGACCTCTGGATTTATGCATCAATAATCCAAAACCCTATCAACAAAGGTAAAGTATTGTATGACGCGTTTGTTAGTGCGTGTATATATATATATATATATATTAGTATATATATATATATATGTATATATATATATATATATATATATATATTTTATATATAAATATATATATATATATATATATATATATATATATATATAAAATATTTTTTAAGTAAAGATGAATTATTTTTTTTTTTTTATGAATTATTATTTATAAGTATATATAAAAACAAATTACACACTATATGTTACATACTTACATACCAAAAACAAAAATGAAACTTCATTTGGAACTCAAATTAGCTAAGAATATATAAATCATGCTGAGATTCATCCGTCTTAATGATTTAAAAATCAACATACATTTTGTAATAACTATGTTCTAATTACCTATTTATTTTCCGACATATAGATATATATATCTCAGATAATCTGACACAATACAGATTGCGGAACTTTGGCGAGATAAAACAACAAGGCAGGCTACACCGAGAACTCTCACAACCATAATAGAATCCACATACTGCCGACAACCCCGCCCCTTTTATGAGATTAGAAAAGTTCTTGGAGCACTGATAAAGATGTCTGGAGAAAATTCGAAGCTTCAAACTAAAGTTGGTTTTATGTTCAATGAATACTTAAAGAGTGAACGAACCTTCTAAAAAAAAAACAGAAACTCCCCTTTCTCCATCATTCCGAACAAATAACTTTTTATGTACTTTGTTTCAGTTATCCACGAGAACACTCTAGGATTCACCGGTTAATATTGTAGGAGGTGGACCATTTCAACAGTTTACTATTCGATTGTTTATGTATGGCTTCAGTAAATAATTCATTCATAACTTCGTATAAACTATAAAAAAAACAATTGTTTGGAATAAAAACATTTAAAAATTGACAATAAAAGAAAATTCTTTATAAAATAATGAATAATAATAATAAAATAATAATATAATGCAATCTAAGAAGTACAAAACAACCAAAGCTCCAAGTCTCTAAAATACTGTTAAATATGTAACCAATAAGCATTTCGCCAATTCAGAAGCATCATCATTACACTGAAGTGATTCAAAACAAAGATCAAATGGAGCACACCTCACATCAATAGTCCTAAAAAAACTAATCAATAAGAATCAGTAGTCTCATTCCAAGATTCGATTAAAACTCAGTTAACTGGCTACTTATTTTCGGGGAGGTGCAGCCAATAAATTCTACACAGCTTATTTTATTTATGCAAAGGTTTCGGCCGAACTTTTAGGCCATCGTCAGGACAAAGTATCCTAGAGTTTAAGATCAACTATGAGCCGATAATGATTTTAATAACTCCAATCATAATAAATTTAACAATTGTATTCAAAACCGTTAGTTACCGTAAATTCTACTTTTTTTTAATCTTTTATTTTCTCAAATTGAATTGTAATTGTTTTATATGACTAATTAGTTTTAAGATTTAACTCTTTTACAGATTTAAAGAAATTATTTTATTTTTTCAGCCATTATGGCCCATTGTACGAAAAGTTTAACAACAACATTCCGATTGTATTTCGGTGTAGAACCGTCAAAACGATTTTAGTCTAAACTGGTGACATATAATCCGGTTGTAAGACGAATAAGCCTTTATGTCTTGGTTTTAATTCTAATTCCGCACACTAAAGTGTACGTTTCAAACCTTAAACATAAATATAGAAATTTTTCAATACAATTAAAAACAATTTAGTAAGTACCCTTTCAAAAAATTTGTCTACAAAAGCGGCCGGTACGTCAATATAGTCTCACAATTCAGAAAACGACCTGCGTGGAAATCGGCTGGTGTTCACTGCACATATAAAACACACGCCCATTCCCAACTACTTAACTCGCTTCACTAGCCCTTTACACCCATTTTGGCTAACAAAATTAACTTTATAATTATACCTCAATTGATTCTGTATTTTCCTAGGGAGTAGGCACGCTACTTCTGGGTACAAAAATATAATCTGGCTAACTGATAATAGCTTCTAACGTTTGTAACTAATGGCTACTCTCCAACACAACTCCCTGAAACCGCATCCGATTTCACAAAATGTCGTTTTCTAAATTATGTATTATCTTCACTTAGTTAACAGAGACTTGAAGTCCAACATAAAAACTGTATTTATTGTTAAATGAAATGATATCGTCATTAATAAACCTTGTCAATTATAAACTAGCATACTTATTACACTAATGTCTTATATACCTACTCTACGTACCTCTGTTGTATGTACACGTGTACACATGTACACGTGTCAAAGTTGGCAATGCTGACTAAAAGGAAGAAATGTCATAATTCCCTAGTTAAAAACACATATTACTTGTTCCCAAACAGATACACAGATGCAGGCTAGTCATTTACTTAACCGGTTAATAATTTTAAACGAGCAGCGCTCGCGTGCGGTCGGCATACTCGTACTCACTAACCCGAGTGCTGCTCGCAGTTTTCGATATGTACGTATTATATATGACAAATCAAAAACGACAAATAAAAAAAATATAAACTTTTTAAATACAATATAAAAAAATCTTATGTTTTCGGTTACATTTTTGTGGAAAAATCCCCGAGCGTAAAGAGGTTAAACGGATCAGTACTAAATAATAGCTTTCGTTGTTCAGTCTTTTGTCTGGTAAAGAAGAAATATATTAAGTAAATAAGTTATATAGTCGTTCATGCTTTTATTTTGTTGTTTATTCTCTTCAGTTTCTTAGTTTGTTTGGGTTTGTAAGGCATAAAACCACACGGTCATCAATGCTCAGTAATCAATAATCAGTATTGTGTCAAGAAATATATTTTTTTTGTATTTATTTTTTTGGCACTTTTGTAAATAGTTTATGATTTGTATTATTTAACCTTCTTGCAGATGTATATTTTGTTTCTTTTTCCGTTTATATTTTTTATTATAATGGGACATAGTCCCACTATGTTCTATTATAAAAATAACTCCTTACGTCATGAACCCGCTTAATAAAAAAAAAGTACTAAAGCGATTTAGTAGCCCTAAAGACAAAGGATAAAGGGCAAAACGGTCTAAAGACATAACGATCGAAACAAGGATGCCGTGTCTTCAGCGATATCATCTGCCATCAGCTCCCATGTTGTTGCCATTGAATGTTATTTTTATGTCCCACCGATGGCTCGTCATTACCGGAATGGACCGTCTAAAGAATTGTCATCAATCAGAAGAAGTGAGCTCCGGGAAGGAGATGTGTCTTCTACTTCCAGATTCGCTTACTTTCAGGACTTTCCAATGGTTTCCAGCAGCAAGACAATATCAATCGGTAAGTGAGCTAAGTGCATGTCTTATTTTTGCATTATCTCAATAAAAATTTAAACAGATCACTCATCAATAAACGTTAGTTGTATTCACTTCAAATTATATCAATATTAAAATTAAATTAACAATAAAACATGAAATAATAATAGTACATTATTATTTTTTTTATATATATATTTTAGTATGAAGGGGGAGTAGTAGCTCAGTGTGTGGAGTAATGAGTTGCTGGACTGAAATGTTTAAATCCGGATATGGAAGTGAAATTATTAATTCTGTTAACTAAAAAAAAAAAAAAACCTGTACCACTATAACCCGTGAAGGGTCTGGGATTCAGTACAAGGTAGAGACTGTCCTGTTTCATGGACAACGGTTCTGCAAGGCGGTGACTTGTCCAAGGTCACGCTCAACCACCAGATTTTCCCCCTTATTTTGAGAAGGAAACGCCCCAGGAGGGTCCTAGATTCTATATGATCCATCTCCGGCTGCAAACAGACTCAATTTATTTTATTTTAAGTACTGCCTTGCAGCGGGATTTGAACCAGAATTTCTGGCATGGCTACTTAGGGCTCTACCACTGAGCGTTTCCGCTCCCTCTGTTAGCAATACAATACTGTGGGATCTGCAAACCCTTAGGGGGGGGGGGGAATCCTAACGGTTCAGAGCTACCTTGGTCAATTCACCACCTTGCACAACTATTGACTTCAAAAACAATACGAGGTGCAGTAATTAAATATTACACAAAATGTGTTTAACTTATTTCATTTGTGCCAACTTTTCAGCCTCAGTTTTGAACCATCATCAGGTCTAAGAATAAAATAAAACTGAAAACTATATAAAAAATGCAGTGCCAAAGAATATATAACAGGCTACATAAATATAAATCAGAAGAATGAGAAAAAATAAATACATACAGCAAAAATAATAAATTCAAAAATAATTGATGAGAAATAATAAGAACGGAAAGAAATCTAGAAGATAATAAAGATGGTTTTTGGTTTAGTTCATTGACAGTTATATTTGTAAGCCAACCGTTGTGAAGGGTAGTGATTTGGGCGAGATCCCGCTCAACCTCCAGCTTTTCTGCATAATTCAGTGAGTCTTTACATAATAGAGGCTGGCGAAGCCTAAAGCCGGGGCCGATGCCCGATGTTATTAGCTTGAACATAGTCAATTGAAACGGTTTACAGAAAATTAATGTATCTTCCAGATCCTGGTTCGAACCGAAGACATTTATAGGGCAGCTTTTTTATTCACTAAGCCACCCTGATTTCTAATTTCCTTCTACAACTTGTACTATTACAATCTTTGGTTTTTATATGATAGAGACTGTACTGTTTCTAAGCCAATGTAGTGGTTTCGCAAGGAGGTGATTTGGCCAAGATCACATTCAACCGAACACATTCCATTTGATAGAGGCTGAATGAGCCACAGGGTGGTCTGCATATGCAACAGCCGGATTAGACTTGCGACCTTAACGATGTGTAAACCACAGCTAGGCAGCGTTTTAAACAATGAACTACCAAACTCCCTAAAATATGCTTCTACCAAAAAATAATCAATATTTATACTTCAATCAACATTTTTATTAATTGTTATTATGATAGTGATAATTTTTGAATATTTTTGTTTTAAAGAGAAAAGATTTGTCCTGGCCGGAATTCGAACCCGGATCTTCTCCATCTCTGGTGCAGTGCTCTAAACCAGTGTTCTTCAACCGCCGGGCCGTAGAAATTTCCTGCCGGTACGCGAAAACTTTTGGTCAAATCGTAAATCACCGTGGCGTATTATGTATAAAACTATACAAATACAATGTATAATAACAATATAATGGCGGACATATTCAGTCTGCTTAATGAAGTTAATATTTCTCTGCAGGGTTCATATACAAATATTTTTACTTTAAGAAATAAAATGGATGCGTTCAAAAAGAAGAAATAGTCGCTTACAAGAGAAAGATGTAGAAATGTTTTCTCTTTCGGGTGAATTTTTGATTGCTGCTGATGTGAGCACGAAAGTCATATTTAACACAATAAAGCAACATTTAAGAACATTAGCTGAAAATTTGAATAAGCATTTAACCTCTGGATTAATAATCCATTCTTGGAAGATATAAACTCATGTGCACTTGATCTTCATGAAAAAGAAAAGCTGATCGAGTTGTCTTATGATGTCACTCTGGTCTCCAAACATAAAATGCGTTGCCTCAATTTTGGATATCGCTAGGAAAAGAATATACAACTTCAAGTTATTAAGCTATCAATTTATTAGTAAATTTTTCGACTTCCTATTTATGTGAAAAGACTTTTTTAGCCATGTCTGTAATAAAAACGAAACAGAGAAACCGAATAGATGGTTATGCAGTGCTTCCTCTCTCCGAAACAACGCTGAAGCCTCGAATATCAACTCTTATATCAAAGAAGCAGCAGCAGATATCGCACTAATAAATGTAATGATTTGGATAACATATTCTATAATAAAAAATAATGTCTACAAGCATATTAGTTTTTATTTGTCTTAGCTTTCAGTTGGTCCGCGAAATATTTATCCTATTTTTACCAGTCCGCAGGCGCAAAAAGGTTGAAGAACACTGCTCTAAACCACTGAGCTACCAGAGGTTGTATCCAAGTCAGACAAATCCGTTGTCTTCACCAATCCTATATACTATATCTCGCAATTTTTGCGATGTATTCACGGGGAAGAATGTTCATTGAGCATTACTTTAATTAGGATTTTGTTGACTCACGTCTTTATATTATTTATAATTTATTTATTCATTGCTATTATGGTGTTGATAATTTTTAAATATTTTTGTTATGAAGAGAAAAGATTTGTCCTGGCCGGGATTCGTATCCCGGCCTGGAAAAATCTTTTCTCTTTAAAACAAAAATATTTACTCATTAATATTTTTTTGTGTGTTTCTAAAAAAGAGGAGTAGAGAGTAAAGGAAACTAGAAATACCCATACCAAATATTCTGTTCAGAGATAAATTATCAAAATGTTAATAATTCATTTTATCTGTAGAGAAAATCATCAGAAAAACAAATATCTCATAGTCAAGTGCCCAAACATTTGTTCATTTAAATTATGCCTTGAGATTAAACGAACAGAGCACGTACAAACACACAGATAATATTTTATTTAAAGGCGATTAGGAAAGTTAGTCAATTAATACAGAAAAATTCAAAAAATATAGATATTATAGGTAAAAATGTTATTGAATTTCAAACATAAAAGGCTTAGTTTAAAAGAATGGTTAATTTCGTGTATTTCCTTCAGACTAAATATTTGCTGATTTTATAATCTATGTCCACCGTTAGATTCCTAGTAATGCTATTCAAAGATTTTATAAAAGTTAAGTTAAACAATTTAATAAATATAAAGAAAGTTCCCAATCAAAATTTTATTATATTGAAGAATTGGAACGAATAACGTTCTATGCAGATTTTATTGATTTAAACGAGACCAATAAAAAACTTGACCTGTAACCATAGTAACAACTTTTTTTTTTATTACTTGAAAGTATCGTGTCATAAGGGAAAATAAATAATTTTAATGCTAGACAGTAAAGGGCTAATGTAAGCAACATGAAAATAATAAAATTAAGGTAAAATTAATGGGTCTCATAACAGAAGAAATATTCACAAAAGTATTGCAAAGATTAATGAGACCACAGGAAACGCTTTATGAGGATTTGTCAAGAAGCCTATGGGGCCGAGGGAAAGATTAGTTCAATGGAACACTAACTGAATTAATGGGAGTTTTCGTTGGGAAATTCCTATAACTATGGCCCATTTCAAATAATAGTTTTATCCTTCACTATAGCCAAGGAGATAAAGATTCAGGGCCAAAAGAGTTATAAGGATATTTACTTTAGATTTGCATTAGTACTACTATCATTTACTTTTTTTTTCTCGCTATTTTGGGTTGAGTGCCTGAGAAGGAAGACCAGAAGTCTAGCCTGCTTTATGTATTTTTTTCAAATATTTAAAAAATTTCTGACCATAGGTGCTCTGTCTAAGAGAACTGACTTTCGAACCTCTCTTATCATATCAAAAGTTAATTTCAATCCTTTTTTGATTTCGGTATCAACCACATTGGTAGATATTAAGAATGAGGTGGTCGTAAAGCTTTCCAAATGATATAATTAATTGAATTGAATAGCTATTTCTTGCGTTTTTCTCTCACTTTGGAGCTCATATTATCATCGTTAGGAATCCCGATGCCCTTAAATTCTGCTTTTGTTATTATCATAATTATTATTACATCACTATTTCCTTACTAAATGAATTTATCCGTTTCAAAGCCTGCTAAGGATAAAACCCGCATTATCGTCCATTCGTGTGCTTGTGCGGGTCTTCTTCTTGCTTCGGGTCAAATTATTAGATGAAATTAGGGCAGACAGTCAGAAATTATAATTGAGAACAAAAAAAAGATTTTATTCAATAGCAAGCCAATAGATATTTTAGCAAAATCGCAAAACCAATCGATCTTTGAATCTCTCTGAGTTCAGAAACAAAATTACGAAATCCGATATTTTCATTGGTGGAATTTCATTACAATATTCTCAACTGATTGGTACGTTACAAAGGTAAGCAATTATCTCACATGACTTGTTCACGTTGTTCAGTTTAGGATACGCAGATTATGAATAGAGTTATAACGTGAGTGAAATAAATTAAATTTATCCAATAAACCGTTTTCCAGTGAATTATAAATACGAGGTTCGCCGGTAGAACGAACGTCTTACGTACTTACGTAAAAGAGAAAAAAAGAGAAAAGTACGTAAATTCAGAATGAATTCTGCGGAATGAAGATGTAATGGGGGACCATTAAATGAGGTAGAAGGTATATAAAAAGGTAAGAACGGCCCAGAGGCCATTTCCTGTAAGATATTTTATCTTGCAGGCTACGGTTCACTGCCGACTTGATTTAATGTCTAACTTAATTACAAGCAATGAATCTCCTCTCTTCCCTATACGTTACTTACCGATCGTTTTGTAGGATAAATTATTTAATCCTCTTGGTAAATAAACAAATTATATTAATTTACTGAAGTGTTAATATTATATTATCTCTTATCGTTAAAACATATAAGATAAAATTGATAGGTCATCATTATCACCTTCTGACACTTCATCCTTAAGTAAAATTTATCAAAACTTCTTCAAGTCAGCGACTTGATAAAACTTTGCCTACGAAGTCGTCAATTTAAGTTGAAACAAAACTTTTTCCAACTAGGTCCCGAAAATGATGTCTACATTTATTTCTTTTGACATTTTAGGTGGAAAGGGGCATGCATATAAATAGCTCAGTAATAAGATGTTATACCAGGGGTCTGCAACCTTTTTTTTTTTTTGGCCACGGGTCAAAATAAAAAAAAAACATAAATGTAAGTATTAAACAGACGTTTGGGTGAGAGAAATTTCCATGTTAAAACAGAATTTTAGTAAATAATATTCAATATTTTATTATGAAAATATTTACATAGTTGAAGGAACGTTATTTATCCTCGATATATAAAAAAAAGAAAACTGTACCACTAACTAAGGCCCTTCGGTTCAGTACGTGGTAGAAACTGTAGTATTTCTAGAACAAGGGTTGTGAGGTTATTTGTCCGAGATTACGCTAAACCCCCAGGTTTTCCATGAATTTAGGGAACCCCCTTTAAAGAAGCTTCTTGATACGCAAATTATAATTGAAAATTTAAAAAAATTGAATGAAAGGGACGATTCCAAAAATTTAATGATTATTATTGTCCAAATCCTTGGATTTTAATGATAGTGGATGCATCAACTTTTAATAGCAAAATTGTTAGAAGGGTATACTTGTTTACAAAAAACAAGGGCCGCTACAATATATGAAGAGTCTCGTCAAGGATTTAGTACATGGTAGAGCCTACCTTCCTAGGAAAACGGTTGAGTAGGGAGGTGATTTGCCTCAGATCACGATCAACCCCCATCTTTCCCAACCTTTATAGAAGCTGATTGAGCCCTAATAGTCTAATCATAAGAAGACGATTATCTCCTGTTGTTTCTAAACCTGCATGTCAATTTCTTGTATATATCCTTAAATCACGTTGAACGTTTAAATTAAATAACTTATAAACTTACATTGCCAATTTTTAGTTATTTAAAGCAATACAGATGGTTCTACATCCCGCGTGCGACAAGCCCTCCCGGATTGAAAAGTCTGCAAATTTAACATAATTTCTTCTATTTCCTAGGAATTTATTATAAATGTAAACATGCATCTTAAGACTTTGAAAATAAATTTCTTATTTACTTTTAATGACAAAAATTCAACTTATGAATATATTTACATTCTTCCTGCTCTCGTTCCTCTTTCTCCCCACTTCAAGGGCCTTCATCCTTATAATAATATTATGGAATCCTTCTCTATCCTGGTAGTCCTCCTAAACTAATACTCATCCTCGCTACTTCTTTCATATTCCTCATTTGTTCTGAATACTCCCTTGCATTATTTAGTTTCATCACTCCATCAAATTTAATATGGTAATAATGGAGTAAAATGGGTGTTGTAACAATGGTGATGATGATGATCTGCATCGATTAGTAGAGACGAAGAGAAGAGTTTAGTAGGCAGATTAGCTGGAAGGGGTCCAAGGTTAGTAGTTAGTTCCATGAAGTAAGTGCGGGCGTGAGGTCTCTGGAATACCGTGCAGTAAGCACAAAGGCTTAGGACACCTACGTTCTGCATAATTTATAGGCCATTTATTTCGTTCCTCAAGGAGATGGATGAATAGGTCCCGACAAACAAAGACTAATGTGGTGTAAGAACGTAAACATGCAACGCATAGATCAAATTGGCACGTTGAATAACTAACATAAAATTTATCGTACATCGAATATAGGATCGTTTGAAAGGAACGATTACTTAAAAAACAACTTTATTCAAAATGTTTACCCTCGTTTTCTTTTTACCCAACATTTTACCCAAAATTTTATCACTTCGTAAACCAGATTGTTTAGTTTCTTCATAGTCTGTTGTGAATATGAGGTCTGGCGTTGTCGTGTAAGAGTTTAGTTCCCTTACGATTAAAATATCGTGTTTGTTTTTTTGATAATTTTAGGTCGCAATTAATCCCTTATATATGATGTAGATGTACTGGTTTCACCTCTGGGTAGAATGGAGAAATGAATGATTTAGGAATCAATCGGCGTCAACAGTAGAAAATTTCTCAAACCAACGAATGCTCCGTTCGTTACAACACATTCCCACAATTGCGGTAAAGAATGTTTCTTGCAGCTCGTGTTTCCGAGTGTCCAAGTTCGCGTGTTTAATGGTTATATTTCATGGCAAACTAAACCATGTCCGTTCAATTATGTGATAGTAAATTTTATCAAAAAAAAAAGGATTAATAATAGCTCATAACAATCCGCAAACATAAACATCTAAACAATATAAATCCAATAATTCCACTTTGAATTTTATAAGAACGACCATTGAATTCAGTATGGAAAAGTTTGATGTAGAGCACTTTCTCTCTCTAGGTTATAAAAAAAGATCCCCACGTGTAATAAATTTAAACAAGTCGTGGGGGGTGGTTAAACTACAGCGCCGTGTAGGCTTTAATATCGAATAACCTGGATAAGGTAATTAAGTCTGTTTGTTTTTGGGAAAATATCATAACGTTCTTCACCCCTTTGTATTCTTAATATTGTTACAATTTATTATTATTTGTGCATATATATTTTATTCCTGATATGTTGAAGTATACAGGAGGATAAATTTATTATTTTTTTTACATCCGTGAATCGCCCATTTGGAATCGATAAACCATCACAGCAATAAAACAACACTATAGAGTGCTTATTAATTGAGAGGGTCATAGTGGGCTGAGCCTGATTCCGGCGAAACCACGTCCTTGCACAACCGTTACCTAGGAAACAATACAGTCCCTAACATGTCCTGAATCTAATACACTTCATGGGTTATCGTGTTATCCTTTCTTCTTTTGTTGTTTTCTTCTTTATATTGCTTTTTCTCAGAGAGCTCGGTCGTAAAGATGGAATGGATCCTCTTGAATTATTTCAATTATTCATCGCATAATAAATGTAAAACTGAAACTAAAACTTAAAAGGATCTCTGTTGAATGCATTATGAACCATAAATCAAAGAACTAAGAGACATGGCTTAGCGTAGGCTCTCTTGAATCGATAGCTGTTTAATGACCTCTGCAGTTGGCTTAAATTTTACTAGACTTAACTTTTTATTTATTCCTTCTGAATTTTAGTTATAAATCATAAAATTAAAATTAAATTTAGTAAATTAATTTATATTTAATTTTCCCGGAAATTCTACTTCGAAAGCATGAACAGTCTCCCTTGCCAGCAAACCTATGAAAATTGATAAACGCAGGATTCACAAAAACTCTCATTTCTACGTTTTGGTCGATCTGCTAGAGTATATATGGCATCATATAATATGGCAGTCAAAATACACCAAATTCAAATAAAGGAATACTACAGTACAATTTGTTAAACGGGGCTATTTAAATATACATAAAAGAATTGAAAATAATTTTCTTCTGGTTGTCCATGAAAATGTTGTCCATGAAGAACAACAAATGTGAACAAAAATAATAGAATATATTACTGACCAAGAGGCTCATTATAAGAATAATACAATATTTACATAAGAACTTGACAATAAATATAAACTAAAAGGTATGATCTGGTCAAGAAAAAAAATAATAAAACACTCATATACACACAAACACATGTATAGAACATATTTTTATATAGATGGAATATGTAACATTATTTTTATTGTTTTCATTGAATTTATTAACAGTTGAATTGAGTGCTATCTTTCTGGATGTTATTTATATTTACGTTTATTTAATATTCTGTTTGGGTTAAATTCAAATAATAAAACCAATCAGTATTGTGATTATTTAAACAATATTAAGAATTAATTTTATGCAATCGTGCAATATTTTATTTGTTGTTATTTGTCCGAATGAGTCAACTTCTAAGCGATTTTAAGTTCAAACATGGATCTTATTATATTTTTTTTTTTTTGCATTTAAGCCATTATATGTTAAATTAAATGCATTTTTTCGAGTTGTTATTTATATTTACTATTATTTAATTTTCTATAGGCGTAGAATTTAAAAAATAAGCCGAAACTTTATTGTGATAACTTAACCAAAATTAGGGAAATCGCTATACAGTTTTATTTTAAATTAAGATGCCGTGTACACTAACATAAGGCCAGAACAACATTCTATTGTACTGTATAATTTTAATTTTTTTGCAATGCTATATTTTATTTGGTTTTCCTGGTTTCATCTTTCCCTATCTTGGATATTATACAAGTAGTAAATCAAACTAGTAGTATGTAATAAAGAAGTGCATAATATATTAATAAAAAAATAAATAATAGCGTTATCCTTTGACAGTCCCCAACCTCCATTAAAATGGACAGTGTGCCCTATAGTGAATTAAATCTGTGGTCTTATTGAGACTGTTGCTAAGGAATGTCTAGGCGCAGTATGCTAACCCGCATCGCCTTAATGCCCTACAAATTAGAAGGTAAATTCCACGGCTCGGTTTAAACCACCCAAAAAAACTCTTAAAAGTCAAATATTGTACCTGGAATTCATCCGAATTTAGTTACCACTAGCTTTTGCCCGCGGTTTTGCTCGCGTGAAATTTGGTCCGCTACATAAAGTTTCGTGACAGATCATTTTAAATAAATAATTTTTTTTTTTAACTATAAGTTATTCGTACATCCGAAATTTCAGATGTCTAACTTCAAAACTGACGGATTCCATACAATCTTTGAACCCCTATTGTATTAAGGGGGAAACCCTTGGGGGTGGAATTATCCACATTTTTTTCTTGAATTATACAAAACACCTATCTGCAAATTTCAAGATGCTAATTTCCTGATTTGCCTTTAATTATGTATTATAATGGATTCTCCACAGAACAAAAAAAAACTGTCTGGAGGGCACGTGCCCCCGTGCCTCTCCCCTAAATCTGCCCTTGCTGTAGCCTATGTGTTATTATGATGTATAGCCTATATTACTGTAAAGTTTCACCCAAATTCTTTCAGTAGTTTTTGCGTGAATGAGTAACAAACATACATACAAACTTTCGCATTTATAATATTAGTAGGATATCAAAACCATAGTTTCACTCATGTTCTTTCTGTTATTTTAACAACTATTATCATGTGATTTGTCTTTAATTATGTACTATAATGGATTTTCCACAGTGCCTAAAAAACTGTCTGGGGCGGAGCACGTGCCCCCGTACCCCCTCTAAATCCTTGCTGTAGCGTATGTGTTATTCTGATGTATAACCTATATTTCTGTAAAGTTTCATCCAAATCCGCTCAGTAGTTTTTGTGTGAAAGAGAGGATTAAGCTTAAAAGGATAGATTAATTATCTGTTAACAACTACGGATGGATCATGAGGGACCTGCAGATCATTCGGAGACTCACCCTCCATACAGTCGGTATCCATAATTGGGGAGAAAACCTGGAGGTTGGGCATGGTCTATAGGCTGTCCATATTTAATACGTGGCTTAACGAAAGCAATACATAGACCCTACGGGATCTACGGACCCTCCTATGTCCTATGGCTTACCCAGCTTCTATAAAATGGGTACCCTTGATGAGGGAAAAACCAGGCAGTTCAGCGTAATCTCGGAAAAATCACCTCTCTGCACAACTGTCGTCATAGAAACAGTACAACACCAGGGATTCCCTAACTTTTTGCACCACACCTCCTCCTGTTGAAATGAAAGTCTCCCTCACCTCCCTTACACAATAAATTCTGTACATAAATAAAAAATGCATTGAAAATAAAAAACATATTTTTACTGTCATTAGATACAACATTATAAGTTTCAATTAAGGAAAAAGAACTAAAACTGAATGTGATTTTTTTTTTTTAATAGAAATGGATGACTGACGGTCAATGAATTACACAAAATAAGAATGACATATTTCATTGTGTCTGCGTTTCGACCATCTTCGATTCAGGCCATCTCCAGAGTAGAGAGGTGACTGTTTTGGACTTGGACTGGCAGTTTGAACTCTTCATCTCACAGCCCTCAAGATGGGCTAAATCTAATTTCGAAAGATAGGCACAAATAGGTCATTCTTAATTTGTGTAATTATTGACTGTAACCATTTAACACAAATTTTTTTATTAACTAGTCATGCGCCTCCCCTGACTTGTCTAAACGCCTTGCACCTAACCCAAGACCATTCTTTCTTTTGTTTCGTATTCTTCCACTAGTGACCACGTCAATTCGCCTGTCTTCTTTGTATTTCTTCTCTCCACAGTACACCGGTACTACTCCCTTCTTTCTTCCATCAATCTCTTTCCCGTCTCCAGCCTTGGTTTTTCTTGAAAACCCACATGAGTATCCAGAAGTTGTTGATTATATTGTTTTTGACATCATTTTTTCTCAAAGACCGGCTAACCGGTTGTTTGTTGGTTAGCCGGTCCATCCAGCCGCCTCTCCCAGTTGCCCTGAAGATGGCCTACATGGTAGGTCGAAACGTCGACACTAATGAAATATAAGTCTGGTACTTATTTGGTGTTTTTTTTTTTGTACCCCCAAACTATCTCCGTTCTCCATTTTTCTCAAAGGGTTTCCTTAGATTGAGGTTCCCTTGAACCAAAAATTTCCTTTAATTAATTTTTCCATTTATTTTACCTCGTGTATATTTCTCCCTCAGACCATCGCCGTGGATACTTTCCTCAATCCCTTCTATCCATATTTTTCGTGCCGTTTTTTCCCTTCAGCACTCCAATTAAAATTAAATTGACCTTTCTTCTTCCATTTTTATGAGATAAGATTTTTATGTAATCAGCATTCTTCCTTCATTTTTCATATACCATTCCAATCTTTTTTTCTCCATATTTTGGAGGACGTTTTGTTGAGTTTGCATTCGTTCTCTAATTTTTAATTTTTATAAATTAAATTATTAAATTATACTTTCAAAACCTAGGACATATTTGAATCGTATAATTCTTTATAGAAAATATTTAAACTCCGTCTGATATTGAGTTCAGATAGATACTTTTTCTATGAGCACGACTCTAGTCTGGCTAGTTATCGTTTAGTCGAGAAACAGCTCAAGTCAGTGGCACGAAGATTGAAGGTGAAAAGTGACTTAGAGGGTTTCTCAACTGGACGATTTATTTTATCTTTTTTATTCGTCAGCATCATTCTTATTCATTCTGCCAGCGAGAATAGACAGTTACTAATTGTTCCATTGAAGTTGCGACTCTGGGTCATTTATCTTTCATTGTATTTCGTTTTTCTCTAGGAGATCCTTCTTCGGCCCACCTTCACATACCTTCCCCTTTTTTGTCCTATAGAGGTAGAGAAGTTAACAAATATCTCACAAGTTCGAGGAACAAAGTAATGGAAATTAATTAAAAGAAAAAAAACTTTCTCCTAAACTTCCTAAATAACTTTTTTTTTAATTGGAAAAAATGCTCCATTAGCAATTCATACTTTTTTTCAAGAGAGTAAGATTTAACATTTCTATTTCTTCAGCTCAACAGAAAGGTATTCGGAATCGGAAGAAATGGCGAAGCGATGTCTTCCCGCCGACATCTGCGCCATCTGAAAGTTTTCTTCTGAAAGCAAGTTGAAAACATTATATCCTCCTCAAGAAACCACATGATGTGAGAAAGACAGAGCAAACTTCAACTCACCCAGTCACTTCGAGGGGTCTGTGTTTTTGCAATAAGGCAAATCAAATTATTAAAAACATAATTTTTCTTAAAATATTATTAAAGGCCGTATTTTTGTTGCTACAATAGGTACACATATGTATATATCTTGAATAATATAATAATTATGGTATTAACATAATTAGGTTTTTTAAATAGTTCCTCTGTTAGGCTGGGCGCACATTGAGACGCAGTTCAACGCAGGGTATTGTAGGTTAGGCAGGGCAGATTCGAGCAGTTAAAAAACTGCGCTACTCATATGACCGCACATAGAAACGGAGTTTCTTGTCATCTTTGTATATAATCGGTCGTCGAACGTACAAATGGATGAACTATACGAACTTGACCTAATTTCCGAGTCTGATTCAGACGAACAAATCGATGAACTTTTACTTTTGTATTCACTATCAAAACGAAATAACTGTTCATGGGAAAGCGCGTGTATAAAGAGAAGGAAAAGTCACGGTGAATTTGTTCTGACATATGAATTTTCAGACAAACAGTTCACCAATAGCTTACGTTTAAATCGAAAACAATTAATTGAAGTCCTTAGTCTTGTCTTAACAATATTATGTGATTTGGAAATAATATTGATATAAAATTATATGAAATATAATAAATCTTAACAAAAACTGCTTGACACATTGGCAGTTATCTGTGTCACAAACACTGCATAAAGCAGGTTCGCAGATGCACTGAACTGTTTTGACCTCCCTTGTCTTTCAACTAACGCTCGCTCGTTCAAACCTATCTACTACAAAACTTTTTGCTATGCTGCCCTGCCTAACATACACCACCCTGCGTTGGACTGCTTCTCAATGTGCGCCCGACCTTATTCTATGGTTATTCTCTCTTGTAACTTTTCTACAACTTATATTTAAATCATCCCGTTATATTCTTCTATACCCTCCAACAGCATTTCTATAATTTATTTGATCTAATTTGGGGAGCGGAGTGTAATCTTAATTCTCACCATCTTAATTCACTTCGAACCAGGGACCTTTCTTAAATATCTATGCATGGAAAACATATGCCCGTTAAAACAAAACATAAACGGTATAGTACTAAAGAAATTATTAAGATTAAAAAAATACTATATCAAAATCTCTCAGCCTACCTATTCTTGAAATAAGTAAATAAATATTGTACTTAGTCCGTTTAAAAACTAGAAAGATGATATTAATGAAAACTAAATTTTGAATACTAAAAACAAACTATACTGCACAAAAATGAATAGGAATATTGTTAATTTTGAAGTATATACTTTACCTAGCATTTATATTATTATGGAAAAGTGTACATTTTACAATATTTAATGTAGTATAATTTCTAATACTTTTTTATAATAAAAATAATATTAAAATGTTAGCCAAAGTAAATACAACAAAATTAGTGATATCCCTATTTATTTTTGCTCAGTTTACTAAAAATGAAATACGGTGAATAATTTTCTTTTTTAGGTAATGTTTAAAAATCAGAAATTCTATTGTTCGAATTTTTTTCAAATAGAGATACTTCTTTTAACATGATTTCTTTTCGTTTGTTAAAATTTTTAAATAATTAAAAATAATTTTAAGAGCTTATAAATATGATTAAAGACTAAGTAATGCCTGGAATTATATAGCACGGATAGAAAATGGGAATAGAAAAATAAATTTCCGAATACACGTTTAAAAAAAAAAAACGACAAAGAAGAATCTTTCTGATTTATGAGTTAGCGTTGTGATAGAAACAAAGGATATGATAGAAACAAAATGAAAACGAAGCAGACTGTAATGGAAACGTTGTCATCAAACTAAATGCGATGAGCGGATCCGAGGGGAAAAAAAGCAAGAAAATCCCAGAAGTGTCCTTTATAACAAGGAGGGGAACTCCATTAAGGGACAAAATATAGCTATCAAGATTAATTGACATGGCGCGAAAAGGAACAAAAATAAAAGGAAAAGAAGGACATTGTCAATTATTTGACACCTTGAGCCATTCCTGAATGCTCCCCGACGAAAGAATTTACAATTTTATTTTCATTTACATCTAATTTCATCATGACACACATGTGCATAAAATTAGATGATACAGTACTAATAACTATCTTTTAAGAATTTTTAATATTAGACCTTGGACCGGATTGGGCGGTCGATTTCGACTGGATACTTATTCTTTTAATATTGTTTTGAAACGATGCAATAAACTGAAATTTTATGTGTTTTAATGATCAGTTAGAATTAAAGCATTACAAAGATGCAAGTAACAATTTAAGCATAGGAGTATGATCATCATATATCAAGCATGTTTTCCATGTTGTATTATATAGAACATGGAAAACATGCTTGATATATGATGATCATACTCCTATGCTGAAATTCTTACTTGATCTTTGTAATGCTTAAGTTCTAACTAATCATTAAAACACATAAAATTGCAGTTTATTGCATCGTTTCAAAACAATATTAAAAGAATAAGTATCCAGTCGAAATCGACCGCCCAATCCGGTCCAAGGTCTAATATTAAAAATTCTTAAAAGATAGTTATTAGTTCTGTATCATCTAATTTTATGCACATTTGTGTGTGTTATTATGTATTTATATATATGAGTGTTTGGAATTTAAACCACGTATATATGTATAATTAATATCATATAGATAAATATTAAACAAGAAAAAAAAGACAAAAGGGATGAAATGTAAATCTCTGATAATATTGTTTAATTTTTCTTCATTTTTGGGGGGATTTTTCTTGGCATAAATTTGATATATATGTAACTATAAATTGTTTCCCTTATTTAATTATTGTTAACTTATTTTAATTTTTTTTCTTTCTTTTCTTCTAAGCTGTTCTTAAAACATTGATATTGTAGGTATTTCACATTTTTTTCTTGTTCATTTTTCTAATAATAAATAAAGACATTATTATTATTAAGTGTGAAAGTGTGCATTGCAGTTATAAAATCAAACTGAACTGACATAAATTATGTCTAAACTGACATTAAAACGATTATACTAATACAGGAAAATAGTTCAAAAAAGTCAGATTAAGGTATATTGTTAGTTACATGACAACGAACTGAAGTAAATTGTCTTTAAATTAGATTTGTAACAAGGAAGTTTCATCAATCCTCTCTTGTTGTCAGCAATGTAAACTTCCTTAATCTGCCTTCTTTTACATGGATATATAATAGCTCTATGATTTAGACAAGAGAAAAGGAGATCAGAGAGTAGAGATGAGAGAGAGAGAGAGAGAGAGAGAGAGAGAGAGAGAGAGAGAGAGAGAGAGAGAGAGAGAGAGAGAGAGATTAGAGAGTAGAGAGGAGATGAAGTAGTAAGTTTATAGTATGTAAGAGGGTAACCACTAAGTTAGATCTAGAATAGTCAATAGGTAATAATTTCAGCCAATAGTAACTAAGTATACTTGATTAATACATGCAAGAAAGCCTCTTGTTTAATATCAAAACCATCCACCGTTTGATATCATATGGCTTAAAAAAGCCAAGTTAGATATATCACAATAAATCTACATCTTACTTACAAGTCTTTCAGCGTTCATTAAATATGTAATCGAATAAATAAATACAGTAAAGCATAAATTAACCGAACTTTCAATTATCCGAAAAGGATTTAAGGATAAGATACGTACAACCACGACCGCTGGTTTTGGCAATGGACATTGCCATGCCTAGAAAATAATTTAGAACAGAACTTTCTCTTAAGTTTGATTTTCTGAAACTACTGTTTAATATTTGCTACTTTAAAACAATAAGATACTTAAGTACCACGAAGAAGAAGTCAAAATTAGACTAACTTATTACAACTTCTTTGTGTCATCGCCTTGATAAATCTTGCTATGTAAGTATATGAAGTGATTAAACGAAGTTTCAGGATACTTCAACACTTCTAGAAAAACACTGTAAGCTTCCAATTAACTACAAAAGACTCCATATAAATGATTATTATAAAACCCATTTGGACTACGAAGTAGAGCTTTGGACCTCCACTAAGCCATCGAATTCATTCCTCTTCTATCCAATCCCTACAATCCTAAATCCTTCGTAAGACCATCAATGATCCTTACTTTGTTACGAAGTCCTCTATAATGACCTTAATGTCACTATTTCTTGCTGATTTGGTCCGAACCCGATATCAATCGCTTCAAGAGAAACATTATTTATTTTCACTCAACCCATTAGTTTCAAACGTAGCCAATTCTTCAATTCCCTATAATCCTTCGAGGCCATCTGAAAAGAAGATGGCTTTTATCCATGCCTTTATGTATCATTCATTATATTTACTTTTTGTATTATTGTAATCCAGGTGTAAATTTCAATATTTTTTTTTCAATTTTTTATTGATGTTTATTTGTCCAGCTTTCAAACAAAACAATATAATAAAGATTTTTGAATATAACTATTGGGTATTTGCCATTTTACTTCTTGAATTTCGATTATCCAGACCATACACGCTCGACTGTAATGAATTGCAATATATTACACAAAATCATTTTACAGTGTGATTGAATAAATAAAATCGTCAGGATGCAGCCTGTGTAATATATCTTAATAGTGAAAGCCATTATTTCGGGCTAAACTGAACTAAGAGCCATCATCAAGGCTAGGGCAGCTAGGGAAAGACGATAAGAGCCAAATTCTAGCCCTGATGATGGCCCATAAGTTTGCGGCGAAGCATCGCCGTTCAAAATAAAAATGTATTATGCAGAGATTGGTGGTATCGGCATCGAGCCACCGCTTAGACTTATAATTATTAAACAATTTTTTAAAACGTAATTTACAAATTTCTAATGACATAATTTTAAGAGTCTGAATAAAATATGTTTAATCCCGATAAAAATAATAAGTATAAACATATATATTGAATTTTTATGTATATATTATATATATATATATATATATATATATATATATATATATATATATATATATATATATATATATATATATATATATATATATATATATATATATTATATATACACAAATGGAAAGAAACGGAACATTCGGAAAACAGATTAAAAATATATATATACTTGCATACTGTATTTACACAAGCATTGGTATACTGAACTCAATACTTTTTAGTAGTAATGTATGAAAGGTACCACGAAGCTAATCACTGAAAGCACATTGCAGTATGGAATTGAGACTAGGATGATAAGTGCTGTTGTAAGAAAAAGGTTCCTAAAAACTGAGATAGACTATTGTAAGATAGCTGCCAGAGTGTCCAGACTAGAGAGAAGAACTATTGTTGAAATCAGAGACCGAATGCAAGCCTAACAAAATGTCCTACAAAATATAGAGAAGAATGAAGGATGAAAGGTAGCCAAATTTAATTTTCAACTTCAAAGCGAGGAAGCTCTCGGAAAAGGTGATTAGAAGGAGTTGAGGAAAGCTTGTACATTCATGATCTGATGAAGAAAGATATACAAGACAAATCGTCGGTCAAGTCAATTCGAGGAAACCCTCAACAATAAAAAAAAAATAAATACTAATTTAAAAATTGTAAAAAAAAAAGACTCAGTGGATAGACAACAGCTATTTACGCTTTTTATGGAATAAAAAAAAAATAATTTTCCACATTAAAAATATTAAATTTTTCACTATTATAGAATTTAACCTTTAAAATTGTATTAGTTTAATACCCATTAAAAAAGAATTGTAAGTCTTAAATCCAGAGATTGGCAACTAGATCAGCTTCCCAAGAATATGAATCTGAGCGCTACCTATGGGCAGAATCACGAAGCTTAATCAGAGGAAGAACTGTCACAAACTTATTTGACATTATTTCTCTTCTCTTTAAACAAGCTGTAACATTATTAATAGATAAAATAATTTCATTAACTAGTTGTATTTATTCAGCAGCTTTTAATAGCATAAATATTTTCAAATACTACTTCCTAGTCCGATGGTGTAATACACAAACTTTTTTTTAGAGGTGCTTGACAAGAAACAGGTGCCTAATCACTTGTGAACATGTGTTAACCTTAAAATACCCTTGGGTAAAAAAGGCATAGAATAAAGGTGTGCATATATTTATTTGTATATTGTTATACAGTTTATATTATTATTAAAAAAACTCGGAAAGAGAGAAAAAAAAATCTGTGAGCATGAATCTACGACCACCAGATGTGTAATAATGATTTGTTATTTCGTTTCAAATGTTTTTTGTTTTTGTATATATAAAATAAAAAGCTTAATGCTAGTGAAAAGGAAAATAATCTTTTTCATAATTAATTTCTTGATATTATACATCCCTCTAAACTCCTCTGCATACTTCATTCATCATAATCAAGACCACTATTCATTGATAGGGAAAAAGTACCATTTATTTTTTACAGCTCACACTTTTTTTTTTTACCCATATTATTGAAAGTTATATAATTTTGGTTTTACCCGAAAAATTCAAGAATGTTTAATTTAAACAATGGTAGGATTAAAAAACAAATTAAAAATTCTAAGAAATTAAGTTATTAATAAATTTTTCAGGGTGTTAAAGAAAAAATAAGCAGCCCAATAAAACCAATAAACATATTAGTAGAAATCAAAAGAAATAAAGGTATAATAACATTAATTAAGAAGAGCATCAGACAGCATTAAAATTTGTTCATAAATCCATTGTAACCACATTACAAAATGTTATTTGAATGTCACATATTTTCGGTTATGCCTGAAAAAATCCAGAACATTCAGCATAAAATAATCATCACCATTATACCACATAAACATATCAATAAAAACAATGAAATGAACTTACAATATTAATTGAGAAAACATATAGTTCATTATGCATAATCAGCATTAAGAATTAGCTCATTAAAACTTCATAAATATATCTTCACTGATTGATAAAAAAATTATGTCTACAGTATGACTAAAAAATATACTAGAACCATAAAATCATTACTGAAATAATAAAATTAATTAGCCAGATCATTTCGAATAAACATAAAATTAAAGCAATAAAATCTTCAAAAAGAATTTTAATAAATAATCCAATGAAATTATAGTGTACTACCAACAGAATTACCTAATGAATGAGATGTAAATTTGATATAGTAATATTTGATGTAATATATTTAAGCTGCTGTTTAAATATATTTGAGAAATGAATCAGTGTATAATTAACATAAAAAATATGGAAAAATATTTTAAATTAATAAATCATTGATGTAAACTGCTAACTATGCTACTTAAAAAGAATGTAAATGAAAAGAATACAAATTTTCTCCTTGAAGTTGTAACTTCATTTATGAATTATCATTTTAAAAACTAAATAAGCGTTATATAACAGCATTCAAGATTAGAAATTAAATGAAAGAGTAATTACTGGACACAGCAGAACAAACTGAGTAACAAATATGAGTAACTTTAATTTTTTTTAAATTTAAGATTACATGATTCATCTTTTTAAAGGTAAACCAAAAATAGAAACAAATTAGTTAAATAATATTTTAATATAGTTACAATTATTCTGATATTTTAACTCAAAATTAAAAAATATTATAAAATAATGGTGATTCAATAAAATCGTAAATAAAATTAAATATATTTAATTTCATATTTAGTTTATAAACAATGCATCTTCTATTAGAAACACATGCAAATAATAAGTTTAATTTTTAAAATTCAAAATTAGCCTGCTTTTAATCTGTAATTACTGACCTTCCAAAATAACCCCTCCCTCCATCCAAAATGTTGGAGGTGGGAGAGATGGTCTTCCTTCATGTAAATTTAATGGGAGAGATGAAGTGTGGAGAGTGGTAGATAAATGATTTATGACTCCAAGTGTTTATCACTTGCTTGCAGGAAGTTGCTCTAGGCTAATGATATATTAAAATATCCAGTAAATGAGTAATTACAGCTAAGCCCAAACAAATCAGTAAAAGTCATAAAATAACATAATAAAAAAAGTAATATGTCAATCGTGATACAACAATTGTACAAAAGGAAATATAAACTAATAAAACATCAAGAAACTTCTAAATAAGATAACAAACAAATAAAATATCATTTATTAAAAAAATAATAATAAAAATGCTGAACCATTTCATATGATTAAATAAGAGACAAATGTAAACTTCGGTTTTGTCATAATTCATTTAAATCTTTCAGTAGATGTAGCAATTTATTCAATTGCATTATGACTTTTATTGTTTAGTCTTCTTTCTCGTAACTTCTTTGCGTTTTATATTTTTATTCAGTTAATTTTTTTAGTCTCTAGTTTTAATGTTTTGTTAAGAAATGTATTTTTCTTTAGAATTATTTGCTTGTTAACAATTTACACATAATACCTTCTGATTTGTATAAATAGCCTTCTTGCCAAAGTATATTTTTTTTTAAGCCCGTGGAAAAATTCTATCGAAAAGCCCTTAAGTCTCCAAACTAAAATTGAAAATATCTGTCCAATATTTCACCTATTCAGGCATCCTCAGCGTAGAAAGAAATCACAGCACAAATCACAAAACAGGGATAATGCACCCAAGACACATTCCACCACCTCCAAACATCAGATAAAACTATATATTTTTGTTTTTATCCATGTTTGTTACTCTACAGAAATTAGTACCAGAATAAAGTAACTTTTCTATTCTATTCTATTTTAAACCATACCATCAAATTTATAAATTATAAAAATAATAGATTACTAAGAATAAAATTTACTAAATGCTTATTTGTATCATATATTATTAATATAATATATTATCAATAATAATTTCTTAATAATTGTATTATAATGCATTATATTTATGCAAAAATTGTGCATACTGTTCAATATTCAAAAATAATCCACATTACACTTTTATTATGGATCTCACTTACCGTCCAGAAACAAGGGAATTCTAAGCCTTCAGAGTTTTTGCATGATCAAGATAATGTGAATGAGTGGTACAATTAGCTGAATGATTGAGTGGTGGTATCAATTCAATCTTAACTTTAAAGTGAACACTTTTAAAAAAAAAATATGGCACTTAAAGCATTTCTAAATAAGCATTTCTAAATAATCTCATGGAAAAGATTGACAATTTTGATTTCTCTTTTTTATGTAAATTTAGTTAAACATATTAAATGACATTCAGTAAAATTTAATTTTAAGCTATAATATTGATTATTAGATAAGCCATAATATTTATTATTAGAACAAAAAAATGAAAGTTACAGCAACTTTGATTTATTCTTTATCGTGAATTTCAAGATAAAAATAAATTAATATTATAATAGCCTGTAATTACGAATTACAATTTATGGATGAATAGTAACTTATTCCCAATTATGAAATAGATTTGAAAAAAAATATCAAGGCATTACAATACGACTTAATACTATAAAAAGGAACAAAAAAAACCTTGAGTAAAAAATTACAATTTTATATATAATGTGATACAATGCAAATCTAGCCAAACTACAGCAGACTTATTATATAAAATGACAAAATGTGACAAGAATAAATTTTTACAGAAACAGCTTTAGCAAAGCGAAAACTGAAAACCAATATCGCAACCAATGAGACTGTCGGGAGCCATTTGGTACATGAACCAAAACTTCCTATACTTTATATTACAGATATCTTTAAAGACAATTATATATAATTAAATGAAATCGACCTAAAGCCTAGAGATCCACCTAGAGCAGAGTATTAATTCTAATAAAACTAGTGTATTAAATAGCATTGATAAATAAAATATTAACATTCCTTTCGAATAAATAAAGAGTTTTAGTTAATTTAAGCTTTCATCTGATAAAGAAAAAAAAGATATATTTCAAAAATTAAATGATAGGAGTAAAAGTACTAATTAGAACTAATATTGATACATTTTTTGTGTTACATTTTAAATAAATTGGGAGGCCAAGTGTTGCGACAACAGCAAACAAGTTGTAACTGAATTTATGTGGAACTAAAACCCTTTTAATGCCAACTGAAACAATAATTTTGTAAACAGTATTATTGTTTTCTTTTGTATTTCTATTTTTATGATATTAAATTTATTTTGAGATACATTTCTCTGAAAATGTAAAGTTAAAGACATCATCAAATAGACCATACATTATACATCGAACCCACATATACATATACAAGAATATCATGAATAATTTCATGCAGATGAAAAAAACAATTAATTATTTGGTTAGGTCTGGTTCAATTATGGATATAAAATAATTTAATAATAAAATCAATGTTTAATGAGCAATCAAGGGCTAATTTATTTTTCTTTATAATATATTTTTTTAATGAAATAGATTTGAAAGTACCAACTTCCAAAATTGTGAAAGTAGTTAGGGAATGATTTAATACATTTTGCATAATTTTAGATTTAGATTAATATTTAGCACAAATAAGCTGATGTAATAGCTATCAACTTTACAGAAGATTGAATCCTTATCCATAGAGCAGATGAATCAAACTCAATGAAAGCTGCAAGCAACAATATATTTATAAAGTTTGCTAAAATAATATTTTTTTTCTCTCTTTATATTTCCATCCACACCTGTCAAACACAAGTAATTGACAATCAGCAGATAAAATAATATTTTAAACTGAGAATTCAGTGATAAAAACGGGATATAAAAAAAATATGGTACGATTAATTGATTTTGAGTGATTATAGATAGTATTACTTTAAAAAGGATTTTTCTTTACTTTACTTCAGAACTAAATCTTGAGTCAACAAAAAATCACTCTTTTTGGCCTTCTTTGAGGCCAATGCACCTACTTTTCAGGCGATGTGTATGCCACCAGCATCCCAATCATAAAAAAATTCACAAAATAATGTTCAAGCAAATTGAAAACTAATCAGCAACCGTTCTATGCATAAGCATAAGTTTATAAGACAATCATTTGTGTGTAATCAACAATTTTATGTACTCACAAATAGAAAATCCATAATAGTTCTCAATATAACTGGTCAACCATATTGGTAACAGATAAAGTTATGTTCTCTTGACATCCAAAGATTTGTACATACTCAAGATTCTATTTCAACTCTGACATAATTTCATAACTCATCGGGAATTTCAACACTTTTCTATTTTTCATTCATACAGAACTCGGTGATGAGTTCTTTCTAGACAACTATTAATTTTGGCCAAATATGAACTTAGTTTCTTATTTATATACATCAATTCCTTTCTAATTTCTCTCGTAGCTTGCTCCATACATTAGAATACAAAAAATTCTGACCAACGTTTATTAATCATCTAGCAATTTCTGGCAAATATTTACAATTTACATAACAATTACTGATAGCCATCTACTATCTCGATGTTTATAAAAAATGTTAAAGCACCACCACGGACAGGTGGGAGACCCGGGTTCTAGTCCCGGTCCTGGTCATATCTTTTCTTTTCAAATAAATAGAATAGGTTGGAAATAATTGAAGAATAGCTTGCCTGCGGGAAGTTGCTTAGCAACAGATCTAAGGACTACTTTATGATTAATATTTTGTTGTGCTCGATCAGTTATATTATAAATGTTTTTATCTGTAATTTTAAAAGACCAAAAATTTTACACAAGGAAAATAACACAAACGAAAATTCTTAGAGGCTTTGTACATAAATGATAACTTGGGTACTATGGTTAATGACAAAAAAGAGGCAGAAGAGATAGGTAAATTTTATTCATCTACTCTTTTAAAACTTAAAAAACAATAATATAAAAATGATTCAACTTCAATAACAGTTTAGTAAAGAATAATGATAACCTTACCATAGTAACCTACCCCCATATTCTATCTCTTCATTAATTTTTCATATAATTTTATAAAATTTATAAATACAATATTAGCATTCCCTTTGAATAAAATAATAGTATCAGTTTTCATAAATCAAACTACGTCAACTATTACAAGTAAACTGGCATAGCAGAAAGAAGATTTCATTCTATGTACCTCGATAACTCTATGTACCTTGCAGAACCGTTGTCCATGAAACAGTACAGTCTCTACCATGTACTGACCCCCAGACTCGTTTATGGGTCGTAGTGGTTACAGGTTTCATGTACCTCGACCTGAGATACTACTGTAAGCAGAAACTGTTGGTATTCTATAGTGTAGGAATAGAAAGATGGAGGTCACAACATTACTGACAAATACTATATTATTTTCAGGCCTAGTGTGGGTTACTTTCTAACCCGTACAATAAGATTTTATGTAAATATGTTAATCAAATAACTTCATTATCTGTTTTAAACCTAGTTCTACACCACCTGCAATTAAAAGTAGAGAAGACAACTAAATTAAATATATATGAAATAATATTTATTCCAACACCAATTTTAGTAAAAAGTAAATTAATGCAATGAATTTTAAAAATATTTATAGATATTACAGTTAACAAAATATGCATGAAAGGTAATTTCCTATATTTCTTTTTCTTGTTTACTGTGAACCATTAAGTTTTTGCTCTACACTTGTCTCTAATAGTTCTGTTATAATTATAAAAATATTTTAAGCTTTTTGTTTAAGTTACTTATTATTATTATTATTATTATGAATAATTTACATTTCAAGATATTATAACGGTTATCCTAATAACGGAAGCTAACAATATTTCATCATTGACTTTTAAAAAACAAATTTTTGTTTCATTTATAACGGTTAGCCATTTTATTTTACTAATAACTCAACCCTACTGCAGAGCACACGAGTTCTAATGAAGATGAGAGTTTAAAAAAAAATTCAGACAAAAATCACAGCCTTTTATCGAGGTAAATAAAGTTTATATTATTCTTTCAAAAACAGGAAACCAAAAAAAATGTAATAAGTTCGAGCAAGTTCAACTCTATTTAAATGAGTTAAATATTTCAGAAAGTATAATTAAAAACACTGTACACTTAAGAATTTTGTTAAAGGATGAGAATAAAATATTTCAAGAAAAAGCAACTGTTAAAAGAGAAATGGTAAACTCAGAAGAGAGGAGAAAGACAACATTGGAGAGAATAAAGGAATACTGGGGAAAGCATAAGGAAGGGCTGCACATCCAGTAAAATCACACAAGCCTTAAATTTGGTTTTGAAGAAAAGAGTCCAAATGGTATTAAGTCAAAATTCACTCATGTGGTCTCATTCAATGACTCATCGGATTTTGAAATTCACTTCAAGCCATTCTGTTTGTGCATTTATCAGCCATCAATCCACCACCATTCTGGTACCTCATTTCACCAATGTAAACATTATGTAGTCCTTAATCACTGCTCATTCCAATTAAATTCAAATCTTTTCTCAACCTCCAACAGATCCTCACAAGTATTCTCATTTAAGAGGCTTCAGTCCCATATCCCTTTATGTTGGTACTAAAAGACTGAAATAAGGGTAAAATTGCAATTAACCATTCAGCTTCATAGCATACTCATAATTTTTGTCGGAGAATCCTTTAAAAATTCCAACCAATCAAAATAAATGTTGCATACTATGGTGGGCTTGTTTGTTCAAGACTTTTCTTCACATCTAATGTAGTTAATTGACACTGGTGCCAATATTTTAGTTATTCCTCCATTATCCCAGAAGAAGACTAAATGTAACCATTTTTTTAACTTTATACAAAAAATGGGCAAACCCTACAAACTTATACCATAGTAAAGTAACTTTTAAAATTAAATTGAAGTATTTTCCATATGAGAAACTTTCCTCAGATTTTTACTATTGTTAATGTTACCTAATCGGTAATAGGATAATCGTAATATTAATGATGTATTGGATCAAGAAAATTAAAGAATTAAAAGTTGTTCAGTAGAGAGGTGGCTTCATGAAGCATTAGAAAAAAATTATGGTATGGTCACAGTATTCTTAACAAGTGTCAACATTATCTCTTAACTTTTCTCAATTGGGAAAAGTTCTATTGAAGAAAGGATAACATATTTGCATTGAAAAACAATTGTCTTCAAATGAATCACGCTACTTGAAAAATAGCAGCCAGAAAATCGAAGTTTTTTGTATATATTTTTTAATTCACAACTTTTTTAACTGTTAACTCAATTTGGCACTGTCATCAGGTTTGTGGGAACCAAGATCCAAATGAAGACAATAAAACAAAAGGTCCAAAGAAACTACGTTGTATTAGTTCACCAAAGAAACAAAACATAACCAAGCATTACGTATCACCAACTAAAAACAATTAAGAAATAATTAATTTATGAAAAACAAGAATTGTAAACAACGCTATTTGTTAATTACTGCAATGAGGGCTCAATATGAGCACACAGATAGTGGGCTTGAAAATCACTTCGGTCAACAGCGATAGGTAGCAGCACCTGAGGGACCATATAAGCGACAAAAAATAGAAACTCTTGACAAAACCAAAACAGAAAATTCGGCCGAATAATGAATTCTACTGTTCTATTGTGTTAAATTTAGAAGTGGATATAATTTTACGTCTAACGAGGACCATTGAAAAAAATCACGAGGTTGAAAACCAACCCCAAAAGTATTATTTTAACAAAACAGAGACAGACATTTTTCTGTCAGCAGGGCACGACTCAAATGTTAGCAGACGATATTTTTATGCTCAAAAGACATATAATTCAATGCTCTGCAGCATTTTGTTTATAGCACTCATTTTAAGCAGCACATTCTTATATTTGCATTATGTCTTCGCTTTTGACAAATTCGCCGTATTTGGCGTTGGATTTAGTTAACTCATAAGATACTGAACTTTATAATAATAATAAGGCTTAGCGAACCCGGGGGATACCGACACCACCAATCTCAGTTCACAAACTTCCGTCCAAGGACCACTACCCAAAATAAAATCCACCAAATCACTCTTAACGCAATCCCCCACCTACGCCTCAGTCGGTACAGCGCTTATTAGCATCTTAGGAATTCGTTCGTTAACTTTATGGTCTTTTTAACAATAACTTTTTTAAATGTAGGTGAAAAAATAAAAGCAATACTGGATTTTTTGTACAGCCCATTTAAGGTATTTCCAACGTTGCTAAGACATCAATTAATTTTAATTAATTAGTGCATAGCGTGAATATTGAAGAAAAATTCGGAAATGGATATGAGACTATCTCCTGCATTATTTGGTCCTCGAAATCTTATATATTTAATATTTTAGGTTCTCGGATAACTTACATATTTACGATAAAAAAGAGCTTTAAATGACCTAAAAATCGAAATCTTTACAACAAGACCTACTTCGATCGATTAATATTTTTTTGTATTACAGTAACGCAAGACATCGGTTGTGCATGGAGGTAATTTTTCCAAAATTACACTCAAAAGCCAAGTTTCTCCTTCGATTAATGGTACCAACTTTATGAAGGCTCTGTGAGACGCTCCAGGAAGGCCCTACAGGATTCTTCTTCAAGCGTTCCGAATGTGGACGATCATCAAGCCTATTCGAATTCAGAATTCGGCATGTCTGAAAAGTTGTAATGTAGAACCTTTGAGTTTTGGCAGCGGCGAGTGTCAAGGGAGCGGAGTGGCTCAGTTGTAGAGCTCTGAGTTGCCGTGCCGAAGGTCCTGGGTTCAAATCCCGACCCCACACCTGAATCTTGGTAGATTTTCATTTAACCTGTTAGCAGCCGGACGTAAACGGATCCTGTGGGATCTAGGACTCTCCTAAGGCTCACACAGCCTCTACAAAGAAAGTACCCAAAGTGGGGGTAAATTTGGCGGTGGAGCGTAATCTAGGACCAATGACCTCCCTCCACCACACGTTCTCCAAGAAACAGTGCAGTCTCTAGCGCATAGTGAACCCAAGGCCCTTCGAGGGTTGTAATAGTACAAGAAAAAAAAATCAGGACTGTCGTCTCCTTCATACGTTTCTTCTTCCCAGAATTTTTCTCTGTATTATCAGCAGTAGCAAGTTATATTTATCTCCACTCATTATGCGTTGCATGCATTGCGAACAGCGTTCCTTAATAGCAATCACTACTTCTTTTTCGTTCAACATAACACTTTCGTTCGTATCTGTCCATGTTGCTAAGGATGTTAACAAAATAATTTCTGTCAATTAGTGTAACCCAGTACTCTACACACTGTCTAATTATTCCATAGTTTCGAAAAACCTAATAAAATTTAGTATTTGAATTCGAAGTAAACTGAAACATAAATAAATTCAAATCTGAGTTAAATAAGACATTTTTTTCTTTTTTATAACTTTTTTTTTTACCAGTGACTGTAATTCGCAACGACGTCGCTTACATTGAGATTCAGCCCGGCATGAAATCCCGGACGGAGCTGAAACACGGCCAACGAAGCGAGGATCATTTACAGCCATCGCTAACTGAGTCCTCAATTTAAAAAGTCCCTTAGCCCTTAAGTCTTCCAGATCTCTTTATCCTTCTTAGGCTTAAGTGCATTGCCTTAGAGTGCTGTCCCTTGATTAAATATAGATCGCGGGGCCTCCTTCTCTTCGCTCACTCTTTCTGTCAGGAATATATTATTTTTATAATTTCTCCGAATGCACCACTCGTATATTAGGAATAATTATATTATTTTAGGTCGTATCGTATGAAATGTTCGTTTTTATTATTTCTAAAATTCAAATTGAAATTGTGTTGTCACAAAATACTGAAGGATTTTAAGGTTTTCTTTAAAATATCCCTTCAAATAATATTTTATAAATGTAACCATTTATTAATCTTCATTCGAACAAAGTTGATTGTTTGCCTCTGGAGCACTTTGCTGCTTGAAAATAAGTCTTTACTATGATATCAATGCTTGATTTTCGCATGATTTTGTTTTACGACGTCAAATTCGACAGGAACGGGACTCAAATGGCCAATAATGTCAACGAAGGTGGTGAAGACTTTTAGAGAGATTTCCAATCGCCTTGGGATGTTCATCGATGGTTCATTTGCTGACTTCGAGTTTCCTTTCGAGTTCTCGAACAGTTGTCCTGGGATTATCTTACACCTCTCCAAAGCTCAGGGAATATCGCCATCAAGGGCAGAACATCTTCCTCGTCCTTCGTCTTCAAGGCTGAAGTTTCCCTCTCGAAATCATTGGAACCACCGTTGAACAAAGCACTCACTTACACTGCCTTCACCACAGATTTCGATGATATTTCTGGCCGGATTACAGCACGTCTGAACTCATACACGACAACACCAGGCCTAATGTTTCACCGAAGAAAGTGGTGGAACTAAAACTAAACGAGTTGGGCAACGAAGTCCTCCCACACTCAGCATATCACCAGATTTATCTCCAACAGATTTCCATCTTTTAAGAAACTCGGAAAACTTCCTTACGGGAAAAATTTGTGAAAATTTTCCTAATCCACCTCTGTCTAGAGCTTCTTCCCTTATAAAATCTGGCATTTTCCTCCCTTACCCTCATTTTAGTATTTTCTATTCCAATTGCTCTTAACAATTCAACCAGACGCTGACAAGTGGTGTTGTAGCTATACTTGTACCAATTGCTTGTTCTCTAACTACCAAACGTAACGTTTGTATTCGTGCAGAAAGCATAAAAAACAATTTCTCTGAATTACAAGAATTCGGTCCTATGGGCACCTTAAGAGAGTATTGACTTATCGTTAAAATTTGAAAATGGCCAATACATTGATTAAGGAGACTGGAAAAGACATAGACAAGATAATTGAAGGACGTTCTGCACTTCTGCACAAAAAAAGAAAGCTCGAGGCTTCCAAAAGACCAAAAAACAGACGCAATTTCCATCAACGAAAGAAAGCAAAACGCAGAGTACTTATGGAAGATATTTATAAAGGGAGAAAATATGGAAATAACGATGACAACAATGGGCTCGTTCGTTAAACAAAACAAGTTTCTGAATAAAACTCTTCTGTCATTAATCAGAAAGGAACAACGCCAATTTATTTAAATTTAATGACTATATCAACTCATTTTTTAAAGTTTCGTCATGTACTTTCTCTTAGGTATGACCGACCATGTTTACCTTCATAAGTTGGACAAAAGTGAAGCTTAATGTAAAAATAATTGAATTTTAATCCTTACAGATTCCATCCATTACTTTCGCTTATCACTGCAAAATTATTTTTCTCAAGGTGGATATACATACAAAACCTACAAGCCAAGTCATTTCAGAATAAAAACTACGCGTTTATAGATTTAATTCTAAAACCAAAATCGTTGTACTTAAAGAATTAGCAATCATGTATCCCATATTCGGGTGCATTAGTTTTAAAAAAGTATATATATATCATGAATAATTTTAGTAGACCTTATCCTATATAGGGAAGAACATGGTCCAAGTGGAGGTCAGAGATTTTTCTTAAATAGGATTGAACTGTTTATTTGAAAATCAAATTTTCGACCTGCAGTTCTTCTTTAGGGTTGGATGGACAGATAGAATAGAATAGACCTATTTTATAATTTAATTCATCTAATCATATAATTTATATCTGATTCATTTCAAAAGCATTACTTCTATATTTATTAAAAATTATTACTTTATCTACTATTTATTATTTATTCTTGTCATTCCTGTGAGAACAAATATCATAAATGAAGATATATCAATAATTTAAAGGATGCAATTCTTAAAATTATGTAGGTTTCTTTGTTCATTTAACGTCACTTTATGCTGCTATGGCTAACCGGACGATGCTGCAGTGGGAGCTCTAAATTTTGCCTATCCAGGTTTAATTAGGATAGGGATTTTTAACGAGTACCTGACATCGTACAGGCTCGGGACCCCCGTTTAACGTCCCTTCCGAAGGACGGCGTAACTAAGGAATTTTTACTCCCTTAAAAAAATCCTAGGGCCACCTGCCCGGGCTACGAACCCGCGATCTTGAGTTTAGTATTTTGTTACGCTAACCACTAGACCACTTAAATAATAAAGAAAATAGACTTAAAAGTATGTATTGTAGTGTTTGTGGATTAGGAAGTTTTTTAGCCAAAAAAGAATTGGTTTGAGTCATGTTCTGAACCTGGATGTTCGGGAGCAAAAGGCAATGCTTAACTAAACTAACTAATAGTCTGAAAAAGTCGACTTTTTTAAATTTATTTATTCTGTAAACTATCGTGAATCAACCCTTTGGGGCCTGGATTCCGTACTGTGGCCTCACTCTTAACCTTAATTAGGTAATTGCCATTCCTATAATTTCTGTTAATATAACCTGCTATATTTTCTTCGGTACTGCACAGTTTATTTTCAGCCGTAATGATGGTCTAAAAATTAGACCGAAACTTTGGGACAAATAAGATTATTTATTTTTCATACTAGACTGAAACGACAAGAAACAGCTCGCCGTTTCAGGCTACTTCAACATTTACTAGACAAACGCTCTAAGCTCCCGATTAACTACAAAAGACTCGTATACATGACAATCATTAGACCCATCTTGACATACGGAATAGGGCTTAGGGGCTATACTAAGCCATCGAATTCCTCTCGCATCCAATCCCTACAATCCAAAATCCTTCGTAAAATCCTCAATGCTCCTTACTTTGTTACTGACAAAATAATCCATAATGACCTCAATGTCCCATTTGTTTCTGATTTGGCCCGAATCCGATATCAATCTTTTCATGACAAACTTAATTTCCACTCAAACTCATTTGTTTCAAATCTCCAAACCTCTTCAATTCCTGGTAATCCTCCGAGGCGTCTGAAAAGAAGATGGCCTCGTGACACTCTATGTTGAACTTTTATTTGAGTACTACCACCGGGTAGTTTCTCTACTTTCCTTTATGTCGAGACATGATTTATCTTTCATTATATTAACTGGATGTATTCTATATACAGTTGTAAATTTCAATAAATATATTTTTAACACAACATTCAATGGTGTTACTAATTGAGTTTCAAAAATAAATGTTTATAAATAGCATGGAAAATATTTTATTAATTTCGCTACACAATTCTATAGCATAGATATAACACTATTACTTTTTATTATAACTGGAGGGCTGTGGTCGACAGTTCTCAGATAGGATTCACCGATGGCGGCTGCACAGTTGGCGAGAGGAAATTATGTGACAGCATTGTGGGAATATTTTTTGTAGAATAGAAGGAAATCAAGATGGTCGCTCTGACGGCTGTCCAGTTCATAATATCCTGCCCGTTGTGACCGCCTCTAGGGGAGTTTGTTTTGGAATGTAGAGTCTTCAATTAACTCTAGGTAGGCTCGAAAATAGTACGACGAGAATATACTAGAACTCTTGTTTTTTTTTAATTGGGTTTTATAAATAATATAATAATATAATCTTTTTTATATAAATTTATTTATTGATATTTACAACTGTATTACAATAATACAACAAGTAAATAGCATAAGTGCTACATAATGACAAGTACAGAAACTGACCACTGGTAGTACTCAAATCAAAGTTCAACTAAAAAGTCACGTGGCCATCTTCTTTTCATAAGCCTCGCAGGATTATTGGGAATGGAAGAGGAAGTTAGGTTTGAAACTAGAGGGTTTGAGTGGTAATGAAGTTTGTTATGAAAGGATAGATACCGGGTTCGGGCCAAATCAGCAACAAAAGTGACATTAAGGTCGTTATGGATGACTTTATTCTTAACAAAATAAGGAGCATTGAGGATTTTACGAAAGATTTTGGATTGTAAGGATTGGATACGAGAGGAAATCGATGGCTTAGCGGAGACCCAAAGCTCTACTCCGTAAGACCAAATAGGTCGTATGATGGTCATGTAGAAGGGTCTTTTGTAGTGAATTGGGAGCTTAGAACGTTTGTCTAGTAAGTGTTGAAGTAGCCTGAAATGTCGAGCGGTTTCTTGTCTTTTCAGTGTTGTATGAGGATTCCACGTTAATCGTTTGTCGAGGTGCAACCTTAAGTACCGGATCTTTTCTACTGGCACCAGCGGGATATTATTAAAAGATACTGAAGGGCAGGAAGTCATTGGTTTACGACGTAAATTAGTTAAAATTTATTTTAATTCTCCAGTTTTGACACCATTCTTCAAGATAAGTGATATGGAATTGGAGGCTTTGGGATGCAATAACTGGATTGGTGTTGACTGATAATACACATGTATCATCAGCATACGTGGTAAGGATAGTATTAGGATGAGTCGGGATGTCAGCTGTATAAACTGTATAAAGGACCAAGGATACTACCTTCAGTATATAAATTTAAAAGTTGAAAGTAGAATGCCATTGCAAAATTCTAAAAAAAAAAAACCTCAAGTCTGTAAAATGCCTGAAGGTAACTAACCAATCTACGTTTCGGTTATTCAGACATCATCAGTAAATATATCTAACAATAATAAAAATATTTATTTGTGAAATCATACAAATGCCATGTGGCACAAATATAACACAAAAATGCATCTATGGAAATCAAACACCTTTGGACTCAATCAAATACGGTAACTACACCCCAAGACGTTCAATTAAGCCGTTTATTTTATGTATTAATAATATTAATTATTTTTTTATCTAGTATACAATTTATTACTAAATTCAAGTTTAATATTTAGATACATTAAGTTATAAACGATATAATACTTTTTTAATTTATTTCAAATAAATAAGTACTAATATAATGAACAAGATGGATATTAATTTGGACTTTTCTCCTCAAAAAAAAGCCTCAAGTCTCTGAAATACCGAAAGATAACAAACGAATCAACGTTTCACCAATGCAGAAGTCATCAATAAATACATAAAAATAGAGATTTGCATCAATAATGATCAAAAACAGCACACTTCACAGACCAAGCCAAGACAAGCTGTTTGGACTCAATTATATACACTAACCTCACGCCAACGCGTTCAGTAGTATCATTTTAATAGTATTTAATTATGATTTATACCTAGTATACATTTTATTACTAACTTCGAGTTTAATATTTACATATCGCACTAGTATTTCTAAAGTGACATACTCGTAAGTCCAAAACCTACATTTTTAGAAAAACGGGAAAAGCTATTATTGAGCTTTGGATATAATTATGTGAATAGTGACGCTAATGCATTCTGGGAGACAAGCTGTGAACCTTGTTCGATAAAGTTTTAATGAGTAATAAAGAGATGTTTTCCCATTTCTTTCATGCTCATAACTCACCACCGAATAAACGATGATTTTTGAGTCGTGTCACTTTGTAAATACTAGTGAGATATTTAAAAATATAAACGACGTGATATCTTATAATTGATAATTTATATTATAATTTATTTCGGGGAAGAAGCCAAAAAAAGAATTTCATAAATAGAGATGAATTATATATTTGAAATAAACTTTTCGGCACATATGACAGTTCTTCTTCGAGGCTTGTAATGATGTTATACCTGACGTGAAGTAAAGAACTGCAATGTGAGTTGAAACGCTTTTTTCAATTAAATAGATCATCCCTGTTTTTGGGAAGCTTACACCCGGTTAATATTATTACAGTGATAGCGCCACGTAGATTTAAATGGGCTTTTAAAGTCAGTAGGCTTTTTAACGAAAGAATTCCTAAAAATTCAATTAACGCCGAGCCAACTTGTGGAAAGCGTCTGAGGGGTATACCAAGAAGTAAAGGGGAAGATTGCGTTAAGAGTGATCTGGCGGATTTGGGTTTGAGTAGTGATCCGTAGACAGAAGTTTGTAAGCAGAGACTGGTCTTATCGGCAACGAACCTTCGGGTTCACTAAGCCTCATTATTGTTATTCCTGTTTTTGGAATTCTTTCATTGACCTCCGCCTAGATAAATTTCCTCCCATATAAGTATATTAACTAATATCATTCAAGATATCTTTGATTTTATGTAAATAAATACTGAATTAATCCACAGTGAACAAGTTGGATATTACTTTGTTTCTTTCTCCTCAGAACAAAGCATAAACCTTCAGAAAGATTCGAGTACCGTTATTGAAGTGAATTATTTCCACTGGAGTCCTCAAGAAGTACGGGTCCCGAGATGGTACCTGACAATGGTACCTGAACCTGTCAAAGCAATGCTCATCCTTTATTTATGGTCGGTTCCATTCTGGCTGCCAACCGGTCTATCTTCGGTACTCTTAAGTACGTCCGCCATTCTTGTTAGTGCGAGTGACTGAAGACAGGAGAGGGGCATTGTACGAGTAGAGTGGGACCAGTACTTGCCTGGTTTCAGTCCTGTGCATACCAGGCCGCGTAATGGTATACATAGAACTGATTTCTCTGGAGTTAATCATGCTTGTTATATATGCTCATAATAATAAAATAAAAATCATTTATGGTAGAGTGTACGTTAACACTAAAATATGAAGGTCGTTATTGTTATTCAAAGTGCAATTCTCGATCTTTGCGATGAAATCACTTCAATTATATTAATCGGTTGCCTGCTCTGCATTTTTTTCATTACGTTACCTGCTATATTCTCTAGTAGACTCCTCCTTTTTTTGGGACCAGTGTATGTTTTTTTACAATAATACATGATATATAAAAAAACTAAATTTTTGATGAAGAAAGGAGAGTTAGTGCCTCTCTAGCTAGGCTTTTGAATTAGTGTCACATGTGGTCTAGTGGTTAGTATAATAACCTACTATGTCCAAATATCGCAAGTTCGTTGCTCTGTAGGTGAAATATTTATAGGAATTATAAAAATCCTTAGTTATCCCGAAAGGACGTAAAATTGAGGTCCCGAGCCTGTACGATGTCAGATACTTGTTAAAGATCCATATCCTAATTTTATTTGGATAGGCAATATTAAGGACTTCCGCTAAAGCATCGTCCGAATAGCCATAGTGAATAAAGTGACGTTAAATGAATAAACAAACACACATCAGTAATTATTTATTCCACTGTTGCACAGAATTCAGGAGGGATTATCACAAATGATAATAATGGGGCAGATGTAAGAGGAACTGAAGAATACCACGTCTACGATAGAATGTTGACGAAGCAGGATCTGAGAAGGTGGAGTAAGAATTGATAGTTTTGGAGAAAACTCGTCAGGAAGGCCTAGGTCCTACATGGACTAATGACCCAAACAGTTAGTTGTATTAATTAAAAAAATGAGTGCGATGATTAAATAATGATTCTGTGGTGATTAATTGTTGACTATATGATACCTAATAGACAGGAATAAATAGTAATGGTGCAGTTAATGTAAAATTCAACAAAAAATGTTTCCCAAATGTAAAAATATCATAGTTATTCTAAATCACTCGTCTTATTTATGTACTGCATTGCTAAACATAGTGTCGACATTGAAGGTTCTTAGAAGAAATATGAAGAGCCAAAATCATTAAACCACAACCCAAACCCAAATCCGAATAATTATATTTGTGAATGTAATTATACAAGTTTGACTATAAGTATTTTGTGAATAATTACTAACTATTATATTAATTAAGTAAGGATTACTCCAATATTTTAGTTACCTTACAAAGTTTTATCTCATTTTATTACCATTTAACCTCTTTTATATTTCATACGTGCCCAACTCTGCTTTAATCGGGCTCTGAGTGACATTTTTGTTTCATGGTCGTTTTAGAATTAAAAAGTTCTCCAGGCAAAAAAAACAAAACATCTGGTCATCAGTTTACATTTAGTCAGAGTGGGTCAGAAATGAAAACTTTTTTGTATAGCATGACCTGCCTGTACAGTTTCCACGAGTGGGGAAAGGTTATTCGATAAACTGTAATAATATGGGACTTTATAAGCTCCTAAAGAGCTCTAAAGTTGTAGCAAAAATTATAGAAAACAAGAAAAAAGTTTGCCTAATTAGGCATCAAGAGGCCAAAAGTAGAACTAAAAAAATTAAAAATATACAAAAAGAACAGAACGAAACGCATCCCAAACTCTAAGTCAAAAAAGGCAGCCAGAGACCAGAAAACGAAAATTCGTAGAGCAACAGCTGATTATAAAATTATAACATTGTAAAATACTTATACCTTTATTTTTAAAAAATACAAAGAGCAATGAAAATAAAAAATGAAATATTATGAAGAAAAGTACCATTACAACCCATGAAAGATCCGGTACTACAACCTGGGACCTTCGGCATGGCAACTCTACCACTGAGCCACTCCGCTCCGCAGAAAAAAAAAAAGTAAAATTCCAGGAACAGAATGGTTTAGTCAAGATACCAGTGGATACATTATTCCAAAAACACATATTAATAGGGAAAAGCCAAAGCAGAAAAAATAATTTAACAATATTCTCATCACATCACAATATGATGAAGCTACATCTTAGGCCGAAACGTTGGCACATTAATTTTCTGTATTTTGTGATATCTTTGACTGCACCTCTAGACCAATTCAATCCTTTATTATTATTATAAAATGAGACTTTTAGAGTTGTAAAAGTATATCATGGAAATTAAGCTGATTGACTTTTTTTTATTAGTGTATAGGTTTATCATTGCAGCTAAGAAGACATTGCAGGTTAAATGAACAGAAATGCTAAGAATGAAATGCAGCAATGAACAAAAGATCAAATCACAAAATAAATAATTGATAAGAAATAACAAGAGTGGAAACAATGAAGATAAAACATAGTATAATTGCATGATATCAAATTTAAAATTGATATAATTGTATAATTTAAACTTTTGTTCCTTGTATTTCATTTTTGTTATTCCTATTACTTTTTTTAATATGGCCAACTATATTTTTACTGTTACAACTATATTACTGCACTGTTTTGTTTTATTCTCAGCCATTATTATGGCCTAAAAAGAAGGTTAGCATAAATAAAATAAGTTATTCTTATTTTGTTTAAAATTAATCGGCTGCATTCTCCGAACATTTCCAAAATTTCTCATAAGGATTTTATAATTGATAATAAAAAATGTTTAAGCCCCTCAAAAAGTTTTATGGTTAGATAAAATATGCTTAATGAAAATATGACATAACTGAGAAAAGGAGTGATTCCAGGCAATATACGGGATAGCATTCTGTCTTAAGAGATAATAGAACAAGAAAATATTACGCAATAACAATGTTTAATATAAACAGTTCCTCAGCATTTAATCAACAAGACACATGAGAAGAAAAATAAATATCATACTGAAGAGAATTTCACTAACTCAGCTACTCAACGAGACGGTAAGAATAAGATGGCCTCATTGAATAATGCTACAGGAATATACAAAATAAGTTGCTATAAATAATACCGAGCCCAGAGTGGAGTGAAATTAAATTCATACATTTCTCAGCCCGCCCCGGGGATAAGAGTCACCGCTATCGTACGTATTACACCCAAGATACTATAAATAATAATAAAGTAAGGCTATACATCAACATGAGTAGGCATGAAAACAAATTTACCGGTGTTGAGTCAAACGCCATTATGGATAAGACGAGATAATTTTGATGATAGACTTTTGATGATTCTTTAGGTACCATAACTAAACATTAAATATCCTTAATCACACTAAGTAATCTCTGATACAGGTCACGATACATAATAAAATACAAAACAAACAGTAATGCATCAAGCAATAAAAGGGGACCTGACTAGCTGGATGTGCAGTTGCATTCCTGACAAGTTATGATAAATAAATTACTTCATGTTTGAACATCCATTGATGGATGTTGTGGAATCCTTAAACCCCTCTAGGGGTCACCCAGCCTCAATCAGGCAGAAATCCTTAATTGCGAGGGTTTTTTAATATGATCTCGACCCAACCTCCCTGCGTAGTCTTGGAACCGGGACAGTCTCAACCATGTCCATGAAGTTAAGATCCCCATGGATTGCAGTAGTCCAGGTTTTTTTTTCTAAAGAATTTTCTTAACATATCGTTTGCCGTACGGAATAACTATAATTTTACAATTTATTGATTAATTATTCATATTTATTGTTTGTTTTCATTCGTCACACCTATCTATAGGTTACGATTACTCAATTATTTCAACTATACCTCTCTCCATCTTTACTCCATCATTCGTACTCCTTCATCCTTTGGCTGGCCAGTTCTCGTTATTCAGTAGAATAAATTCTTATCTCCGAAACATCTCTCTGTCTTGCATACCTTCCATCCCGATCCCAAAAGTCACAGTGTAATCACTCCTAGCAACTTGTGTTTCTCTCAAATGTAATATTTCTGTTTGGAACCTATTTTGGTACTTTTAGCATTCCTTTGGAAGACACCCTCATTTCCTTCATTTTGGTAGTGATATTTCCAACCTTTAGTATGAGTTTGGTTATAAATATTATCTGCATTAGTGAGTTGTTTTCATTGATCCAAGGAGCCTGTTCTAAGGAATAACCGTTCTTTATTTTCTAATTCCGATAAATTCTTCCTGACTATTGCCTCAGACCATATAATAATGCATAAATAAATTTATATTAATTATACAGAATACTTTTAATTAAAAGAAAATACTTTGTTTTGTATTTTTTTCCCTTTAGTACTAGTTGCTAACTAGTTTTAAATAGAAATATCAGGTTCCAAGTATCCTTAACTGTAATTCTCACCTGAAGGGGAGCGAGGTAGATCAACAGTAAAGCTGAGGTGCCATGTGGTTCCTGTTTTAAATTCGGCAGTGGCAGATAATTAATTTAATTTGTTTAGTCCGGGGATGGAACCTGTGGTGTCTGGAGAACCTTCTGGGGATCACCCGGCCTCTATAAAGTGGATACCCTTAATAGTGTTTTAGCGTGATATAGGAGAAATAACTTCCCTACACAACTGTTGTCCTAAAAACAGCAGTCTCTACTACTTACTGAACCCAAGACATTTCATGGATTTGTTGTTAAAGGTTTTTCGTTCTCACTAAAATCTCGATTACTTCAGTAACATAGAATTTTTTATAGCCTGCACATCTTATAGAACTTTAGAATAGTTCGGAAGAATGTACGCTTAAGAAGTAATGTAAATTTTAAAGGACCACTTCTCAATATCAGAGATGAGTTCTGCTCCCAAGTAGAGAAGAGAGGAGAAGAGCCCCATAAGTACCCTAGGCTTAGCCCAATAATTTATTCAAGAAGTCAGATTACCAAAGTTATCATCTCAGAAACCTAAGCTCCTTTGGCCAGTCCGTTCTCAATGACTGCCTGCTTTAATTGCATAGCCAGTCTCAAATTAATTCATTTACATCTAGAATAGCGGTTATAAAGTTAATTTAATAAAAATATATCACTCTTCAAACATTAATAAATATGTTAAAAGATAACAAACTATAATAATATTAATAATATAGTTATATTATAACTAATATATTATTATTAGAATATTCTAATAGAGCATAAAAACTTCCCAAATCAGTAGGAAATAAATAAACATCTAATTAGTGTAGTTAAATTCTGGCACCATTTCAGCAGAGATAGCGTATCTCAGATCAACCGTGAGAATACATACTAACCAAATATAATTAGAAATTATGTCAAGACAGTTCAACTGTTTTTTCTTCTTTGGGTGGAAAGTTTTTTATTTCTTAATTTTTGTCTTTCATAAGTTCACTATGTTTTTGCGGGGGGGGGGAGGAAGAAAAACAAAGTGCGGACAGAAGAAAGGAAGTGTCCGAATTGCGATTTTTTTCTTTTTCAACTTTTTCTTGAAAGCCTTGAACATTCTAATACTTTTTAATGTGAAGAACGTCCTTTAATGCCATCCAGAGAGTTAGTTTCCATAATCCATGTGTTGGCCGTTTTTAGTTGTTTAAGATAAGTGAACAATAAAATAGAGCCAAAAATTGTGGGCGCTGTCTCAGGTTGGGAGCCAGCTTAGGCTGTTAAATTTGGGATGTTTTGCTCTTTCTTCTTCGAGATGTGATTTATATAACCTTTTTTTGTGTCTTGATAATGCCTGAATAGGTGAAACGTCTACCGGTAAGTTGTTATTTACTGGAGAATTTTGAAACATTAGGCTTTGCATTGTGTTTTTTTTTTTCCAATTTCATTCTTATAAGTGAATAATCTTTTGGTCTTTCTTCATTTTCGGTTTGACAGTTTCATCTACAGCCTCGATGAATAAGTGGCCAAGTCGAATTTTCTCCAAAATGAGTTTCTTATACCCAGGGAAGCGGAATGGTTTTATTATGGAAGTGTATAAAGTAAAGTCAGGAATTTTCTCGAAATAGAGTTATTGCTTATATTGCAACTACACTTCAAGCCAAAAACTAAGCGAATAAGATTTCGCTTCTTTCAGTACAACTAACTCTCTCGGAACGAACTTGATCATTTATTTACTAGTGTTATTATTATTAAGGAAACATATCAAAACAAGAGAAACGAGTCTGAAACCGACAGAGACCGAGAAATAAATGAGAACATAATGGATTACCTACTGTTATACTTTTTAACTGACAAATTTTGCTCGTAGGATTTTAATACAAACAACTATCCTGAATAAACATCAGAAAAAAAAGAACACAGGAAGTCTAACCATTAACTTTCCATTTATATTTTTGTTAAAACGGAATAAACTCAGTTATAGTGCAAATACATAAAATTTGTAATGTTAAATTAAATCTACCGGCAAATTATATCCCGGCCAAGTTGAGACAAGTGAAAATCCTGAACCGAAACGAAGCTAAAGCAGAAAGAGAACGAATTAATTAAAAGGAGAAATATAAATTACTGCCGCTTATGAAAGTTTTAAATCCAAACGGACATATTAAAGGACTTATAAAGTTTTTGGTTGCGGGAGGGAAATAGGGTGGGAGGGCGGCGGCGATGAAAATGAAGAGGTCCCCGCGGGAGATTGTCGTAAATCTCGAGAGTCTAGAAAACAGCAAGCCTTTCTTCTTTTGCTATTCTCAAAATGGAACCTTTTATCTCTTATGGTGCTATGGTTAACTCCTCAAGGTGTATTTATGGTTAACTAAAAATGGTTCTAAATTATTAGGAAACTAGTTAGTAGCAAGATTATCATAATTAGCTATATGGGTATTGATAAGCTGTAAGCCGATAAAAAAGTTGTTTGATTATATTCATTATTAAACACATTTATCTTTGAGAAAGTTATTCAAATTTTTTAACAGATGGAAATCTCTTGGAGATAACTCTGGCGTAATAAAAGGAGGACTTCGTAAACTATCTCGTCTATTTCCATCACTGTCTATCGTGAAACATGGGATCTGGCGATGTCGTGTTAGAGTATAGGCACCTTCCTAACCTATGCAAGTTTTTTTATATGTTTTTGTTGCATTACGTCAATATTCCTACAGTAAGAGGTGTTGCACCTGTGGGTAGAAATTAGAAATTAATTGATTATGAATTACTATTCATCACCAGCCAAAAATTTCTCAAACTAACGGCGAATGATCCGTTCGTTACAACACCTTTCTCCGGACGCAATGGTAATTTTTCTTGGCTGCAGAATGTCTAAGTTTTAAAAAAATGTATATGTATAGATTCAACTTAGGTCACCAGGCCATCTTCTTGTCAGATGACTCGGAGGATTATCAGGGATTGAAGAGGTTGCTAGGTTTGAAACTAGTAGATTTGAGTTGTAATCAAGTTGATCGTGAAAAGATTGATATCGGATTCGGGCCAAATTCAAAAACAAATGGAACATTAAGGTCATTATGGATGACTTTGTTCGTAACTAAGTAAGGAGCATTGAGGATTTTACGAAGGATTTTGGATTTTAAGGACTGAATACGAAAAGAATTAGATAGCTCGGTGAAGCCACAAAGCTCTATTCCGTATGTCCAGATGAGTCTTATGTTAAGTTTTTTGTGTAAAATGGGAGTTTAGAGCGTCTGCCTAGTAAATGTTCGAAAAAGCGGCGAGCTGTTTCTTGTCGTTTCAGTCTAATATGAGGATTCCAAGTTAATCGTTTGTCAAGGCGTAGTCCTAAGTATCGGACCTGTTCCACAAGAATCAGTGGGATGTTACTAAACTATAAAGGAGAACAGGAAAAATTGGTTTTCGACAGCGGATAATGGCGATTTTATGGGTTTTGTGGGAATCATATTTTAATCCTCCAATTTTTACACCACTTTATTAGAACAGTGATATAGGATTGAAGAGTATGGAAATCTATAACTGGATTAGCGCATTAATCTCTATTATATTCATATAATGTATATACAGAACACTTTACTATAAAGTTTTATCTTTAGAACGATAAATTATTCGGTTGATTTCAATGGCAAAATTACGAATAATTCCGAATTTTCTTGCTTTATATTTAATTATTTAGTTAACTGGAAGAGATATTACCGATAAGTTCCTTAATTAACCGAGTAACTTAGCTAAGGATAATCTGAGACGCTGTTACAAAAGCCATGTTGAGAGAAGTCGAGTCAAGAGGTACTCGTTCAATTAGCCGAGGGGATACGACCCAGAGCAGCGCTTCAACATCGTTAAGGTGATTAGTGTATCGGCTGGGGCCAGTGTGTTTACCCTCCGACAAATACTATCACCTTTGATGCCCTACTTTCCAATCTCGTTGAAGTTTTGCAAGGATTATACGTCATTTTGTTTATAATCCATATTGGCTATTTATAAAATATAGATATTTATTGTTGAATGATTAAATTAAATGACTGACTGACGAATCAACGCACAGCCTAAACCGCCGATCGTTGAGAGCTGAAATTTGGAGGCATCCGATAAGAAAGGATTTTCTAAAATTCTACCACAGGTGTCAGAAGTTCGGGCACACAAAAAACCATTGCGGAAAGAAGGTGACTTGTGTTGGCCCTCACCTCATCTTAGATTGCCAACGCACAACCGCACCTGTCAAGTGTGAAAACTGCGGTGAATCACACGTAGCATTCTTCACTGTATGCCAAATCAGGTAGACCTTACAGGAAAAACTTGAGGCACTGAGTCAGATTGGTCTACGGAAGAACATCACAGTACCGAACCAACAGAAGAACACCGAGCAGGAGGCTCCACCACCACAGCGCCTAGAACCTGGACCAAAAAGCGCACGACCACAACCCCCACCGAGACAGACCCCACCTACGACTACCGACCAAGCTCAAGCTCAACCTCAACAGACTTACGCCACGTTGACTCAGCATAATGAACCCCCACCATGAGGGTGGAACTCATTAAGGAGAGTATCGCAACTTTAACAAACACCTCTAACACACTCATAACTCGGTGGAGAGCGCTCCCCTCACCTATGGCAACTAGTGACCCGAGAATTCACTAGAAACTTCTCGTTCTTCCCGTGCTTCTCGATAAACCTGCTATCACCACGGATTTATACAGAAAACCCAGGTCTTCTGTAGACATCTTCTCGATGATATTAGCCGAGTGCGCCAAGCAGACGAACCATTGGGTAGTGGGTGCTCTAAATGTTCGGCACCCGATCTGGAATAACATCAGCAGCAAGTAAACAATAAAACAGCATCAAAGCCGGAAGTAAACTCATGAAGGCTCCATTCACGGTAGTACATCCGAACACCCATACTTTCAGACATCGAGCGAAGTCATCGTTTACATCTACCATCGATCACCTACTCACGAGGCATCCGCATCGATTCGTGGGTTGTTCAACAATGGACTTTATTACCTCCGACCACAGACCTGTGCTCTATATTATAGACGAGAAAATACCAGTTCCAGTGGCGACGAAGTATAAATATGTGGAATCAGACTGGGATACATACATGGCACAGGTCCATAACGTACTGTCAACAGTTCCCACACTCCGGACGAGAAGTGACGTGGACGCCTACGTGGACTTCTTCACTGAAACAATCAAAAGAGCCGTAGACGTAACCATTCCAAAATTATGGCCATTTCCACCAGCTCTACGTCCTATGCCAGATAACATCCTGAACCTTATCGCCACCCGCAATAAGTGGAAGAATAAATGGTTTAGGACTAGGGATTATGAGGCAAATCGGTGGTAAATTCGCTATCTCATTAAACAATGTAGGACAGCACAGTGGCACGAAAAACTGTTGTCCACGCACGGCGACTACAGGAAATTCTGGAAGCTCTTGAAAACCAGCACGAAGAAGAGAAGTTCTACACTACTCCACGACGGGGACAAACTGTTACAGTAGAAGAAAAAGTCACCAAGTTTTCCGATCACTATAGTGGAATCATCACTAGAAGAACAGACCTACGCAAACAGACTTACCCACCAAAGAAACAGGAAACAATTACATGTTTGTATCTCCGAAGGCGATTCTCCGTCGTACGAAGGGAAATAAAGCACCAGGCCACGATGGGATACAGACCATATTGTTGAAACAACTCCCAAGAAGAAGAATAGTTCCCTTGACCCATTTATATAACACCTACCTCAGGTTAAGTTAATATTTTCCTGACAATTGGAAGAGAGCTATTCTTTTTCTTCTATTCAAACCCAAGAAGTCTTCTTCCGCATCTGGGCAAAGTTATTGAGAAAATTGTCAATTATCTCAAGACATATTGCTCAAAGATAGCTCTCATCCCACCGGAACAAACTGCCTATCAGGTCGGCCTCTGCCCGAATCATCCGGCACCTGGCGAAGATCCATGCGGAAGTGAGCCAGCGCACCGCAAACAACGAAGCAACCGCTATGATCTCCATAGACTGCACGGAAGCGTTCGACTCAGAATAGCCTCCTATGCAAGACAGTACTGGACAACGAATTTCCGGAACAGTTCTACTCGGTCCTACGATCGTTTGTTCTACAGCGAACAATAGCAGTCCATATCGGCGAAACATCAACGCCAACCATCGCATTCACATGCGGAGTACCTCATGGGTCTTTGTTATCTCCAGTACTTTTCTCAATGTACACAGCTGAAACTTTCGGAGCCAACTACAAAAAAGCGACTGTAGCAGCCTATGCCGACGATATAGCGATTCTCACATATGTCTTAAGTCAACTTAGTTATATATAAATTGCAATGTGCCCTCCATGATGGCGTTCCACTCGAGGTTCATAAACCTTATGGAATAAAAATACTCAGAAGACCCAGAAGGCCTCTATATGTTGCTCTCTAAAGAGAAGACAATCTTTTAGGGAAAAACCAAGCGATTGAGCGTGATCTCGAGCATATTTTCCTCCCGACACAAACATTGGATTAGAAACAGTTCAGTCCTTTCAAGTACTGAACCCAACTATTTGAGTTTTTTTATTTAATGTACAGTGAATAGAGTTCTATGAATGAAACGTTTTTTTTCTTTTTCCACGTTTTATATTATGTTGCAAAGTATTTTATCATGTGTTCCGATTTGACATAGAAGATGTTGTCTCTTAGCATGTCTGTATCTAGGGTCAGCTACGGAATGATAATTCTATTACTTGTTACTATTCTATTGATTTATATGTTAAATGCATATTCTATCTTTTTTTCGTTATGCTATTATTGATGAATAGCGATACAGAAGTCTTTATTTTAGGAATTTCTAATACCAACCTAATAATCATTTGTGTCTCATAGTATAGACATCTGCATAGGTGTACATACCTGTCAGACCTCCTTCTCGATACAGTAGACAGTAGGTCAATATAGCGCAATGTTGCCAGAGCCGAAGTTATATCAAACGCGGCCGAACCGAATTAGTCAATTACCGCAGCGGGCACTAATTGGCCCGCTCCAACGAGGCTTATTATTGGACCAACAGTAAATCGCTGTGGATTACTGACCAATCAACACTTCCCATGCACCGCCTGCCATTGTATCAGCATGTTCAGTGATAATCCCTATGTGTCCGCAAATAAGTTTGACTGCTGCATCAATAGTATCAAGTTAGCGAAATCCATCAGTAACATACTTTTTTATGTTTAACGTTATATACACATGCATCTACCATATATCTATATAAATACATAAATAATATTATTTAATTTGGCACTTCAGAAGATTATGAAAAAGCCAAATCAAAGGTGGTGGAATGTATTCATATTACCATCACACAACGCCTCGCATATACTGATGATGCAGTCATTACAGAAAGAAATGCTCTTAGGAAAGCATATACTAAATAAGTATATCGTCGAGGAAACAGTGGTTCAGTGGATATCTCCAAGGAAGAGGGTGTATTTTTTAAAATGCTACATTTAAGTATCCTGGCATAATTGTAACCGAACAAACTGGAACAGGAAATTAAGAATATAATAGTCCTTCGTCCAATAGGCATGTATGATGGGAATGCGCGGACCCTAACCAAGAAACAAGAGGAGGAATACTAATAGTAGAGCCAAGGTGCTCCACAGTTTCAAAAATGGTTTAATAGAGTTACAATTATTACCTAAAAATGATTAAGAAACAATTAATGGAATGGTGACTATAAGCTGTGATATAAGATTGCATGTTAGTCCACATACTAAAACATATTCATTTAAATCTATTATACAGATTAAGAATTTAATAAAGAACACAATGAAAGATTAATTCCCAATAAATTAAGTATTCCTTCAAATTAAAAAATTGATTTTTTAAATTTTATATATCAGTGAGCACTAAATTTCCTAGAAATAATATGGATATTCGACTCCTTAATAGGAAGGGAAGATTGTCAACATTATTTAGCAAGAATAGCGGTTAAGTCGAATTTAAATGTCCCCTAAATTAGGACTCGCTTAACTAGTTTTCCCAAACGTCGAGCTTCAGTTAAATCACCCAAGAAGCCCAAAACCTAAGCTCCAACCCATTTCATCAAAATCCTTACGGCCACTCCAGCAGAAGTTCCTCGAACACTAAGGCACGACTTAATCTGAATTAGAGAATCATAAATCAATCTGAATGAAACAGTGTTTAGGTATTTCGTTGTCATTAATCTCATAAACCGATTATATCAAGTAATACCCAAATTATCTAAAGCTGATGTCGAAAAGGTATAAATAAATAAATCATTTAGCTGGAAACAATTAGAGAATTTACGGGCCTAAACTGACCTCTTTATTGATGGAGAAAGTGATGAGTGTGATTGAAAACGTCAATAAAAGGCCGCGTAAGAGATAAAAATTAAAATTTTATAATGTGGTCATAAATAATCAGATAACTAATCCATTGTACATTTATAATCAATTAGAAAAAAGTCAAGAAAAGAGACACTAATTGTTATTTGGTTAGTGTCTCTTAATACCAAGAAGACATAACATATCTCAAGTTTAACTTATCCTAAGAATGATTATATAACAGATAAAGCAATCTAATAGTTGCCAAAAATCATATTCAATAATCCATAAGATAATGTAATTTAAAACCAACTCATGCATGAAAGATAGAAAACTCTTCCTACGTCCTTATAACTCAATCTAAGTTGTCGTGGTCGTTAACTCTGAAAGATGAACAACGACTTATGGTATTTGAAAAAAAAAAAAGGTGTTGCGTTGAAGAATATTGGGTGAAAAGAATGAGACAATAGGAGAATTTGGGAAAATACAAGATGAGGAATTGCAGAATATGCAACGGGTTGAAATTCAAGTGATTAGCGTCGCGAAGAATAACGCAGGCTACGAGGTTACGAGCGATTTCTTCAAAAGTTAATAAGCGCTCTACCAACTGGTTTCCTAATGGCTGAGGAGAAGACCGAAGCGTAGATAGGAGGATTGCGTTAAGCCAAATCTGGCGGATTTGGGTTAAGGAAGCGGTTCATGGAGGCAAATTTGTAAGCAGAGATTGGTTATATCGGCATCGAGCTTTTGGGTTCACTAAGCTTATTATGATTATTAAAAAAATAACAAGTTAGATCCAGTGCATTATAGTCCTTTAGAAGGACTATAATGTTTCTAAGCCAACGGTTATGCAGAAAGGTTATTTGCCTGTAGGTCACCCCAAAATTTTACCCTAAGTAAGACAACCTGCTGCAAACAGGTTAGTTGAGATAGCGATGTTCGGAGGTTAACAGAATTACAAATTTATCTATCATACTCGGTCTCGAACTCATTATAGGGGTAGCTCTGTTCTTAAGCTACCCAATTCCCACTATATTAGAGGCAGTAGGTTTCTGAAAATCGCAGATGGAATTTTAAACTAAAAATTTCCTTATCATCAGGGAATACCAGACCTTCAAGAATACTCTAGGAAGGAAAATGACTCAGACGAGACTGAAAGGATAAATTGTTCAGCTGAGCACGAGATCGCTAAACTAAAAGGATTCTTGGGGACTGCAAAAGTCATCAGTGGCATCTTATCCGATCATCTTTTGATGGCTAAGCGAAGACCTTGCGAGAACACATGATGAATAGCAACTGAGGTTGGATTCCAGTTAAACACATCTCACGCCGAGAGGGATCGATAGATATATAATAAATTCTTATATATTATATATTAAATAGTATTCTTATTAGTGGCATTGTGTCACGTATGGTATGTCCAGATATTTCTGTAATGATTTATTTATAATGTTGCAGTGAAATATTTTAAAATAACCATTTATATAAAACACAAGAGGACTGAGTAGTGGAAGCTCCCTCAAATGGTAGTTATAACACGGAGCCAGCAATATATAAATAATACCTGGAGGTATAGTACAGTGATTGGAATGATTTTGATCATTAAGAGTAGCATTGGAATAAAACTTGCTGAAATATGGCAAAGAAAAACAGATTAACCTGGTTTCGCCATGTACAAATAATGCAAGGTGAAAAGATGTGTAAAGTCAGAAGTATACGAAGCGGGAATGGAAGTAAGTACAAAAGGAAGGCCCAGAAACACACGGGGAGGTGAAGTGTGGAAAACTCACGGTACATCTTATAACAGGATAAGATTAAGAAGAATCACAAAACTTGCAAATAATTTATTTTGGTCAAATGGAAAATTTGACGATTAATAATATTAATAAATAATTTATTTAAGCTCATATTTTTTCAGGATTTTATTAAAAAATCAAAGAATTGAAGATCAGATACATTCCTAGTATATATGGATTCCGAAAACAAAACATTGCATGTAACACTGAAATATTTCCTTATTTTTGTTTTATTAACTGAAAGCTAAAAATCTACTGGGTGAAAAAAGAATGGAGAATTAAATATTTAGGAGAGCTCAGAAGGCAGTTGGTCACAAGAGCGCAATGGAGAAGTGTTTCAAAAGCTTCTAATAATAGAAATGTTTTCTTTGATTGTTTCAAAGAATGTTTTATGTTCTTTAATCCTTAGTAAAAACAAATAATATATGAGAAAAAAAAGTATATGACTACATTATGTATATAAGATATAATAGAAGAAAAAACAATCATCACGTTTGTATAGAAAAAATCTTTATTTTATTGTGCAATAATAAAAAAATAAAAGTAAATATAAATTACATAGAAAGATTCATAGTAGTGAAACAGAGAAAGTAATATTAGTTTGCACCAACTTTGACTTTTTCTTCATGGTCCATAGTTCTTTTTGATTTTAATAGTAAGTATCAACTAATAGTTCGAGGAAATAAAATTAGATAGACCAATAAAAGAACTTCAGAGTAGAATAGTACTTGGTTGGAACAGTTCTGGTGATTATGAAAGGAAAAATAAGTATTGCAGTAAAATGTTAAAATAACTTATTTTATAGGAATAAAATATTTATTTTGAATCCCTCCTGAATCCCTATTTGAATCCCTCCTGTTTGAAGCTAGTTCTTAGCCATACGTAATTCAGTGGCAATATTGTACTATGTTACAGCCATATTATCCCCAACAATATTACAGCCAAACATAGCCGGTAAAAATTTTCCTTATGAGGAAAATGAATAATAAAAGTTGTAGAGTATAGAATTTAGCTATCAATGATCAAAAAGGTTTATTCAATCACACCTCACGAAGTGGACATTCTCCGATATTCGGCCATTTTATTACGAATTTATTTTGTCTTACGAAAAATGGACAATTTTTAATTTTCAGCAATAAAACCGATCAAAAAACTTAAAACGAGACATAAATTAGAAATATGTAGAAAAAAATCAAAGCATCGAGACTCTAAAATATTGTAAAAAAATAAGTTAACGGTTCGCCAATTCAGACATCGAACGAAAGAAAAATCATATTTCACACCAACAACCAAACAGCCTCATCATATAGTGACAACATCCTCGCTCAAACACGTTCCACAAACAACAAGGCTTTGATTTTTCTTGTAGCATTCTAATTTTTATTTTCAGACATGTAAGTACTCTTACAAGAAATACCAGGGCACTTAGACAGTTCCACCAAACACAGCCCCACCAGCAACCCGAACTTATTCTGTTCTATCATAAATTAAGGATGAGCAAAGCACTGACAGGTTCAAGTACCAATAACTAAAGTACCTGAGGGCATATAAATTACAACAGCTTGTTACTTTTCTTATTTGTTGAAATTACTTTATTTATACAGTATTATTTAATTCCATGTTTTTGTTTCCACGTCCTTTTCGATTTTAAAAATAATAAATAAATGCTGATATAACAACCTACCAATTAAAACTAAAAACACACCCACGTTTCACTTATTAAATAGGCTTATTTTGAAAAATGTTGATGAACCAAACTATAGTAAGAAGTTAATAAAAAAGAAAAACAATATATAATAAATTTTCCTGTGCAATCCTTTAATTTAAAATTTAAATTAAAGAGGAAATCATTAAATTAATAAATATATAGAATAAATAATACTCCCTCAAAAAGGATAAAAATAATCCATGTTTGTATTAGCCACACAAGAGATGATCCGTTTTCCAGTTCTAAATCGAACACAAGACGTGGAATAATAAAAAAGTTGAAAAAGTAATAGTGAAATACTGTTAAATATAAAAAATAATTAGCAATATAATTGTATAAAACTAATTAATAACAAATATATCAATGCGTTAAAGCACCTAATTCATAAGGTAATATTCTGCTTAAAAAATTAAAGATAAATATTTAGGTCCTAGAACCTGGCTTGTTTTGCTTTAGTAAATATAATATCGTTAATTAATTAAAAGTGAGAGGCTCTCAGTCATAAACAGTAATTAAATTTTCCTATCTTTTTAAGGTAATGAAAATATTTTGTATTTCTTATATCATTTTCTTAATTTAATTAACTCCTAGATAAATTTTAAATATAAATAATGCATAAGTACACATGACTAATCGATAACTAAATGCACTTAATAACCAATTCAATTTGAATAATAAATGTAACAGGCATGCTCTATTTAACATTTGAAACATTTTAACTAGGCGAGGAATACGTTTATGAATATAAATCATATTAGTACCAATAAATCATAAATATAAAAGAAATGTTCTATAAAATATTTTGCTTCTTTTAGCTTTAATGCTATACATAGAAAATGATAAAATAATGTTTAATTGAATAATAAAGTTAGATCCACTTGAAAATACCCGGTCCCACAGAACCAAAACATTCGACCGTTTCTTTTTATTGATTTAATTTTTATTTTTATTTTACTAATTTTTTTGGCACTTTTTAAGTACTTCATGGTTTTTATTATTTTGTAGCCTTCTGGCCAGATATATATTATGTTTCTTTTTCTGTTCATGTTTGTTATTCTAAATGGGCTTAGTCCCAGAATAAAGTTTGTTTTCTATTCTATTCTATGCTTGTCGAAGATTTCTGCATTTCGTGTATCCAATACTAACTTACGTTTTTTCGCTTCATATTTGATTTAGAATTGTTGTTTAAATTTTACACTGCATACCCTTAATCGGCGAAAAAACTGGCGATTGTGCGTGATTTCGCACAAATCACTCCTGCACAACCGTTGTCATAGAACAGTATAGTCTCTACCATGTACTGAATCCAAGACCGTTCTTGGGTTGTAGTGCGAGCACCTTTTCCATCACAATATTCAATATAATAGAGTATTCTTTATATTGTCTTGTTTTGGATATTTTTACCGTGCAACACACCTCGCTTAATAATCTATATATTCACTGAGAGCTGAAAGGAAAACACAATTTTTATATATAATCTTACAATATTATCATGAATAATAACTAATAAAAAAAATTAATCTTTATAACTATATTATACATTAAAAGTATATTATATTATACAAATATATTAATAATACATATTATAAATATATTATTACCTAATTAAAACGATTTAACACACATTTTCTCTTTATATAAATTAGTCTGCTTTTTCCGTGTGGAGACTGCCAGAAACTTCCTGTATGCACTAGAATTGATTGCTCACAAATCAGTTTAAGTAATGTAAAAGAAAAAAGTTTTAAAATGAAAATCGAAAAACTGTTTCTCGTTGCTGCTCTTTTGTGTAGGTTTATATTAAACATTATTTAAGGTTATGTCGTACACGAATTCATGTTAAAATATTATTTTTAATTCAATTTCAATATTATTGCAGGAAGAGAAGAGAAGTTTAAAAGCCCCATCTCTCTTGTTAGTTATTCAGTTATTCATTCTTCCTGATGTGTACTCTGAAAACAAAAATATATACGTTCTTGAGGAAATTATTAAGGAAATGAATATTAAAAACAGTAACGCTGAATAATATTTAGTTTCATTTCTTTAGAAGTATTTTTATTCTTGATTGGTTTTTCCCTATAGCAAAAAAGCAACTTCTTCATGATATTAACCAAAAGAAAACTTATGGACTATTTTTTGTGTTTAAAATATAAGAAATGACTGTTCGTAGGCCATTGTTCTTATTAAAAAAAGTTAAGCTTACATACAAGATATTTAGGTATCAAAATACTTTTTATCATTGGAATTCAGGTTCAAATAACTGTTTCCTTATTTTTATTAATACATTATATATAAATTAGAGTTGAAAATAGTTTAAATATTTTAAAGATCTGTTGAAGTGCACTCTCTGTCCTACTTATATTAGATATTAATGTCGTTTCATGGATATCCAGGGCTAGTGGAATTTAAAAAAAAAACCTGTACCGCTACAACCGATGAAGAGTCTGGGGTTCAGTACATGGTAGAGACTGTAATGTTTCATGGAAAACGGTTCTGCAAGGAGGTGACTTGTCCTAGGTCAACCGCCAGATTATCTCCCTTATTTTGGGTACCGTGTTTTTATCATATTTTATAGAGGCTGGATGGGCCCCAGGAGGGTCCTAGATCCTATATGATCCATCTCCCGCTGCAAACAGACTAAATAACAGTCATGGCCTGCAGCGGGATTTAAAGTACGAATCATGATAGGATATTAACCAATTATAGAGAATAAATATATTAATAACAACAGTTGTTATTAATGTTATTACTGAACTGATAAGAGAACTTCTTTTTGAGAGGCCAGGAGATGTTGGAAAAGCAAAGATTTAAATGAAGTCAGTGAAGAAGCATGGCGGATGAAAGGAGAAATTGAGTTCCACACTGGCAAGAAAGGAACGATCGAATGTTTTGGTTCTGTGGGATATATAAGGCGAAATCTTGTTTTATGGTGCTGGACTCAGGATTTGAATTGGAGAAGACTGTATATGTATATATATATATATATATATATATATATATATACATATATATGAAGGGTGTTGAGAGTTGATGGATTGGTATAATAAAAATATTGTCTGCGAATGGGAGGGAAGAGCCACTTTAACTCATCACTGCATACATTCATTCTATTTACTTGTTGTATTCATATAATACAGTTGTAAATTATATTGAATAAATTATAAAAATAAAAAATAAAACTCATCATAAAGGTGAGACACGCGAGACCACCTCGGAATACCATGAACAAATCCTAAAATGGAGTTCATTATTCGCTTTAATCGGTCTTCAAGCATTTTCGAAATGCCTTCGTATACCAATCTATATGAAGCAGAGCATAAGTATTTACTAAGAGAGAACAGAGTAGACAGACCTGGCAAGAAACAACACGAGCCACCTGCCCATTGAGTATTTGTAAATGTGCCATTGCAGACCTACAACAACAACCTGTTCCAAAAAAAAAGGATGGACTTTACAATAGGAAGAAGATTCTACCTGAACCCCAGTTTATGGGGCGAAGATGCTACACCAATAATTTGAGGAAAGGGTTTGGGGCCCAGGTAACTTTTCAACAACGAAAGGAATTTTGGGGATCCAGTATACTTTTACGAAGATATAAAGCGTACCTTCTTACTAGGAAGCCAAGTAGTTCAGTGGGTACAGCGCTGAGTCCCAATGCCGAAAGTTCCGGGTTCAAATCCAGCTCTGGAAGATAAATTATTTAATCTGTTAACAGCAATGGCTGGACCATTTGGTATCTGACGACCATACTGCAAATAATCCAACCTCCACATTATTTTAAAAAAATGAATAATATTATTAAAATGAATACTTCTGGATGAGAGTAGATGGATTGGAATATTTAGGGCTTGATGGGATACCCAATAAACTAATACGAGAGATAATGGATAGACAAAATACTTAAAAATATTATCATGAAGAGTGTTTCGGAAACCTAAAGAGAATGGAAGATGAAAGTTTCCATGTGCTCAGGAAATAAGGCTGATCGAGAATTTTCTAGATTAATGACGTACAAGAAGGCAGCAGAGCAATGTCTTAAGGAGTTTTTCATTGGAATGGAAGTTGAAATGCATGGAAAGAAATGTCAAACATTTTTGCACAAACTAATGGTTAGTTATTATATGTACTTTCATTGAAGGGTTTAATTAATATAAACACAATTGTGTTAGGGTTTAACTTGGAAGGATGTATTTATAGATTTGGTATAATTAATATCTTTGTTTATAATTCTGAAGGATTTGTAATGGAAGATTACTATTAAAAGTTTGTTGAACAAGCTCAACACGCGGCGATCATACGTAAATATTGGGTTAAAACTGTTTTATGTCAAATTAACTTATTTCTAGAAGATAATTTCAAGTTTTTATTAAAATATAAAAACATTTTATAACGTTATAAAGTTTTAATGTTAGGTAAATGCTGTTTTAATAGGAGTTAGCTGCCTAGTTCAACTCCTGTTACTGGCTTCGTTAGAGACATTATCGTTTAAAACTACGTTCTTAGGATTCAGTTTAATCCATCTTTTTAAATATTTATATATTTAAATAAAAACTTGTTTATTTTTATGTACAGTTTTACTTATTGAATTATTTATATTGTTACAATTGTAGAATTTGTACATGTTTTTTACAGATGGATGACTTATGGTCGAATTGTTAACCATATAACAGGGAAAAAAATGAAACAATTTAAACAGAAGATTGAGAATGGCCTAGGCCGATACGTACCGCGATAAATAAGGAATAACAATTTTTTTTACTGGAAATAGGTTTTTTCTCCAATTCAAAGAATAAAAACTTGTTTTCATCCATTGCTAATTCTTTTTTAAACATATTGAAAATTATTTTCTTTTGTTTAGTACTAAGGCGTATTAGTAAATCTATTCTTTATTTCATTTCACGTTTTATATGTGTGTGTATATATATATATATATATATATATATATATATATATATTTATATATATATTTCGGTTTCTACGTTTCTTGACTGTTATGGAAAATATATATTCGTTATTCTCGAGTTCCAGTCAGTTATTGAACTTCTTTTGGCGACGTTTCGAGACTAGGTAGATCTCATACTCATGTCTTACATCCATATATAGATAACAGGGAAAACTCTTATCTAATTAATATCTTACCCGTGTCAATTTATATTTATTTTAGTGTGTTATTTAATGTATTCACTAAAAGCTCATTTTTTCACTGTTAGGGAATGAGTATGAGATCAACCTACATTTTACATTCATACGTACATCTTATACAAACATGTTAAAAAATTACTTTTTTAAGTGGATATTTGACGATAGAAATTAATAGAAAGAAAAACAAAACTGTAATTCCTAACTCAATGGTTATGAATGGTTATTAAGTTATGCGAGCTTGATTAAGTACTATCTCCAAAAATCCTTGTCTTTTCCACCGCAACCTAGATAAATGAGTTTGAGTTTCCCCCAGTCCTTGCTAATCCTTGGACCCAAGACTTCATTACCCAGATCTCCACCAGAATGTTTTAATCGAGAATCAGGGCAGTATTTACATCCTCCTTGGCCTAGCGCCAGCTAAGTCGGGACAAGTCGTGCTATTAAGCTAACCTATTTAGATGAACTTTTCATTCAAACACTTTATTTTACACAACACAATTTTTAACAATATCCACTTTTGCTCGGTAGGTCTCGCCAGAGATCCGCAGGAAGTGTGCAAGCATTCTCGGACGGTATTCTTCTGTTACCTCCTTGGCTGGCTTAACGTTTAAGTTCGATCTGATAGTGCAGTTGAGGACTCGGCCTTATAGATACGTTTTCGCTTAGGTGCACCCCCAGGTATTTCAATTTTTCCACCTGTACGAGGACTATATCTTGGACTATAATGACCCGTATTATTCTCTTAGACTTCTTTACTGCCCTCGTCACTTTTGTTTTTGTAGGGTTTAAGATCATATTGATTGTCAGCAATTCTTCTTTCAAATGGCTAACATTGCGCTGTATTTGCCGTTTTCTGAGTAAGCATCATCATGCGGAAATGACAGCAGACAAATGCTTATTGGGCTCAGATTGGCATATCCTTGGTGGAATTTTCTAATTTTCGTCTTGGTTTTCCGACGAGCTGAATCAAAGCATTCAGAATATTGAATACGAAAATGAACAGTAATGAGCTCAGACTAAATCCTCTCCGGATTCCAACAGGGGTCTCAATTTCTTGATATGTGCAGTTGGGAAATCTTAAAACACAGCTAGTGTTGGGTGCTTCGAATTCCACAAAAGCCATATTGTTCCTCTTGAAGTAATGCTTCGAATCACTTACTCTGACTTCTAGGATTTTGAAATATATTTTAATATAACTTTTACGGAGGCAACGTTGCACAAAAGTAATTTTGTTAAGGTTTTTAGATAAAAATAAAACCTATACCACTACAATGCATGAAAGGCCTTGGTTTCAGTACTTGGTAGAGCCTATATTTCCTGGATAACGGTTGGGCAGGACGATGATTTGTTCTAGATCACGCTAAACCACAAGATTTTCCCCCCTGTAGATAAAAAATTCCAAGCTAACTTTTTAGATAAAACTCTGCATCAAAACTTTATTTTAAAAGAAACATTTGCTTCCTTACTAGTTTTGTAAAACAGTTTATGAGGTTCTACCCTTTTAAATCTCTTCCGACATTCCAGTTAATATTTTCTTAGTCCGATTTTTTTCCTGATTGATATTCAAAAATTTTGTTAAAACAAAGTCAACTCTTTTTTTTTAAATCAGTACACTTCGTAATACTCAACAATAGTTGCAACAAGAAAAATGCTTAACTTTAATTATTAGGAACAGATATATTCCACTTAAAAAAAAAAAAGTATTAATATTTTACGACCGAAGTTTGTTAGTTTACATTATAAACAAATTGTACTCTACTGAATGTCTGATTAAACATATGAAGCGATGTATATATATTATTAAAAGTGCCGTTGACTCATTTTTTTCTTAAGAGACTTATCGCACTGTAAAAAAAAACAAAAAAAAACAGCTCATATATTTGTACGGATTAAAGCTAAAATGAATAAAAAAACAGTATTGTTTTAATTTTATCTTTCTTTTTTTCAAAGCACCAGAGCTGTAAATTGACTTAACTAAATGTAAAAAGTATTACAATTTTATTATTAATTAGCCACCTCATAATTAAAATCGAACTTATTCCGAAAATCGTGAAATTGTACCTTTCTTAAATCGTAAAACATATTTTTTAATAGACGTATGATTTTCATTCATAAGTTAGTAAAGAAAATAATTGAATAATGATTTAGCATATTGTAATGGGAGTTATGTAGTTGATCCTAAAATAATATTGTTCATATCGACTCAATATAGAAATTGATAGGAATTGCTTTTTGGAATTCTAATACCTTTACTGGTTCCTCTACCTCAATTTCTGGGTCATTTAAATTCAAAGGGTACAATTCCTAGGTGTTGTCAATATAGCGCTGAAATTACAATATCGAATATATATATATATGTATTTAATTTTTTATAAATAAATTTATATATATATATATATATATATATATATATATTTATATATATATATATATATATATATTTATATATATATATATATATCTGATATGTAATGATAAAAATATATATCTGAGATGAAATGATTCGATCACATTCAATCACCATATTTTATTCCTGATTAAACAAAATATTAAAAATATTCCTGATTAATATTAAAAATATGGAGCGATGTATATATATTATTAAAAGTACCGTTAACTCATTTTTTCTTAAAAGACTTATACCACTGTCGAAAAAACAACTCAATGATTTGTACGGATTGAAGGTAAAATTAATAAAAAACCAATATTGCTTTAATTTTATCTTCCTTTTTTTTAATGTGTCAGAGCTGTTAATTTACTTAATTAAACGTCAAAAGCATTACAATTTAATTATTAATTAGCCATCTCATAATTAAAATCGAACATATTTCTGAAATGTGCATTAAAAAAATCGTGAAATCGTACCTTTTGTAAATCGTAAAAATATATACATATATTTTAGTCTTAGTTTGGAAAATAATAGATATATGATTTTCACTCATAAGTTACCGTGTAATGAAATAATGTTTTAGGAAAACATTCAAAAAGATTCCTATTATTGGCTAATTGGCAAGTTTCAACTTATCAAATTCCAAACGTAATTCTCAGGAGTTGAATTCGAGAGTGAAGTATTTAGTTAAAGAAGTTTTAATAAGTTACCTTTTCTTATATTTGACAGATTTTCCTTTATTTGATTTATTTAATTACATGTTTTATTTATTTTTTCAAATATTGATGACAGTTAGAATAAGTGAGAACATATTTTTAAAATTCTGAAGTGGTGTGCATATAAATTTCTGGTAAAGTCGTAATAGTAGTATCAATAATAATAACATATTTCGCAATAATAATTTTCAAGAATGAAAATTCTGTGTACTAAATACTTTAAAGCGAAGAAGCTTCTGGGAAATATGGAACGGTAATCGTGAAAAAACTAAACAAATGTTATGGAGTAAAGAAAAAAGAAGAAACAGGTTTAACGACGGGCTGGATAAAACTTCGAGAGAGCATCGTAATTCTAATCGTAATTATCTGGGAACTGTTACCGCCGAGGAAGATAAAACTAAGGACACCAACAAGATTCTGCTAACACCTGAGGAATGTCTGTGTTGAACTGTACTCATAAGGTCCTTTCCAGCAAAATGAAAGCAAGATTTCAACCTTGTGTAGAACAGGAACTAGGAAGCATCCATGTGGTTGTGGGAGAAGTGGTTGATAATAGATACTAGCGGTCATTGATGAAAATTCTTTAAAATCGGGATATATCCAGAATATATCTATTAGAGTCTTCTTACAATCAGTGGTTATGTATTGAAGCGAGGCATGGACACCGACCCTTAATGATAAAGGGCTGTTAAATATAGAATAAGAAAACTGCAACATGTCCGAAGAATGGAACATGGTAGACTAAAATATTGGAGAGACAACCGAGAGGAAGAAGAAGCGGATATAGACCTAGACTTCGTTGGCTGCAAGACGACATTGGTTGGGTGTCGAGAGATGGTGAAGGGCAGCCGAAGACAGATCTGTGTGGAGGATTGCTGAGGAGGCCAAGGTAATGCAAGGACCATCGTTAGAGTAGAGAATTAGTGAATATTTTCGATTTGGCAATCTGAAAGTAAATTTAAACTGTTTCGTGGAAATATTGTAAAAAATATTGTTGACAACAGGATAGAGATTTAAGATATACTCTGTTCAAATAATTGTGTACTGATTAAAACCATTGAATTAGTTAACGACCTTAAGATGGTTCACAGTCGGAGGATGAAGAAGATCTGGAAGAGGATAGGAAAGGCAGCTTTATCAAAGAATGGATACATGTCCCCTAGCCGTTTTTTAACTTGACTGTTCATACAGGTACAAAGACTATTATTAGACCTAGGTTACTTGAACTCAAGGCACAAATATTAAATGATTATATTACTTAAGTTTAAGAATTTAAAGAGAGCAGCAGAACAAATATCACAATCTCAGAATATAGGGCACTGAGTAGCAGAATGCCCCGAGTTCAAATCTAGCTGAGACAGATAAATCATCCGTTAATAGCCTTGGATTGGCTCTTTGGCATTTGCAGATCCTTCTGGGGCGCGCCCAGCACCTGTAAAGTGGGTACCCTTTATTGGGCGAAAACTGATATTTGAATGTGATTAAGGCCAATTGACCTTCCTCCAACCCGCTACCTCAGAAACAGTACTGTCTCTACCATGGATTAAACCCAAGGACATATATGGGTTGTAGTAGTTGTTTTTTTAAGGACTGTACGCATTTCTGATTCATTCATGATGTATTAGACATTGTCGTCAAATTCTTGATCGACGTTACACTAGGTTCCTCAGTACTTAATCTGAGACTGTCCTTCTATACTTCGGTATTTCTTTATAGCTTTTCGGGTCCGGGATTATTATTCTTCCAGTGATGTGATTCGCTGGGCTACCTGACTAGGTGGTCACTGATTGGGTGGACCTCAACTGACTGGCTTCTGATTGGTTTGCCTTTTCTTTCCTTTTTTTTATTGTCTCTTCTTTGCCACTGGTATGTTTATAATCTGTCAATTATCTTCACTTATAGCTACATTATTTCTTATATTTGTTATGTACTTTCATTAGTGTGTTTTTTCAATGTATATCCATTTTTTTTTCTTACCCGGAAAATACATTTTAGTTTATATGTATTTATTTTCAAGTACTTATTTAATTATGATTCTTATAATGTAACCTCTTAGCTAGATATATATTCAATTATTATTATACAAATTTATTATTTCTAAGGGACTTGCTTCCAGAACAAATTACTTGTCTCTATTTTGATTTATTCTTTTATTCATATTTTTATTAGAATAATCTTAATTCAATGAACAGTTGTGTGACGTTGTTTATGGAGTAGTCAACTGAAGTATAAATATGACATAATCTTCATTAAGCCCAAGGAGTAATTTTTTTCTGATAAAACATCAAAAAGTCATGTAAGTCATATAAAAAGTCATACGTTAAATGAATACTGATAATTTTAAATCGCAATAAAAAAATATTATCAACTATCAATAAGTTAATATGGTTTTCTTCTACTTGTTTGATAATCTTCTGAATAAAAAGACTATCAAAGGATGTTTAGTTCAGATTTTTTTATTTTTTTTTTCAGTTTTTCTATTTTCACATCACTATAGACCAATAAATCATGTATAGATTAGATTTTAAAGTAACAGGTTCTGTTATAGTTTATATTAGATCATTTCTTTTTCTTTTAATGATATATTTTTTGTAATTTACCTGAAAATTAAAAGGATTTTGATTAATCCTGGTCTGTAAAATCCTCCAGGAACTCATCCACTCCCCTCCCGACAGACGGACAAAGTCCATCCCCACCCTTAACCCCGACATCGAGGGAGGAGAGACGAGAAACCCTCAGTAACGGTTCGGACATGATAGAGGTGAGATGTCTCCTTTCTCTATCTTACTCGTTCTTACGGCCCTGTATAGCCCACTCGTATGCCACAGGTTCACACCCGAAGATCTTCTGGTAAAGTCGTTCCCTTATGGGACATCGGCCGATGGGGACTTAGATCCGTGCAAAGCAGGTGAGTCCTGAAGATTTGTAAAAAATGAAAACCATAATTCTTAGGATTCTATACATTATAGTTCTGTAATCAGATTAAAATATCATTACATAAAAAAAATCATACTAAAGATCCTTAAATATTTAAAAAAAAATTATATTTTTTGTTTTTCAGATCAAAAGAACATCATGTATAGAATCAAAATCAGAATAATGTATTGAACTGATAACGTTTTTATGATTAAAATTAAAATTATTATTTACTTTAGCATGTCTAAACGAATCAAACATTAGCTATTAAGTTTACAGGTTCCACACTATCAACAGATATGCTCATATACATATTTGTATCCACTTAAGAATTTTAAATCAATTTGTTCGTTTTTAGACGTTATATAAATTCCTTATCACCTTATCACTATCTCCAGCCGTAACCTCTGTTCGATGAAAATTCGGAAACTGATATTTAAAAAAAAACACGTCTTTCCTAATTTTCAAAACCATCAAAGCTAACAGATCCCAAATGTATTTTTACTTTAAAAAAAACATCGCGTTCACAAGTAATTATTCAAAGTTAAATCGTACAGACCGATATGTAGAAACGGGATATTTCATATATCACAGTAAAAAATCACAGCGCATATATGTAACTGTCAAATGGTAAAACGGGGGAGAGGTTTGTAGGCTTTGCACCCACATCAATCACTTAACTTCAGGCAAATATAAGGTGTGGAAAGTAAATGTGTTACTTCACCAAACATTCGGAATGTTATAGAGAAATGAATTTGTTCAAATCTGTTTTAAAAGCACATTAAAATAATATATTTTTTTGGGGTAATGATTACGTAAAATTTAATAGTTCAAAAAAGAATGATATAAATACTTTTAAGACTTAAAAGTATTTTTAAATAATAAGTCTTTAGTTCTAGGTGTTATATTACATAAATATATTTTATATGTCACTGTTTTATATTTATTTTGATTAATTAGGAATTTTTAACATTTAATTTTTAATCATAATACACCCCCCTAAATACTGGGAAAGTTAATATTTCCTGTTCAGATTAACCTTTAATAATTTTCTTCCAGATTTTCCTTTCATGGTAATCTTACGAAAGGACCTTATAATTAAATATTTGTCATACATTATATTATTTAAGGAAATTAGTGATGGATGTATGTGCAATTGTATTAATTAAAATTTAAAAAATTACAAAATTTAATAAAAAGGGGGCTCCTATTAAGTCACTTACATAAAAACTTACAGGAGAATATAGAGTACAAATGTGTATGGTACAAAAGTCAATGTCACTATTTTTTTTTTCTTTTTATATTTATTCTGTAACTGATTAATTAATATATCAATTAGGATACATTAAATATTTTCATCTATAGTCAAGTCTATATTTCAATAATTATAAACATTTATGGAACACCAAATTAGGAAAAGAAAAAATAAATTAAAATTTAAAATAAAATGACATAATGTGCCATCAAATATAAAATGAAATTCCGTAATATGATATAAAATATATATATATATATATAATTTTGGCTTTCAATATTAGATAAAAATTAAATTTACATCTTTCACAATCATAAATTTTATATTTCAATCTCTCTCCTTCTGTGTTCAGTAAACAAGTGTTATACAATATTTTTTAATAAAATAAGAATATAAATAGCTTAATTCAGCAAGCATATTCTTGATTAAATATTTTAATATTGAAAAATAAACTTTCATGTTTAAACTCAATATCTTAGACATTTTCTATTTGATACACTTCAGTAAATAACTTGGGAGTTCGACAGTATGCTTCCTAAACTTGATCAAGATTAGTCAATTTTTTCTACTCTATCTTTTGCCAAGGTTGTTTTATTTTTTAATCCAGTGCTGCTTGATGTTTAATTTACTGACTAAATCCTTTTATTTTATTTTATATTTAAAAACAATTATATCTTATTCAATAACAGACAAATGTAATAAAATAAAATGATGTGACATACCCTGACATCAGATGTACAAAAAAATATTTTTTAGATTTTATAGTTGATAGAAACTTTATATCATTATTTCGGAACATGTTTGTATGCCATATTAAGTTATCTTAATTAATTGCCATTATCGACGAAAATCCGTGAATTCTTATAATGAATTTTATTATTCAACTAGTCAATATTCATAACGTAAAAAAAAAAATTAAATAATATAAAAAAGTCCTAACGAAACACCCATAAACTGTAAAAAAGTAAATTTAGTCGGTAAATTCAGTTTAAATTAAGAATCGAATCGTTTGTTATGCGGCATTGTATACTTGATGCTCCTTCATTATACCTGCATGCATAAGGCAAACCTTTTTTTTTAAGATTCATACCTAAATTCTACATGTCAAATATACACCATACACTATCAGATTTAATAATAAATTAATTGAACCCTTTAAAAAAAAAATAGTTAGATCTCAAGTGCATTATTAGGATATTAAAGGAAAATTGATAAGTTTTATCATATAATATTGGTATCCGGGAGAGACCCTGCAGAAGAATAAACTGGAGAAAACAGCTGTAGAAGATCGGATTCTAAAAATAGAAAGGGCTTATGGATTAACAATGAATATTTACAGCAATAAATGCATTTATGGAAGGCCAAAATAAGTCATTATAACACTGTTGTAAAGACGGAATGCCTCTTTGCCAGAGCCAGATGAACTCTAGTTTAAAGAAACTGGAAATCCTGGAAAAAAAACCTTCTATGAAAAATCATGGGTATATTATTTCGGACTGAATCCAAACCCAAAACTGGAAAGTATCTGGGATACTATGCGGAAGAAGAGGCTGGCATACTCAAAGATTGACCAATCAAATACTCGAGCGTATTTCGGGAAGAAGAAGACCAATTCAAAGTAGACTAAAGAAGTAAGGAAAGATTTGAATAGTCTGAACATAGTAGAGTCAAACATGTTAGAAGTTGTAAAATGAAAAACCTTGGGTTTTCCGGGACCGGCCAGAAAACTCGTATTTGAAGTAAACCTGGCCAAAATAAAATATTTGGTGGCTGGAGAAGTGCCTGGACAAGAGAGCTGAAGTAAAGAGGAGAATCATATCTGCCAGCCGTTGTTACTTTGGGCTTAGAAAACAATGCATAGGTCACGTTATATGTAGACGGACTAAGCTCCATCTATATAGACCTCTGATTCATCTTGTTACGCTATATGGTACTTTACTAAAGCAAATGAACATGGACCTCCTTATCTTTGAGCGAAAAATCCTCCAAAGAATATTTACGGGAGGGTTCATTGATGGAATAAGCTGACTAATTAGAAAATATACTAAATATTAACAGAGTCTGGCATAGTCCAGATTTTAACACGTTGACTGCCAAATACGAGAAAACTCCGTAAATTTCGTTCTTTTCTAGGACGCCAACTACGAGTTATTGCGTCCTATGTTCACTTGCCATTTTTGTGCAGCTATGATTAAACTCGAAATATATCAGAATTAGAGTCTAAATAATATAATGTGATTAAATCAAATTGCCATTTTAGACCAGATTTCTGAAAATTTTCCTGGCAGTCAAACTGTTAAAATCAGGCAGACTGCGATGGGCACGCCATCTGGCAAGGATGGAAGAAAATGAAGTACCCAAGAGAACGCTTAAATAGCAACTTCATGAAACCAGGAAAAGAGGCAGGCCTAAGCTGAGGTGGATTGAAGAACTGTAGGGACATCCTAGGGGGCAGGAATTGGATGAGAACTGCTCGTGATCGTAACGATTGGGGTAGGCGGTTGGTGGAGGCTGTCACCTGGTTGTAGGACCAAAATATTAGTAGTTATGGAGGGATGAGGAAAGACAAGAGAAGTATGGACGAAGTTAGACTGAAGATCAAAGTAAGGCTCTTTGTCACTAAAATCACTGAACTAACGGTCGTACAAGAACGTAGTTCTGCTGAGATGACTCTAAACCGCCATATCTCCTTTTTTATTATCCATTAATTATAGAAGTAACTTTAATAAAAGCATAAAATCAACTTTATCAAAGTACCTTAAGGGATTTCCAATCCTCGTAGGCGGTCTCGAACCCAGGACCAAGACAATATTAATACAGTGAGTTATTCTCACTGCTTTGAATAGCGTCCCACCTCGTTTAATCGAGTAATAAATCTTTTTCGAAACAGTACCGTCAATATAGGGGAGAAAGAAATAAAGAAAAACAAACAAGTTAAAACTGCGTGAAAACAAACAGTCGCTGCTTCAATATGGGCGAAACATCGACGGTAGATTTTATCGCACAAATTCAGTTTGTTTTCAGACGGTTTAATGCTCAACGATTTTCTCGGATGGTTATTCTTTCGTATATATTTTTTTTCCTTCAACAAACCGAGCACAAAGCCTTTCTTATCCTACATAATATGAAACTTTGCATGGGCACCTTAAAGAATTCGTGCTTGCCAAAGTTCACAGAGGAGGTTGAGGCCTACTTTCCTCCGAGGTCGCTTTAATATAATGCCTCAGTCTTGAAGGCGTTATTAAAACACAAAAGTTTTATATTTGTGAACAAAATCCAATCCCTTAGAATCTAAATATATTAGTTTCCTTGGTATTTAATTAATAAATACCACTCCCAGAGACATAAAAAAAAACTTGTGCCACAATAAACCGTGAACCGTCTGGGGTTCAGTACATGGTAGAGACTTTACTGTTTCATGTACAACGTTAATGCATTGAGGTAATTTGTCCTAAATCACGCTCAACTGCCAGATACCCCCCTTATTTTTGTTATTCACTTTGTAGAGGCTCGGTGCGCCCCAGAAGGGTCCTAGAGCACATAGGATCCATCTCCGGGTGCTAACAGATTAAATAAAAGTCTTAACAGCAGCGGAATTTGAACCAGGATTTTCAGCATTGCAATTCAGGATTCTAACACTGAACCGCTACCTAACCCAAGAGGCATTTTCAATCTAATTATTTATTTTATTTTACCTATAACACTCATGAAGGTTTTTGGGTTCAGTACATGGTAGAGACTGAAACTGTTTGTGCAGGGATGTGATTTGTCATCCGCCAGGCTTTTTACATCATTATGAATACCCAGTTTAACGAGGCTCGGTGAGCCCTGAGAGGTTTTCAGATCCAATAGGGTCCTTCCGTTGCTGATAATTTATCTAGCGCAGCTGGATTCGAATCAGAAATTATGAGAACTGCGCCTCAGCGCTCTACACACTGTGGTACGCAGCTCCCTCTTCATCAATAGGTACCCAGTATAATTATAATTATGATTGAATCAAAATGAATAACATAATTACTGTACATGTCAAAAGCAAATTTAAGTTGAGCAATAAGTTTTCATAATGGCCCACAGTCTGTTCGGAGTAATCTGAGTTTCAGGGACTTATTCGAGTACATAAGTATATCTGATATGCCTACAAGAATCGAGAATATTTTGGAACAGTTTTGACATAATATTGCGATTCAATTTTACAAATGAAGTAAAGGTAAACCAATAGCATAGGGGACATTTAATTACTAATTTTTTTATAAAAACTTCAAGGTCTAAGAACTTTAAGTAAATAAATATACGTCAATTTAATTTTTAACCATATAATATTATAGCCTACTAGAATATATTTATAGCTATGATAAAGTCAAAGGGGGGGGAGGGGGTTGGAGCGAGTTACGTATTGAGGCGTGGCTTCCTATAAGCGAAACGTATGCAAACGACCTTCACTTAATTACAAGTTAAGTGGAAGATACAATAAAGGGAGAATTCAAAAAAGCTCAAGATACAAAGAAGAAGATAGTAGAAATAAAGAAAGCTTTGATTCCTTTTGCCAAGAGGACTATAGAGAAAATAGCAACAATTTTAATAAATTTCAAAATTAGAACAAGGAACACCACTGACAGACCACTAACTCAGGTTCTGCGGAGTGCAAAATATGACTTAGGTCTCAAGACGCCAGAAACCTATAGCATTCCATGTTCCTGTGGAAAGGTATACTTTGGGCGAACGGGAAGACTAATATGTACAAGACTTACAGAACATATTAGACGCGTAAAAAAGATGGATAGCGAGTCGTCAGCATTGGCAGAACATTTTGTGAAATATAACTACGCTATTGAGTTTGGAAAAATTAGGGTGTTGAAAAGTGTAATAACAGGACAGAAAGAAAGATATTAGAAGGAATCGAAATAGTGAAGCACCTCGAAAATGTCAACAAAGTTTTATGTAAATAAATTAAGCAAATTAAGACTTCCAGAAATAATAGAGTCAAAGAAAAACCAAAAATCCTGAAAGAAATTATACAACGAATCAGAAATCACCCAGTCGAAGCCCAACCAATCACACTGGAAGAATAAGCAACGCCCTCGGACCCGAAAAGGTACAAATACAGAAGCGCAGAAGGCCATTTTCAGTCTCAGATAAAGCTCTGAGAAAGCTAGCAGTAAGGCTAGCGAAATGCCGGCAAATAATTTGAAGACATGGTCGAAACCAGAAGGAATCCTTAAAAATTAAATTAAAATCTTCTAATTATCACTGTGAAGGTTTTGTGAGTGTATTTATTCTCTTTTTTAAAGTAGTAGAATAATTTTTAAGCTCATAAAAACACCAATCAGATAACTATTATATATTAAACAAGCCCTTGCTTTGCACGGGTAGGATGGCCTAGACGTTTGTCTGCATAATGTATTTTAATATAGCTATAATAAACAAAAAAGATTACCGCGAACAGACAGACACGGCCAAGGACTTTTTTTTATAATATGTATAGATAGATAACGTAGATAGTTGGCTATACTCGTCCCAACATTTCCGACAAATATCATTATATTCCAACCCATTTACACAAAACCTCGACAAAATATATATCTAAACCTTTCTGGTATCTCTCTATCTATTGGTGAAAACCGCATGAAAATCCGTGCAGTAGTTATTGAGTTTATCGCGAACAAAAGCGGCTGAGGAGTTTCTTTTTTTATACGTACAGATGAAAATGGGATTAATAAAAACTATGAGTTTAGTGTATTTTTTAAACGCTTATAAAAATAATTATCACATACCTTGTAACGGTATGATAGCAAAAAATTGGATTTGATTTAAGGCGAAGTATCGAAAGCGATTTAAGAATACTAATATTCAGCTGATCATCGCTGATATGATTTAAAACATCTGGCAGGATCCCGATTTGCTAGATTACTGTTGAATAATTAAATATTTAAGAAGAGGACACCAACTGGAATACTGCCAAGTTTACTGACAAAGAGTCTGTAGAGAACATGAGGTGCGTACAATGCCCGAGTTCATACTCTCTTCAGAGCAGTTTGTTGGCAAGCTCTTTTTCTATACTCTCGCTGCACCAAACTATTCTGAACTGATGGTGGTGGACAGTAGGTCGACTCCAAGAGGGATAATGAGTAAATCCAACTTTCCACAAACGATTACGAATCGCGGATAAAGATCTATTCAATACACTAGACATGAAAGGGCACCTTCTGGCTGCGATCTTTAACTTCTCTTTGCGTTGTAATGCATTGCAATTGCGATCCACTACCCGTCCTCCTATTGGCTCTACGAGTCTCTTAGTATCATGGATGATAACCCGGGAGAGGACACTTTGAGAAACACAAACTTTATATAAATATAAAGTTATAGATAATGCCTTTCCATATATAATGAAAATACAACCGGATTATAAGAGGAAGATCATAAGACCTTATATTTAGTTATTTTTCAAAATCCCTTAATTAAATTTTCCTGCAGTAAAAAAACAATAATTTTTAATAAATATTAATACAGTTTACAAAGCAGTAATTAATAAAAACAATATAAAAAAGCTAAGCAATGTAAATTCCATAAAAATAGCAACTATTCACTTTCGGACTTTTAGATCTAATTAATTAATTATAATTTTAACAGAAATGCTTGGTGATATATCTATCCGTACTGAATTATCATTCACTGACTGAACCTACAACGTAGAAACATACAAAGCATTCTATACCAACATTCTGCACCGATAAATTAGTACTCTTCGTGACAGGATCAAACGGAACTCGGATTTCGATTGGCAGGATAATAAGGACTCCAGTGCACAGGGAACCAATCATCTACCCCCCTGATTAAACAATTTCGTTTAGCCTTTGCTATCCTGCTCAGCGTGGAGATTCACAAATAGGAAATTAGGAAACGATGGGAATGCGAAGGGGACTAGCACAGTTCGATATGTAATCAATAACAAGTCCTATTCACTTTTTTGTATTATCTTTGCAGCTCATAAGATGAGCCTAACCGTGACGAAAAGGCTTACCGCTCGGTTTTTTAACGAGAGGAAAAAGAACCTTCAATTTTCTGCTCAATTAATTTTAGATTCCAACTAGGGTTTCCGGGCACAGAGTCTGAGATGCCAATTGTTTCTGGGATGACTTTTCTGTAAAATCAGTTAGGTCCAATAAAATGCATAAGAAATAATAATTGTTTATAAGAACCATCAAATATTTAGTTACCTCTTGAAGCTACATCCCTCTGACCTGATGATGGCTTGTAAGTTAGGCTGAAACGTTGGGCAATAATAATTACTTTTGCTAATCAATATATAAATCGATTCGCCGCACCTCAAACCATATTTATCATTACTCATGATATGTATAATTAACAATTTAATCATCAAAATCAAATTCTATATGAAGGTTCCATAAATAACCAGATTAATAAAACTGAATTATCAAAACTTTGACTAAGTCGTGTCTTTTTGAAATATTTTGCTAATCTTAACCATGCAACCAGTTAGGGCTTGACATATTTAATAGAACAAACAAATTTACATTAAATTGCCAATGTAAATGCTTCGTTAGTAACACCATGAATTCCAATATTTGTTCTACTTTAACACTAAGATAACCGTCTCAACTGGTACAATGTGTTGGAAAACTTACTGTCACAGCAGTTCTGACCTTTATAATGAAGAAATGAATACATTTTTAAAAGGGTTAAAGTCACAAGTGAATAACTTCGAATTTCAAAAATTTACTATTTCACATCTTTCGCTTGGTTAGTCTAGTGATGCTTCATGCTGCCGAAGCTTCGGGTGCACAACCAGAATAACCATGAAAAATGAGACAGAAACGTTTTGTATTAGACAAAATAGCTTGGGTAAACTAGAAAAAATATAAAAAGTAAATTTTTGAGTTATCCGCTTTTGATCTTGAATTTTATTCAAATATAATATGGTTAAATGCCTACTTCTTTAAATGTCCCGAGAAGTCAAACATGATTTTTAAAAGTTATATATCATGATCGATCATTAATTAATCATTTTAATGCAATACACAATAAAATTTAATACAAATTTATTAATCCCGGGAGTGATTCCCTATTAATCTTAATTAGAGTACTGATTCAGAAGTCCATATAATTAATTGTCCATATACATAAAATTTTAGAAATTTATATTAAATTTCAATATACTTTTGAAAGGCAAAAGTAAATTGTTATTTTGAATTGACAGAATGGGTGTGTCGTGATGGGATTTGGAAATAAAAAGAAAACAAGTATTTCAAATCTATCCTAGCCTGGGGCTTGGATTAGATTGTCATGTGGAAGTAGCGATTTGAGAAATGCAACAATTTCACAAGACTTTTTTAGACCACGGAAGAATGAATTTCGGTTTTAAAAAGAAACTTTTGAATAGAAGACGGAAATGGAATGGAGCAACAAAGCATTTACTTAGGTGGAAGGATAAATTTTCTTCAACGTAGTATTTGTAGAAGAAACTGTATAGTCCTCTATAAAAATAAATTAAATAAGAGAGTAGATTAATAATTCCAAATATAAGTTAAGCTATTTCCAATATTTTAAATTTATTTTGTCAATGGGCATCAATACTTAAAACATTTTAAAGTATTTTTGTAAAATATACTGTCATCAATGGAAAGTTTACTATCCCGTTCCTATTCAATTCAAGTTAATATAAGCATAAAAATCAAATCAGTTCAAGAAATTTAGTCAATAAATTTTAGAATACAAATAAATAAATAAACTCTTCTTGCATATGATTCTTATTTTTTTTTCTTTTGATTCATAGTTTGATACTTCAATGACGAATAAATCAACTTGTTATTAAAAAATTGCCAGTGTGTCTGAAACATCAACAATCCCATTTTAACCTTGATAATTATTTTCTTTTAAAGTTATATAATAAACTAATATAAGGGTCGCCTGTGGTAATGTGAGATCGCTGTTTTAGTTCCCGGCAGGTAGCTCTAGGATTTTTTAAACAATGTAAAAAATATTTAGTTATGCACTGTTTCGGAAGGGACGTAAAATGGCTACTTTAGGTACTCGTTAAAGATCTTAATTAATCTTAAGCATCATCAGATTAGCCATTTCAATAATAGATATAAATAAATGGAAACCTTATTATAGAGTCCCAGCTGCAACTTTAGGTTGCTTCCATATTAAGTTAGCTACTTAGGTAGAAATAGTAACTTTAATGAATAAATATAAGGTCACATGTGGTCTAGTGGTTAGCGTGACAAACTACTAAACCCAAGATCGCGGGTTCGTAGCCCGGCAGGGGGCCCTAGGATTTTTTTAAGGGAGTAAAAAATCCTTAGTTACGCCGTCCTTCGGAAGGGACGTTAAACGGGGGTCCCGAGCCTGTACGATGTCAGGTACTCGTTAAAAATCCCTATCCTAATTAAACCTGGATAGGCCAAATTTAGAGCTCCCACTGTAGCATCGTCCGATTAGCCATAGCAGCATAAAGTGACGTTAAATGGACAAACAAACAATGAATAAATATTTCGGAAATAATCTTTCACGATAAGGATTGTATGAAAGCTCTTGCGTTCAGTACTGTTTGTATGACAACGGTTATGCATGTAGATGTTTTGATTCGATCAAGCTTCAATCACCAGGTTTTTCCCCAATCAAATGCAGTTTATATAGGCTGAGTGACTCCCAGGTGGGTATGCAGATCCCGCAAGTCACATCCCCGGCTATTATAATAAATAATTGATATCGCAGTTATGTAATTTACTTCTCCTTGAGCTATCCCGCTCTTGAATAAGAAAAGCCTTACAATTTTATTTCTGATGATGAATAATCCCAATCAGATGGTACCGAATCATGCGTGCACATGAATCAATATAACAGCCCTATTAATTTCCTCCCTTAATGATCTTATTAATGGAAGGGAGGATCTTCTAATAGCTTTTTCACCCTTAAAATTAATTGATCCTTTTCAATTCTTCTCAACTCCTTTCAGAAAGATTTGATGAGATTCAAACGCGTGCTCTCTAAAGAGGAGCCTGTTGTCAGATTTAGAGTCAGATAATTTATAAAATTCATTAGCTAAAGTAATTAAATAGTTTTAGTAATTGTTGTTTAAAATAATATTTCATTTGATATTATTAATAGCTGTACATTTTATGATAACATTATATAAATGATAAATTTATAAAAACATCGATTGTTCCTTATATTTATCTTTAAAACTTATTAAGAAACATAGAAACATGCTTAAATATTTAATTTTTTTGGCTAGCTGTTTCATTTTTGCTCTTTTTTACCCATTTTTTCAATCTCAGTTCTTCTCATATCCTCCCTCCCCCTAATGCTCTTCTACCTTTTTACTGGCCAGAGCTCTTTCTTCCACTGAAAACATTCTGTCCCTTCTTATTTCCTCATCGGACAGGTCCCCCATCACCGCATCTTCCTTCGAAATATTTCTCTGTCTTGTATGTCTTCTATCGTGATCCTACCCTATGCTAAATCCCGGTGAAACTCCTTTGTCCAAGAATTTCCAATTTTCTTGGAATGTAAGAATTTTGTTAGCAAGCTTAATTGTTCCCTTTATATAAATATGTCAACAAAATACAATTTCCTTTTGGTATAGTAAAGAACTTTCCCATCCTTGTTTTAAAATTCCAATCAGTTCTTTCTGGTTATAGTCTCAGACGCATATAAGCATTTAGTTTGACTATTGTCCTGTAATGTTCGAATTTGTTTTGATAACAAAGGGGCTTATAATTATTTTGTTAATCTAACAAAGCTTGAATAGATATATTATTATTATTAAAAATCTAAAACTTGTTTAATAACAATTAAATTCTCATTGAACAAATAATTTTTTGAGCTTAAAAATAATATTTTTTTAATTAAAAAAAACTAGGGACTCTTCTTCATGAATTTGTTTTTATTTGAGAAATCGCTTCTTTCCTGGTGCGGGATGGTTTTCCTGGTAATTATGGCCCGTATTTTGAAGTTATCAGCGAAAATTAAGTTTACTTATGAAGATTATTTTACTAATTGGTCTTGTTAAATCGCAAACTTAATCGACTAGAGATTTTTTAACAGATGTGATAACAATAGTTTCTTAAAACAAAAAAATTATAAATAGATTGGTATAAGGATTCCAGAAATAACCAATTTGGAGTTAGGACCATGATTTTAGTAACAAACCTTAATTTTTTTTACATTGATATATTTGTAACTTCTACCTGGTGGAGGTATGGTGAAAAAATAAATAAATCATTTTCCACTAAGTTATGAGGCATTGAATATCATCATGGAGAATATACAGTATAAGAATTTAAGTTTTCTTAAATATTTGCAATAACCCTGCGGCTTTGTTGAATATTTACTTTACTACCAAATATTTTCTTGTATTACGCGTAAATCTAAAAATCAGAATTTATTAAACCATCATCCTTCGATCTCTTTCTTACGGATGTGAACCGTGGCCGCTAAAGATGAGGAATGAACAAAGTTTAAAGGTATTCAAAAATAAGTTGTTGCTATTTGTTGCTAGAATATTCGGTTTAAAAAAAGGAGAGACCACTGGATAATTTAGGAAATTACACAACGCGGAATTAAGAAGCATGCATCCGGTTAATATTCAAGTGATACCATCACGAAGATAATCGAAAAACGTACTGATAAGAAATATGTTAACTGTGTAATATAAACAGTAAATATTGTTTTCGTTAATTAGTGAAATAGGGTCAATTTCAATGTTATTTTCATAGAAATATTTGTTAAACGATAACTTAATTTAAGAAAATTATGGCCTCTTATTTATAATTATTACTGTAATTTTTTCTTTCAACTATGATAAGGTTGGCGGAACTGTCATCGAAAGTTTTCCACTGTTGTCTAAATCGTTCACGGACGACGAACCTTATCTACGAGGCAGCGATATTCCCATGGTCCGCTGCCAGTTTCCTCCTCTAGTTCCTAACTACACAAACATTAAGAAAAGTAATTTCACCATCAAGGTGAAAATAATTCCTAATTATTTCCTAGCACTTTCTTTTTTTAATAATTTGTGTTCGCTAAAAAAAAAGGAAATGAAAAAACTGTTGTTCAGAAAAGTAAAAAAAAAAAATCATTATTTATTATTAATAATCATAATTGCATTATGATTTTTTGGAAGTAAGGGGAAACTTACTTTGGAATTTATTGGGTCGTTTTATATGAAATGTTTGTTTCTATTATTTCTAAAATTCAAGGATGAATTAGTTTTGTTGTTAACTAAGTTTATGTTCACAAATTGTAATGAGCTGCTACTGATTGAACAAACATTGATTAATATTCCATAAAAAATTACCATAACAGGCGATTTTCCTGAAATTTTTATTGTTAAGAGTCTAAACTGTACAGCCCAATCTGCAAGGAACCACAACCGGAATAGGGAAAGGATGTTGAAACGAACGGACCATTCAATGTTGGTTTTAGAAATTTCCAGCTGATGGCACAGATTAATTTATAAATAATTAATTTCTCCTTCCTACCCAGAGTTGAAACCATCACATCCAAATCGTATTGAAGGGATGCAAGAAGAACATAACGCAACGAAAACTTATCATAAAACAACCTGCTTTGGTTAATCGAAATGGATTTATAATCTTACAAGACAGACCTCGTGATTCACGATGTAGAGTGAAGAAACTAAACCAAACTGGGTTAAAAAGTCCTCCCATACCCACCTTTTTCGTCGGGCTTATATCACACAGATGTTCATCAGTTCAGAAATTTGGAAAGTTACTTTGGGGTAAAATTTTTGAAAATTATTCTTTTTAAAACACATTTTCAGACTTCACTTCACCATAAAAAACTGAATTTTCCGGTTCTGGAATTAAAACATTGATGGCAAGTTTGGAAGAATACATGTGAAACGATTTAAGGAGATAAGTGTAAATCGTTACTGGTGTTAATGCATGAATTTACCGTTTCTCTTTACCAGCTCCTTAGGTGCAGGTAGAAAGAACCGTGTAAGATGAGAAAGAGCATAGAAAGAGAGAGTAAGATTTTGGGAGAGAAAGAGACAGAGTGAGAGAGAAAGGACAGATGGGCCAAGTAAGAAAGAAATGAAAAGAAAACGAATCTGACATAAAAATTATTGTCAATATTGTTTAGACTAGTTTGTACTATTGAAAAATTTATATATATAGTATGACTAAAAAACTGAGCATTTTGGATACAAGTTTTTTTATTATTAATATTCCTGAAATTTCACCGAGATAAAAATTCGAGTATTGAATTTAAAGATGTTCAAGTCCCCAGGAGTCCCTGGCTTTAGAGCATACATTTACATACAAAATAATTTCAATGATATGTTACAATATTTCCAATATAAAATGAATATTTCATTAATATATTGAACTTTGATATAGAATTGAGATTAAAATAGAATTTTCTATTACCTTATATTGTAAGATCTATTATATATATATATATATATATATATATATATATATACATAACTTATATATAAATAACTTAATGCTACATTACTTTTCCTCGTAGAGGAGGTATACTAAAGTAGTCAACTTTGAATGCTTTTTCTACTTAAACTATGAAAGATAGAAAAAAATGTTACAGACATTTTTTCCATGTTTTGGAATGTACATTTCAGAAAAATAAAAATAAATGGGGGTCAAGAGGAAACTACATTTTTTTGTCGGTCGATATTGACCATTTAAAGTGAAAAAACAGAAAATGTTTTTTCATTTCTTCAAACTAGACCTGAAAAACTACAACTTTTACCTGATTCGTTTTTCTGAATTTTGTTTCGTTTAAAAGTTAAAAACGTTTGATCCACTTTAAATGGGACACTCTGTATATGTATATATATATATATATATATATATATATATATATATATATAAAGATATTTACTTTTTAATTTACTCTGAAGTCCATTATTTGAAAGAGGGCTAAAATAAAAAAATATATATCAAAAATAAAAGTATTTCTAATTTGAAAAAAATTAATATAAAAATGAATCAAACAAATGGGGTTCCTAGAAACTAAGGAAGGTAATAAAGGAAATTTCCTCTAAGGCTTTTATTTTTTTTTTATCTTTTAGCTTTCATTTGAATCTGCTTTATAATCATTGACTGCACTAGCCTAACCATTATTCTTTATTAGCTAAGTTGAATAAAATATTATCATTGTTATTACAATTATAAGTTTTATTTATTTTAATAATATAGTTGTGCATAGGAAATTGATGAGGAACTTCAATGACTATTTGAGATATATATGTAAGGAAATTACATACTAATTACAAATAATAATAGCTAAAATAAATACGGATTTAATGTCGATTTTTAAATTTTATCATATTGTATAAGATTGTAATTATTACCTCTCAACAATAAATCAAATGGACTAGTCCCAAAATCATCGAATTTCAATTTTTGAAAACAAATCGCCTACTGTCTTAATAATAGCGCATTATCTCAATTTTTCTCTATCGTCTAGATCTTAATGTGTGTGTGAATAAATATGTGCGTGTTAATGATCCAATAGTTTTACGCCTTTAAGGACCAACAAACAAACACTAATTATGAATTTATACTACTTTTATTATAGGCTTGTCATTAATAGAAATTTTAGTAGAGAGTTAAACAAATATAAATTAGTTTTTCTTTAATAGTTATATTCAAGAATCCATATTACGTATATGAGTTCCTGGTAGTTTTCATTCTAAACTGTAACAAATATATAAAACGGAGTGTCTGGAGTTCAAAACATGGTAGACACATAAATGTTTCTTGGACTATGGTTTGTGCAGGGAGGTAATTTGTTCTAGATCACGCTCAACCGCCTGGTTTTTCTCATTACTTTATAGAGGCTGCGTGATCCCCAGGAGGGTCTTAGATCGCATCTCCAGCCCCTAACAGATTGAATAAAAGTCTGCCAGCGAGCGGGATTTAAAGCCAAGACCTTCGATGTAGCAACTCAGCGCTCTACCACTGAGCTACCCCGCTCCCCTAAGTATATTTATTATTCCGAAAACCGACTTTTCCGCGTATGTATGTGGCATCATCAGGACTATAGAAATGTTTTAATCATATTTCGTCCAAAACTCTACGAATCCAATCACATACAATATTTTTCTCTTTAATTATTTCCAGATAAGAAAGATTGCAAGGGCACCAGATGCAGAGCCCCAAGCAAAGAGGAGTTCTCTAATGAAAGCATATCATTAATCCAGGGATGTTCTCATCAGTTTCAATTTGTCCTTCTACAGAGGACCATCGATCATTGGATGCTAACAGCGCCAGGATCTTAAGGACGATTCATCTTACTTCAGAGGGTGGCATCAATTTCCATGCGCGGGTCCAACTTAGTATCCTACTATAATTCCTGGGCTCTATCCAAATTACTATTCAATAGTTTACAGTTCGGGCGCCAAATTATCCAATATTTAACCATGAATGATCAATAACCGAGGTGTATAATCTGTTCGAGAGCTCCTAAGCAAATTAATACAATTTGGACATTTTTGAGAGAAAAAAGATCGCATGATTCGGTGAAGGTGTTAATTCCACAAGTCTTACTAGCAACAAATTTTAAAAAATGACTGTGTGAGAGAATATTTGTGCAGCGTCCCCCTTTTCGACCGTCATTTCTTATTCATAATTTAGTTATCCTTTTCGATAGCTCAGTCTTATATATTATTTATTTATTCACTTAGCCACTATAAATAACATGTGCTGACATAAATGACAGTGCTAGAAAACATCAATACAACAAAAGAGATCCCATTAAATATAACATTCCATACAAGACTGAAAAGACCAGAAACTGTTCGACGTTTTCGGCTATTTCAACATTTACTGGACAAACGTTCTAAACTCCCAATTAATTACAAAAGACTTATTTACATGACAGTTATCAGACCTATTTGGGCATAAGAAGTTGAGCTTTGGGCTCAACTAAACCATCCAATTCATCTCCTATCCAATTCCTACAATCCAAAATCCTTCGTAAAATCCACAATGCTCCTTATTATGTCACAAACAAACTAATCCATCATGATTTTAATATCCCATATCTTGCTGATTTGGCCCAAACTAGATACCTATCCTTCCATGACAAGCTCCATACACACTCCCTGTGTGTATCCTGATAAAGATATGCGAGACCTTCCTCTGGGCCTTTTTCCTTCCGTGCGGGTCCCGTAACTCTTCCTGAGTTTCTCACTGATTCCATCCGAACCACCTTAGTGCTCAGTCTTTTATATTGTTTATTCATTTAGCGGCACTTTATGCTGCTAAAGCTAATTCTACAATGGGAGTCCTAAAGATTGCCTATCCAGGTTTGATTGGGATAGAGACCTTCAAGGAGTACCTTTAACCAAACAGTCTCGGGATCCCCATTTTACGTGCCTTCCGAAGGACGCCATAACTATGAGGTTTTTCACACATTAAAAAGTCTTAAAGCCACCTGCTGGGCTTCGAATCCGCGATCTTGGGCATAATATGTAGTTATGCTACTACTAGACCACTAGACCGCAGGTGGTCCAGTCTTTTATAATTCCTGAATTCCTTCTGACCATTATGTTATCGGTCTTCCTCTTTTTTTTCCTTTTATGTGATATTTACATAAATGTTCTCTTTCGCCACCTCGCCTCTTCATCCTCATTACATAAACCATAATAGCTGTCTGGACTCTCACTTTGCTGTAAATATGCGCCTTGTTTTGTTATTTTGTTGATTTTTTGCAGCCATAAATTAAAAAACAATAACATTAGTAAATTGCACACATTTAGAATAATTTTATCTTCAAACCAAGACCACCATAGAATGTGAAAACGAGATCTATTATTAAGGTAACAGCTGAATCCAAACAAAGTTACAGGAAGCAAGCACTGATGAAACAAGGGCAGTCGTATCATGCCAAATTTGTCTTGGCAGAGAGATAGTCAATGTTTGGCCTAGGTTTGATGACCCCGTCGCATAGTGCTGTGAACTGAGCCTCAATACAGTTCATGTACTGAGAATTGCAGTGGAATTGATAGTACCCAAAAATTATTACATGTCAGATGTTATAAAAAATTAATACGTTCGTGCTAGGAGTATCATGATCCAAAACGGACATTTCCAAAATTCTAAAGTCGCTAAGGTCTATCATGAGTCGTTTAAGGAAGTAAATAATTCATCATTGCACTGTTCCATGTTATTAAAATCGTATATATATATCATACTTATTTTGAACATCCTTGTGAGCCACTTAAAATAAGTGCACCCATCCAGTATTGCTTTGAAATTGAGTATTTTGGATTAAATAAACAATGGAATGTTTTTTATTTTAGATTTTTTTGTAGATTAAAAAAATATATAGTTCAATAAGAAAAAAATTAATCATATTTCACTGCATTATCGAATTGAAATAACAGTTCTATAATCGAAATATCTGTGGCACCTGTGCATAGTGCGCTAAGTCGAATTTTGTAAATTTCAAGCTATCCACTTAGAATCGTAAGTTTTGGCTCTTTCATTGTGTCTAACACGCTAAGTGTTTCGTCCATTGCAATGAAGGATATTCCTTTGTGAATCGTGGGCTGATACTCCAATCTTAAACTTAAAATAAGTTCAGAAAAATTACGATTCTAAGTAGATAGCTTGAAATTCACAAAATTCGACTTAGCCCACTATGCACAGGTGCCACAAATATATGAATAGGATGTAGCTTGTTCTATATTTTAAATCGATGAATTCCATTATTTTTTCATTTAAATTCAAAAACAGCGTAAAGACTTAAAGAACTCCAGATTTCTTGAAAATATCTATAATATAACTGATCAATTTCGAAAAAAGACTAAGAATAAGCACCTTGATCAGGTGCAAAGCAACCTTAATAAAATATTTCTTGAATAAACTCTTTTTTTAATAATATACGAGCGTATGTAAAGGGATCAGAGCGGCCAAGTGGTAGAGCACTGAGTTGCCAAGCCGAAAATCTTGGTTCAAATCCCGCTGCCCCCAAGTCTTTTATTTAATCTGTTAGCAATCGGAGATGGATCACATAGGATCTAGAACCCTCCTGGGGTTCACCCAGCCTCTTTAAAATGAGTACCCAAAATAAGGGGGAAAATCTGTTGGCTGTTGGGCGTGATCTAGGAGAAATCTCCTCCCTGCACAAACGTTCTCAATGAAACAGTACAGTATCTAACATGTACTGAGCCCCAGACTCGTTCACGGGTTGTAATGGCACAATTTTTTTCTTTTATATGTGTATGTGTGCTCAAAAAACATGCAAATTTCCTTGTAGATCACGTTTTGCCATTTCATTAATAGCAATCGAAATGACGTAGCTGACGTGACCTTAGTATACGACCCATGATACAGGAACAAGATGGAACCAATGCTATCAACAAGCTAATAATCTCAGCTCTAATTGATAAAACAATATCTCACTACATATAAAATTGATTCCTCATCAAACCCTATTTCATATTTTAAACGTAGTACTATCCTATTTCGTAGTATTTTATCTAAAAAGTCACAAACTAAACTAGAATTTACATGCTTAGGAATTCGCAACCTTCTTTATACACTTTTCATTTATTTTTACTACACCCAGTCTGCTGGTGTTCCTCAAGGTAGTATCCTGGGTCCCATCCTATAGACGATATATACAGCTGACATCCCAACCCATCCAAGCACTGTCCTCACTACGTACGCTGATGACACATGTGTGTTATCAGTAAATAAGGATCCATTTGTTACATCCCAATCTCTTCAATCCCATATCTCATACCTTCAAGAATGGTGTCAAAATTGGAGAATAAAAATAAATCCTAACAAATCCCACCAAATTACTTTCACTCTTCGTCGTAAACCTAATAACATATCACTGATCCCTGTCGAATAGATAAGTTACCTAGGACTCCATCTGGACAAACGTCCAACTTTGAATCCTCATACAAACGTTCAAAGCTCCCAATTAATTACAAAAGACTCATTTACATGACAGTTATCAGACCTATTTGGACATACGAAGTTGAGCTTTGGGGCTCTACTAAACTATCCAATTCATCTCGTATCCAATCCTTACAATCCAAAACCCTTCGTAAAATCCTCAATGCTCCTTATTATGTCACAAACAAACTCATCCATCATGATCTTAATATCCCATATGTTGCTGATTTGGCCCAAACTAAATACCATGAAAACCTCCATACACACTTGAATCCGCTAGTATCTCAACTTGCTTCCCATAATATTCCTGATAACCCTCCGAGGCGTCTGAAGAAGATGGCCTCGAGACCTTCAAATATAGAACTTTATTGGAGTGCTATCAATGGATAGTTTCTCCACAAGTGTTTTTTTTTCATGTCCTATGTTCATTCGGCAGATTTACTTGATGTAATATAATTACAGTTGTAAATATAAATAAATTATTCTAAACAAAAAAAAATGTTTTACTACAATTTATATCAAGACTTATTTATAACAATTATAGGATATTTATTATTTCATGTCTGAAATTAGTTATGAAATTGCTATAGCGAGTGCACAATTTCATAATCATTTAATGTGTTTTTTTTTGTTTTTATAAATAAAAAATAAAGGTAGTCATTAGCAGTCAACGGTTTTTATTTGTTGAACATCTGAGAGTCGAATTCCCAAATTGGTTTTTGTAAGTTAGTAGAAGTTTAATAGTTAGGTACCCTGCTTCGTTTGAGGTGAAGCTTAATGAGCTTTATGGGATCTTTGATTGAGACCTTCGCGTTTCAACATATGATATTAAGTCAGACTCGTGTTTAAACTATCAGTATCAAATAGTTAATAAGGAAATTGTTGTTATGAAATTATAAATTTTGAAAAATCATACAAAAAAATTTGAGAAACCACAAATAACATTAGGCACATATTATATTTACGAAAAATATTTATGTATAAATAAAAATCGTTCAAAATCCACTTATCAGTACCTAATAAATAAACTAACATAAATAATCTACTCCAGTTTTTTGTTTGATGTTACTATTTGTTTCGTTAGTAGTGCCAAACATATACTTACTGTAAATGTATATCGAAAAAAAGTTGTGAGAAGTTGGATATCTGTAGTTAATTTACATCTTACAACACAAGATAATATATGATATTAGCTTATTGATACTGATATTACATTTTATTATAGAGAAGAAAAGTGAAAAATGGTCCGGATGGAGGTCAAATAATTCTGTAATATAGGGAGAATTCTTTATTAGAAATCCGACATTTCGAACGACATTGCAGGTCTTCTTCAGGGCTAGTACGCTCAGTGGCTGATCCTATAAATAATAAACATGCAGAACCTTCGCGTTTATTATATTTACTCGAGCAAAAAAAAAAAAAGACAAAAAACCTTGCAATTTAATTTTAGTTCAGATCATATATTATCAGTGTTCTCCATAATTATACGGTCAACCAATAATTATTCAAGATTATTTGTAAAAATAAGGGGATTGAGATAATCAATTCTTTTGACAATTTAATTAAATTGAAATTTGTTGTCGTATTTAATTTCAAATAAATTAAATCTAAAAAAACACATCTCAATGTAGATAGTAATAACTAGTGATTAAACAAGTAAAATATTTAATGAGCTCTTTTTTATTCTTTTTTTTTTAGAACAAACAAAGAACTAGCTGAAAATATTTTTTTATCGATTTTATTTCATCAAACAAGGCAGAACTCTGCTTCAATCTTGGCACAAAGCCGCGCTTATTTCTCAAAATAAATAAAATAGAAATGTCTCAATCGAATAGAAATAAAACCAATTTCATCCCAAGCCGCGGGCGACAGAACATACTCAGGGGACCTGGAATAGAAATAATTGGAACTGAGATCTGATTGGTTCCTTTGAAGGCCAGAAAGAAACCGTTCCAGCCAATACCAGTCTTTGGAAGAGGGATCTACAGGGCAGTAGGTGGGAGTAGCAGGTTTTTTTCTTTTTTTTTTAAATAGGATAATTCAGTGTAAAAATAATTTAAAAAAAAAGAAAACAGATACCAAAAGTTCCTTCAGGATAACTTTTGGAAGACAAAAATTATTATTTTCAATGAATCTCAAAACAATGAGATCGTAGATTTTGGAAATAATAAGACTGCGAGCCCGAAGTCTCGATACTGATACCATAAATCTCTGCTTATCGACATACAACCTTGGACCAATACCCAAACCCGCCAGATCACTCTCGCAATCCTCCCACCTACGCCTCGGTCGAATCCTCAGACGTTTATCAGTCGGCACAACGGGTAGTAACTTTTAATGAATACGTTCGATACCGAGCCCAACAAATTTACAAGCCCAACTTTATCTTCGCGACGCTATAACTTATCACTCAATAATATTAACTGGACACATGCTCCACAATTCCGTATTCTGTACCTAATAAATTCTTAAATTGTCTCATCCTTCTTTAGTCCGAATGTCCAAAGTAAAACATTATTTTCGAATACCTTACTTAAGACTTTGGTCATCCCTCCGAATTAGCGGCTTTTACATCCGTTTCAATAACTTTCGCATTCGAAAAAAAATAATTGCTAGGATGATATAATATAATTATAATAATAATAGTCTTTATTTATATCTGAATACAGATTTAACTTACTCATTATTTACAATATTTATATACAACGTCATGTATTTACATATAGGTCTTCCCTTTAGGGAGATTAGAGTCTTTGGACGGAGACTTAGCCGAACTAGGTGAAGTTGCTGGCATATACTCTTCCATAAGTCCCTGACTGCGCTGATCGCATCCAGAGAGAGCTACCGTGCATGATGACATTATTACCCCTCTAGTTACTGATTTGGCCCAAAACCTGTATCAATCTTTTCATCACAAAATTAATTTTATTAAATATTATATTACTTAAACCGACAAGTTTCAAACCTAACTTCCTCTTCGATAATCCTCTGACCTGTAGGTACTTACTTTGTTTAAGCCTTTACTTACTTGTCATAAGATATTATTCATTCTATTTACGCTGTGTATTCTTTTACATATTTTAAATTTCCATAAATGAATTTTAAAACAATCTTTATTCCGACTAGTTTCATATCAGTTGGGTGAATAATACCACTACGTAAATTTATTAAAGTTAATTTAGCTTGGCGCGTTCATAAATTTAATTAAATGTCGCTAACATTCTTAATCTGCACTTTTAAATGAATTATGTCTCGTATTATACAAACAACATAATTTATTATTATAAATGTTTAGACAGTTTTTAATTTTCATTATAAGCGTAAAAGAAAAATACATGCTATATATGATAGGAAGTGTGGTAATGAAATTCAAGACAATAATAAGTAGAACTTGTTATTCATTGTTTACCGACATCAAGACCTAAGTTTTAGATTCTCATTAGGACTGAGATAAAAAAATTTGTTTGTCTCTCTATAACATAATAAAATTAAAAGTCCCGTGAAATAATCAGACGAGGTTATAAGTATAGACTAAATTATTAAGCGGGAAATCATCAACCAATTTCTTAATTTCAATCTCAAATCCCTATAATTAGGTTTAACTAAATTAGGTTTTCTCTTAAATATGTGAACTATAATAAATTGTAGGATTCGGATTTGTGATTTCTTTGTCCCCTTACATGTTCACAGTTGCGTGTATTAAAATATTACAGTATATAATATATTAGCATATATAATATATAAGTTTCATGAGCAATAAATGAATTGAAGATGATGAGGGATGATTACGTTATAATTAAGAAATGGAAATTAGGGGAGAAAATTAAAGAAGCCCAAGCGAATAAAAATTACTTTAATTTGCAACTTTATTATCACTCATTAATTATGGATAAAATAATTGGCTATTTTTTTTATACCTGCTTCACAATGCTCTTGGGAAATTATAAATAAGTAGCTTTAATTGCGTTTAGAAGTTTCTGTTTTGATAAGTTACAAGCGCACCCGTTTTTTTTTTTTGTTTTTAATCCAGAAGATCCAAAATCAAAAATCCAGAAGGGTCTAAATTAAACTATTTTTCTTACAATTCCTTGTTATAAGGTATTATTTTCAATCAACATATTTAACTTTTAACTCTATTATGTATTAAAAAAAAGTTTCCGGGGTACAATAATTTTATAATACGGTAGTGTTTTGTAGGTTGTGTATAGCAAAGCCCCTATGTAAAATTAATAATACTCAGATCGGGTAATAATTATAGACCACATTATTGAGCAGGAAATAACCAAAATTCACACCATAAAAACAAAAAAGTTGTGAAGTATAAGAATTTCTGTTTAAAAAAAAATCAGTTAAAAACTAGAAAAAAAAATGCACAGAATTGCTTAGTAAAACTTTAAAATTGAATTTTACTGAAAAAGAGCTTTGCTTTGAGAAAGAAAGAACAATGCTCGGTCCAATGCTCATTAACTTTTTATGAATTCGTTCGTTAAGTTCACCAACTATACAAGCCCATCTTAATCTTCGTGACGCTATCACACACGGATGCATGTTTCGCAATTCCGCGTTACGTATTCTCCCAAATTCTCCATTGGTCTTTTCCTTTTTTAGACAGAATATTCTATTCAACGCCTTATTTTTTAATACCATGACACGTCGTTCATCCTTCAGCGTCAATGGTCATGTTTACATCCATAAAGAAGAGATTGAAGATTGACGGTTTAATAATACTGATTTTTGGATAAAAGGCTTATAATAAACGGTACTGATAATAATTAAAATACAATTTTATTTTTGGATTGAATACTAAAATACTGAATTGGAATGTGACTTAATAATACTAAATATTTAAACGTATAAAAACAAAAATAATACTACATTTTATAAGCGATTCCACTCAACCATTTTTTCGCTATATCGGATGCTATGCATGCATATCGTGATAGTGATTCTGACAGAATATAATATTAAAAAACATGAACCATATTTTTGTTTGTTTCTTTAATTGACTGACAATCAACGAATGATTGATTAGCTGCTGAATGACAGCAGTTGCACTGCTTGACTAGACAATTTCAGATCCACCCTTCCGTTTTCCCAAAGCAATCTGAAGATGATGAATGAGTTTTTTCCAAAGATGAAAAAAATATATTTGAAACCGGGGTCAAATCTGAGGAGTAATACGCAGAGGGGTAGGCAGCTCTGAGCGCGTTTATTCCCTCGCGAATATTTTCTCTGGATTTATGCTGGACCACGGAAAGTTCTTGTCAATTCCTTTTTTTTTTCCATGTTTATGAAAAGGGTCTTGGTGTAATACTTGGGAAGGAAATATAACTTAATACATAATATTTCACACACAAATATTACTCAGATAAATTCAAGGAATTTAGAGTAATTATTATCATAAGGCATGGGGATTGACCACTATTAATCAACTATAAGTTGACATAATAATTAGGTACCTCATGAATTAGATAGTTTTTTTTTTTAATTTTCAAACAATTTTTTTCTCTCTCTTACCGTTTATGAACTTTTTGTTAAGATCTCGAAACCTAAAAGAAAAAGAAAAAATAACGAAAAAAGGGCGAAAAGGTACTTCTTAATTTTTTTATTAGTGTTAACTTTTCTGATACAGATACATGTGCTGTTTACAAAGAATCTTGAATCAGTCCTTAAAAAAAAATTAACTATAGAGCCATAATAACAATAGATACCATTGTAAAACTTGTAGTTATAGAACATTTTTTGTGTTATTTTAATTCTTTACTGAGCAAATTTTTACATTCTACTTTTTAAAATTTTCCATTTTTGTGTTCGCTTACATTTTGAGTAACTTAAAAATGATATCGTTTGGAAATAAATTCTAAATCTAAATTGAAAATTTACTAGTTGTAATTATGCCTAAGAAGTAATACGAAACATTACTGAACTCCCATATAAAATTGTATATGCTTTTTGCGATTACTTATCAAGTTTAACAATTAGAAAAATCACTATTGGTTATAATAAAGTAGGATAATAATAAATAATGTATAATGCAGTCTGTTACTTTTTAAATTTTCCAATTTTGAGATGGCATTGATTTATTTTTTGAGTGGTGCTAAAAATTAAATTCTAAATTTATATCATAAATGCGTATGTTCTTTTGTAATTATATTTATATTAGTTATTGGTAATGAAGCATTGATTGATGTTATTTCTTAAGTTTAATAAACTACTTAAAAAGAAAGATAATATTGTAGATATTAATGCAATGAATAATTATTCTCATTAAAACAAGTCAACAAAGTTAATATCAAAGTTTTGTTTAAAAAGTCCATCAATTTTTTTTACATTGTTTCTAAATAAAACGTTCAAAAAATTCCAAGGTGTTATTAGACTTTTTACAGCTTGAAGAAATTTTATATCATATTAAAAATAGGTATATAATTACCTGGGGAACGAGTGGCTCAGCAGTAGAGCCACTGAGTTCTAGGACCCTCCTGGGCCTCAACCAGCCACTAAAAGTGGGTACAAATCACCTCATGATCTAGGACAAATCACCTCCCTGCACAACCGTTGTCCATGAAACAGTACTGTCTCTACCATGTACTGAACAGCAGACCCTTCACGGGTTGTAGTGGTACAGGTTTTTTTTTTAATATATATTTATAATTACCTAAGTATTTAGATTAGCAATGTAATAAAAGGTAGAGCACAATTCTATAACATTGTAGTGCCTAATATATAAGAGGAAAATGGGAGGGTAGTATTACCGAGTGAGGAAATAGATAAAATGTTTTGAATGGCTCAGAAATATTAAAAGATAAATAAACATAAACTAGATAGATAAGTATGCATAGTAAATGAAACTAAACGTACACATGTATAATATTTTTAAAATTTTGTGACCAGGTTGCGGGGTTTTCCGGTCCAAGGTCCAAATTAATTTAAAAAACTATTGTCCAAAGAAAAATGTTGTATTCTTATATTATACATCAACGGTAACATAATGCCAACTCCAAAACATAACCATAATATATATTGTAACATCAACGTAACACCACCAACTAAAAATCATAGATACATAATTAAAAAAAAACAAAGATTATATACACTTTTATTTACAAATATTAATAGGATGCTTACCGCTGAGCCGCAAAGATACGATAAGGTAAAAACAGTTAAATTTGGCAATTACTTGGCCATATAACCCACTTATACACATCCGTATGGAATGACGGTCCTCAGTTAAGTGAGGTCAGATTGGTAGAGACACCTGACGGACGAATTTAGCAAACAAAAGAATACTCGTTACACACTCCCCTCCAGCGATTAAGTCCGTCGGGTTGGATAAAATAATTTAAGTTTTGAGGGATGCCATAAGCCTATTATCTTTCCATCTTCATCTCTCAGTTTACAGGATCCACCACCCGTAACGGAAACAACCGTAAAAGGGCCTTCATATTTGGGGTTCAGTTTAGCAGCGAGTTTATCAGCTGCCGACGATAGCTGAAACCTCATCTTTAAGACTTGGTCCCCCGGTTGGAAACGATCTTTTCGGCGTCTCAAGTTATAACGACTGCTCTGATTTAGACTTGCCTTCAGAGAGTTTTCCTCGGCTATATGATGAACTTCAGGCAGTCTGCCCACTTTAGCGGCCCAAGCAGCATGTTCGTCTGTGCCAGCCACTAGGATATCATCGTCGTTAGCTTGATGTAGAGGCCTCAGTTCTCTACCAAAATTTAAGAAGGCAGGACTGAACTTGGTCGAATCTTGAACGGCGGAATTTAAGGCAAACTGGATCTCTCCTAGTTTTTCGTCCCAGCGTTGGTGTTTCTTCCCTAGGTACGCTACGATAAGTTGCTTGATATTCCGATTCGCTCGTTCTGTCGGATTTGCCTGTGAATGGTAAAGTGGAGTAGTTTCTCTCTTGATTCCAAACTCCTTAGCCACTTCAGTTACAAGATTACTGACGAAGTTCTTCGCATTGTCGGAAATTACTTTATGCGGTGCGCCATATCTGTATATTATGCGGGATTTCAATTTATTTACAATAACCGAAGAGGTAGCTTTTCTGATGGGACATAATTCCACCCATCTACTAAATAAATCTACAAACACTAGTAGATATACATTGCCTCTAGAACTCCTAGGATAAGGACCCATAATGTCAACTGACACCATTTCCCACGGCTGCTTGTTATAGCGAGGGAACATTAACCCACGAGGTGGCGTGTTATTGGGTTTGACCTTCTGGCATAACTCACACTGCCTCACATACTGGCTTATATCTCGGTACAATCCAGGCCAATAATATAGTCTACTAACCCTAGAAACAGTTTTATCTATCCCCAGGTGGCCTGACTGCGGTAGATCATGATTTTCATATATTACTGCTCCCCTTAAATGTCTAGGAACGACAACTTTCCATTCCTCACTGGGGTCTTCTAGCTCTCCCTTCAAAGGATTCTTTCGATGGTATAATAGCTGTCCCTCTTTTATCGACCATCCAGGGTGGAGTTCTGGGGACTTCTGGACTCGATAAAATTTCTGATTATACCATTCGTCGGTCGCTATGAAAGTTCCTGAAGTCGAAACAGAATCGGTAGTAGAATTAGGATCGGAACTGGTAGACAATACTGTGATTGCAGCAATTCGTGATAGGGCATCGGCCACTGTGTTGAGTTTCCCCTTTCGATATTCCACCTTGTAGTTGTAAGGCTGCAAGCGAAGAGCCCATCTAGCCAAACGACCTGAAGGGTTTTTCAAGTTCAGTAACCACTTCAGACTGGCGTGGTCAGTTATTACAGTGAATGGATAGCCTTCCAAGTAATGCCTATTCTTCTCGATACCAAACAGAACTGCGAGGCATTCCTTTTCGGTTACGGTATAATTCCTTTCAGCTGAACTTAAGGTACGAGAACAAAAAGCGATGACTCTTTCTTCGCCGTCTTGTATTTGAGTCAAGACCGCTCCAAGACCTGTATCACTGGCGTCCGTCTGTAATTGAAAAGGCTGTTTAAAGTCTGGCCTGGCTAATATTGGTGCTTCAGTCAGTGCTGACTTGAGAGCATTGAAAGAAGCGTCCTGCTCTTCTGACCAGATCCATTTAGCGTTACGCTTAAGCAAAGCTGTTAGCGGAGAGACAACTGTGGAGAAGTCTTTAATAAAACGGCGATACCATCCTGCCATTCCAAGGAATCTTCTGAGCTGCCCAGCGTTGGTGGGAGGAGGAATCGAAGTAACGGAACCAACCTTATCTGGATCTACACTCAAGCCATCACTATTAACCAGATAGCCCAAGTACCTAACTTCATTACAGCCAAATTCACATTTTTCCGGGTTGATACGCAAACCTGAGGCTTTAAGTCGACTGAACACTTCCATTAGCATATCCAAATGCAGTTTGAAAGTTGGTGTGCAAACCAAAATATCATCAAGAAAAACTACCACGTAAGGGTAAAGTTCGGGTCCAAATATTGCATCGGCTAACCTCTGAAAGGTAGCAGGTGAATTCGTCAGCCCAAAGGGCATAACTTTAAACCTGAATAGTCCTCTGCCAGGAACTGTAAACGCAGTAATGTCTTTACTAGTTTCGTCGGCAAGGGGCACCTGCAAAAATGCTTGCTTGAGGTCAAACTTGGAGAGATATCTAGCCTGTCGAAGTCCGTCCAAGAGAGATGTCATATTAGGCATAGGATAGCAATCTTTACAAGTGACTTCATTAACCTTACGAAAGTCTATACAAAAACGATAACCTGATCCCTTACGAACCATGACTACCGGCGAAGACCATGGAGATTGGCAAGGTTCCACTAAGTCTTCATCCAACATTCTATCTAACTCCTGGTGCATTGCCTCAAGTACTTTGGGTGAGTAATGGTAGGAGCGCTGCTTGATAGGTTGGGCATCCTGAACATCTACCTTATGGCTGATGCGCGCCGTTAATCCTGGAGAATCTTGGAGAATTCGCAAACCTTCACTGACTATTCTATCCAGATCCATCCTTTCTGAGGGATCAAGTGAACTAATGCCGCATATTTTTGATGTTTCCTCTCCTACTAATTGAACTTCTTGACGAAACGAGAACTTATGGTCGGGGTCATCTTGAAACCACCATGTCGCTTCACGATGATTAGTACTCATATTTGTGTTAACGATAAAATCTAACCCTAAAAGAAACATAAATGGAAGCTTGGTTAAAACGTAAAGCTTCGTGTCATATGACCGGTACCCAACGGTAATTGAAATGGAGAATCTTTCATCAACAATACCAGAGCTTCCATTAGCGACACAAATATTAAATTCGGGAATTTTCTCAACTTCATATCCCAATTTAAGGAGAATCTCAACCCCTTCTGGTCCAACAAATGAGGTAGTGGAACCAGGGTCAAACAGGGCCAAGTAGGACAGGCCTCCTTTGTCAGGTTTCCCTATTCGGAAATCAATATAGTGCTGTTTAGGAAACGGTAAAATATAACAAGATACGGTAGAACTTTCGGGAGAATTCGATACGACACAAGGAGAAACGATATCAGATTTAGCGGTACAAAAAGGTAAACGATAAGGCACGGTAATAGGTAAATCGGTACTTGGTGGGTCAGCTGAAACCATGGGAATAGGAATGACCCTCACTTCCGATTCCCTTGCACATTTCCCGGAGTACATTTAGGACATGCGTGAATGGAAACTCCTGGGTTACCACAACGGTAACAGAACAACTTTCGTGGTAACGGACATCTCGAATATACGTGCGGTCCACCACAATTCCAGCAAATTAATTTCTTAGCTGTTAGAGCCGGTTTTGAGCCTTTTAGACACGTTTTCTCGTAGAGAATCGATTCGGTACTATTTCTTGATTGTACATCAGTCGGAGAGAATACCTGTTTCTTAGAGCCAACTGCCTGAATTTCGAACTGGTCGAATTGAGGATCGTGATTCGTTGTGTTAGCAGCAACATCGGTTTGTTTTTCCAATGGCGAAACAGTAAAAATTCCCGGAGATATTTGTTCTTTTCCGGAATTGGATTTGTTATATCGTTTAGTGGAATTCGCAGAGCGGGATTTTTCTATAATAGGCCTTTCTGATCGGCTTTCTTGAGCCATCATCTCATATACTCTAGTTCGTTCGGTGACGAAATTAATCAAATCCTTATAAGAGGGAATATCTGCTGATTTTATTCGTTCTTCGAATGCTTTTCTAGTCCCTGGGTCTAAATTATTAAGAGCTAAATGAAGTTTAATGAAATCCCCCATGTCTTCAATGCCTAAAGCCGATAACGCAGAAAAATTATTCTCATGCTCAGATAAAAATCTCTGCAAATTAGACGCTGAAGAATTGTTTAAAGGGGTAAAATCCATCACCTTCTTGATATAATATCTGGCTAGTCGCCTTTTATTTTGATAGCGAGAGACCAATGCGTCGTAAGCGAGCGGATAATTAGCTTCGTCTAATGCGAAGCCCGAGATAAGCGACAGAGCTTCATCGCGTAAGCTACTTCGTAGATAGTAAAATTTCCTAATGGTCGATAGAGATTCTTCCCTATTAACCATAGAATCAAATAGGGAATAGAATCCATTCCAGTCCTCTAATTTCCCTGTGAATATCGGTAAGTCAATTTTCGGTAGCTCCTGAGGAATAGAATGAGAATGGACAACCACAGGTTTATTCTCAGGAGGGCAGGTAGATTGCACCACTTTGTTATAATTCGCTTTAGTAATATCAACTAAATCGTTAAATGAATTTTGTACTTCTGTTGTCTCGAGTTTTTCACTTTTGTTCTTTATACTTGCATTAAATATCCGAATTTTTGATTGAATTTCTTCAAATCGGATTTCATTTTTGAGTAAGCGGTCATAAGCGGGTTTAAAAGCGGATGCTGAATCGGTACTCAAAGATTTGGATTTTGTGAAAATGGATTGAACTGCGGCAAAAATATCCTCCCTCTCTGACACTAGAACGACTGGATCACCCATTGTGACAATAAATCAAGACGTTACCCAAAGTTACAAAAAAAATGCCAAAGAAAGTAAATGTTGAAAAAAATACCAACAGAACCTTTAAAGGTCGTAAAATACTGAAAATTAAATTAATAAAATTATATTAAAACTAACAAATTAAATTAAATCGGTAAGCGTCCTTTACAAACTTAATATATAATTTTTCATATGTCAGCCATAGATAAACAAATATTTTCCCTTTAAAAGGAAACACAAGATAATGCTAAATAGAAACAAACAACAGCTGTTGTCTCTAGGTGAACTTAATGCTTACTTGCTAATCTAACATATGTTCAATTCAACTATTTAAACTTACGGTAAAAATACAAAATAAAATCATATATTAGTAGATTTTAATTTTCAAAACATGTATTAAACAAAACTAAGTCGTTCTACGACCTTAAGTAAAAATTCTTAATTTTTTTTTGTTGTTGATACAAAATTATAAATTAAAAATAATTATCTTTACATTTCCAAAATTGCGTCTAAGACAAACCTTTTGCTTCCGTCAACAGAAATTTAGTACCTTCGATTAATACGAAAATTATATTTAAACATAAAAAAAATATTAAAGTATTGTTTGGAAAAATTATCCTGTTACTATTATTATAAAACTATTATCAGTTAACTTCACTATTTCAAAAAAATGTTAATATAATAATTAAATCTTCAACTAATAACTTATCTGTAGATTTTTCTTTTGTAGTCCCTGTATTCGAGCGCCATAATATTTGTGACCAGGTTGCGGGGTTTTCCGGTCCAAGGTCCAAATTAATTTAAAAAACTATTGTCCAAAGAAAAATGTTGTATTCTTATATTATACATCAACGGTAACATAATGCCAACTCCAAAACATAACCATAATATATATTGTAACATCAACGTAACACCACCAACTAAAAATCATAGATACATAATTAAAAAAAAACAAAGATTATATACACTTTTATTTACAAATATTAATAGGATGCTTACCGCTGAGCCGCAAAGATACGATAAGGTAAAAACAGTTAAATTTGGCAATTACTTGGCCATATAACCCACTTATACACATCCGTATGGAATGACGGTCCTCAGTTAAGTGAGGTCAGATTGGTAGAGACACCTGACGGACGAATTTAGCAAACAAAAGAATACTCGTTACAATTTAATTAGAAAAAAATACTGAAGGAAATGGCATACTATGCGTACCTAAAAAACGGAGCAAACTGCAGTACAATACCTTTCGAGATGTGCTAACTGTTAACTACAAGAGGATGCACATTCATGACGTAGAACACGCATGAAGAATGCCTCTACCTGGACAGAGCGAGGTCTGCCTCAGGTACACGAGTGTCTCCCCAAAGTAATTAGTTTGTTTTTGTAAGCGTGCACTGTTGCGTGTGAGTACACACCTTTCGCGGAGAAAATATCTTAAAAGCTTCAATGGGCTGGGTCACGACTGGTTTGTGCTTGAGATCTTTTGTTACAGCCACGAGTAGTAAGACTCAAACCAGAGAAAACATTCTCCTGTTTTTAAAAAATAATAATAATAAATTTACAAGAAATCTGCATCCATTAATGGTAAACTTAGGCATTACTCAACAGTAATCCGCCCAGAGGCGTTGTACGCATCAGAATGTTTGAACCTGAAAAAGAAAGTGTTGATGCAAAATATTAAGAAACATTTTGGGGCCGTTTAAAGAATGAGCCCACTATGGAAGACGCCATAACCAGGAATAGAAAAAAAAATTCAGACACAATATAAAGTAGAAATCTGTCCTATGGACATCTACAAAGAATGGAGCCAAGCAAAATGGCCAGAGGAATTCACGTATATAAAAAAATTAATATGGCCAACATATGGATTAAGGAGACTAAAAAGAACATTGAAGAGCTCGAGGCCTCTCCGGATAACGTTGAATGATGTTCTTCACATGGAAAGGAACTTCAGAATGCTCACGGCATTCAAGTAAAGCAAAAAAGAAAAACAGGCGCAATTAGGACACAGAGAAGAAAGCAAAAACACAGGAGCGAATATGATTTAGTGATCAGTAGCTCAATCCTAATAATAAAAAAAAACAATTAGTAATCGCTTGAGAAGCTTGAGAGTCTTAGGGAAAAATACAAACAGCATTGCATTAAAAAGTATCATTTTTAACTATTAGTATAAATTAAATTAACGATGTGATTAAAATAATTGTACTAATTAAATAATTAATTGAATGAAAATAAATTCTGGATTTAAACAAATTGAAAAATTAAAACTAATTTAGTTATAAATATAATAATAGCAATAGAGACGAAAAACATAATAAATATTTCCATAAATACAAATATTTTAAAGAAGAAAAATTACATTTACAAATATTTTAACTGTTTTTACCCAGTGCAACTAAATGTGTGAAAAGCGGAACTCAAAACATCGTTACAACTCTCTAACCATAAATTTATTTATAAATTTAGATTGTAAAATTGAAAAACTATTTTCGATTTAATGGTATGGAAATAAGAGATGAATTGGTATTCTAAGGTTGCAAGGTTGTTGGAGCTTCGCATGGAAGGTCTTGAGTTCCACTGGGACGAGGATCGGATAAGGAATGATTTGTCAAAAATTCGTTGGAGCGTTATACCGAGATTTCAGAGTGCGAGTTTAAAAAAGAAGATTAGAAATGTGTGATAGACTGCGGAATTAGATAACTTGTTAATAAAAGGATGTGAAGAATTACTAAAGCTGTAGAAAAGATTAATAAAGTAATAAGCCTCTAACACCCGATTTCAAGAAGGTTGGAGGGTCACAGATGAAAAGTACAATGCAATTAATCAACCGACCGACTAGTTTTGTATGAATATCGGTCGAGTTTTATCACTGTTAATTTAACATAAATAATATAAAATTGTTATAGAACTACTGATCGTAATAAAATATAATTATTAAGTCATACTACTAAAGTTTGTTCTAAATCTTAACAATAACTGCTTTTTGCATAACGTCTAATACTTCAACCTCATTCTGTTAATTTATACCACTTGTTATCATTTCTCTTAAGTCCTCGTTTACAAACCCAACCTACAGAAGCAAACAGATCACAAATAGCTATTCCGTCGAGGAAACGGCCTGCAAAACAAATAAACGCGGAGCCTCCGATATTTGTGAGCGAGCGGAAACGACGCCTTCACAAATACACTCACAAAGAGTCTCGGCTGACAAAGAGTCCTCCAATCTGTATCCTCTAGGTCCATCTCAATCCGAGTTTTCCTTTAATTACTCCGCCGGTGCCGTGGCCTGATTAGTTCGCTCTTGCTACCGATCCGCCATTGTCCGCCGTCGGGTAAGAAATACCTCCTTTAATTGCTTTCTCTCAAGTACATCATACTTGAGATTCCATCAGAAGTACGCGTTGTTTCAGAATCAGATAGAGAAAAAAAAGGACTATAATCGTATACTAGTACCAATGTAAAATTAGAGTAAAGATTATATACATTTAAAAAAAAAAATATTTACTGAAATTCACTACTGTATAACAATCATACATCAAGAAATTATAATGAAAGATATATAACGATATGTAAAAATGGCAAGTAGAGAAACTGCCCACTGTTAGTACTCGAATAACAAGGTAGGTAGGTTTGAAACTAGTAGGTTTGAGCGGGAATAAAGTTTGACATGAAAGGACATTGATATCGTAGTCGGGCCAAATCAGAAACAAATGGGACATTAAGGTCATTATGGATGATTTTATTCGTAGCAAAGTAAGGATCACAGTGGATTTTACGACGGATTTTGGATTGTAAGGATAGATGAGAAATTCGATGGTCAAGTGGAGTCCCAAAGCTCTACTCCGATATAAATAATACATCTAGAATCATAAATTAATAATGCTATCATCCTTCTAACTGTTCATTACGGATATGAAGTATGGAAACTTAAACTTCTGAACAACATCTTAAAGTGAGGCACCCCCCGCTATTTGCCCTGAAGATGACCTACATCGTAAGCCGAAACGTTGGCAGTACTGCTTATTTTGTGTTATCATTGACTGCATCCCCTGACAAATTCAATCCATCTGTAGAATAATCGAGTCAACTATTTTCCACTCAAATATCTTAAGGTATTCGAAAATAAGGTATTGCGTAGAATATTAGGTCCCAAAAGAAAGAAACTACTAGAAAGTTTAGTATAAGCAGAGTAGCAATGCAGACCATACAAAACATCCTACGAAAATAAACAGCCCAAATAATACAAACGTGATTCTTTGATGGTCTGAACAAGGAAAAAATGATATACAGAGTCTCTTAGTCAGAAAGTCTAGGTTAGAATCCTATATTTTTTAAACATGCATTACTTATTACTGAAATCCCACTTTTTTTTATCAAATATTTCTTTCAATATACATATAAGAGATGTCAAAAAAAGAAAGTGTTATACATTTAAATATGAGATCAGAATTTCGTTTTGTTTCAGAATCAAAAGGAAAAAAGGTCTATAATTATACACTAGCATAACTATATAGTAAGGAGTGGCATCGGGATTCCACATCGTTTCAGAATAAAAAAATAAATTGTAATATGCTAGTATAAGTATAAAATAAATAAAGACCGAGTAACATCATCACTTCGCGTTATCTTTAAAAAAAAATACATATATATACATATACATATATATATATATATATATATATATATATAAATACTAAAATAACTAAAAAGTAAATATACTGAGTTCCATCAGAATTCCACTTCGTTACAGGATAAAAAAGGCTATTATTATATGCTAGTATAAGTATGTATGTAATAGATAAAAACCACGGCATCGCGTTTTGTCGTAATAAAAAGGAAAAGAAACTAAAATTACATACTAGTATAATATATTTTCTTGATTACCTCAAGTATTAGCAATTAATATATGCATAGAAGGAGAGATAAGCTACAGGCTTTTCAAGGATAAATTTTTTTTAAAGACATATTTATGGATAGTTAATTGATATAAAAGGTTTCATTATCAATGGTATGGTACAAACATTAACGCCTTTAATAAGTTTTTAATGATTTTACTCAGTAAAATTTTTAAACCAACCAACCACCTAGTTTAATATTTTTCATGATCATAAACCATTCATTAAATATTAAAATGATAGTCATTAGGTAAATGGTTTTAATAACACGCATATCGTCTCCTGTTGTAACCATGACTTTTTATTTTATTTTTTAATGATTAAAACGAGAGATATAAAATGAATAAGAAAACTCGGTCGTTCTGATTACCTACTGTGTGTCGTACTGTTGTTAATAAATATTTTCACTAATATAATATAGACAATAAAGTGCATTAATGTATTACTACATCAGATTGAATTTGATTCTAATTATCATTTGGAATTTTCTTTTGTTATCTTCATTATTAATAGATTAAAGCCATTTAACAATAGCAGGTTTTTGAGGTGGGATGGATTTTACGCCGTACAATAATTACACAAACCAAACACGTAGTTTTCTATTTTTCATTAAAAAAAATATATATATAAAATGCCATTAAAATAGATAATACATATGAAATCAAATGGTCAATTAAATGAATGATAACAAATTATTACTATTTTTAAATATAAGAATCTCGTACGTACAGTTTTTGTTAATAAAATAATATTCCCGCTAAAAAAATAAATACATACTCTTGAGAACACTGGATAATTATTAGTTTACCGTGTAAACATCATGGAGGAGATTTTGATGCGAATTATAAAAGAAAAATAAATTCTCAAATAGTTATTTGAATATGATGTAGTTAACATTTTACGCAGAACAATATTTATACTAACTAAAAACATTGTTTTATATTTTTCACAAACATTTAATAATTTATAAAAATGTTAAAAAAAACAAACAAACAGATAATATCGAATGATACATACAGCATTCAATAAAATGAAAAATTATTACTATTTTTAATTATTTGTATCTCACAAAGTAAAAGATTACTAATGTTGGAAAATAATATTATTTGTCTTTATCTGTTTATTTGATAGTAAAATTTATCAAGAGGATGGATGATACTTGATAAAAACATTAATAAATAATTAAACATAGAATCAGTGATTGATAATCTTGGAAATAGGCAAGCCATCACAGGCCTTTGATTCTAAAAACCACGGGTGAACCACAAGTGTGGCAATTATCCTCTATAAAGGGCGCTAGAGCATAGATAGCTTCGTGGTTCTTCTGACCATGAAGAAAGGTTTTTCCATACCAAGGAAAACAGAAAAATATTTGTTCTCGCAATTTTTGCGATGTATACAAGGGGAAGAATGTTCATTGAACAATACTTAAATAGGATCTTGCTGACTTACGTCAATATATCATTTATAATTTATTTTTATTGATTATTATTTTGATAGTGATTATTTTTAAATATTTTTGTTTTGAAGAGAAAAGATTTGCCCTGGCCGGGATTCTAACCCGGGCCGTGTGCGTCTCCGTCCCAGTGCTCTAAGCCATTGAGCTACCAGGGGTCGTATCCAAGTCATGGAAATCCGTTTTCTTCACCGATCCTATATCCCCGCGTTCAAGGAATCATTCCGTGAACTTGTATCTCCCCATTGGGGATAAATATTCCCTAGATGAAGACAATTTTTTAAATTAATATTACAGAAATGCAGTTTAGAGAAAAACGGACTTGTAACTAAGGTTGATGCATAAATTTTAGTAATTGATAATGACTAAATGTCGAAACGTATGAAGAATTAATAGAAGATGAAGAATGACTGAATAATTTTTGTTTTGGAGAGAAAATATTTGCCCTGGCCGGGATTCGAACCCGGGTCTCCCACGTCTCCTTCGCGGTGCTCTGCCAACTGAGCTAGCCTGGCTCGTAACTAGGCCATACAAATCCATTCTTTTCACCGATCCTATATTCCCGTGTTCTCGCAAGCACATTTAAAAATTTAAGAACATTTCAAAATTATAACAATTAATAAAATAATATAATATATAACTAATATAATTATGTAAGACAACAAGATCCTAATTAAAGTAATGTCCAATGAACGTTCTTCTCCTTGATACATCGCATATTGCGAGAGCATGGGGATATGGGATCGGTGAAGAGAATGGATTTGTCTGATCGTGTTACGAGCGGGGATAGCTCAGTTGGCAGAGCAGCACGACGGAGGCGTGGAAGACCCGGTATAATGATTCTGCATAGATACATTTAAATTTGTCAATTGGTAATTGTTTATAAGCTTGAGGCTGGTCTGTTTGGTAGAGCATATAATTTTTGTGATTCGTAGCGAATTATGTAAGAAATAAATATAAAAAAAAAATATGGTCTCGTAATCTTTTAAGTTGAATGTTTGTTATTTGAGTACTACCAGTGTGTAATTTTTCTACTAGAATCTGCGGGTCCTATATCATAATAAATTATATTTGATTGGATTATTAGTCCAGTTTATTGAATAATGTAATATTATAATAATTCTACTAATCGAAAACAAATTATAAATATTTAGTTATAAGACTCAAGTTTATATATAAAACTAAACAACGTTTTTAACTTTGATATAAAAACATAAATTTCCCCGTAAAACGCTTTTATTATTAATAATATAAAAAAGGTAATGAAACGGAGGATTATATTAATTAGCTTTCAGGATTAATCTACTTCGCAGCTCAAGTATTTCACGGCCCAAAACCCCCCTCATTATTATAAAGTCAATATCCAATTTCGTCAATTTAATGACTTTATGAGTATTACGTTGAAACAAAAATATTTGAATTAGGATATTTTATTTACGTAATTTTCCATATAACCAACCTCGTATTTGAATATCAGAATCATTAGAGTATCGTAATATAAATTAAGTGGCTGGCAAATCAGGTAAACAAGAATATAATATGCCCGAATTCGTAAGCTTCGGTTGTATTGATGTTCGCCCTAAAAAAAAACAACAGAGGATAGGCCCTAAGATACTAGACAACTGTTCACTTAATTGTACAATAATAGGTACTTAATGTTTTAGAAGAGTTCCCATGAATCATGTATTATCCAATATTATCCATATTGCTCCCATTATGCTAGAACTTAAAGTTCAGTTAAGTACTTATTTTGTACCTCCTAGTGAGTCTATTTCAATATCACTACCCACGTATTATTGTTCTGATATATTGAGTATTTTGCATGAAATAAATAATGAAATGCTTTTATTTATCTTAGGTTTGCTTTAAAGATAAAAATAAATAATTTATAGATTATAATACAAATGTTCCATACTTCAAGGAATTGTTTTCCAGCGACCAGGCCTCACATCCGTAAGTCACAATTGGTCTCAGAATTGTTTTATATATGAGAAACCTTGCTTCTCTTGACAACCTTTTACAACACAAAATTTTCTGTATACCGCACAGACATCTAATTTCCGCTATTCTTGCCTTACCATCCTTATCTGCTCTGTTCTCATACGTTATCATACTGCCCAAGTACTTGAATTCATCACACATCTTGAAGCTCCAGTTCTCTGCCTGTATTTCATCTTCTTTCATTTATCCATCTCTTGATGTTCGCATGCAAACGCTCTTTTTTCCATTACTTTCCGGTACTAGATCTCTAGCTTCCCTGGAAAATTCTTCAAGAGCCTGCAAGTGCTGGTACCGTTCGGGCTGTAATGAGCACATCATCATGCATATGCTTGTTGTGTTATATGGTTGTAAATGGTGGCTTCACCATGCGTTTTTATTTTCCTCAAGGCTGCTTCTAAGACCAGATTGAACAATACGGTTGATAGTGGATCTCCTTGCCTAGTCCATTTACTATTTTGAATTTTCGAGAGGTTTTTCCATTTATAATCACTCTACAGGGTGTATTTGCCTGTCATTTTAACCAGCAGTATTATTTTCTTTGGAGCTCCCAGCTTCTCAAGACACTCGCTTGCCGGAAGTCCAAGAACAGATGGTGAAGGATAACATTGTTTTCGTATGTCTTCTCCAGCATTTGTCTCACTGAAAAAATGTGGTCGGTGTTGGACCTTCACGGTCTAAATCCACACTGGTAATCACCCAGAACAGTTTCTGACCAGTTTGTTAATCTTCTACTAATTGCTATCGACAAATCCTTGTATCCCGAATTCAGAAATGAAATGCCCCTATAATTGTCACATTCCGTTCTATCACCCTTTTTGTATATTGGGCAAATTAAGGATTCGGACCATTCTTCGGGCATTTTTTCATACCCTCGTAGATCAAATATTTTATTGTAGAAATCTTCTTTTATCTCTTCCGCGGCGTTTTTAAGCATTTCATTCTGGATACTAAATACCCCTGGCGCTTTATTATTTTTAAGCTGTGATATAATTTCACTGATCTCTTCCATTTCAGGGGGATATCTACCTCTCCTGAGTCCTCCACCTCACATTGTACATTTGCAATCACCCTTTTGGCATTCTCTTGCTTGTCCACTTCCTGGCCCACTATAAGATTTCCTGAAAATATTCTACCCATCTTTCCAATATTTCTCTTTCGCGTATAAGAAGGTTTCCATATTTGTCTTTAAGAAAATTTCCACTTGGGCAGAACCCCGCTCTGATATTCTTCATGTTTTTGAAGAATTTTCGACTGCCTTTTTCCTTGAATTATTCTTCCGTTTTCTCCAGTCTTTCTAATTCCTGTAGCCTTTTCTTTTCACGGCATATCTTCTTTACTAATCTTCGTTTTACAAACCTACATTTTAGCAGGCAATCTCGTTCCTCTCTGCAAATTCCTCATCCGAGCTTCATTTCTCTATTTTATTGCAGCATCGAATTCATCTTCATACCAGTCCTTTCTTGATTTCTTGGTTCTTAACCCAAGCACCACCTCCGCAGAGTCTCTCAAAACTTTCTCTACTTTGCACCATGTATAATTCAAATCTGGCACCTCTCGCGTTATAACCTCACTCACTTCGTTCATCCTTCTCTCCTCCACTTGCTCCCTGTATTTTTTCTCACTTCTTCTTTCTTTAGTTTTTCTGAAGCAAAAGTTATCCTCTTCTCTGTCTCTTGCCGGTGCTTTGCACCTAATCTCTGTCTATATTTCATCAAAACCAGATGTGGTCACTATTGCTGTTTGCTCCTCTACAGCTTCGCACATCTAATGTAATTTAAGAATATAGTAGTAATAATTATACTTTCATATTTGGAGTTAGTAAAATCGTAAATTCGCTAAGGTGTTAAAATATAGCCCACAAACTCTGGGCTTGTAATGTAACCTGCAGCTTACATAAAGTTACTGCCCTGATCTGACTCTGTCAGAGAAAACGATATTTAAACAGCCTAGAGTATGTATGAGATGGTAAAGACCTCACATCCAGGGCCCAGAATCAGAGCATGCAGGTAGTCTAGTCAGCGAATGTTAAATACGTAACCTCCACCATTCAGCAAGTTTTGGTTCTGTCACAGAATATTTCACTCCTTTATAACAATTATATTTTTAAAAATATAGTTTTTAATTAACAAAAATTTAGTATTTCCGAAAACATTCATGGTTGGCACTTGAAATGACTTCTTAACGAGTGAATCAAATGAGTACGAAATCTATCTAGTAACGCTAAACATGCCAGTGTCAATTTTCCACTCTTTGGATATAAAAAAAAGAGTGTCGACAATCCTAGAGAACTGATTCCAATACAGAAGACCTTGGTTCCGCTCCAATAAAAGACACGAAAATTGGTACGATCAATTTAATGAATTCTTTTGAACTTGAATACAATGTCAAAATTACTGTCTGGCCATGGATTTCATGTAATATATTAATGTGATGTTTCCTCAGGGATACCATTCAATCAATGTTTTTACTATCTCTCCTCTCAAATCGTCATGTTAAAAACTATAATGCAATACTATTAGGTCGTTTTTATAAGAAATGTCCGTTTATATATTTCTTAGTCATATATATATATATATATATATATATATATATATATAAATATATATATATATATATATGTATATATATGTATATATATGGTCTGCAGATGCTCACCAAACCTATATCAGTTGGGTACTCTCAAATAGGGTAAAAATCTGCGGGGAGATTGTATTCTTTGAATGAATAGATTTTTTTTGCGATAAACCTAAACCAACAAAAGTTTGTATAAATATTGCAGTTTTAATCACATCCATATGAATATGGAAGTTTCAGGTCTATGTTGTTGGAAATTAATGAAACTATATCAAGGTATGCACTTATTTTTAAAATGATTTTGGCCATAAGTTAAATATTGAGTAATCCAATGGCGATCTAGAGGCATAATTTATAAAAAACCTATAATGTAATAAATACAAAAATATAGCTCGGTAGGGAAAATAAACCAATAGCGAACCAGCAAACGCAATAGACCGGACCTCAAAGAGGATATTGCAACTTTGATTCCCAGTCAATAAAAAATGGAGAAAAGTCTGTATTATTGCAAAGAGATAGGAGGCAGCAATGAGATTGGTTTTGCTATAAAAAAAGAAAATTAAAGAGGGGCAGCCAATAAGGATCATGATAACAACACGCTGGGTAATTAGCGACACCTGTTAGATCTACCTGCCCTGAGGTTCATTCCTATTGGTCAGAAGACAACAATAATTAGGTATCTTCGTTTTAAAGTTATTCATTAAAGTCCGGCTGATCGAATCTGATAATGATCATCTAGGCAGGGGTGGCCAACCTTACCCGCTTTGAACATTTTTCATTGCACTCTTACAAAATATACTTATTTTATAAAATCAAAAGTAATGAAAATCAAATAATTAAAAGAATATGCTTTTTGAGGATCTAAATATACAAAAATTAATATACCTGAATTAAAAACCTTCAACCAATATAATTGCTATAGGCTTAACTCAAAAATGCCAAATTTTGAGTTATGTCGTTGCTCTTTTGAAGGAGCGATATATCAATTTAATAATGGTCCAAATTGTAAAGCTCATAGTATTAAAAAAAATACAATATTTATGCACAGTATATTAAAAATTAACAGGCGAAATTATGAGATAAAATATAACATTGTAATGACAATAATAAGCGTTTTGTAACATTATTGTTATAATTATTTATGCTTACAGGAATAATAGTATATCCATTGATTTTAACTCATTATTTTTCAACTTTTCATTCCGAAAAAATTCTAGTGATTCTAAATATAATGTAGGAACAATATAGGACAGGCCTAGTGAAGAAGTGGTTAAGTCGAAGTTTGTCCTTAAAGAGTTAATTGTTTCATTCTCGTATTCTTTGTCTTCAAGTGGACTTATAATGTAAGCAATAACTGCATTCCTAGCCAAGGCAAGGCCTATCCACTTATGCACTTCGAGAATGCATCACTCTCCTACCTTAGGTACAATTAAGAAATTCTGGACAAATTTCGAGCTAACTACTTATTGAACGAAGCCGAACATTTTGGAAAACGGTTCTAATGCTTTTCCAAAGTAACCCGAAAAATCGTTATTAATTTGCCTAAATCTATATTTACGACATCATAACCTAAATCTTTGGGCATCACCACCGAATGTTCAAGTTATTGTCTAATGAAGTAGTGTCTGATGAAGACAGCATCCAAATATTTCAGATTTTACTAAATCAAAGCTATGTAACTGACAAATATAATATTTATTCATATATTTTTTAACCTCTGATTTGCTTAAATGGCTTTAGAAATGTAATAACACACTAACTTTCAACCAATGATTCATCGTTTAAGTGCTACTCAACAAATATACATTCCATTACGTCTTTCCAATATTGTTTGAGGATTTCATCAAAGTGAAATATTTATAAATATTGTTTGTAATATAAAAAACATAAACATTGAATATGAAATTTGGTTTCCTTATGTAGCGGCTACACGTGTTTCAATAGAAATGTAATAACAACTGCGAAAATACCAATTTGATTTAACTTATTGTTTTTTATTTCTTCATCTTTTTCCTGCACAGACCTACCTACCAATTGGAATTTAACGCTTAATCGATGTCAAAGGAAGATAAAAAAGAAATAACGTGTTGAAAAAAACAGAGAGGTTTATTGAAGGAATTTTTTTTTATTTATTCATATTTACAAACTATATTTCAATAATACAACAAGTAAAAAGGCTAATTGATACATAATGACTTGACAATAACAAGTGGAGAAACTACCCATTGGTAGTACTCAAATCACAAGTTCAACTAAGAAGGTCACGTTGCCATCTTCTTTTCAGATGCCTCGGAGGATTATCGAGAATTGAAGAGGAAGCTAGGTTTGAAACTAGAGGGTTTAAGTGGGATGAAGTTTGTTATGAAAGGATAGATACCGGGTTCGGGCCAAATCAGCAACCAATGGGACATTGAAGTCATTATGGGTTACTTTTTTCGTAACAAACTAAGGAGTATTGAGGATTTTACGAGGGATTTTGGATTGTAAGGATTGAAAATGACAGGAGTTCGATGGGTTAGTGGAGCCCCAAAGCTCTACTCCGTAAGTCCAAATAGGTCGTATGATGATCATGTAGATCATGATGATCATGAGTCTTTTGTAGTTAATTGGAAGCTTAGAGCGTTTGTCTAGTAAATGTTGAAGTAGACTGAAACGTCGAGCGGTTTCTTGTCTTCTCAGTCTAGTATGAGGATTCCAGGTTAATCGTTTGTCGAGATGCAACCAAAGTATCGGATCTGTTCTACGGGCACAAGTGGGATATTATTAAAGAACACTGAAGGGCAGGAAGTCATTGGTTTACGACGTAAGGTAAAAGTGATTTGATGCGATTTTTGAGAATTTATTTTAATTCTCCAGTTTTGACACTATTATTCAAGATCAGTGATATGGGATTGGAGGCTTTGGGAAACAATAACTGGATTAGTGTTGACTGATAATACACATGTATCATCAGCATACGTGGTAAGGATAGTATTTGAATGAGTTGAGGAACACCAGCAGATTGGGTAAAGAGAGATGAATAGACATTATTATGGTTTACTTGGAAAGTTCTATTTTTGAGATAGGATTGAAGGATGAGAAAGTATGTAGGGGTTAGGAATTTACGGAGTTTGTAGAGTAAGCCTGGATGCCAGACTCGGTCAAAAGCCTGTTTCACGTCAAGAAAGACGCCCGAACAATATGATCCACGTTCTAATGCAGAGGAAACTATATCCATAAATCTATCACACGATGACATTGCCGAACAGTGGATTTCGTTTTAAAATTTATTTATTGAAATTTATATTGTTGAAAGTCGAAATAGATTTTGTAATATTTATGTAGATATGAGAGCTTTGTAATTAATAGGGAACTTGGAGTGTTTGTCTAGTAAGAATAGTAATAAGAAAAGTAGCCTGAAACGATGAGCAATTTCTTGTTGATTTCGTCTAATAACTGTAGAAATTAAAGTATTCTAAAAGCCCTGAAACTGCATATAAACCTATAACAGGATATTTTTTTTTCAAAAATCAATAATTCACACTTTGAGTTTATTAGATCGTCTGAGGTGAATTTTTCTTTTCCTTTGTTCGTTTTTTTTTCTAACAAAAATTAAATTATTATTTATTTTATCGGATTCATCCTATAAACGCATGTCATAATACAACTCAGGATCAATAGGATATGAGCAAATCTCTAGTAAACAGTTTTAATAATCCTCGCACTTGAAAACAAGCATTACCTACAGAATCACAATTTCAATGCAAATGATTATCATTTATTATCAAAAGTAGAAATTATTTGGTTGAGATCTACTTATATGCAAATATCCGAAAATGTGATATTCTGAAATAAGGTTAGGTCATGAATGAAGTTTTTTAATATAGACCAAAGTGTAATCTATTCATTAAACTCATCACAGACCAATACGTTAAAAATTAATTTATATTCTAACGATATACTATCCAATCTGAGGATATTCTAAATGGAGAAAGTGGGCTGAGTCCAAAAAAAAAAAATCCCAAGTTTTTTCATCAGAGCACCCTTTTTTTAATCCCTTTTCCCCTCCTCCAAGTGCAAACGACTTGGAAAATAGATAGAAGGCTTCGCTAATATACCCCAGCTAATACTATAGAGCCTCGTTATTAGTATAATACTATTAATATAGTAATTAAATTAAAATTAATGAGCTTCAACTAACTAAGCTTTTTTGTATTTTCTTATTATCAACTCCAAAAAATAAAAAATCGAATTTAAAATAAATTGCTTGAACAGATTTATCGATTTTTTTTCGTGTTTTATCTTATTGGTTCATTGAACGTAACTTTATGCTGCTATGGCTAATTGGACGATGCTACAGTGGGAGCTCTAAATTTTTCCTATCCAGGTTTAATTAGGATAGGGATTTTTAACGAGTACCTGACATCGTACAGGCTCGGGACCCCCTTCTAACGTCCTTTCCGAAGGACGGCATAACCAAGCATTTTTTACTCCCTTAAAAAAATCCTAGGGCCTACTATATTATGCTACGAACCCGCGATCTTGGGCTTAGTAGTTTGTTATGCTAACCGCCAGGCCACAGGTCGCCCCTCTTATTGGTTGTAATACATAAGTTATTTATTTCAAAGAAGAAACGTGACAGTGTTCTACGAAATTTTCGTAATTTTAAGACATTACTGGAAAAAAAAATTCACAGCCGTTGAAGCAACTCCTGAAATTATTAAATATGAAGGGGAAGGTGTCCTTGACCAGCGCACAGCGCGGCGTTGGTTCGAAAAATTTAGCAATGGAAATACGACAGTTAAGTATTTCGACAGAGAGTTTACTTTTTTAAAAAGATTTATTTCAAAAGAACACAACATTACATAGAACAATACTTATTCGGGTACAGTGACAGACTGGAACTTGACTGAGAATCGACTGCAACTTGTGTATTTCTGGAAGGCTTTATACACTCGCTAAAAGATAAACAAATTAATAATAATAAGAACAGAGTACAATCCCAAATTCCTAATCCTATATGTCTCATCATAACTGACGATGGAAAGGAAGAAGGGCTCCGGGCGACTATTAATGGATATTGATGAGGTTCTGAAGGAAGCTGTTGAATCAAATCCGTCCACAAGTACTAGTGAACTTGCCAGGGAGTGGGGTGTTAATTTTATTTTATATCAAAGAAATAATAATACAAATATTTGGTTAAAAAACGGTCATTTTTTTATGCACCCCATTATCATTCGTTAATAAATTAAAACTGTATCTTGTTTTCATCTTTTACAATATATAAATATGTATGATGCGGGGTTTTAAATATATTATTTAAATAGTTGAAAGCAGTAATCAATAACCTTACTAATATTCGACAATATTCATCACCAGGATAAATAACTGTAAATAAACATAAGAAAAATAAAGTGCAGTCTAGTGTCATAAAGCAAATAAAACGGTGGAATTGACTTATTTTTTTTCATAAATTAAAACTTAGCCTATTTCGAAAGTTTATAAATATAAAAAAAACCTTAAGGTACATATTCTTCTGAAAATACAGTATTTAACTTAAATGTACAGCTCACTATTCCCTACTAGAGGTAAAGCCACCCAAATCGAATTTGGTATTTTTACCTCAAAACCCTCGATTTGAGGTTAATGGTAAACTTAAAATAACTGTGGAAATAAATAAGAAAATAAAATGTCTCTGTAATTAGAATATATTAAATTAAAAAGATTTACAGAATATATGTCATGAATTTCTTCTACCTCAATGGTGGAATTGGAACATAATTGCCTTCCATTGTTTTTGAGCGATCGGTTTTTATTTTTAAGTAAAGTAAAAGTATAAATCCTATAACTGTTCAAATAAATTTTAAAATCTGAATATTTCCCTCGATATTAAGTAATGATATTAGATACCCTTTGTTTGTAAGATACTCCCTACTATCAACAAAATCAAATATTTTACACGATCCGAACTCAACACTAAAATGCCATATCAAATGTAGATGCTAAAAGGATCTGCAAGTGAGATCTAAACCAATCATGCGAGTGCTATATCATGTCTGATTTTTTTCTTTCTACTCATTCCAGAATTCCTGTAAATATTCACAGAAGCAAATCGAATAACTTAAAAAATCTATCATATCAAAAAGAGATCTTTTTATTTTTCTAAATTTTAAATAATGTATCATCATTAAATAGTATAAAACTCAACCCGTTCCTTGTGTTGAGTTTACAGTGAGTGAAGTGCTGAACTACTAATATGAAGGCCCGTTTGAAACCGACTGTTAGGAAAAATTATTTATTCTGATATCACCCTGAATCGGATTTAGGGGTCTTTTAGATCGTTTTGGGCAAACATAAGTAGGAAAAAACCAGGCGGTTGACCGCGAAAAACCCAGCACAATCGTTGGCTTAAAAACAGTACACATAGGGAAAACCACAAGTTGTTTATCTTGGCTAGTAAGTTTATTTTATTTTAAATAATATATATATACACAGTTGTTTTTAGAAATAAAAAAATATTGTATAGAACAGAAGGGTAGCCATCTCTATTCTATGAATATAGCAGAAGTGTAAAGTGCATAGCTTACAAAGCTGTGATATTTCGGTGTATAGCCAACATCATCAAGATAACAAACAGACATACCACACTCAGAGGAACCACACTGATTACTTGGAGCCTTATCAACTGATGGCTGATAATGAAGCTACATTGATCGTTCAATGAACGTTTGACTGAAAGGCGAAGTCATCACACAAGTAATGTGAACTACACTATGATGATTGCAGTGGAAATTAAAAAACATAAAAAGAAATGAAATCAACATTAAACTTACAGCAACTTCTCCGACAAGAACCTTCGAAATTAGATGCTAAAGTTAATGACAACATGGATGGTAGAAGCAGAAGGGAATGAATTTTAATTTTAACAAGAACAACACAAGTTTTATTTATGCATGTTGCTTCTTGTAAACTAAGTACTCGTAACTCCCCTCTAGTAGTTCTTGGTAGAAATAAGTAAATGTATGAATTCTAAGATGAAGATCGTTTTCATTTGCTAGCTGGTGAGGTAATTTAATTTAATTCCAAAATTATTAATATTTGCTTCAATGGAATCAGTTATTTTTTACAAGATTAGAAAAGTTATATTTGAAAAAATAATTTTCTTTTCCCAATAAGAATGTGTTTTTTCTTTGCGAACCGATAAACAAACAATGTTTCTTTGGTCGATATCCAAAAGTTTTCGGAGAAAACAAAAAGGTTTTTAATGATACGAACGTTTTCAATGTTTTATACGTTAATTTGGTTACTAAAATGAAATAAATTCCTTTTGCAGAGAACTGTTAAGTTACCAGGAAAATAATTAATCGTAAAATGACAAAAATAACATTGAGAATAATAGACGTTAGAGTTATTATCAATACTTAAGACAACAGTATCTTGTAAAAATAAATACATAACAAATTTCTCGTTCACATGTTATTAATAGCCATCTCCTTTATGCCAACATTGTAACGCGATTATTTTTAAGAATGTAACAATTACCTTTCTACAGTAAATAAATAGGATTAGCCCAAAATTTATCAGAGGCGCTTGATAACAATGAAGCTATCATTATGTTGCTATTTCAGTTTTTGAAAGCACATCACCTACTGTCTAAATTACAGCAACAAATTGCATCTAAATTTTTCCTATAGTCCAGTTTTAATGTGCGCAATTAATGTATCCACAATATATACTAAAATTTTATAAAGCAAACCATAGTGGTTTTACTCCTTTAGGTAATAAAAATTAATAATAAATTAAGTGAAATCTTAATTAATAAAGAATAATAAAAACTGAAACATTATGACTAACGATACATGAAATAGAAATTAGAAGCCTAGTGATGCTTTCAAGTTTAAAGAAATTGGAATATTTATTGATGGTGTTACGGGCGTACAAAGGAAGGCGGAAGCGGGGGATTAGCGGCTTAACTCCGTCAGCGGGAGACGTTTAAATAGGATTAAGACTGTTCTAGATCGTCTTCTTTTGTCGGAAAAGGATTAAGAAGATTCCGGAATTGCCTGGCCCTTTCGTGTTCTGGAATGTTCGGCCTTACCTCTTTAAATACTTCCCTCAACTCGAGGCAGTCAGTCTTAGCCTGAGAGTAGACTAGTGAAGATCTGTGATAAGTGTAATAAGTGAGTGTCAGTGTGATAAACTAGTCAGTGTTGAACCGGCCCGTGTAATAAGTGTATCAGTGAACTGTGACAGTCTCGCGAGTGTAATAAACTGTTTCTGTTTGTTACTGTGTGTCAGTTTGTGATACTTGAAGAATCTTACGGTCGGTGGACTAGTGAACTGTAAGTGTTAATTATTAGTTATAAATTGTAGTGTAATTTTATAATATTCATAGAAACTATTGTAACTAGTTAAGCTATCTAGAATTAGTAAAATCTTATATTATTGTAATAATTAAATAGGAGTTAGGCCTAGATGATAATATTTAGAATATTGTTATTATAAACTTATATTAGTTTAATAATTTAATTGTTAATAGTTTAATTGTATCTTTTTAATCACTTTTGTTAATAAATATTAGTATCTTTGATTAAGGAATTGTTTAATTCATTTTAATACCCAGTAGCCCGTAACAAATTGGTGTCAGGTGTGGGGTTATTGTGTATTTGCTATTATTTTGCATTTTGCCTTGTATTTTGTAATTATTGGGCTACTGTATGTAGAATGGCTTCTAAAAGTGTTAAATTAATTGATTTAAAAGTTGCGGATTTGAAACGGGAGTTAGAAGAGCGTGATCTTGATTCTAACGGAACTAAAAGTGTACTGCAACAAAGGTTGCGTCAATTTTTTGTAGGTTTAGGGGAAAATCCAGATGACGTTCTGTTTGAAACCGATTTAAGCAAATTGTCTGCAACTTTTAAAAATGAATTAGGTACTGTTAAAAATGAGTTAAGCAATGTAGAAAACAGGTTAGGTAATGAATTAGGTACTGTCAAAAATGAGCTAGGCAATGTACAGAATGAATTAGGTACTGTAAAAAGTGATTTATTGGATACATTAGAGTCTAAGTTAGGCACATTAGAAACTAAGTTAATGGAAAATGTAAATAATGAAGTAGCTAATGTAGAATCTAGGTTAGGAGAACAACTGAATTCAATTAAAAACGAACTTAGGCTAAGAGTAGAAGCTCTCGAGGGACGTATGAGCAACCCACCGTCGAATGACACCGACCGTTCCACAGAGGGCAGCCTTCATAGCACCATTACGCCCGCCAATGCTGGGACGCCACCTACTCACAACATTATTCCAGTGTTCGACGGAAAGACGCCGTGGGAGGACTACATGACTCTCTTCGAGACAGCGGCTTCAATCCACGGTTGGTCAAAAGAGACCCAAGCTTCAGCTTTGTGCCTGGCCTTGCGTGGAGACGCCTTGGGAGTACTGCAGGGGATGCCACTGTCAGAGCGGTCTAACTACGGGGAGCTGATTAGAAGACTGGAGATGCGTTTCGGCCACCGACACATGGACCAGCTTTATCGCTCACAGCTGAGAAATAGGATCCAGAAGATCAACGAGACGCTGTAGGAATTTGAAGCGGATATCGCCCGGCTGGTGAGGAATGCCTACCCCTCGGTCACCGATGATGTGTACGAGAGCCTGGCTGTCGACAAATTCCTGGATGGACTTCGGGACCCCGAGACGCAACAAGCAGTGAAGCTCGCCCGGCCAAAAACATTGGGAGACGCATTATCTCAGGCCATGGAGTTCGATGCTGTCAGGCAGTCAGTACGGGGCCATGCACGAGTTCGAGCAGCAGAAGCGGAGCCTAATAAGGTCCCTAGCGTCGAAGATATTCTGACAAAGGTCTTGGAGGCTCTAAGGACCCGTAAGAAGGAGATACGCTGTTGGAGCTGCGGCCAACTTGGACACCCTAGAAGCAAGTGTCCATCCAAGAGGCAAGAAAAGCCACAGGAACGAAGTAGGGTTGATGGGGAGGAACAACTATCAGCCCGCTACGTCAGAGGCCCGAGGAAGACCAGTAGGGTTGCGTCTTTAGGGAGCACAACGAACAGCTTCTACGTTGATGGGAAGGTGAACGGGCAGCTGCGAAGTCTGCTAGTGGATACCGGCGCAACCAAGACAATCTTGAGCTCAAAGACAGTTCCTGCTGAGAAGATGTTGCCAACGATTTGGACATTACGGACTGCCACAGGAGAGCCAGCCAAGGTCTACGGGGAGACAGTTGCCTACTTCATCATCGGGGGTCAACATCTGAAGCACCGCGCTCTCGTGGCAGATATTGATGAAGATGTCATATTGGGCACGGACTTGATGATCACATGCGGGATCAAGCTGGATATGGCAAGAGGTGTGATGACGCTGGGAGACGAAGAAGTCATCCTGCGGCAGGGAAAGGACATCTACGCACGAGTGCGCTTACTGGAAGACACCACTTTACCTGCACGGAGCCAAATCATAGCGCATGGGACGATCGAAGGGCCTCTACCTGAGGGTCAATGTGTGCTACTTGAACCAGGAAGGCAAGAAGAACAGGAGATCGGACGCGGCGTAATGATTGCAAGGTCTCTCTTCAAGGTCGGACGTACCACTCCGATTCGGCTAATGAACCTGAACAGCTTCCCAGTAACGCTGAGCAAAGGAACACCGGTCGGGGAATGTGCAACCGCAACCTCAGTGGTACGTCAGCTGCAACATCATCCCACCGAGCTGCAAGGACTGCCGGAAGAACTAACTGGATTTGTGGACGAATCATGCCGGGACCTCTCGCCTGAACAAAGCGAGGAAGTGAAGAAGATGATTACCCGATGGCAGGACGTTTTCGAGATCAGACCAGGGCCACGGGGTAGAACGGATATCGTCCAGCATAGGATTGACACCGGGGATGCTAAGCCCATCCGACAGGTCCCGCGGAGGCTGCCGTTAGCCAAACGGGAGGACGCCGAGAAGATCATCAAGGAGATGGCGACTGATGGTGTCATTGAGCCTTCGAGTAGCCCCTGGATGTCTCCTGTTGTATTGGTGAAGAAGAAGGACGGCACAACAAGATTCTGTGTAGACTACCGCCTTCTGAACAACGTCACCAAGAAAGATAGTTATCCGCTCCCCAAGATTGATGATACGCTGGACACCCTAGAGGGGTGTGAACTTTTCTCTACCTTGGATCTCCGCAGTGGATATTGGCAGGTTGGATTGAAACCTGAAGATAAAGAGAAGACAGCGTTCTCGATTGGGACTGGACTCTGGCAATTTACAGTAATGCCATTCGGACTTTGCAATGCTCCTGCAACATTTGAGAGGCTGATGGAAAGCGTGTTAAGAGGTCTCTCTTGGGAAATTTGCCTGGTATACCTAGATGACATCATTGTGCTGGGAAAGTCCTTCGCTCACCATCTGAACAATCTGGAGAAGGTCTTCGAACGACTGCGTGCAGCGAACCTAAAATTGAACCCGAAGAAGTGTCATCTCTTCCGAAGGCAAGTCAACTACCTGGGGCATGTTGTGCCAGACAACGGAGTTGCCGTTGACCCAGAGAAGATTGCAGCGATCACCGACTGGCCAGTACCTCGAGATAAGCATCAAGTATGAAGTTCTCTCGGCCTCTGCACCTACTACAGGAGGTACGTGAAAGGATTTGCTAACATTGCAAAACCTCTTACCAGGCTTACCGAGGAAAAACGGACGTTCCTTTGGGATCACGAGTGCCAGGCATCCTTTGAGGAGTTGAAGAAGAAATTGAGTAGTGCTCCTATTCTGAGCTATCCCCGTCCCGAGGGCAAGTTCATACTTGATACAGACGCCAGCAACACCGCTATTGGGAGCGTCCTCTCTCAGCTCCAAGATGGAGAAGAAAAGGTCATTGGATATTTCAGTAAAGCGCTCTCAGCTCCGGAACGCAACTACTGTGTCACAAGGAAGGAGCTTCTGGCAGTGGTGAAATCTATAGAACATTTTCACAAATATCTATACGGCAGAAGATTCCTCCTGAGAACGGACCACGCGGCTCTAATGTGGCTGCTACGATTCAAGTCACCAGAAGGACAAGTGGCGAGGTGGATAGAGCGCCTTCAAGAATATGACTTTGAATCTGCTCATCGTGCTGGAACGAGCCACAGAAATGCGGATGCGCTCTCAAGGAGGCCTTGTGGCGAAGACTGCGGGCATTGTTCTCGACAAGAAGAGAAGCAGGCATCAGTGTTGAGGACAACGGTGGTCATGGACAGTTGGCAGGATGCAGAGGTGTCAAAAGAGCAGGACAAGGACCCGGACTTGAAACAAATGAAGCAGTGGAAACTATCAGGGCAAGGAAGACCAACCTGGCAGGATGTTGCTCCAATGTCGAAGAATGTAAAGACTTACTGGGTCCAATGGGACTCCATTCTAGTGGACAACGGGCTGCTGAAACGGGCATTGGAGAACACGGAAGGAGATCAGCGCAGACTTCAGCTCATCGTTCCAAAGAGTAAAGTGCCCGAAGTACTCAGGGAACTTCATGACGGAGTATCTGGCGGCCACCTTGGAGTTCACCGTACATTGGAAAAGGTACGTGAACGCTTTTACTGGGCAAACCTTAAGGACGATGTGTCGGACTGGTGCAGGCGTTGTGCGACTTGTGCGGCTTCTAACGGACCCATAAGAAGAAAGAAGGCCCCAATGAGGAAGTACAACGTGGGAGCATCGTTTGAGAGAATAGCAATTGACGTCGCTGGCCCTTTCCCTGTAACGGATGAAGGTAATCGGTATATTCTCGTGGCCATGGACTACTTTTCCAAGTGGGTGGAAGCTTACGCCCTTCCGAATCAGGAGGCAGTCACGGTTGCGGACGTACTGGTGAAGCAGCTCGTCAGTAGGTTTGGGGTACCCATGGAACTTCACTCTGACCAGGGACGAAACTTCGAGTCTGCAGTCTTCTCCGGGATGTGCGAAGCACTGGGAATACGGAAGACCAGGACGACACCTCTTCACCCTCAATCCGATGGCATGGTAGAGCGCATGAACAGGACTATGGGTCGATACTTGTCCAAAGTGGTCTTCGACCATCAGCGAGACTGGGATCAGTATCTTCACCTGTTCCTGCTGGCCTACCGCAGTTCAGTCAGTGAGGCAACGGGGCAGACTCCCGCAAATGTGGTATTCGGCAGAGAACTTCGGTTGCCTTGTGATCTGAGATTCGGTTTCAAGCCTGATGAGGAAATTGCCGGAGAGGAGTACGTCTCGGATCTACGGAAGCGAATGGATAATATCCACGAGAAGGTTCGCACAAACATCCAGGGGGCGAGTGACAGAATGAAGGAGCGCTACGACATCAGGGCTGAGAAAGGTGGCTACCAACCTGGAGACTTGGTCTGGCTACATGATCCTCGAAGAAGGCGAGGCTACTCACCTAAACTGCAGAACTCCTGGGACGGCCCGTTTGAGATCGTCAAGAGGATCAACGACGTCGTATATAGGATCAGGAAGCAGCCTAAAGGAAAACCCAAGGTAGTCCATTTCAATAGACTGGCGCCGTACAAAGGAGACCATGGCCCGGCAGAAGACCAGCAGGTTAGGTACCTAAACAATGTGGAGACAAATAACTCAGTTGCTCATACTAAAGTACCAGGGACCCGTGGAGTAACTCAGGTAATCTACAGGGATATCTTCTCGTTACCAGTGGAGTATTCTCTGGCCCATTGCGTTGCCGAAGATCTGAGGACTTCTCGAGGGATTGCAACGGTCTTCAGGAAGAAGTTCGGCGGAACTGAGGAGCTGGAACGCCAAGAACCAAGTGTCGGGAAGGCACTCCACCAGCCGCACGAAGGACGACACCTGTTTTACTTGGTTACCAAGCGTGCCACTGATCAGAAGCCGACATATGACGCACTGCGGCGAAGCCTCGACGACCTTCGGAGTAAGCTTCTGAGACTGCGTGTCACTAAGCTCGCTATTCCGAAGTTGGGCTGTGGATACGACGGCTTGGAGTGGAAGATTGTCAGGGACATTATCGAACAGACATTCGCCAACTCTGGAGTTGCCATATTGGTGTGCACGTTCAACCCATGGAAAGAAAGTGCGTCTCCATCAGTAGAAGCTCATAACTGCCCGATTTCTCCGGACTATGCTCTGGGGCAGAGCACTTTTAAGGAGGGGGCAGTGTTACGGGCGTACAAAGGAAGGCGGAAGCGGGGGATTAGCGGCTTAACTCCGTCAGCGGGAGACGTTTAAATAGGATTAAGACTGTTCTAGATCGTCTTCTTTTGTCGGAAAAGGATTAAGAAGATTCCGGTATTGCCTGGCCCTTTCGTGTTCTGGAATGTTCGGCCTTACCTCTTTAAATACTTCCCTCAACTCGAGGCAGTCAGTCTTAGCCTGAGAGTAGACTAGTGAAGATCTGTGATAAGTGTAATAAGTGAGTGTCAGTGTGATAAACTAGTCAGTGTTGAACCGGCCCGTGTAATAAGTGTATCAGTGAACTGTGACAGTCTCGCGAGTGTAATAAACTGTTTCTGTTTGTTACTGTGTGTCAGTTTGTGATACTTGAAGAATCTTACGGTCGGTGGACTAGTGAACTGTAAGTGTTAATTATTAGTTATAAATTGTAGTGTAATTTTATAATATTCATAGAAACTATTGTAACTAGTTAAGCTATCTAGAATTAGTAAAATCTTATATTATTGTAATAATTAAATAGGAGTTAGGCCTAGATGATAATATTTAGAATATTGTTATTATAAACTTATATTAGTTTAATAATTTAATTGTTAATAGTTTAATTGTATCTTTTTAATCACTTTTGTTAATAAATATTAGTATCTTTGATTAAGGAATTGTTTAATTCATTTTAATACCCAGTAGCCCGTAACAATGGATTGAATTATTCTAGGAGTGCAGTCAGAGGAGTCTTTTTAGTCTCCTAGTGTTCTCAGCCATGAGAGTCGTGGCCATTTGTTTTATTAATGGGTTTGGATATACGTGTAATTTTTCTTGAAGCGTTTGTCATATGTTCATTGTGTTCGTCAAACGTTGGTATTTTTATGTCAGTATTCAAAGGTTTGTAATTTAATTTGACTGAAAAGTTTGTAGTAGTTTTCTGTGAGTCTTTTTAACAACGCCTTAAATTTATAATGCATAAATCCAATTTGATTTTAGTAAGTAAACATGTTTAATTTTTGTCTAATTATTTTTTAAAAATTAAATTACTAACTGATAATTATTTAAATATGTGTTAGTGAAACTTTATATCTATTCCACTTTGCTTTGTATGTAACAATTAAAAACGTTAACCTTTTAGAGCATTTCAATTAGTAAAATCTTCATGAATAAATTCAAATAAACGCAAATTTATGGCAAATCTGATATGTATTGTGTTAGCATGAATAATTAACATTATGATATAATTCTGAAAAAAAATAAATATAAGCAGAGAAAAAAAAACGTTAGGCCCCAAGGTATCTCAGCCATTTTGTGAACCGACCAGGCAACTTGCATTCATAAACCCTTTCCTGTGCTGGGATTAATGCAAGCTTTTGTAAGCGGCTCAGAACCTCCTCTTTTTTTTTTTTTCTTGTACTACGTTGTCCTTTTGTTCCGGTTTCGAATAATTGTACATCTAGGTTTATCGCTAAGCGTAGTAGCAATATAAATTAGTAAAGTAAGCCGGATTAAGGACAAAAAGTAAATCGCATTGATATTTTTTACGCTTTCAAAATCCTTATTAAAAAGCCTATTACATAATACTTAGTTACTGTACGTGAAATCATCCAGACTTAAAATACTATAAACTGTAATTAGCCGTATTTACACATATATATATATATATATATATATATATATATATATATATATATATATATATATATATATATATATATATATATTGGTGATTGTAGGAAAACTATAGTTATTGTTACTATATTTTGTATATGTTATATTGTTTACTATATACATATATATATATATATATATATGTATATATATATATTATATAGATATTATATAGATTATTATAAATAAGTATAAACTGGTTGTGGATGAGATCAAGGATAATCCATACACTGGTTATAAATAAACTTATAATTTGTAATAGTCAGACTTTTTGCCTAACTATTAAGTTATCATCAGGGCTCAGGAAAATAAAATAAAATTAACAGTGCAGCATCAAAAGCAATTTTGAAAAATGCTTAATCGCTTTATTGTATAAAAAAGTTTTAAGTGGTGAAATATTTTATCAGCTCTTCCTAGCAACGAATCGAAAAAAAAATTGTTGTTTGGTCTTTAAGCACAGCTCGCAGTTTCAGGCTACTTCAACTAGACTTTACTAGACAAACGCTCTAAGCTCCCAATTAATTACAAAAGGCTCATATTAATGACAATTATTAGACCCATATGGACTTACGGAATAGAGCTTTGGGGCTCCACTAAGCCATCGAATTCCTCTCGTATTCATTCCTTACAATTCAAAATCCTTCGTAAAATCCTCAATGCTCCTTCAAAGATATAGCACTGTTAATAAAAGAAGCTACATCTTATTCCAATATTTCAATTTTAGGACTGTAATTGAAGTAAAGGGAATGCAGAAAAGTCAAAAAAGACATGTTTCTCAAATGCTCGACTTTATTTTTAATCCAAAAATAAATGTTTAAAATTTCATTACTTTATTTAATTCAAAATACTCAATATCTCAAAACAATGCTAAGCGTGTACTTATCATTTTATAGCCTCACTGAACGAGCTTCGATTTCTAGAATAATATCGGGGAATCTCTACAACTAAAATGTTAATTATCTACTACAGGTGAATGATTTGTGCAATTTTGGTTGGTCCACCGTTAATAATACAAAACTCTATTGATTAACTATTTTATTAATGTTTTTGAAACTACCTTGTTGATGTAATTTTTTTTTTCCTTAGGCCAATTTATACTACTAAAATTTTAAGTTTTAATATGTTTAGTTATTGTTTATATCATTCTAGACAAGAGTCTACGTTACTAGGTTAGCGTTGTTTATAATTATTTGTCCATTACGAGAAAACAAATTTATTCTCCTACCACTAAGTAGTGTAAATTCGTCTCTTATTGTACAAATGTATTTCTTACAAGCTTGTTTCTGGGTCCATTTATATTATAATGGATAAGAAGCAAAAATCACACATCAAACTTATATAATGTAAATGTGATATTAGAAATAATGTAGGAACAAGCAAGCATTAACTTTAATATCCAGTAGGATTGAAAAAAAATTATTTATTGAAATTTACAACTATATTTCATACGAAAATATACCAGCAACCGTAATAACTCCTCAATTAAAGCCTAATTATTTTTGTAATCAACAAATATTAGGAAGATCTGGGTAGAATAAAAAAAAGTTATAAAACGCAGGCCGTGTCCGAGGAAAGTGACATTAAATATTCATTACGTGGTAAGGGATCTAATTAACATCTGTATAAAAATAGTAGCATTTTTGGAGGTAAAACGTTATGTATTCAATGCGACCACAAAAGCATTATTTTGTTACGGTGGTTAGGCCTGAGGTAATTGAGTTACCATTGAACAACTTTGTATGTTTTTCGTCTGAAAAAAAAGGTAAAATAGACACCGAACAGAATTTATCAGGCGAAAAATTCCGCCCAATGGTTTTGTTAACAAAAAAAAAAAAATCCTGTACAACTCCAAACCATGAGAGTCCTTGACTCAGTAAATGGTAGAGACTTTACAGTTTCAAAGACAACGCTTAGTTTGTTCATTGTTCATTTAACGTCACTTTATGCTACGGCTAATCGGACGATGCTACATTGGGAGCTCTAAATTTTGCCTATCCGGGTTTAATTAGGATAGGTATTTTTAACGAGTACCTGACATCGTACAGGCTCGGGACCCCCGTTTAACGTCCCTTCCGAAGGACGGCGCAACTAAGGATGTTTTACTCCCTTTAAAAAATCCTAGGTCCACCTGTCGGGCTACGAAACTGCGATCTTGGTATTATTAGTTCGTTACGCTAACCACTAGACCACAGGTCGCCCCAGAGAGGTGATTAGTCTCACATGCTCAACACCTAAAAAGGTTATTAACTTCATCAAGGCTGGTTGAGACTAAGAAGTTTGCAGATTCCACAAGGTTCATCCATAGTGGTTAATAAATTAAATCATTTATATTCAACAGCTGGATTTGAGCCAGGGAACTTTTGCACAGCGACTCAGCGCTCTACTCACTAATTTACCCCACTCCCAAGGTAACTTAGATCTCAAAAGAGTTATTAAAAGAGAATAAAATGATTGAGGCGTTCAGGATCAAAAGGGGAAAATTCAAAATTTCAAAAATTTACTTTTTCACATGTTTCACTAGACCAGTCAAGCAATTTTATGCTCCGGAAGCTTCAGACTCAGAACCGGACTTAAACCATAAGAATTAAGGGGGGCAATGTTTCGTGTTAGACAAAATTGCTTTACTAAACCAGCGAAAAAATGTGTAAAAATAAACTTTTGGAATTTCGGAGTTACCCATTTTTGATCCTAAAAGCCTCCATTATTAGGATTGAATAGGAAAATCCCCCTCCCCCAAAACAAAGCCTTAAGTCTCTCAAATACTGGTTACCAACTAACCAGTTTTGGTTTCACCAATTCATGAACTATCAGAACATCCAGGATATTATATTATAAATATATGTAACAAGGTTCAGCCGAGAAAAATGAATGAAAACTCTGAGTAAATCGAACCTATTGGAACAGAACAGCTTCTCTACAGTGAAAGGCAGAGAGATGAATGAAAGGAGAAGCTCATTAATACTTTTATTAAAAAAGCATTTAATGAGTCCATTCATAAAATATTAGATCCCTATTCGTTCAGATAATAAAGCCATGAATGGATCATTCATGCCAGACTGAAATCGCTACATTCAAGTAAGAAAATTCTAATAAAAAAGAAATATAAGAATTTTTACAAATCGCAAAAAAGTTTTCATTCCCTTTAGAGTAAGATAAATAATTTTTGTTTAAATATTTATATGAAAAAACATTATATAAATAATTTTTTATAAAATAATTCTTTACAAAAAAAGAAAAGAATGAAGCCATAAAAAAAAAACAAGGAATTGGGTCTTTAGGATTTGGGAATATGTGGAAAGAGCTTGGTTCACATGAACACCATAGAACTCACCACAGCGATACGAATCGATTAATATTGTTCGATTATTGTCATCGGTTCGATCATTACCAACTAAAAGTAATTTCGGGTACCGTTGCACGGGGCACCATTGTATTGAATAGCTGTTTCTTCAACTGTCATTCTTAAAAACTTCATACATATCCTGTTAAAGTTCAACCTTTAAAAATAGGCCTGCAGTAGACCTATATTTTTTTTGTAATATGGAACTAAAATTAATGATTAACATTTACACATTTTCCCTGACATCGATTTACATACCAACTCGTTTAAAACTACCCGAATTAGTAAGGAACAAATAAGTAACGTATTTATTTCGTGATAATTTAATACATTCAAATTCTATGTAATCATTATTTATTATTTTAACTTACTTTGTTAAATGAATCTAAACCTGTTAATGTAAATCTCCTTGTTAACGATTTAGATATCTATCCTGGCCTAGCTAAATAAAATTGCTACTTTTTAATGACTGTATTATTTTTAAAAAAAGGAACATAAATAATTGTAAAGCTACTTGATATGGTTGTTTCTAATCAGAAAAAAATTATTGTTTTTTTTTTTTATAACTACTATTGTCATTTTCTTAATGCATTTTAACGCTAACGTTTGTAGGAGGAATGCAGTTAAAATTTTATTGAATAAATTAAGATATTAAAAAACTGATGGAATGATAGAAAAATAAAAGTCTTATTTTTCGTTAAAACTCGAAATATTAAAATCAGCTCGTTTCAGTCCAATGAAATAGTTTACATTTTTCCATCACGAAAAATTGTATTTTTTTTCTTTTTTAAAATATAATAATTGCCATTTTTTAGAATAAAAAAGCTAAAAATGTATTAATTCAATAAATATCATTTAAAAAAATAGAAAAAAAGGCATTAATATCCCGGTCTCCCATAAATAAATATTTTAAAAAATGATATTTTTTATTGAAAACCATCATATTAAAATCAACTCCCTTCAGTTTAATGAAACTATAAATTAAAACGTAATTTTTTCCCTCATAAAAAACTTTTTTTTTTAAGTTCGCTATGGTTATATTAATGTGGTCATCTCTGCTCGTGATACATATTAATAATACTCCCGTTTACGAAAAAAATTCAGTTAAAAATTTATCTAAACATAGATATCTTTAAAAATTAATAGAGTGGTTAAAAAAATGTATAAAATTCTGATTTTTCATAAATCTATAAATGTATAGAAATCTTTTTTTTTTTTTTTTGCAAATCATGACACTAAAATCCACTCAATTCAGTTGAATAATAAATTTCTTTGATATTGTTGTTTTTAATGTTAAACAAATTTTTTTTCTAGACCTATTACTCTCATGTCTGTGATACATTTAGTAGCTAGTTAGTTTATTTTGTTACAAATTTGAATCTTGTAATGAGTTATAATAATATATATTACTATAAGAAACGTAATTAAATATGGAACGATAGAAAAAAAGCATCAATATTTTGGTCATAACAAAAATTGTTATAAGTGAATTAATAAAATATAACATTATTCGATTACGCAATGTTCAGGAAATTTCAAGCCATCTTCTCTCATCTACCTTATGTACAAATGAAAACAGACTAGAAACTAATTAAGTTTGCTCGAGAAACCTCTATCCCATCTTCCCTTCGGTTGTAACACTATCCCAAAAACTAATAATCCTTGAAGGGTATCGATTAATCCGAGCAATAAGATACCAACATTGACTCTTGTAAGAGAGAAATCTCTTAAGGATAAGGATCGTTGTAGTTTCCTTCGTGTTCTTTGCTTTGGCAATAACAATGTCCTCGGCTAATAGCTGAAATATCAGAAAGAGCACAAGAGGTCAGGCAATGCGAGCAACCCTTGACCTCAAGGAAAACAAACGATAGGGCGACCTCGTTTGACAAAACACGATCTTCGACGTGTCTGTCAAAAAAGTTTCCTTCAAGATGGCTAACTTTTGAAAGTAAATTTTAAAGTTAGGTAGATCCCGTTATAAGTTTATCTAGACTATTTTAGAAGCATACGTATCCAAATTTAAATTAAAATAAAATCTGAACCACTATAACCTAGTGGTTTACTTAACTATAACGATCAAACTGAACCGCCAAGTTTATTCCACAATTAAGGATGCCAAGATTACAGAGGCTGAATGAGTTTCAGGAGGGTCAACATATCCCAAAAAGGTCCGCGCTATTAACAGATTAAATAATTTATCTGCCACAACCATATTAGTATCCGGGACCTTCTTCGGTTCAGTGTTCTGCGTTAAGTTTAGCTAGCGCTCTTCATTACCGAGTGACCCCACTCCCAAGGATAAAGTAACCGTATTTAAAGGCATTTAAAAACTCAATAAAATATCCTGAAAAAACGAGTTATTTCTCATAATCTTTTGACCCAAACAACTCACTTTTAATCGAGTTATACAAAAATTTATTGTTTGTTTCTTCCGTCTAATGTCACTTTATAACTATGGTTAATCAGACGATGCCACAGTGAAAGTCCTAAATTTTGCCTAACCAAGTTTAATTAGTATGCCTATTTTACGTCCCATCCGAAGAATAGCATTACCAAGGATTCTTTAAAGGAAAATTTGCTTATTAATTATTTTTAATTTAGATTTATTAAAAAATTACGGAAATTCCCCATAAATCAAAATAGTATAATTGATTCTGTATATTAAAGACTCTTTTTTTTTTAAATAGTTTTAATAATAAATTATATGCTTATTCAGGGGTAAGACTCTTTACAATCATTTTATTATTTTTATTAATTTATTCTTGAAATTTACAACTGTATTAGAATAAAACAAGTAAATGGTAGGAGTGATACATATTGGCATGAATAACGACAGGTAGAGAAACTAACCAGTGGTAGTACTCATTTGGAAAGATATTACAGAATTTAAAATATGAACTTTAGTGTCTAAATGTAAAATACGGATAATGAAACAAATAAAATGCAAATCAATTTTTGTGTGAAATTTGATAATTTAAGGTTCTTGATGGATAAATAAAGTAACTCGAAAAAAATATGTTAATTAGCCTTTCTCAATAAAGTAATTAAAATTATTAATAATTTATAAATATTTTAACATTGCAAATTACGAAAAGATACAAGGTTTCAACAATATTTAACTATTGAAAGAAATTTCAAATGGAATAGGCATAAAACATATTCCATTAAACAATTATTTATTGTTTATATAACTTATATTCTGTTTAAGTCCAATCTTCACCGAGTCTGTCAAAAAAATTTAAATAAAACTAAATGCCCATTTATGTCTTTCAAAAAAGACTAATTAAAAAATACTCTTTAAATTTATTTTCTAGGATAGCAATGTAAGCCCTTACGTGATCGTTTCTGCGTATACAGGTCAGATAAACGACATTCTACTGTGTATCCATGCATATACCATTTTTATATACATAAACAAACATATAAATATATTAATTTATTGTTTCATCCCTGCAAACGGGAAGAGCTGATGTAGCGGCTACACGTGTGTAATGAAGTTTGTTACTAGGAAATCCCATATCCCACGGTAATAATTAACTTGTATCAGGAATGTAACGGAAAATCCTGAATAGTGATTATTAAAATTAATGTATTTTAAGTGAGTTTTCATGTCCTCCTTAGTGATCGTGCATATGAAATTATACAACATACAAAACACGTAAAATCCAATACCTAAGTTCCAGAGAAATACAACGGAATTCATATATGCTAATATTGTCCGGGAAACAATTTATGTTTTTAATTTTTTATAATTATTGGTCATTTTTTATGAGTTATAAATATTTTTATTTTTTAAAGAGAAAAGATAGGCCCTCGACCGGGATTTGAACCCGGAACCTTTGTCTCACCGTGACATCGCTCTGCCAATTGAGCTATCCAAGGCACTTCCCGGTCGAGGACAAACCTTCTCTCTTTTTAGATCCTAAAGCCCCAGTGTGCTCCCGCCATTTTTTTTTGCGATGAATACACTAGAACGAAGTTCTTTGAACATTAATTTTAATTTAGGATCTTATTGACTTTCGTCATATTATTATTTATAATTTTTTATAATTATTGGTCATTTTTTATGAGTTATAAATATTTTTATTTTTTAAAGAGAAAAGATATGACGAAAGTCAATAAGATCCTAAATTAAAATTAATGTTCAAAGAACTTCGTTCTAGTGTATTCATCGCAAAAAAAAATGGCGGGAGCACACTGGGGCTTTAGGATCTAAAAAGAGAGAAGGTTTGTCCTCGACCGGGAAGTGCCTTGGATAGCTCAATTGGCAGAGCGATGTCACGGTGAGACAAAGGTTCCGGGTTCAAATCCCGGTCGAGGGCCTATCTTTTCTCTTTAAAAAAAAAAATTTATGTTTTTGTTAAAATACCTCTCCATAATGATTCTGCTACTAGAAAGACTGAATTTTTGCTAAGATTTTGTTTAAGAGTTGAAACCCGACCGGAACGGAGACCAAAGGGCCAGAAATGTCTAAATGGCAGTTTAAGTCAGTGCACTGTTCAACGGCGATTCGAGAGGTTTCAAGAGAGACACTTGAGCCTTGAAGAGAAAGAAAGGCGTGGAAAAATGTCTGCCCTTTTTGACTATGTTCCCCGAGCTTTCGGAAGGAAGAAAATTTCAAAACTACTGTTCGAGAACTGATTGGGAAATTCGAAGTCAGCAAACAACCGTCGATGACCAACTCGAGGCGATTGGGAAGGTGAAAAAGCTTGACAATTGACAGAACCTCTTCCAAGGCCTTCTTTGTCTTCAAGGCTCAAGCCTCCCTCTCGAGACCTCTGGAACCACCGTTGAACAGTGCAATGACTTATACTGCCTTCGTCCCAGACTTCGTTGATATTCCTGGCCGTTTTGACTCGTTCCAGCCGAGTTTGATCTCGTAAAACAAAACAAAAAGCGAATATCGCGCTTTGACATCATAGTAGAAATTGAATAATTTCCGATTAGAAAACTATTACAGAGGTAAACGAGGATTAATAAGTGTTTATCTACATTTATAAAGCCAAAATGTAAAGTTTCCTTTTTTTTAATCGTTTATCAAGTCTGTTCGGTGCTGCTACCTATCCGTGCGGACCGGTAATTATTATATCATTAATAAATAAAGCCGACCATCTGTAATACATTTTGTGGCGAAATATTTTCATATGTGTATGCCTGCCTTACTTCATTTTTTTTATATTTGGCTATGAAGTACTGATATTAACATATTTTTTTGCACCTCAACGTAAGTACTTTAGTGTTATGCTTGGTTATGTTATGTTTCTTTGATGAATTAGTACAACTTCGTTTTCTATGGACCTTTTTTTACTTTTTTATTTAGAACCTACAAATCTGGTCATAAAAAATCCAACAAACCTAAGCAGTTTATTATTTGGAGGGTTTTTAAAAAGTATTTTGACATAAAATCCCGTATTATTTTCCGGACAACCCAATATACGTTTAATATGCGTTCCAGTTAACTGAGATCTATCTTTCCATAAATCTTATTACTTTATTCTGGAGCTGGAGGACTGTCCCAGGGACCTGGAGAGAGGAACCCGGATAAAAGGATTTATACTAGCGCACGTAGAGCATCCGCCGGATTTATGACAGAACAAATATATTTTTAGCACAGCTATCTGGTCTATGGGACCGATATATAATTCAGTTATACCGCCTCTAATATCTGACCGCGCTATCTGCGAGGCAGTATTTCAGGAGGCCTCTTTGCTCCCTATTAGTATGGCCAACACGTCAGGACCCTTTGTGGGTTTATAATCGATATCATTCGTCAATAAATCGAGTTTAAATTATAAGGACGATAACAAAGGCAGCTTCTTCTGTTATGCCATCAACGTTTTTACTTTAAAGTTTATTAAGTGCCAGAGAGAACAATAATAGCATCTGAAGTTTTAACAATAGAACTCTGATAAGCTCAAATAATTTCATATTATTTAACGACTAAAAACAGTGCAATTTTGGGTATATATATCATCCCATAATAACAAGAAAACTAATTAATATCAGCTAATTATTTAATATAAGTAATAATCTGTAATTTCTATAACATTTAGTTTCTTGATTATTGCTCGTCTCCAAGCTACCAATTAATAAAAAAACTCACATACGAGTACATGACTGTTATATAAAACCTATTTGGACTTATGGAGTAGAGCTTTGGGAATCCACTAACCCATCGAATTCTTTCGTATCCAATCCTTACTATGCAAAATTCTTCGTAAAATCTTCAATGCTCCTTACTTTGCTGCGAACATAGTAATCCATAATGAGTTTAATGTCCTATTAGTTACTGGTTTGGCCCGAATCCGATATCAATTTTTTCATGACAAACTTTATTTCCACTTAAACCCACTCTTTTCAAACTTAGCAAACTCTTCAATTCCGGATAAACCTTCGAGGCTTCTGAAAAGATGATTCGTGACCTTATTAGTTGGATTTTATATTTGAGTACTACCGATGAGTAGTTTCTCTTGTCTTTATCCATGCTAATATGCATCATTCCTGTCTTCAAACCCACTAGGAGAGGTATCTATAATGAAGTAATTCAAGATGTATTTGAAAATTATTTTGGCTGAATTAAGAGATGAAATGAAAATAAATTAACCATTCAACACGACAATGACAGATGAGAAAAATTAATCTTGCTTTTATCTTAATTATATTGTTCTAAATAACACTGCTATTTTGTCAAAAAAACGAGACAAAAAAATATCTTGTTACTTTCAGTATATTTTCTCGATTAAATTACTTGTTTCCATAAAATATTTACTACTTATTAAAATATATATATATGTATATGTGTGTGTGTGTGTGTGTGTGTGTGTACATGATACGTAGGAGGCCAGGACCCCCCCAGAGTTGTAGCGTCACGTAGATAGATAGTACATGATAAGTACACTAATAGATATGTGTACATGATACGTTCACTAATAAATCCGCAGAACTAGTTGATTGTATTTCATTACATCTATCATAAAAACAGTATTTATCGGTTTAAATATAGCAAATTTTGCACAAATTTCATTTATAGCACTTAATACAGTAATAAGCAACTATAGTGTTAAAAAACTTGTAAAATTCTAATATTAATCAAATTATAGAAAATGATAATATTTTCTATCAATGCTGGGGATAAATGCTTCTTCCTCGAGTTTTTGTATATTAAATAGATGACAAATGGATACATATATTATTCGTATGAATATAATGTTTATATCCGTATACTGAATTAATTGATTATATAAAAAACAATGCCTAAGACTTATAATATTGGATTAACCCCTGAATGAAGGATGAGTTGAAATAATACGAACAAAGAATAATTAAGGACACTTCTTCACCTATTTTTCCCAAATCATTTAAACTGAAAATTAGACAGAAAGCAAAAACATACAGATAAATACTTTTAAAAAAAATACTCTTCACATACTGTATAGTCAAAAAGGCTTACGAAAAATTCGACTTTTCTAATCAAGTATAAAACGACTGATAAGTGTAGAATTCTGTTATGGGACCGATAACATATTGACTTATATCTACCAACACATAAGGATTATTAACCGAATACTTAATGACAATTTTAAGGACTTAATCAAAAGACTGTTAAGAGATAATTCTATTGATAAAATATCTATCAAGAGGGGACTAAAAAGGTAGAGGATGTGAGATCTATTTCCTTAACTAACCGTGTTGAGTAGAATCAAGCAAGGGAAAATGTGCAGCTGGGCTGTTCCCATGACTGCCATTTTATTGTGAGATTTAAATGATTCTTTCTTTCTGCATAGTATATAAGTTTCAAACGAAATTACATATATATAATTCATTTGTAATATTCAAAGACATATATAATTGCCAACGCACAAGTATAAAATTTAATTAAAAAAGGGTGAAATTTGCAAGAAATAAAAAAAAAAATCTGCATTGGACTTTTTCAAAATGAATTAAAAAAAGAAAAGTAATTCAATTTATAATTAGACATAAAGTAAGTGTGCGGTGAGGCACAATTTTTAGTGCACTGAGTTGCTGTGCTTAAGTTCCTGCTTACGAATCCAGCTTTGGCAGATAAAGTATTTAATCCGTCAACAGCCACGGATGGACCATGTGGAATCTATCCTGGGCCTCATCCAGCCTCTATGTAGAGAGTACGTCCGTCGTCCTGGAAACATTACAGTATCTATCATGTACCGAACTAAAGGCCCTTTATATAAAAAAAAGGCATTATGTAAAATATCTATAGGCTTAAAGGACCCGATTATCCCTAAATACCAACAAATCATGCGCACAACGACCATTAAGCTGATATAACTCTCTTTCACCAGGGCACAATATCCCACAGCAATAAATTGCTAAGGATCGATAATGGTGATGAGGTATCTAACAGATGCTGGAAGCGGCAACATAAGCAACATAAACACTATAACTTACCTCATTTTCGGCGCTAGTTGAATTAACACACACACACACACACACACACACACACACACACACACACACACACACACACACACACACACACACACACACACACACACACACACACACACACACACACACACACACGCACGTCAGCGATAAGGAAACTTTCACGTCTCTGTATCATTCAGTTTTCAATAATCTTTCGGTAAAAATCGATTAAGAGTAAAATAGACAAGAAAAGATTAAATATAAAGAATGAAGTAATTATTATTTTAGTTCCTTCGTTTTTGTCAAGTATTTTATTTTTAAAAGGTATAAATATTCATACAATTTGACATGATACATAATTAATGTATTACAGGAATGAACTTTTTTTTTAATACACAAACTAATTATAAAATATATTTAGGTATCTATTCATCTCCAAACTCAACTTATCTGTAAATAGAAAAACTCTCTAAGCTCTAGGTCTCCGGGTTGAAGACTTATTAAGGCAGATAATTTATTTATTTCCTTCCAGCCCTAAATCCAATCTATAGTATATGGAGATCCTTAGGACTGATCAACCCTCTATAAAGTGGGTACCTACTGTTAATTGGAGAAAACAAGCAGTTGAGTCCCTGGACAAACGTTCTCCTAGAAACACTTCAGTCTCTACCATGTACTGAATCCAATACCCCTCATGGATAGTAGTGTTATTTTTTCTTTTTATAATTTCAGAAGAGTATTACGAAATAAGTATAAAACTAAGTAGACATTATTTTATCCCTAATTAATGAATGATAATAAAATTGCCGATTACAGTTATTTTTCTCCTCTTATTCTTTTTTAATTTTCTCTTTTAAGTTCCACTTCTTAATTAAAGCGTTAAAGAAATCATCCCTCTCCCTCTCGAATTCACATATTACTCAGGAAACGTTAACTTTGATACACGACAGGGATATCTACGAAGGAAACCAAGAAATCACAAATCCAAGAAATCAGTAAAGTATAGTATTTTCATTGGTCTATGAAAATTATGCAATTGAAGTGGCCAAAAATTGATTTAAAAAATTTCGTTACATACAAGCGAAGCTGATAATAGGATATTAAAAACCGATAACCAAATTCCTATAATATTAATAATAATTAATCCTATTATTTATTTTTTGTTTACATGATGCTTATTCAAGAGAAGCCTATTGGAAATACTGGCATTTTTTAGTCTTTAATTTCACCTCGCAATTATACTACACTATTTACATTCGTACAAAAAAGAAATTCAAAGTAGTTGCTAGAAGAAAATGGGAAATTGTGTATCCTCAAATTATATATGAAAATAAAATCACATTTTTTATTGATAGGACTTTTTTCTTTTCAATTTTCAAAAATTTCATATTTCAATATAATTTTCATAATGAGATATCATCACTGTCCCTAGCAAATACACTAAGTGTTCATAAATCATAACCATCACAGCCGGATTTGAACCCGGATTTCAGCATAGCAACTCAGCACTCTAAACACTGAGCTGCCCAGCTGATACTTAATAATAAGCAATTATAAAAAATAGTTAAGATATTAAAATTACATTAATAATAACTAACCTAATTATTGTAGCATATTCTTAGCGAAATCGAAATGTTTATTCAATCATGGAATCTAAAGCAGAATAGCAATGCCGATATTTCAGAGTCTTTAATAACCTCTCACGATTGTGCCAAAAGATTAGCGCTACGAAGAAGAAGGATACTTAGAAGAACTGACTTCAATTAGGGACTAGAAAGGAAGGACTAATGGGAGAAGAGCTTTGGAAGAGATTTATGAAATAAGAGAAAGAAATGGCCTGATGAAGTCACCTGATGAGGGAGACTCCTCATCATTAAGCCTTCATCGGGGAGGCAATATTGACAGCGGCTTGCTCAATCTCTGTCCAGTTGGGGCTCGGCCAAATCCATTATTGAGTACAACCCTGCCCGTCGGGCGAATTTTATTGAATACACCAGGCGTCAGATATCTTCACAATACAATATTAAATGTTGAGAATAGAAAAAGTTTAACAAATAGCAAAACTAGAGCGAAATAACAAATGTCATGTGGAAGGGATCACAGAACAACCCTTGTACGTTAATTCAGAACATGTTCTGTTCAAATAGAGAATTGATAACAGTTTGCAAATTTATATCATTGGCATTTCCAAAGTAAGTTGATACTTTGAACTAAAGAGAAAACATCGTCATATTTGCAAAAATTACCAGTAATTAATTATTATAAATTTCTATTCTTAAATCAGATTGATTGGTTTGTTTGTTCAATTAACGTCACTTAATGGTGCTATGGCTTATCGGACGATGCTACATTGGGTATCTTAAACTTTGTCTATCCAGATTTAATTAGTATAGGGATCTTTAACGAGTAACTGACATCGTTCAGTCTCGGGACCCCCGTTTAATGTACCTTCCGAAAGACGGTATAACCAACGATTTTTTTATTCCCTTTAAAAAATTCAATGGCTACCTGCCGGTATACGAACCCACAATCTTGATAAGTTATTATCCTAACCACTAAACCATAGGTCGCCCCTACGTAAACGATACAACGTTGTTGGTGGCATTTTCGATAAAATCCATATGCTGTATTACGTACAAAAAATATAAAAATGTATATTAATAATGTTGGATAGAATTTGCATGGGGGTGCAGTCAAATATAACACAAAATAAGCAGAACTTTTTTCGTGTTATCTTTGACTGCACCCCCTGACCAATTCCATCCATCATTAGAATTATCCAGTAAACTATTTTCCACTCAAACATATATTAATAACATATCGACGTATATGTATAACGTTTTTTCTTCTTTTAGTTCTTGAGATTGAGTCTATACTCGATAAAATATCTTTTGGTGACGCTTAGAGATTATATTGTTCTTAAAGGCAAGTCACAACAGTGAAAAAAACAGGCAGTTAGTGGATTATACTCTCAATTAATCAAATGAATTGAAGATATGATTAATACATAAATTGCACTTATTTAGTTAGCATCCAAGAAAAATAGATACCAATATAGGTATTGATTTAATATTGTAATTAACCACCAGTGAGCAATTCATCAGGCTAACTAGGGTAATTATATGAAGATAGATGAGGCACTCTCAGTACAACCAAACTGGTCCACCAACGTCTCACTTAAACGGAATATGATTTGAGAATTATTTTATGGGAGGGGGTAGTCGAATAACTTGCATTGAAGGTCTAGAATCAACAGCTATATATTGACATTGGTGGACCAACTTGTTCGTATCAAGTGTATATCATCTGTCGTCAAATATTTACTCTTATGGGCGTGTGGTATTGCTTCCCTAGTGGCGTCCCTAATACTTTTACCTGAGTATATAAATATTTGTAATACTGTATTTGTATTATTTTATCTCCTAAGAAACCATTCCATAAATTCTTTCGGTCACTACTAAAATGGTAAAGTAATTGAAAAAATTATCTATACATATTATAAAACTAATCCCTCGGCGTTTGTTCGCGGTAAACTCAATAACTACTGCACTTATTTTCGTGCGGTTATCACCAATAGATTGAGTGATGAACCAGGAAGGTTAGGTATATAATTTGTGTCATGGGTCGAGGTTTTGTGTAAATGGGTTGTAATATACCTAATGATAATTATCGGAAATATTGGAAAAAGTATAGCCGCTTGGGAGGTTTCATTGAAGACACTGCCTAATGCCTTTGTCATATAACTGAACAATACATGGTGCAATATTCCTCTTTTATATTTAATGTTAGAATACGCAATTCATTCCTCGAAAGAATGCTGTAGTGGACTTCAAATCAATTAAAAGTTAATAAGAAGATAAAAATTGTTTTGATTTTAAATAAATCAAAAACAGCCTCCAATGCAGTTGTGTAAATACTAACGTTATGACAATAGACTCCATTGCTTATGTCAATTTATAATAATATAACCAAGAATGGTACTATTTTTTATACAAAAATGTATTTAATATCGTATATAAGGCAATATTTTATCAATTTAAAATCAATCAGTCCTCATACAAGACTGAAAAGACAAGAAACCGCTCGACGTTTCAGGCTACTTTAATACTTACTAGACAAACGCTCTAAGCTCCCAATTAACTACAAAAGACTCATCTACATGACCATCATATGACCTATTTGGACTTACGGAGTATAGCTATGGGGCTCCACTAAGCCATCGAATTCCTCTCGTATCCAATCCCTACAATCCAAAATCCTTCGTAAAATCCTCAATGCTCCTTATTTTGTTAAGAATAAAGTCATCCATAACGACCTTAATGTCCCTTTTGTTGCTGATTTGGCCCGAACCCGGTATCTATCCTTTCATAGCAAACTTCATTCCCACTCAAACCCTCTAGTTTCAAACCTAGCTTCCTCTTCAATTCCCGATAATCCTCCGAGGCGTCTGAAAAGAAGATGGCCACGTGACCTTCTTATTTGAACTTTGATTTGAGTACTACCAGTGGGTAGTTTCTCTACTTGTCATTCTCATGTCATTATATAACACGCATTCTATTTACTTGTTGTATAATTGTAATACAGTTGTAAATATCAATAAATAAATTTAAAAAAAAAAAAATCAATCAGGTACAGGGAAAAAAAATTCCTAATCAGAATAAATATTATTCAATGTCAATCAAATTGAGTAACAGACATTGATTCCTATCTATTCCTTCCCCCTTCCTTTATACATACATAAATGCATACATATATATATATATATATATATATATATATATATATATATATATATACACAAATTAAATTAGGGCAGACATTACTTCTGTGTGGAGGTTCATATAAAGCCGGATTTGAATCCGAAACATTCGCCAAAGCAACTTACTGAGCTACCCCGCTCCCTACAAGAAACAAAAGAAATTCTGCTACTTGTAGGTTCTAGAGCTTCAGTCATGTGTGAAAATTCTGTGCCTTTTCTTTAACTTTTTGTACAGTTCACTAGAATTTTATATGTTAGTTTTAGGGTCCTAGTTTTACTATAAGGAATTATTCTACTTTGTACTTCTTGCAAGTAACTTTGAATCGTGTAAATCCCGCAGAGATCGGCCTTGGAGTATCGAGACAATGGACCAAGTTGTTAAGAGAGAGAACGCTCAGTTTTACGATCTCGCCTGACCAACTCAGCCGCAAATTACCTGCCCGGTCTTATCTCCCATACTCTGTTTTTACTGTCGTACTTCTGTCATTACTTGGGTTGTTTCGTCGCTAAATGTTACCTAGAACTAGCGAAATTCATGTTAACTTTACAAGTAACATCTAAGGAATCACTAAAATTTTAATATGAGCTGGTTTATAGTGGTTTCGGGACATTTCAAGACATTTTAAAGAACATCAATTGAAGATGTTTAACAAACAGATTATATACAGCTGATAGCTAAAAAGTTAATCATGTAAAAAATAATTAATATCATGATGACATTTATTAATCACCACTATTTTAATTATTGGATCGTTCCATACGAAATGTCCGTTTACAAAGGAGAGGTTATTTAGTTAAAGAATTTTACGAAATCAAAATATTTACCATCATTTTCTATACGTTTTTCCCAATGTGTTATCATATTTTCAATTTTAGAACTAAAAAATTCACGGTTTTATGATGAAATAAAGTCTGAACAGATGGAAATCTGTTGGAGATAAGTCTGGCGAATAAGTTGAGTGTGAGAGGACTTTGTAACCCAGCTTCTTTAATTTATTCACTGTCTGTCGTGAAACATGAAATCTGGGGACATCGTGTTATCAAATTTTGATTCCCATAACTGAAAAATTCAGAGTTTTGGGATGAAATAAAGCTTGAAAATACGTTTTTGACTTGAAAATCGTTTTGAAAACTTTAAACCTCAAAGAAGTTGCCCAAATTTCTGAACAATTGAAATCTGTTGGAGATAAATCTCGCGAATAAGGTGGGTGTGGAAGGACTGTAACTCAGTTCGTTTAGTTTCTTCAATGTCTGTCGTGAAACTAAAATCTGTCGATGTCGTGTAACAATATAGGTCCCTTCAGATAACCAATGCAGGTTGTTTTTGGATATTTTTTATGCATATTGCAATATCCCTGCAGTACGTTGTGGGTGTAATGATGCCATCTCTGGGTACAAATGAGAAACCTACAGAAACAAATGAGAAACAGTGTCCACAACTGTTAATTAAACCAACGAAGAATGCACTGTTCGTTAGAACACCCTTCCCCAAACGCGGTAGAAATGTTTCTTGCTGCTTGGAATGCCGACCAACTTAAAACTCATAAAAAATAATTACACTAAAATTGCGTGTTCACATGGTTATATTTAATGACATACTAAACAATGTTCGTTCAATTGTAGTGATAGGAAATATTATCAAAAATGAGAGGATTAATAACAGCTCATTACAATCTATAAACATAAATATAGTAAACAACAGAAGTCCACTAATTCCATTTTAAATTTTAGAAATAATATTTTCAGGACAAACTTTATTCTCACTCAAACCTACTAGTTTCAAACCTAACAAACTCTTTAATTCCTGATAATCCTTCGAAACTTCAGAAAATAAGATGGTCACGTAACGTTCTATATTGAATTTGTTATTCGAGTACTACCTGTGGATAGTTTCTCTATTTGTCTTCATCTCATGAAATTATATATCTTCCATTCTATTTATTTGATGTATTATTATTATTATTATACAGTTCTAAATTTTAAAATTAAATAAAAAGAAATTAAAACAAACGAATGAAGCAACCCAATAGTTGACAACAAGGTTATCTGGATGAACTATAAGGTAATAATAAACGGTATCCATAATATCCATGGAATTTCATAAGAAACGCCCCAATAATAATAATTTGTAAACTATACTAATTTATGTTTATATTTTACAGATCAACATCAAGGGGACATAGCAGTCCCGAAGGAAGAGGAGATGGACAAGATCAGGAAAGAAGTATTCCTCGAAGGACTCCAAGTGGAAGAAGAAGGACTCTCTCCAGTGCAGAGGAAGCGACTCTTAAGACCGAGACCGAAGTAAGTCCTGGAATATTCCAAGTAAAATGGCGGTTATCATTACGATTCAGGACATAGCGTAAGAAGTTGAGTGGTACAACTAAACGCCTGGAAAGGCTCTCTGATGAGTTAACGAACTTCTGCACTGGCTCCTAACTTGATCAAGCTCGGTATAATGTGATTAGGGCAGCCACCGACCCAATTGGTTCCTATTCTTTTTTCTTTTCTTTTTTTTTTTGCAGCACCGACTCCTCCAACAGAACACAATTAAGAAAGTGCTTCAGCATCCTAAGTTGAAAGTTTTTTATATATCCCAAACTGTTTGGCCTTTTTTTCCAAACTTCATTGGCTTTCATAAGATACGTGAACATGAATGCGGATTATAAATGATCCATTGCTTAAAAGAAAATAATAAATCAATTCCCTGCTATAAAAATAAAAGCTTCGACATATGTGTAGCGTCTTTTTAAGAGATCACAGAAGCATAAATTTGCAATTATAACATAATGAATAAACATGTTCCATCTCAAATTATAAATAACCATTCTATATATTTTATTCATCAATCCTAAAAAATGGAAACAAGGCATCCCAGGAGCCTTAAATTTTTTTTTTAAGCCAGCGTCATAAGTTAACAATGTTGAGCGAAGTTAGCATTTGTTTCTTTTATCTTCTTTTGATTATTATACTTAATGATTTGCTGATTCGCAGACTTTTCTTTTCTTTTCTTAGACTTACAGGTTTTTAAAAATATAATATTAATAATTAAGATAATAAAAATATATTAAAAATTAGGACGATCTATCATAACAACTTATTAAGATCGCGGGTTCTTAGCCCGGCAGGTAGTCTTAGGATATTTTAAAGGGAGTAAAAAATCCTTAGTAATGCAGTCCTTCGGAAGGAACGTCAAGCGGAGGTCGCGAGCCTTTATAAATGTCTGGTACTCGTTAAAAATCCCTATCCTAATAAAACCTGGGTACGCAAATTATAGAGCTCCCACATAGCATCGTCCGATTAGCCATATCAGCATGAATTGACGTTAAAAAAACAAACAAAGATATTAAAAATAAACTTAAATAAATAAATAAATGAATAAAATCACTTAAAAGTATGTTGAAAAAAAAAAAAAGAAGCCGGCGCTTGACTTCTACAGTTCCCGCAAAACGCCTAGGCACTTCAGTGATGCTTTTCTCTTAAAAACGTTATTTAAGTAACAAGCTACTAACATTGTTCCTGAAAAAACTTAGGCTGTAATTGGTTTTCTTCTGTTTATTCAGTTACATGGGTTATTCATAAAGCATTATGTAACCAGTGAGACTGATTTTATATGGAAAGTCTCAGATATAAATTAATTTGTTTAACATTTCTGGGTATTTTAGAAACGTAAGAGGTTTATTATTGCATACATAATTTTAAAAAATAGAGGAAGCATGGCTTCAGAAAGCTCATCAGGCAACAAGAGAAAATTAAATAATAAAAATTTAAGTCGATTTTTTTTTTTTTGTATTAAATTAAATAACTAACAAAAACAAATAAGAGCGAATGAAGTAAAAGAAAATATGTATTATGTTTCAGTTCTTGGTCACACTATTAATTTATATTTCATTCATCAAATGTTATTTAATCAATAATAATAATACAAGGCTTACCGAACCCGAAGTTTCGATGCCTCCAATTTCTACATGCTGCTTTGCAAATTTCTATCCTAAGATTACTACTACAACCTGATCTGTAAGATCAGCTTTAACGCAATCCTCCCACCTACGCCTCGTTTACACCTCGATGTTTACCAGTCGACTCAGCAGACTTTTTTTAGGAATTCGTCAGTCACTAAGCCCAATTTTCCAAGCACATCTTAATCTTCACTTCGAACATACCAACCAGACGTGTACTCTGCAAATCCGTGCTGTTTAACTCCCTGTGTTGTGGTTCGTTTATGCATTAAATATTCTATGCAATACCTTAAGACATCTTTCATCCTTCAAAGGAAGTGGACACATTTCCTACCCATATAGAACTGATGGAAGGATAATAGTTTTATTAACTCTATTGGTTAAGTTTCAAGAAAAAAGACGCGAGGTATGTAATATCGAGACGGAAAAATAAAGTAACAGATATAACCCAGCTTTTATTTCCCATTCAAACAATTTTTTCTAGTTATCTAAGTGTTCTTCCTATAGCAATCATTTTCCCTCACTTGGACTGTTGCTGTGCAGTGTACGTACAGTGGTGTCTCAGGAGATCTCGAGACAATACTAAAACGATTGATCAATGGCTTTGTACGTTCCATCTTTGTGCCCCTAGAGACTCCTCTGTCACCTGTTTTTACGAAGAGTTGAAGTGGCTATACCCTTCCTATGTCTTCAGTAGTTCCTCGAACCGTTCACTATCAAGTTATCCAATTCCGCCGTCCATCATACATCATCCGATCTCCTGCAATTAAACACCTAGGTCCACTCACGTAAGACCCGTTTCGGCTGTCATGTCGATATACAGCATCCCACCGAACTAGGTCTTTCCTTATCCGATCCTCGTCCCTGTGGAGCTTCAAATCCCGTTTATTTAGTCACATTATATCCTTACCATTGCGAAAAATTCGGAAATATTATTTCAGTTTAATGATTGCAACTTAATAATTATTGAATGAATGATGTGTTTTAATATATTTTGTTTTTAATGTCGCAGTTCACAATCGTTGTCGCATGCAGGAACTTGTCCCAGAATAAATAAAAACTTTATTATTATTACTAATATTTTTGAAATAACTCAAAAATTACCGCCGTTTCTGTTACTATCTATAATTAGACTTATCTGAATTTGCTTCAAGCCTTTTTTTTATTAGCAGCATAATAAACAAGTCATACTACCAGCATTGAGTGATGAACAATAAAAATGTAAACGATTGGATGTAAGTTTATTCCATTAGAATTTTCTAATATAAAAAACCTGGCACAGCAATAAAAATTAATTTCAATTTTTATACCCATCCATTCCGTTTTTTCCATTTTAATTAAAAAACAGTGGTGTATCTTGGGTAACAGCTTAAACAATTCAGGAACAGCGGCTTTACGATTCGCCAATTTTTAAAAATATTTATAATTCAACTAAAAACAGGATTTCTCAGCGGATAGAGAGCTGATGTTCCAGGGTCAAATCCAGCTGTGGTAGTTAAATTAATTCCTATGTTAACGGATAGACCCTTTGAAAGCTTCAGACTTGGGTCTCTATAAGGCCGCGTATCCACTATGTTCGCGAATCAATGCCCCTCCGCGCTCCGAGCTCCCTCTTAATGGAGATGTGATTAGTGAGCACGACAGAACAGGAAGTGATCCGCAACGTTCTGGCGGATCTTGATGGAACATTCCGTCCGAGTTAGCGCCAGTCAATATTTTAATTATTTATTTGGCAAAAGACTACAGAACTCCATCTCGTTTTTTTTCTAGCTAAATTGTATGAAGAGAGAGACAAACGCAAGTTAATGTTGGAACTAAGATCACAAGAATTGAGTGGGCACTACAAAAATCTAACGCAAATGTCTTCCTCCAACTTCAAAAACCTTTTAAAGTTGGTGACAATGTCCATTAAAGATTTCCGAATAATTGGAAAATATACGACATACGGATAAAGTTTAAAATTTTCTTAAATAAAGTAAAATGATAAATGCAGATCAGTACTATTTCATATTGGCATTTATTGCAACTGTAAAATTAGACTAGGTAAATTTTTTAAAACGGAAGGGTGTGGCTCATTATGTAAAGCGTTGAGTTGCCGTTGTCTCACCCAGCCACTATAAAATGGTTACTCTTAATTGCGGAAAAAACTCAATGGTTGAGCGTGATTTCGGGAAAATCACCTTCCTGTACCTACAACCGTTGCCCCAGAAACATTAAATCCTATACCATATATTTAATCCAAAACCCTACATGGGTTGTGGTGGTACATATTAGTTTTTTTGTAAAAATTAAATAATTTTCAAGTTTTGAGCAATAAATGAAAGACGAGATAATAACAAAAGCAGATAGAATCCGAAGGCAGCTTTTGTAAAAAGCAGGTACCTTTACCTGCTGTATACAAACTTACCTCCTCGCATTACCACAGCACCCAAACCCGTAATATCAATTACATAAAATATAAATACGATTAATTATTATTAAAAAATTTAAATAACAAAAGAAAAGTGTGAACTTTTGATGGGTAAACTATTTACTTATATGAAATAAATAAATTAGAAATAAATAATAGCTTAAAAAAAAACACGCAGTGATAGGAAACAAAACTAAAATGTAGAAAATAATTTTAATTTGATAGGATTTTATCAACAATTTCCAATATTATGGAATCCTAAGAATGTAAATTATAAGAATAAAAATTGTAAGATTATTGGAAGGAAACTTGGTTTGCGATGAAAATACCTACTGATAAAATAAAATAAAATTATAATTATAATTTTACTGTCAGGATATCGGAAAAGTAAAAACTAGAAAATAATTTTTAATAATTTTAAAATAAGAATAAAGTGATGAACGAAAAAATCAATTTAATGGTAAAAAACAAGCGTGTGATGCTTTTTAAGAAATTTTCATAGTGACTATACCTTTAGCAATATCAGGCAATAAAATATTTTCAGCTACTAACATCAAGCACCCCAAGCTGTTTTACGATAAAATGAATTTAATTCTTATTTTTAAACTTATTAAAAATTAGTTTCTACTTTTTTGTTTTCCGATACCCTGACAGTAAAATTATCATTTTATTTTTACATACATCATCAGGTATTTTTATCGCAAATCCAATTTCCTTCCAAGTATCTTATTTCATATTTTTATTATTACAGATTACACCCTTCCATAATTTACATCCAGGTTTCATAATATTTTTTTATAACATCGTATTAGAAGTAGATTTTATATTTATATAAAAAAAAAATTATCAGCCCCCCCAGTGTTCATGTTCATGTTACAAGAACCGTCCACACTAGCCTAAACCCATCCACGAACCTACCGCGCTCCCCTTTGAATTCGGGCAAAAACAGACAGCCGGTGGAGCGCGGCTTAACGTCGACGATCTGCTACACGCTCCGCATCCGGTGGTGATTAACGCGGAGCACCGTTGATTCGCGAACATAGTGGATACGCGGCCTAATGTGGGTACCCTTAAATGGGAAAAAACCCGACGGTTGAGCGTGATATTCAGAAAAATCACGTCCCTGCACAATCATTGTCCTAGAACCTGTACAGTCCTTTCATGAGTTACAGTAGTAAAGGTTTTTTTTTTAATTCAACTGATCGAGCATAACAAAAGACTAAATAGGACGTCGGTCCTCGATCCGTTGCAAGGCAACGTTGATAAAATATTACATCACTATAAAATATAAAGTAGATATAATATATAAAATATGATATCACTTTTTTATATATTTTATACAGATATGTATACGTACATATGTATGTATATAAACACCCTAAACGTCCCAAAAGAAATTAGTTGAACTGATCCTTCAGAAAGTTGTCTACCGGAAAACTAGAGAGGAGGGACGAAAGCAGTTCCAAGAGACGATAGTCATTAGCTAAGGCAATTGGCAAGATAATTATCGCTGTTAGCAACGCGGCAGGATCAAAAAGGATACAGGCAACGGGATCCTTCCATAATTATTTTTATTTGAGCTCACTAAATTCCCTCTTAGTCAATTGAACTTAAACGATATAACAATCTATGATCGTTTGGTTTTCTCTATTTTCATCTCCCTAGGTCAATAAATTTAAATTTCAAAGATACATCAACATCATTAAGTCTTTAAACTCTAATATCTGCATCTAACAGGCAAGGGGATTGGTGAATCAGCACCAAAGGGCTGGTCATAGAGCTATGAATGGTTTGTATCTAGGAAAACATGTTTCCAGTAACGTGAGTTGGGGTGACCCTCCTCCAGAATGTTTACTGTTCTATCATAACTTCATATTCATTTTATCAGTAACACATTTCAACTCATTTTATCATTCACCAATAACATGACATTCATTACATTTTGTAATAAAACAATTTCTCATGCAATTTTACTACTTTTTTATTACTTTCATTGATTTAATTTCACTTTTCGTTATTTCTCATCAATTAATTTATAGTTTAGCCATTTGTTCCGTGTATTTCATTCTGATCATTCCTATCACTTCCGTTTATATAACCTGCTATATTTTCAATGATACCACAGAATAGATTTTATTCTGTTCTCAGCCATGCTAATGCCCTAAAAATTGGAAACGGCACAAATTTAATGAGATTTGCTTATTTTGTTTAAAATTTATTGATAGCACCCATCGACCATTTTTAGCATTTCTCAATTTGAAATATGCTAACTTGCTAACGTCAATAAGAACGAATCATAACAGCACGTTTTTTTTTTCTTTTTAAAATAACTCCTTTAATATCACCAATCATAAGACTTCGGACAAATGCTAAGGTAATCACAGGAGATTCTGCATTCCTCAGCTACATCTCAGAAACTCATCCTCAGCATCCCTCCCCTCGGGGAAAATATTAAATCGATGGCCCCCCTCCGATTCAGAGGCTATTAAACAGAAGATAAGAAGTTTTAATTGATGGCCAACTTCCGGGTCATTATCTGAACGGTCCAAGGAAGGCCGTCCCGTGTAAAGGCGGCCATTGGCGGCTAGATAAAGCCTAATTCGAGAATATCAGATCTAGGTGGCGCTGGGATGATTCCATTAGTTCTAAGGATCCTTCGAAATGGGAATACATTTGAAACAATTGCACCTCCTAATGCACTTGCAGCGTATCAACTCTTTAAAGTTACACTTTCAGTTTAAAAGATCGCTCCATATATAAAAAAATATTAAAAACGTTGAATTGCGAATAAATTTAAAGTCACTTTATGCTGCCATGGCTAATCGGATGGAGTGGAAGTCCTATATCTTTTCTATACAGGTATAATCAAGGTAGGGATGTTTAAAGAGTACCAGTGACACCCCAAGTCCATTTTATTCCCCTTCTGAAGAACGGCATAACCAAGGATTTAAAAAAAAAAAACACCTACCCGAATTCCCGAACTTGAGCATAGCGATTATCATGCTAACCATTACAATCTACACCCAGGGAGTCCCCTGATACGTGTTATGCAGTCTTTTGTTGCGTATATTAACGTCGAAATGAATAACAATCTAAGAACCATTCAAAATAATAAGAAAAAACCTGTACAAGGTATTGGGCTCAGTACACAGTTAGTAATGGTTTTTAAGCCAACTGTTATGCAGGGAGGTTATTTAGTCGAGATCACGTTCGTGATGTGGTTCGCCCAAGGAGGGACCACAGATCCACAGGATCCAGCTAGTACTGCAGATAATATAATTTATCTCACACAGCCCGGTTTGAACCTAAGGTGTTCAGCTCAACAACTCAGCGTTTTACACATTGAGGTAACCCTGTCTCTTATTGAATAAAAACGTATTTTTTTAATGGTGTTATCTGATTTTAATTATTTATTTTATTTATTATTTTATTTTATTATTTTGTTAGCAGAAGCCTCAGTTATTCAAATGTAAAGTATCATAAAATTAAAAATGTGAATAACAAAAAATTATTTTTTTAAATTTGACTATATTTAATTATATTTATTTTTGTATTTATTTATTTATAGATAAGTTTATTTAGATGGTCTAATCGACGGTGTTTTAGGAGAAAATTTCAATAATTTGATGGATTGAAAGGCTTGCGATACTCCAAATGGAATAACGACATAGAACAGGTGAAAAACTTTGGAGTCAAGGTTTCTTCATTCTTTACGAACAAGTAACGACTTGTGCTATCGTAAACACATATAAGCAGTTATTCTACTTTATTTTCATTAATAATATATTAAATGAAAACATATTTTAATTTTATTTTATCTACGTGGCATTGAAGAAGCAATAATATAAACTAAGGTGGGGGGAGATAAGAAATTGCAAAATATCTTGTTCAATTACGTCATAAATAACAATAAAAGAAATTATTTATGATAGAATACTGTCAGATTGAGATTACAGGACCTTGAACGAAGTATGATGGACTATTTTCAAATTTTGAAAATCGAATTATTAACTAAATATCATAGAATTAAATTATTTTACTTAATTTTAAAAAATATTTAATAATTTTTATATATCCTAAACTAAAAATAATGAGCTATGTGAGGACAGAATGTATTAATTAAAATGCATACAGAGCACACTGACAGCATAAATATTCTAAGAATAAATGGATTTAATAAAAAAATTCAACTTAAGTCGAATTATGAAAAATTCCACTAAAATTTTTAACTCAGGGACGAAATTATGAACACCTTTATATTTTTATCTGGAAAGTAAAACAAAACAAAAGAGAGATGAATAAAATTTTCCTAGAAATTAAAACAAAACAAAAGCGTTGCAATTCGTTACACAAAGAGTTATTTTTTTTCTAAATAGTAAAATATGTAAGAAATAAAATTAAAAAAACAGGGGGAAATGGTTGTTTTGTTTTTTAATCCCCTTCGTATGCAGTTGTCGTCCATTATTATGAGTTGGTTCAACCATCTCTTTCCTATCTTTCCTCCCCCATAAAAAATATTCATGATCAAAGACAGAAGAACGAGGACAAAATATAACATCAAAAAGGAACTAAGCTATGTTAGAACAGGCGATCGGTAGAAATGTGAAAATTCTCGTTATTTGTGGGCATTGATGGTTTTCCAATAACTGCCTGCTGAAAATTATACCCCTCATTCTATTTAGAATTTAGAACTTCCCTCCTTTATCTCGTTTGAATATTCTCTCTTTTTTTTTTTTTATATTCTTGTTTCCACTTCAATAGAAGTTGAACCAAGAAGAAAAAGTAAAGACAACAGTATCCAATATCAGTGATCAGTCTGAAAAGTTTAGCAAGTGGTTAAGTCGAATTTTGTAAAGTCAGTCCTTGGCGTGAAGTGAATCATTTCCTATGTTGCTACTCATATGAAGCCAAAGAATGAGAAACTGACACGAATCCACTTTCCTCAATACAATCAACTCATTTTGAAAAAACGTGGCTTATCCACTAGGGCTGCAGATCTATCAGCAGTTCGGTCAAGAACTGAGGACGTTTCTGTCTAAAGAAATAAATTAATAAATATGAGAAATACAATATCATTAGTGAATTAATTATAATAGTTCACCAACACAATATTATAAAAAGAACCTTCAACTTCTGTCACTTTTTTTACCTTATAATGCAGATTTTCTTCAAATATTCATATTAATTTAAAACTCGAATAACTATTTGTGTTATTTAATTATCTTTATTTTATTTATTTAATTCGACAATTTAGAAAACGACCTTTTTTTCCAAATCGGAGACGGGGCTGTGGAAGTATGATGAGGAGTTACCATTGGTTGCCACCTTATACTTGATATAGTTATTCTTATATCAATAAATGGTGTAACAATTCCGTCCTCACTAGTGCCGAATTTATTCATAGTCTTACAATTTTTAGCGTTATAATGCTATAAGCTATTTTAATATAATTATAGCCATTGTCAGGGCAAAGGGTGAGAGAAGCGAGCTAAGTAGTGGGGAAAAGACTTGGCTTTCCCATGAGCGGCCTGCTCGAGGATACTTCTGCGCAGGTTGCTTTCTTCATTGTCAGACTATATGTATCTTTTCATGGAGAAAGAGCTTCCATGATTAATCTTTGATTTATAAACTATTATGTAAATAAAGTAAGATGTTATTTCTTTTTTTCCGAAAAGTAAACTCATAATAATAACTCAGTTTGGCTTATTTGTGTAGGATTCTTTGACGCACCCCGACCATTTTCTCCATTACTAGTTGTTATTATTATATACATGCATTATTATTATTATTTATTCAATTACGTTTTCAAAAAACCTAACCTTCCAACCTCTTTTTCAGGACGACGGCCAAGCCAGGAACCAGGAAGAGACGAGCTGCTACCGCGAGAAAGGACAGAGTCTGGGAGTATGGTGTCATTCCTTACGAGATCGACGGCAACTTTTCCGGTGCTCACAAAGCGCTTTTCAAACAGGCCATGCGCCATTGGGAAAACTTCACTTGTGTCAAGTTTGTCGAGAGAATACCTGCGGAACATCCTAACTTTATCGTATTCACAGAACGACCTTGTGGGTAGGTATTAATTAATATATAAAACTTCAAGAAAGTAAAAATAATATATCGTTCATGATTATTGTACTCCCCTAAGCTATCTACGATTTATTCCTCACCAATCCTTACAATCCAAAATTCTATGTAAAATCCCCAATACTCCAAGCTTTGTTACGAATAAAATAGTCCAAAATGAGCCTAATGTTCTAATTTTTGTTTATTTGACTAAACCTGATAAGAATCCTTTCATAACAAACTCTCCCACTCAAACCGACTAGTGTTAAGTCTAGAAACTCATCATAATCATATAGCTATCTCGATAGAGAGATACCATGTATCATTATTAATATTAATATGTTATTTTCAAAAATTAATAAAAGCCAAGGGGTTAAGAAAGAAACAAAAGCTATCTCGATAATGGTGGAGCGTTACCCACTGAGCTATCCCGCTCTCGAAAAAGAAAAATGATTAAAATGTAAAATATAATGTAATATTCGTTGATTCTAAATGGCAGATAGTGGTCCAATTCAAATCTTACCAGTAAATGAGCAGAACTTACAAAAAAAATAATTAAGGTCGATAAGACCGCATTTTAACAGTTTTTATTTGAAATTTTTACACTCCTATACACCGGCAATTGTAGAATAGTATTGGTATCGGTAATAGTATTGGTGAAACCATTACAAAAAATTGTATTTTTACTTTCAATTTCATCAAACCCAAATATTTAAAACCATACCTCTATTATCAACAATCTTATTAAATAATTAAATAATTATTGAATACTAAAGCAGAATAAAGTTTGATTAATTTGTTAACATGATGCAAACAAATTAAACAGTTATAGTCAGAGAGCACGTAGCGATAAGTGAGAAATATTTCATACTAACATTTAGGTAATAAAAAAATGATCCTATTCACAGGCCTTTCATGAAAAAAATAGCCTTTAGAATTTAAATTAAAATTCAATTATCACTTAATCGCCTTATAATTATAATCTAAATTATTCCATAAAAGTGCATTTTAAAAAAGTATAAAATGAATTAAATATGTATATTTTAAAGTATATATTTAAAAAATATAAATTTAATTTAATTCCCCGTATTCAACTCGTAAAAATTAAAGAAACCCTTTAGAATTTCAACATACAAACAAACAACAAACGCTAAAATTCTTTTCTTTCCATTTTTTTTTTTTTTTTTTAATGAATGACAATGGACTAAATACTCGTTCGTCCGATTACCCATTTCAGCAAAAGGTGACGTTAAATGAACAAACAAAGAACAACAACTAAACACTTTTTTGGTAATTATGTTTGGTCTCATCCATGACCATAGATCTTCTTTTGGCATCGTCTATGTTGGCCTCCTTCTTTAATACATAGGTCCCGAAAAATTCTAGTTCACCCTTAAACTCTTTCTTTTTCAAGATTAAGCGTTCTGCTGCCTACAGTGCTTCTGGCAGAATTACTGTTGAGTAGTGCCCAAGTTCAGCATTAATGGATATTGATTTCTGGTTGTAAATAACTGTAATGAAAGGCTGCTTTCATCTTGTTAATTCTTGATTTAATGGCTTCCTTTTCTGATAAATTCTGATCAATTATTTCACCTAAGTGGGGAGCGGAGTGGCTCAGTGGTAGAGCTCTGAGTTGTCAAGCCGAAGGTTCCGGGTTCAAATCCCGCTCGCTGGCAGACTTTTACTTAGTCTGTTAGCGGCCGGAGATGGATCCTACGGGATCTAGGACCCTCCTGGGGATCACTCAACCTCTATAAAGTTGGCACCCAAAATAAGGGAGACAAATCTGACTGACGGTTGAGCGTGATCTAGGACAAATCGCCTTCCTGTGCAGCCACTGTGCAAGAAAAGGTACAGTCTTTATCATGTACTGAAACCCAGACCCTTCAAGAGTTGTAATGGTACAGGTTTTTTTTTACCTAAGTATTTGAATTGGTCAGTTTTGTTAATTTGACCATATAATGTTTATAGTTTCTTAATAACTGTCTTGATGTTTGTTATGAATTTTGTTTTTTTTTGGATTTTCAATCCCAGTTTTTCGGCCTGTTCTTATATAAATTTCATTTGATTATTAGCATTACTGGTTGAAGCTGAAAATGCTAAATATCATATGTGCTTTATGTTTTTTTAATTTATTTTCCTTTTCTGTACCCTGGAGGTAAAATACACCATGACACATTTTTTAAAATTTTATATTTGTTCAGGAGAGCTAATATTCCATTACTTTGAACTATTAAAATAGTTCTGACATTTTACCTAAAACATTACCTATTTTGTGGACATACTGTCCTTTACCTCCGGGAACAGTATTTAATAACCAGAAATGCTTCTATAAAGAAGCACATAATCTTTATGAAAACCAAGAGGAAAAAATAAAAAATTTGTTAACATTAGTACGCTTCCTGAGCGCTGCTACCGCTGTTCGAATAGTTAAAAACAACCCTATAAGAATTTCATTTACAGTCAATTATTTTGATGAAGTAGTGAATACTATCAAAACTTCCACGATAAGACCTGTGCTAAAAAATCAGCCTTTAGAAGTTTTAGTATAACTCCTTGAATAAAAATTAAAGAAATAGATATATAGTTAAGTTTTTATTCTTATTTTATCAAAACACTAATCATTCTGATAAAATATCTTTATTTTTTCAGATGCTGCTCATTCGTCGGCAAAAGAGGAAACGGCCCCCAGGCGATATCAATCGGCAAGAACTGCGACAAATTTGGCATCGTCGTCCACGAACTGGGACACGTGGTCGGATTCTGGCATGAACACACGCGCCCTGACAGGGACAACCATGTTCTCATTGTCAGGGATAACATCATGACGGGTACGTTACATCTGTTTCTAGCATAACTTTGCATGGTAATGTATAAATTCTATTGGTCGGCGGTAATGGAATAGTTCAATAGGGCTGGGAAATAGATTGGTTAACCTGGTAGATTAAAATACTAACGAAATTTAATAATATAACTAACAATTAAGTGATCAAAATAAAATATTTTAAGCTATCAGACTTTATTTAAACATAACACAAGAGTTACAATACTAAAAATAAACAATTTTCAAGATAAGAATTAAACTAAAAGAAATCTGAGAGTCTATAGAGCTCCTGCGGTGGGTAGACACATTTATACTGTCAGCGGCCGGATATTGAGTCGCGAATAATATGTGCTCAGAAGCTTAAGAATAAAACGTTACTTGAGCTACATCGAAATTCAAAAAAATAACTCATTTTTACGAATGTAAGTTTTCAAATATTGTATTTATATATATAACAGAATAATTTATTTTTATAATTACTCAAAACCAGGTTTAATTTGAATAAGGCCGATAAAACAAAATTATGCTTGATAATAGCGGAAGTAGGAAAGCTCAGAGTGTAGAGTGTTGAGTTGGTGAAAGTCCCAGGTTTAAATCCAGCTGTGGTAGATAAATTATTCAATCTGTTAAAAGTATTGGATGGGCTATGTGTGGTATGCTCACAGGGTGCACACTCTCCTGGGTTTAGGGTTAGCTCACTTCGCTACTATAAAATGGGTACACTTTGGGGGGGAAATGGGGGGGGGAACCAAGCGGACGAGGGTGATCTCGGGTTAATACGCTACCTGCACAACCGTTTGCTTAGTAATAGTAAAGTCACTACTAATTAGCGAACCCAAGCACCTTGACAGTTAATAGATTAACTTTTACTTTCAATTCATGAAAATCAGCCCTATATTCTTTAAAGTATCGACACGTCAAGCTGAGTTGGATAAATTACACAGGCCAACGAAGAAAAAACGTTTGTACTGAAAATACCTTATTTTCACCTAAGCTACCTGTAGTTTTTAGATTTATTAAATTAGGCGATTTTTAATGAATTGAACAGATTTAATATTTAAAATAAATATCTGAAAAAACTAGGTCTATTGGTGTGGATGAAGTTGGTAGCACTGCTGAAACACATTTGCTGACCAAAAAAAGGTTGATTCTTTTTTCTGTTAACAGCTGATGTATTGTTTACTGTCCTAACCTCACTTTCACGTTTCCTGTACATGTGCTCAGTACAATGAATAATCGCGGTTGTAAAAACTGTGCTGACAGTTTTTGTTATATTTGTGATTAAAAAAACACCAAAGAAAAATTACAGACTTTGTCAAAAAGGTTAATCTATCATACTTTGGAACTAGACTTGATGATCAGGATAAATCTTGGGTCCCGCATAAGGTATGTTATATCTGTGGCACCTGTGCATAGTGGGCTAAGTCGAATTTTGTGAATTTCACGCTATCTACTTAGAACCGTATTTTTTTTCTCTTTCCTTGTGTCTAACACGCTAAGTGTTCCGTCCATTGCAATGAAGGATATTCCTTTGGGTATCGTGGGCTGATACTCCCATCCTGAACTTAAAATTAGTTCAGAAAAATTACGATTCTAAGTAGATAGCTTGAAATTCACAAAATTCGACGTAGCCCACTATGCACAGGTGCCACAGATAAATCTGTTGAAGATCTAAGAAAATGGTCAAAAAAGGAGAAAAACACATTTAAATTTGCTATTCCTATGATATGGAGGGAGCCTAGAAATCATTCTGATGATTGCCACTTTTGCAGTGTCGATATTACTGGTCATAATTCAAAAAAAAACCAAAACCCTTCATAGATTGTATTTGTGGAGTTTTTTTTTTGCTAAATATAAGTGTATGACGACCGAATATATATATATATATATATATATATATATATATATATATATATATATATATATATATATATATATATACCAGGAATGTCCACAAAATAGGTAATATTTAAGGTAAACTGTCATAATAAATACTATGTTCAATACTTCTAATTACTTATCAATGCCAATAATAATGAGAAAATTTGATTTTAAACCGTTTCTATGAGTAACGATGAAACAAATATTAGTAGTACCACAACTTTGGAAATTGGCTGTCCTCAATAAATACAAAAATGTCCTTTACTTCCGGGGTAGAGATATGAACCTTAAAATGAAATAATCAAAATTCCCGTTCATGTAAAACCTACAAAGTGCTAACAGAATTACTCAGTATAACATCTGATTGTAGCCAGATAATCATGAAACAGATTTTTTTTAAAATCAGATGCTTTACATGAAGGGCTTAAATTGAAGAACCTTCCCAACTTTTAGAAAGCATTTTTATTGTAAATTATATTTTATACTTAATTATTGTTACTGCAAAAACATAAAAATAAAAAAGTCATAATTCTAAATTAGTTCCCCTCTTTAATCGTGAAAACTGTTAATGACATCATAGACCCGATCCCGACAAGTCTTCACTACAGAACCGCCGAACGTGAGGACCACAATACCAGGAAACACTTACCGTCGACAAAGAGGAGTATCAGTGAGCCTTAATCCCCAGAGTTCGAGCGGTGACAGACTATTTTAGGATTAACCCCGTTTATAAACAGACACAGATGGTTCCTCCTAAGCAGATGTCTTCGGAGGGCACTAAAGGCGACCCTTTGGTCAGTCCCTGGCCGAAGACATCAAAGGCGGCCTTCAAGTCCTGGAGTCATGATAGCTTAGCGCTCAATATTACCGTTTCCAAATTCTTCTCCTCGGAAAAAAAGCTAGGAATTCGAGATCCAAAGTGAAAGATAATTTATTTATACACTTAAAAATAGTAAAATGACTATTGGCCTCACCCAGCATCTACAAATTAAACCCCTTAATTGCGAGAAAAGCCAAGCGGTTAAGCGTAATCTCGGTCAAATCATCTCTCAGCACAGCAGTTGACTTAGAAACCTTGTTGGGTTATAGTAGTAAAGGTTTTTTTTGTTTTTTAATAACAACTATTAGTCGACCGTCTAGCTATGCAGAAGAAAATGGAAGGTAAGAAAATTGCTAAATAGCCGATGTTTCGACCCATATTACAAGACTTATTCAGGGCTGACAAGGTACAAATATATTTTACACTAAAATAAATGAAATAAAAAAGTAAAGCTTTGGAATAAATAAGATATAAAATTGGATATAATTTATTTGATAAAATAAAAGAAATTTTTTATTTTTTTTATTTTGAACTAAAACTATTTGATAAAGGTTTTATATTCTTAATTCCAATTACTTAAGTTTTAAATATGTTTCATCTTGTATATTCAGCCCTGAAGATCACTTGCAAACAGGCCTAAAACGTTGATTTATTACTATTTATGAAATTAATTTTTTGAAATCCACCCATATCATTTTCTTCTCCATTTTCTATTTTCAAATGCAACCTCCGGCAATTCGATCTTAGGGCTTCCTCAAAATTTAGGCCAGTTACCCCCAATTTTTGAACCTTTCCTTTAAATATTTTGACCTGTAATAAATGATCTACGAAGTATTTATACATATAAAAAAAAGATATATATTAATTAATTAAAATTAATAAAATAAAATCGCTTTCAAATTATACAGTAACAGCTTCAAAATAAATTATTCAATATTTTTTCACAAGACACCGATAGTAGCACCTTCAAAATTTTGTGTGACTTGTCAATTCTTCAAGATATTGTATGTTATAATTTGGTTGAGTATCATCTTATGTTTCACGGAGTTTTCGAGAATAATCTAATTTTAAAATAGAATCATTCATTCGTCTCGTGTGTTCCTAAATATCACATCATGTCATAATGATACCCTAAATAATGTCAATGTAATGGATCAATGAACTGCGGCTTAATGTACTGATGGCATTTCAACTAAATTTCCACGTAAGGTGTACCTAAGCAGTAAGTACAATGTTAGTAGTTTTTTGTTTTTAAAGAGGAAAGGAAAGATGAACCTCACTAAACTTGGGGTTTGTCTTAGTTACTTATATATAATATGCTCATATCCAAGGCTAGCTTACTAAAATAAAATAAGGCTACTTACTAAATATAGGTTATTCGAAAGAAAATTTAATATAATGTGGTAAATTCTAGTAAATTTTTAAAAATAAAATACTAGATCTAATAGAGCAAAAACATGATTAAATATAATAATCTTACCAGTCGTAAACCAACGACTTCCTGCCATCCTGTATTGTTTAATAGCATCCCACTGATTCCTATAGAACAGGCCCGGTACTTGAAACTACACCTTGACAAATGTGAATCCTCATACAAGACTCACACGACAAGAAACAGTTCGCCGTTTCAGGCTACTTCAACATTTACTAGACAAACGCTCTAAGCTCCCAATTAATTATAAAAGACTCATATACATGACAATCATTAGACCCATCTGGACATACGGAATAGAGCTTTGGGGCTCCACTAAGCCATCGAATTCCTCTCGTATTCAATTCTTACAATCTAAAATCCTTCGTAAAATCATCAATGCTCCTTTGTTACTAACAAAGTAATCCATAATGACCTTAATGCCCCGTTTATTGCTGATTTGGCCCGAATCCGATATCAAGCTTTTCACGACAAACTTCATTTCCACTCAAACCCACTAGTTTCAAACCTCGCAACCTCTTCAATTCCTGATAATCCTCCGAGGCGTCTGAAAAGAACATGACCTCGTGACCTTCTAAGCTAAACTTTTTATTTGAGTACTAAAACTGGGTAGTTTCTCTACTTGCCTTTATCGCTGGACCCTGATTTATCTTTCATTATATTAACTTGATGTATTCTGTATACAGTTGAAAATTTCAATAAATATATTTTTTTTAAAACAAAAAAAAGCAATAATAGCAGAATTATATTTTGGTAAAATTAGAATTATATTTCTTAGAATTAGGTTCCAAAATTAATACTCCCACTGTAGCATCATCCGACTAGCCATAGCAACATACTCTTACGTTAAATGAAACCAACAAGCATTAACATATATAACGTGCATTGAACTTTTATTTTGAAATTATCTAATTGCATGACTAAAATTAGAAAACAAGTAATTCCTAACAGTCTATCATGGGGAAAAAAGTTTACATGGACTATTTTAAAGATTCTAAATACAATAATGAAAAAGTATTGTGAAGATTGAACAAAATATTAATTAAATTTAACATTGAATTTAAGTACTTGTAAGTAATGTAAACTTTAAAGGAAAGATAAACACCATGGAAAAGTTTAGACAAAGAAGCTCTCAAACTTTTGGAGCCAGGTTCGAATCTCGCTATAGAAGAAAATTTATCTTCTATTTTATCAACCGTGAATAAACGCTTTGGAACTCACAAGGTATCAGATTTATAAAAAAAAAATATGGAAGTGAAATTGTTTGAATAAACATAAATTAAAAAAAAAAGATAAAAAGGTTCGTCCACTGTTAATTAAATTATTAGCACCAATATTGGCTTTTACTTTTTATTTCTAATTTAATTAAATTGTAACGAGATCTTCAAAGAACTTTTAACAGTACAATTTCAATCCACAATAAGAACGATGAATAAAAACTTTATTTAGTATCTAAATCGAGGACGTAACGATTTTATTAAAATTAAAGATGCGATGAGTTAATATTAATCAACTATTTCGTATAGAAAGGCCCAATGAAAATGCCAGTTTAAATTGTCGATTTGACACTTTTTCGCTGTTTCTTTATAAACGAATATGAGTTTTATACTAATTACAAAAAATTGCAAATATTCCAAAACAAATGTCTTAGAATTGCTGGAAATTAGGCATGTGACACTAAAGTTAAAATTATGCATAAAGAATTAAGTATACCTTATATTAATATATTTATCAACAAACTATGTAAACAAATTTTTTTAAGTGTAAAAAAAATAAAAACCCGTTTATAAAAAATATTGGGAACTATACAAAAAAGTACAAAGCGGTATGTACATAAACGAACCAAACATTTATTATTGTAGGATACCAATTTCTGTCATTTCATTGATATTGTTACATGTATGTATATAAGTTACTAACAATGTATAGTTATAATTTTTTTTCTTTATTTTTTTCTCTCTGTTGGAAGTTTTTTATACATTTTTTCTTTCATTGTAAATTATGATTCTCCACAGATATATTTAAATTTGTACAATTGTTTTTAATTTGAGACTGGTCTATTGGTACACCATTTTTATTTTGTGAAATGTAGCAAATTATACAAGAAATAAATAAATAAATAAAAAAATATGAGTTTTATGAATATTGAAAGGATTTTTCCTGCTATAGAAGTAATTAACTCTCCGAGATAGTAAAACAAAAAAGTTATGACAAAAAAGGATTTCTGTATACTCGTAACATTAAGGTACAGTTGCCCAGTCTGAGATTAATTTTATACAAGTGAGTACAACTAGTGGCAATTTTATTATGTCCCAACGCTTCGGTATAATTTTTAGATCATCAGGTCCGAGAGATGCAGAGTCTAAGAGCAACTAAAATTATGCGAAACGTTGAGATAAATTATAATAAGTTATACTTATTTGTGTACAATTCATTAACTACTGCCCCCTTTGATTTGATTTTTATAGAATCAATCACCTTTTATTGTCAGTAATCATAAAAAATGTTACAATATAAACTATTAAGAAAATTTATAATAAATTTTAAAAGACGCAAAGGAGAAATGTTTTAACGAGTTAAAAATAAAGTGCTGAACATACGAGTAATGTACGGTCAGTTCCAACTGAAGTTTTGTTTCGCATCCAACTGTCAGACACAGGTACAAGTTTTACAAGTGCAGTAACGGAAAGCCACTACTGCGCAGGCTCCTGGCAGTTTAATAGTAGTAAAAACTAAAGAGCGTTAAAGAACCTAAAAATGGAAATAGAGACTGTGTGAGCCTCAGGAGTTTCGTCAGGTCGGTTAACCTCTTGACGCTCGTTTTTTTTTTCACAAAAATGTAACCAAAAACATCAGGTTTTTTTATTCTTATAATTTTCTTTTTTTCTTTTCTTACCCTAAATAAAGTTTTTTTTATTTTGCATTTAAAAAGTTTATATTGTTAAAAATATAAAGTAAAAATAGAAAAAAAATAGTTTTATTATTCCAATATTCCAATATCAAAACATACTATCAAATCGAAGCCGGTCTAGAATTCAGGACAAAGAGGTTAGTAATTCAATATTTTTTTACTTCTATAGATAAAAATATGTTTATTTTTATTACTTGAAAAAATCAAAAAAATATTTAGGGCCTTAATGTTTCACATTGCAATGTTTTTAAAAAAAAAATTAATGTTTTTGTGAGTGAAAAGACATGATTGATGCTATAAATATTTCAAGTATAAGAATAAGAATACGCTTTGCGAACGCGCAGGTTCGGAAAAACGTATAGATGGAAATATCCAATGCCATAAATAAAAAAAACGCAGGTTCTTATGCCCGATACCACCAATCTGTGCATACAAACTCAAGTCCACGGACTACTATCGTAACCCAAATGATCTAGTAGTCGTTCTTAATGCGATCCTCCCATCATCGCCTCGGTCTACCCTTCAGACGTTTACCACTCGCCTCAGAGCTTATTAAATAATCTTTAATTAAGTAAATCTTTTTTTACTAAGCCCAACAACTTTACAAGCCCATTTCAACTTTCGCGGCGCTATATTATATTGTCATATAATTATATGAACCGGTTTCATATTGTGTAATTCCGCGTTGTTCAATCTTCTAAATTCTACGCAATACCTTAGTTTCGAATACCTTAAGACTTTGTTCATCCTTCAACATTAACGGCCACGGCCCATATCCATAAAGAACAGTTGGAAGGACGATATTTTTATAAACTCTACTTTTTAAATTTAAGGCGAGTTTAGTAATGTCGAGACCGAAAAATAGCAAGCATTTCCTGTCATTAATCGCGCCTTTATTTCCTTGAATTTCTTTTTTCTGGTTATTGCAGAACCGAATTACTTATCTTTTCGATATGTTCAAACGTACCTTCCTATAACTAAGAGAACTAAATCGTCTGGCAAACCCAAAAGGGCAGTAAGAAAATATTTCAAGTTGTGTTTGTATATGTCCTATTAAAAATGTAAACGATATATTAAGCGTTTGGTTTCAAAATTAGGTACATCCATTTTTTTCCATAAATGTTTTTTCTTTTAATTTTTTATAAGTTCTTAGTGCCAGAAATGATGTATTAGGAGTGTTGGTTTCAAAACTGTCTATATCCTTCAAAAATCAATACCTCAATAAAGATTCTATTTCCTATCAAAAGTGGTTTACATCTATTACATTAAATGAAAATTTTTGATCAATGAAAAATTAAAACTATGTATAAATATATAATAATAATATATTTGTTACTAACCATAAACTAACACGATATAGATATTTTCTAATCAAGATATATTTAGCATATTTTCTTAAATTAAATGAGATTTAAAAAAAGAGAATATAATGAAAAATTGTCAGTAATTATTGTTTCAAGTGAATTATTAGCAAAATAATAAACAGAATTTGTTAAATTGATTTTTTTTAATTAAATCGTTTATGATCGTTACTGACAAATTTTTGAAAATGAGCGTAACCGGTTTTGAAATCAAACGCCTCATGTGATTTTATTTTATATATACTGGTGTTTAAACTGGAAGGAAAATTATGCAGATGATTCGGGCATATTTCCTGCTAAAAAACATGATAATATGACCAAAGAAAACCCTGAAAAAGAAAATCTAATATGTTACTTTATTATTATAATAGCAAATTCCGAAAACCATAGCATATATTCTATTTATGATTTAAATTAAATACAAATAACAATATATGGCCACAACTGTAACATCACCAGTAACTATTATGAGATGAGCAGGAGGCGCCTTATCTTTTAGACAAAAATTTCTACTTTTTTTTAAGCTCAAGAAACTTCTTCACATTTTTTTTCTTATCCCCATGGGATGTGATAAGAGCTTGAGATACTAGGATGGGGTTATGAGGGGATCTCTTCTACTATAAATTTTACACAAGGCTTGGAAGAGTTATCCATAAATAACTTACGAGAAAAATCTTAATAAGCAAGAAATATCCAAATCCAAATTTTTTACATCTTCTTTAATTTATGCATGAACATAATCAAAAGTGAAGAAATATTTATTTTTTATAATATGTACACGTTAAAAAAGAGAATTGCCGTCCAAAAAGTTTCATCTATTCAGAGAATAATAGTTAATTATGCCTAGGAACTAATAAATTACTTTTGACAGAGCTTTCCTTATCAGATTATCGTCCGTTTGGAATGATATACCTCCTTCCATTCGTCGTTCCAATAATCTTTCAACCATCAAATCCAGTACGATCAATCACCTAATATCCTTACAATTACCGAAAAATCGGAAACTATAATTCAGTTTTGTGATTGAAATTATCTTATTGGTGAATGAACTATATGTTTTAATGTATATACGAAATATATATATTTATATCACGGCTTCGCTCGCGTGGAATTTGGTCTACTACATAAAGTTTCGAGACAGATCATTTTAATAAATAATTTAATTTTTTTAACTATAAGTTACTTGTACATCCGAAATTTCAGATGTCTAACTAAAAAACTGACAGATTGCATACAATATTTTAACCCCTATTATATTAAGGGGGGGGGAGTGGAATTGTCCAAATTCCTTTCTTAGTGCTCATTTAAGCTTAACAAAGAACCTATCTGCGAATTTCAAGATGCTAAGTTCAGTAGTTTGTGCTGTGCGTTGACCGCTGTTTGTGTCTCTACCTTCAGCAGTTTAGGCTGTGCGTTGATCCGTCAGTCAGTAATTCAGAATAAACCAATTTATATGTTTAGATATATATTTCAATAGACTGTTCATTTATCCAGTTATAGATATATTTTTTAAATAAGTTATCTTAGTTGGTATTGTATTGTATTTTTCTTTCATTATTTATTTTTTGTTTTTTTTTTACTTGGCAAAAAATTTGTATTCATATGTAAACTATCAATTGTTTCTTTCTCTATAAGTATTGTTATCTTATTTATATTTTTTTTTTATTTAATTTACTCCGATTTTTTTTTAATATTGTCATTGGAGGTAATTCCCATTTTTTCATTCTTTTTTTCAATTCTTTTTCATTTGGTTATTTAATTGTAATAATTAATCATATGTAATTACATAATACTCTAAGGCATAATGGCTTATATATTAATTCTCGTATTGTTATTCTAAAGGTACTTATCCCATAATAAATAAAGACTTTATTATTAATATTTAAATTGTAAATAATTAGTCACAAAATAATTTCACCATTAATAACAGAAAATGTCTTTCTGGACAAAAAAGAAATATGAAACAAAAGTTGAAGACTACATTCGGACATAAAAAAAGAAATGGGAGCAACTATTTATGAGAGTTGTATAGACTCCAAGCGCTGTATTTACCGGCTCGTTAAATACCCTAACGAGGGGCCTGCATTTGTTAGTAAATGCAGAAACAGAAATGAATATACAAATATGGCCATTAAATGTTTATTTAAATAAAGCAATTAATGATATATTCATAAGTTATTAAATATACAAAATCATTGATAAATCCGAAAAAAAAATTGTTTATTGTAGCCTTTCACCACTCTATTGTTAATATTCAAATTTACTTAAAACCTCAATATGTATCGCTAAAAAAACAGAATTTTATTTCAATTTTTTAGTTAAACCTTCTTAAAAATTGTATTGGTCGAAGGCTTTTAATTCAGAAACTACATACCTGATATTCCATTTCCAAAAATTTTTTTTATTTAATAAAATCATGTTTTGAATCCTCCTGAACGCCTTTTTAACTGTATATACATATATATAAATGATTACCGAAATATATATATATATTTCCCATTACTACTTCCTCTTTTCATAATAAAATACACGACTATTTTTATTTTCGAGAATATTAAAAAGGAAACAAATGAAAAGTTAATACTTAATGCGGCTCAACTCTCTTAGCGACAATCTGCGGAACTAATACCACAAAAACTCTCAGACAAGTATATCTGCAGAGAAGTCTTGTTTCATCTATGGTAAAAGAGTAAATAAATCTGTATCTCTAGTGATTATCAACCTCGAAAACAGTAGCAAAAAATGTGATTTTATTTAAATACTCTCTAACGTCAAGTTTGCATTGTAAGTAATACTTACACAATAAAATATCAAGTAACGAAAAACAATTATTATGATTTAATAACAAAGCATTAAAACCTATTTAGATATTATAAACACGTTATTATAAACGATAACGTGAATTTTTTATCAAATCTCCCTCTCCCTGAAAAAAAAAAAATCCTGCGTATTCTATTTTATCCAATAGGCTTGTCTTATGATAATTTTCGTATTATGTGTATCCAATAATAAACCCTAAACTGATATAAAATATTTTATTACCAAAGACAATCGCCAGATAGTTATCCTCATTAGAAAATAATGTAATATTGCAAATACATATATTAAGCACATTTTTTTTTGTTAATTAAAAAACCCCTGTCTTCCTGTAAGCACTACATTAGTTCTCTCCAAAAGGTTCTTTCAGAATAATAAATTTGCTTTGACTGCATCAAGTTAATAATGCATATGCTCCATCAAAATAATATTAAAATATAACTTATTATAATGCAATTGGGAAAAACCACAATGCAAAGCCTTATGTTTCAAATCCAGTAATACACCCACTTACCATTCGACGTTTCGCCTATTCAGGTATTATCAAGACACAAAAACAAAAAAGGGTTATGTGAATCACATCTCGAAGAAAAAGGTGCAATACATCTCAACGATCAACAGCCCAAACAGGCTCCAAACATGAGACAAGACGTTCAACATACAACTCTTGAACGTTGAACGTCTTAGAGGTGGGGTGCTGTCTCATGTTTGGAGCCTATTTGGGCTGTTGATCGTTGGGATGTATTGCACCTTTTTCTTCGAGATTTGATTCACATAACCCTTTTTTGTTTTTGTGTCTTGATAATGCCTGAATAGGCGAAACGTCGAATGGTAAGTGGGTGTATTACTGGATTTGAAACATAAAGCTTTGCATTGTGGTTTTTCCCAATTGCATTATAATAATTAATAGTGTTTCATTTTGAGTTTTTGGCTCTATTTTATTGATTAAAATATAACTCCAATAAAAATAGTTGATCTTATATATATATTTATGAGGAAGAAAATGGTCCGGGTGGGGGTAAAAAAAAAAAAAAAATTGCTCTTAAGTGGAGAGAACTTATAATTGCAGAGTCAACGTTTCGACCCATATTGTAAGTATTCTTCAGGGCTAACCACAGTCGTTAACCTAACGATTAATGGAACGCGAGCATTATATCATTTCCAAAACATTTTCTTATTTGAGTCAACTTAAAAATAATGTATTTATTCCATCATATGGATCACAGCCAACCATCAAGCTTAAATATGAGGCGTGGACATGCAAAAAAGGGGTAAATCCATATTTTATTATTTTTAATTTTCTTAATGTTTTCTCACAAATTTAGCGTCCTCTATACAGCGGTACATGGTTCACCATTCAAAATATGCTGAATCCAATCTAATTTTTCTAAAAAAATTGTCTCAAATAAATAATCAACTGAATTATGCATATTTTTTGTGTTTCCCGAAACATTTTCAAATTTCGGTTTACCCCCTTTTGCATCTCCACGCCTCATATATACAATTATTTTGGTTCAGGTATCTTTTCATTTATTAATTAGAAACATGTTTAATAATTGTTTAATAATAAAATGTTGCTTGCTTGAATGACTAATTTAATGAGCTTAATTTATTAAAAAATAAAAAACTTAGTTATGTTAATTGAAATGCTATATTTATTAGATGAGTTTCCTTGTCTTCCTTGTTGGTATGTTAGGTGCATGGTGTTTACATGGTTTTGAGCTCCTCGGTTTGTACCAACAAACATTGTTTTTGAGTGTTTGTTCCAAGTTGGTTGTTAACTATTCCGTATTTGTCTTTGGCTTTGTGTGAACGTAGTTGAACCTCAAATGTGACCTACCAAGTTAGGACTGATCCTTAGGCTGTTTAGAGATAGGTTTGATACTTATACTTATATACTTGTTTATATTAACTGCTGACTATACAGGATTATTATATTTTTATTTTTTTATTGCAATTTACAACTGAGATAAAGGCAAGTAGAGAAACTATCCACAGGTAGTATTCGAATGACAAATTCAACTCAGAAGGTCACGAGGCCATCTTATTTTTAGACGCCTCGGAGGATTATTAGGAATTGAAGAGGTTGCTAGTTTTGAAACAAGTGGGTTTGAGTGGAAATGTAGTGAAATCGGATTCGGGCCATGTCAGCAACAAATGGGACATTAAGGTCATTATGAATTACTTTGTTCGTAAAAAAGTAAGAAGCTTTGAGGATTTTACGAATGATTATGGATTGTAAGGATTGAATACTAGAGGAATTCGATGGTTTAGTGGAGCCCCAACTCTATTCCGTAAGTCAAGATAGGTCTAATGATTGTCAAGTATATGAGTCTTTTGTAATTGATTGAGAGTTTGGAACGTTTTTCTAGTAAATGTTAAAGTAGTCTGAAACGATTTTAAAATTAAAATGAAAGATATGGAATACATTGATTTAAAAAATTATACCAATATTTCAATTTTAAGACTGTTATTTAAATACAAATAATGCAGTGAAATAAGATTAAGACATTTATTTAGATTAAGTCCTGATGATGTCGCACATGTTTAGGCAGAAACGTCGGTTTTCGACATAAATATACATTAGGGAGCTGTGAAGTAGGTACCATGAGGTAGATCCCTCATTTCCAATCCGGTTGAGGCAGATACTTATTTTATCTGCTAACAGCCTGAGATGAATTCTGTGGGATCTGCAGACTCTCCTGGGGCTCACCCAGTGGATATCCTCAATTGTGGGAAAACCTGGCGCTTCAGCGTGATCTAGGGCACATCACCTCACTCCACAACCGTTGTCCGAAAAACAGGACAGTCTCTACCACTTATTGAGCCCAAGAACCTTCATGGATTGCAGTGGTACAGGTATACATCGACTAAATTAATTATTAATTCCATCAAATCATAAGCAAGTAGAAGTTACTTAGAAGAAGGATCATTACTAAAACTGGTTTAAATATCGATATTTCAATAACTAATCGATTTACAAAATTAAACTAATCGATAACATATTTTCTGTTGCAGGCCAAGAATACAACTTCAACAAGCTGACAGAAGAAGAGGTGAACTCCCTCGGCCTCCCTTACGATTACGATTCTATAATGCACTACGCCAGGAACACTTTTTCAAAGGTGAGTTTTATATCCCTCCGACTCCCTCCCGGTCACGGACTGGTCTTTCTTCAAGATTATATTGCTCGAAGAATCTTAAACTCGTTGTATAAAAAGGAAAAAAAAATATTTATTTCTGGTGAGATGTTACAGGCGTACTAACGTTTGACTCTAAATTATCAAACAGTTTCATATGAAATGTCCGTTGGGTCTTTTTATTGAATTGACCGTTTTTAAAATAAAGATTATTTAGCAAAACAACCTTATAAAATAAAAACATTTTTATTCAAAATATTTACCCTAATATTTTATATTCTTTTTTTCCACACTGTTATCAACTTTATTTATTATGAAACATAAGGTAGCGTTGTAGTATGTTAGTAAAGGTTTCTTCCGATTAGCCAATACGGGTTTGCCTATTGATAAGTTTTTGTTAAATTATGCCAATATCCTAACATTACGATGTTTAAGTGATGGTTTCCCTTCAGGTTAGAAAGGAGAAACTAATTATTCCTGTCATAAACTAAAAAACTTTTTGGATGCGAATTTTATTTGGCATGGGCGAATGGTTCGTTCGATACAACACACTTCCCCAAACGCACTGGTGATGTTTCTTGCAGCTTGGCCTGACGAGAAACTGACAAATAGAAATTACACTAAAATCGCATGTTTCCATAATCATATTTGATGGCATACTAACCAATGTTTGTTCAATGGTAGTGATGATTAATAACAGCTCATTACAATTTATAAACATAATCATAGTAAACAACCAAAATCCACTAATTGCACTTTGAATTTTAGAAATAATAAAAATGGACATTTCATATGAAACGACCAATAATATTAACAGTTACTGATAAGTAACTGGTATAGCTGTTCTAGAAAGTACTCCAGAAGGAGAGAAACTAAAAATAGCCGCGATAGCCGAAGATTGATGACAAGCCAGGCCGTTCCAAGCAGACAGACTGTTATCTCTTGTAACGTCCCATCATAAGGGTATCCTTCTCCCCATAACGAGTAAGGAGCATTCCTGTTAAAAAACGGGTACTTAAGGAACTTCTCGGAACGTTTATCAGATTTTTGGTCACTTCTTTGCACCTAACAAGATAATGAATGGATCCCAAAGTCGACTTAAGAAGAAATAAAAGCATCATTCAACGTTACGCATAAAAATCCAAGAGTACAATCTTTATTGAGTCGTTAAGGTTCAATAGTTGCCAATGACATGTCTTTTCTTGACAGTTATGTGAATCCCCCCCTATGCCCAATAAAAGACCAAGCATCAACTTTATAATGGCTGCATGAGCCTCAATAGGTTCACTAAATTTTGGATATTATATCCAAAGTTGAGTTTTAAAACTATCCAAATTTATATAATCATTAAAATAAAACAATTCCTTCCAACAGGAACTTTTCCTTCAACTCCTTTTTTTTTTTTTTACCCGAGTCATGATACAAAGAAATGTACTTTCCTTATCCAACTGCTATTTTCTTTGAAATAGATTTTTTCACGATTCTATGATATCAAACGAAATTACATATTTTAATCAACATATATCTACGAATTTACTTCAAAAAAGGTACATTTATGTAGAACAACTACAGTATTTAAAAATAAAAGACAGGAAGAGAAAGGTGTATTTAAAAAAAAAATCTTCACTTTGAACTACTATCGCTAATCGGACGATGCTACAGAGTGAGTCCTGAATTTCGCCTTTACAGGTATAAGGATCTTTAACGAGTATCAGACATCGCAAAAGGGACTCCCACTATATGGCCCTTAAGAAGGATATAATCATTAGCATATTTTTCTCCTTTTAAAAAACTTACTGTGAACCCGTGATATTGAGTGCCCGTGGTTTTTATGCTAACCACAACACCACAAGTACCCCCCCCCCCAAAAAAAAAAAAAATTAAAAGAAGGGTAGGATTCCTTTTTTATACTCTCTGATTTAATTGTTTTGTTTTTTTTGAGACTGTAGATTGTAATTTTTTAAAACCTATACTTCCCTAAGATTACGCAGAAGTAATATCTCAATCATTATATGTATCTTGGCATTAAACATCGGTAAAAACTCAATAAATATAAATATTGTTAATATAAGTAAAGCATAATTAATTAATTTCTTTTTTTCAGAATTAAAATTAACTCCAAACCTGACTTTATTTAAGTAAAAGATAAATTAATATTGCGTTTCAACAAAATTATGAATTATTGGCTATTATATTTATTATTTTCAAAAGGGGACCTATTTGGACACAATTCAGCCAACTGACTATGGAAAGAACAAGAGAAGACCTGAGATAGGTCAAAGGCTGAGGTTGAGCGAAGGGGACATTGCACAGACCAATCTTCTTTATAAATGTCAACGTAAGTTGAGTTTTTATTTAGCATCATAATATAATAATTTCATTCCACTTGTCTTTATTTTTTATTATATTTTATCAATTTATCAGAACTATCAATTATAAATAATGATATAACATACAAAATATGGAAAAATAATTGAAAAACCACTATAAATAAGCCTGTAGATATTTTAAAATTCTAAAAACGTTACAGTATCTTGATGATCCAATCTAAGCTGAGAGAGAAGAGATTTAAATAGATCTAATTGCCTCTACTTATCTCTGTAGTAGTTCATAAGGGTCACATCATTGACCTTAAAAAAGATACTGGTTGAGATATTTAGAAAACTACAGACAATATAATAGTATTATACGACTTATTATTATATAATTTATAATATAAATTTGGTTTATACAAATAATTAAAAATTCATGTATGATAACAAATAAATAAAAATCATGATAAACCAAATAAACAGAACAATTTCATATTTTTCCTGTATTTGTATCAAACTTTTAAATAAAAAAAGAGGATCATTTGCAAATTATATAATTATTTGAATAGTATAATTAAAAATTTAATTACTTTTAAGTAAAAGGTAGATGATTGCTTTAATCTAAATCAAAATATGATATAATATTATAGTATACTTAAATTTATTTGATTTTTTTTTTTAATGCAGGTTGTGGTAGGACCCACCAGGAGAATTCAGCAACTATATCATCTCCAATATCCAGACATGAAATTGAGAAGTGTGAGTGGCGTATTATGGCAACTCATGGCGAAAGGATTGTCTTAAACATTACCGATTTAGATCTTTATAAGAGCGAGAACTGTCGTACTGATTATTTGGAAGTGAGAGATGGTTACTGGCACAAGAGTCCTCTGTTAGGTAAGAATATAATTATAAATAAAATATACACTAATATTATAAGTTGAAATAAATGGTTATATTCTTTGTTTATCGTGCATACTAATGGTTTGGTCTATAATTCTGAGTAGTTATCAGGTATAAGTTTTAATTTCATTAAGAATTTTCTCAACAATAGAGTAATGAAGGTGAAAGTAAATGAAGTTTACTCAGACGAAGTGGAACTAGAGAATGGTGTACCTCAAGGCTCAGTTCTTATTGTATCTCTATTTCTTATTGCTATAAATGATATCGCAGATCGGATAACTCTCCCAGTTACAGGGTTTCTTTACGCCGATGATTTATTACCCCGCTGCAAAGGAAGAGATCTAAACCTCACGCGACAGATCATGCAATCGACGATTTTACAACTAGAAGAATGGGGAAGAAAGACCGGCTTTGGATTTTCTGCCGAAAAATCAGACTGTCATTTTTTCAAGAAAAAATAAATCCAAAAATCTAAGAAATATTTTGATAAACAGTAGCGAAATTAAATTTTATGAAGAAATCAAAATTGTTGGGCTGTCATTGGATCAGAAATTAAAATGGAAAGGCTAGATTGAAAAATTAAAACAGGACTTTTTAAGATGTTTAACCTTTTGAATCAGGACTGTATCAAAAGGTTAAACATCTTAAAAATACTTTCCCACCAAAGCTGGGGAGCAGACAGAAAAATAATGCTGACAACATATAGAATTCTAATAAGGTCTAAGCTCGATTATGGTTGCATTGTATACTCATCAGCTTGCAATAGCCTGTTAAAAAAACTCGATTCGATCCAGAATACTGCCTTAAGAATTGGTATTGGAACTTTCAGAACAAGCCCAGCATCTTCAATACTTAGTGAAGCTGGAGAATTGCCCTTAAATCATAGAAGGAAACTTCTGGCACTTCAGTACGCAGCCAAAATTTTACAAATGCCAAATCACTGTTACAGCGATACTCTGCGTAAGGGCATAAATCATTTTGTTGCACTAAACTGTCAAAACCCAAATAATAGAAATAGTGTTTCAAATAGAGAAGAACTTTGCCACCAAGTCGCAGCCTATCACTATGACTTTAAAATTTCCGTACAAGCGGACATTGAACCCCTGGTGATCGGGCATTCACCACCATGGACAATGCCACATATTAGAAATTACAAAAAACTACTACCAATTTGGAAGAACTCTACATTAGAAATGATAAAATATAGATACAGTGAAATCATATTCAACCAATTCCCTAATCACAAATTAATTTTCACAGACGGATCTAAATATGAAAACAGTGCAGGCTGTTGTATAGTGACGGAAGCAAGCACATACCAATGGCGAATGAATGAGCTAAACTCTATCTTTTCGTGTGAAGCATGGGCGATATTAAAAGCATACGAACACATAACAAATAATGGCATTGAGAAATCAGTCATAGTAACTGACTCACTATCAGTGATAAACGCATTAAAACAGCTTTTGACCGGAAACTTAACTTTACAGAAAATTTAGAGCATGAATATGGCCTTAAAGGAAAACAATAAAACAGTTTCACTGTTATGGGTCCCTCCGTATGTAGGCATTAGCGGCAACGAACGAGCTGATGCGGGGGCTAAAGCAGCTGCAAAAAGTAATGTTACTTTATTAAGATCCATTTTTTTATCCGAATAGCTGGCAGTGATAAAAAATAAAATTAAAGAAAATTGGGATGAAAAGTGGGAGAACCTTCCACAAAACCAACTCCGTCAAATAAAAGAAAAAACACTGCTTGGATCCCTCCAAACGGCCTAACACCAAAAGAGTGCAGTATTATAAGCAGATTAAGAATTAAGCTGACACATCTCCACCTACTTTTAGGGCAGTACCAACCAACCTGCCAAAACTGCAACAATGTACAAATTGACGTCAAGCATCTATTTGAATGCAAGAAGTATGAAATAATAAGAACAAATTTAGAAATTGAAACGTGCCAATCTTTCAAAAATGATAACGAACTGCAGAGGGCTCTGATGTACCTAAAACGAACAAACTTAATCAAAGAAATATAATAAGAGCAGTCGTCGCTAAAGGCCACTGCAGTTGAAGCGACATTAGATAAAATCAAATAAAAAAATTTAAAAAATATTACTGTTATGTTACTTTTGAACTCGGAGAAAAATGAAATTCATTTGTCGATTGTAAATTTTTTTTTCTCTTTATATTTTCATCCACACCTGTCAAATACAAGTAAAGATTGTAAATTGAACACAGAAAATTTAACCAACATCACAATCACTCCATATTTTGGTATATACTCAAATAAGTAAGTACACACTTAATAAAGAAAATATTGATAAACATAAAATTATTTATTTTTAGAAAAAAAATTACACTATTTCAAAACTAATAAATCCTACAAATGATGTTACTAATGTAAAAGGTTTTTTAATCAATAAAATACTTAGACAAATACTCCTGAGCAGATTATTTTAGTTCCAGGTTGCATTGCATGTTTAAACAGTATGATAATAGGAAAATGGTATCAATAATTGTTTCTTTTTCCCCTATATAATTAGTTACATGCCAAAAATATTTTTAAAAAATTAAAAACAATACTTTTCATTACAGATAAAGTATTTAAAAATGTATTACGTCTGTAGAAATATTATTTTAAAAAAAACTATGAATAATTATAAAATTGATGTATTTTATTTAGGAAAATTCTGTGGATCAAAAAGGTTATACGAACCAATCATATCTACAGGTAGCAGAATGCTTCTCACATATATTACTTCTATGAAGGGAGCTGGGCATAAAGGATTTGTTGCTCATTATGAAGGTACTATTCAAAATGTTAATGAACATGATGAAATTTATATATAACTAACTGAAATATTAGTAATAATTATAAAACAATAATTAATATGAGTATTTTTAATGTAATGTTTATCTTAGCTGTATGTGGAGGCAATATATTTGTCGATGAGGGTGGTCACCTAGAGTCACCAAATTATCCAGAAGACTATCAGCACAATAAAGAATGCATTTGGAAACTCACTGCACCAAGGGATTATCAAGTTGCAGTTAAATTTCACAGTTTTGAGGTAAATATTTGTTTATCTAATATAAATATAACATATTTAAATTCTAGCATGTATATAATATTCGGATGGAGATCGAGTATCTGACATCATCCAGATGATCCCTGTCCTGGATTATTCCAGAATAGTCAACATTTGGGACTCTCATTGTAACTTCCCCCGATTAGAGATAGCAGCAGAAAGTGATGTTAAATGAATAATGTTTTTTATTGTTTACTACTATTCCTTAAATTCCAATGTGATTTGTACTTATGTTCTGATTTGTTTTTACACAAAATAATTATCAGTCTCCCAACAGACCGTACATGAACAGCATGAAAGCATAGTTACATGCCTTAGTTGCATAGTAAATCCAAAAATGGCTTGCATAGCTTTTGAAAGTATTTGAAATTCATTACTTGAAACACAAGATCACTGAGACTACAAATACTTTACAAGATGAAATTTGCTACAAGTTCGACACAATCTCATGATAATCAATCATATATAATCTCATAAGGAATTACATATGTATACATATTTTTATGAAAATAATTAAATAATTGAATATCCTTACTCTTAACAGGTTGAAAAGCATGATAACTGCTTCTATGATTACGTTGAGATACTGGATGGTCATGATCCGGATTCAAGAGTCATCGGCAAATACTGCGGCTACAAACTTCCGCCAGATGTTCATTCAACTGGAAACCAACTCCTCATCAAGTTTGTTTCCGATGGTTCAGTTCAGAAAGCTGGTTTCTCTGCAGCATACATGAAAGGTAAAATTAAAAATTAAATATATTTTTAAAAATTAGATAAACAACATAGTACATAAAAAAATTAATTTTCCAGAATATGATGAATGCAGCCTGACCGATCATGGATGTGAACAACAATGCGTCAATACCTTGGGTGGATATGAATGTGCTTGTAGAATAGGTTTTGAACTACATTCTGACAATAAGCATTGTGAAGGTAAAGACTAAGAGTTAGAGATTTAATAAAATATAAATCTTCAATACTTATTTATTTTGTTAAAATATCTGGCATAAACACTACATAACCTCCTTGTATGCCTAGTGATTTAACTATAAATCATTGCCTCAAAAAGTAATTCTGAATAAATTAAAATAAAAATCTTCTTGAAACTAATCAAGTATTTTTAAATTAGCATTTACTACTTATTATAGAATAAAGTATAATATATAAAAAAACAGTATATTTACAGTAATTTTACCTTTTTTCACTTCACATGATAACCAAAACAAAGTAATTTATTTATATTTTTATACTAGTCTAAAATATCAAATTTTTAAAAACATTTTAATGTAATTTTTGATAATATTCTGTTATGATCTTCAAGTGCAGTATTACTTCCAGTAGGAGGTCAGAGAAATAATTTCTTAAATAGGGTTTTTCTATTTATTTGTTTATTTTTTTCCCCTTCAAAAAAATAGCTCAACACTGTTTCAGAAATTATTTCTCAGACCTCCTCCTGGACCATTTCCTTCCCCTTATATATTTATAAGGTCAATTAATATGCAATATTACTTCCAGCAATCTATTGCAAATAAAGAAAGTACACAATTACCATATAATAGATTCAAAATTAAATCAGAAATGATCAAAATGGATATTTCCATTTGATATATGAAAATCAAACTTTCTTTTCCCCATCCCTAAAAAATAAAAATGAAAAATCATCTTTCCACAACAAATATTAGACACTCTAAATATTATATTTATTACAGATGCTTGCGGAGGAACTTTAGAAGCCCCAAATGGAGCAATAACCAGCCCGTCTTTCCCAGATCTTTATCCTGGAGACAAAACGTGTGTTTGGGAAATCATAGCACCACCCCAGTACAGGATCACTCTAAACTTCACACATTTTGACCTCGAGGGAAATAATGTAAGTTATCAATATAATTAGAAAATAATCATGTAGTACTTTCATCTAAGCATGTAGTACTTTATGTTAATTGTTTTCTTGTTTGTTTCAGGTATTCCAGGTGAGATTTAGAAGAAAAGCATTACAAACTTGAAAAATAAAAATATCTCCTCAAGCTTTAGTCTGTGATAATTTAATTTAAACTAATAAAATAGAGCCAAAAACTCAAAAAGAAACACTATTATTTATTATAATACAATTGGGAAAAACCACAATGCATTAAAATTCAGGCATTATCAAGCCACAAAAAAAAAGCCCTTTTTTTTAGCCTGTTTAGGCTGTTGATCGTTGGGATATATTGCACCTTTTTCTTCGAGATGTGATTCATATAACCTTTTTTTGTTTTTGTGTCTTGATAATGCCTGAATAGGCGAAACATCGACCGGTAAGTGGGTGTATTACTGGAGTAATTTGAAACATAAGGCTTTGCATTGTGGTTTTTCCCAATTGCATTATAATTAATTTAAACTAATTGTATTAACATAACATTATTATAAATAAAATTAAGAATGTAACCATAATATTATAATCTATTAATTTTTTTAAAATAGATTACGAAATCATCAAAAATTTATAACCCTAACAGCAGCGACATGTTTTCAGTCAATCCTGGTTTGGTTTCAAAATTATTACATGGTTACTTAATAACTGTTATAAATTAATAGAAAATAATCCTTAGTAATAATGAATAAGAGTCAAGATGTTGCTTATTTTACTAATTTAGTTTAAATCCTGAATAGGAATATTAAATTTCCTACCGTCAAAAAATTAATCGGATTAGCAACTGTCCATGCACTACCACCTCCCCAAGAATGGATACATAAACCTTACTCTGCCCTTCATATATTTAATAAATTATTAATGGAATAACTTTTCCATTAAAATAATAAATTAATGACCACTAAAGTCTCTAATCTGAAATATTCACTCATTCATTCATAGTGACTATAAAACTATGCAAATCCATATTGATAATGGGCATATCATTTTCATTTAAAATTTTCTATATATAAAAATTGAAAAGGGAAAAGTAAAAAGAGACCTTACATAATTTTTAAGACCGTGGAAAAATTCCAATGAAAAGCCCAAGAATATATTTTCAATTTCAGTTTTAGTTAGTAGGAGACTAAAGGGCTTTTCATTGGAATTTTTCCATGGTCTTAAATTTTTTTAAATTAATTTAAGAATTTTAATAAAACGATTCACAAAGATTGAACACTCAACATCATCTTAAACTTAAAAAATGCAGTTATAGCAGTAATCATCAGTCTGGCCAGAACATCTACCCGTAAACTGATCTGGTGGATATGGTTTCGGGTAGTAATCGATGGATAATGTTGTAAGCAGATTGGTGGTATCGGCATCAAGCCTTCCGGTTCACTAAGCCTTATTATTATTATTATTACAATGATGTATATATTTATTTTTAATGGCTAAGTTTTTGCTTAAAGTAATTTTCTTCTCTCTTTGTTATTTTTTATTAGTAATTCTATCATGATGTTTTACAAGATTTACTCTCCTTTTTTGTATTAACATGATATTACTTGCAGTTAATTTGTTTATTTCAATAGGTTTGTTTCATGCTAGAAATGTTGTTTTTTATTTTTTATAATCCCACTTTATAATAGTCCAAGAATAAAAACTTATTTCTATTTTAATCAATTACATAATTTGTAGTTTATATATTCATAAAGTCCAGTTCCATGAAGAATTATTTTACGTAAATAATTCTCTTATTATAACCTTGAATGTTTTCATACTGCCATGGCATCATATTAATAATAATTATTTTACTATTGATCATGGATCAAGGAGTCCTATATAGACTTATTTTCTTATTCATCTAAGTTTGAACCATTTGGAATTTTTTGTGTTTCCTGTTACAGCAAGAGTGTGAATATGACAGTGTAGAAGTGCATTCAAAATTGAGTGCAGATGTACTCCATAGGCATGGCGTATATTGCGGTACAAGACTTCCTCCTATGATAACATCCGAAGCTAATGCTCTTAGGATTGAATTTTCTTCTGATTCATCAATCCATAAAACTGGTTTTGCTGCTGTATTTTTCACAGGTAACTTTCATTAACCAATGAAAGTCCCATTTTAGGATATTCAATTGTTTCTTAATAAATTATTAAACGTTTATTACATAACTGTATGTAACATTTTTCATAATATCTGCAGATATGGATGAGTGTGCTATTGATAATGGAGGATGCCAGCATGAATGTCGGAACACACTTGGATCATACGCTTGTTGGTGCCATAACGGATATACTTTACACGAGAACGGACATGATTGCAAAGAAGGTGGTTGCAAACACGAAGTGCGTGCTCCTGTCGGAACCGTGTCGTCCCCAAATTATCCAGAATATTATCCTTCCAGAAAGGAATGTGTATGGCAATTTACAACTACTCCAGGTCATCGCATAAGATTGGTAAACAATTTATAAATTTGAAAACTATACAATTTTATTAAAATTAGAAGATTAAGTTTCTTAAAGTTTTAATTGTTCTAATTATTAATAGTAAAAAAGGGAGAAGGGTGGCTCAGTGTTAAGAGCATTGAGTTGCCGTGCCGAAGGTCCCAGGTTCACATCTGGCTATGGCAGATAATTTATTTAATCTGTTAACAGCAAAGGCTAGATTTTTAGGGATCTGGAGACCCCCTTGGAGCTCACCGAGCCTTCATAAATTGGGTACCCAAAATATGAATAAAAACTTGTCAGTTTATGACCTCAGACAAATTACCTCCCTGTCTATCAGAGTAAAGTCTCTACATTTACTGAACCCAAGACTTTAAGGGTCACAGTGATACAGGTTTTTTGAATAATATAAAAAATTTCATGTTTCAGACATTCACTGAATTCGAGTTGGAACCGCACCAAGAATGTGAATATGATCACGTAGCTTTATATGATGGTGACAGTGCTGATGCTATGAGCTTAGGTATTTTCTGTGGTTCAAAATTGCCACATCCCATCATAGCAACTTCAAACCATATGTATATGACATTTAAGTCAGATGCGAGTGTTCAGCGAAAAGGATTTTTGGCTATTCATGCAACAGGTATATATTCTAAAATTGAAACTATAATAATATATGATTTTTTGTATCTTTTATAGTAACTTATTATTTTATAATTTGAAATAAATAAAATAAAATATAAATTATAAAACAATAAAATTATTTATCAGATAGAATTTTACTCCTATTACTTCAGCAAGAAAATCCTATACCAAAATAAAACAATTTTAACTTATTAAGAAAACTGTCTCGTAAGATTAAGTATTTATTTTTACAGCATGTGGAGGACGCTTGACAGCAACATCAAGAGTAAAGCATCTATATTCGCACTCGAAATATGGAGACCATAATTATGAAAATAGAGCGGATTGTGATTGGACAATTGAAGCCAATCCAGGACAGCTAGTCCACCTAACGTTTCTCACGTTCGAACTAGAAGATGAAGGCGATTGTATGTACGACTATGTTGAGGTGTTTTCAGGCCCTGATACAAGTGGACCCTCTTATGGCAAATTCTGTGGAAATACAGTAAGTTTGTTATTTTACTATTGTATTTAATTCGGGAAGCAGGTTTTTAATCATAATAAGCAAAATGCTTTGAATCAAGGCTGCTGTTTCTAACTAATCTCACCAGTGTCTTGACCTTGAAACAAACTAGTTCTCTTTTATTATTTATCTCATTTTCTAAATAATTTAGTGATTAAGTTCAGTACTATTATCAATAAAATATATTAGAATGAAATTTTTAAAAATTGAGATGTACTTCAATAAAATAAATTTTTTTTTAAGATTAATTTATTGATATTTACAACTGTAATAATATTACAAGTAAATCTGCTAATATGAACAAATGACATGAAAAAAAAAACACTTGTGGAGAAACTACCCATCGGTAGCACTCCAAAAAAGTTCTATAATAGAAGGTCTCGAGGCCATCTTCTTTTTAGAAGCCTCGGAGGGCTATCAGGAATAGTGTGGGAAGCAAGTTGAGAGACTAGCGGATTCAAGTGTGTATGTCATGGAAGGATAGGTTTATGTCATAGATCCAGTTTCGGCCAAATCAGCAACATATGGGATATTAAGATCATGATGGATGAGTTTGTTTGTGACATAATAAGGAGCATTGAGGATTTTACGAAGGATTTTGGATTGTAAGGATTGGATACGAGATGAATTGGATGGTTTAGTAGAGCCCCATAGCTCAACTCCATATGTCCAAATAGGTCTGATAACTGGAATGTAAATGGGTCTTTTGTAATTAATTGGGAGCTTAGAGCGTTTTTCTAGTAAATGTTAAAGTAGTCTGAAACGATTTTAAAATTAAAATGAAAGATATAGCGCCTTTTTACAGTAAATGTTGAAGTAGGCAAAGAAGTCAAGCAGTTTCTTGTCTTTTCAGTCTTGTATGAGGAAAAATAAAAATGAAATTAATTCAAGTTCTTCTGAAGAATAGGCAGTAGTCGTTAATCACACAAGAAACATTATATTATAAAAGCACAGATCAACTTAGAAGAAATAATTACAGAGAGGATTGAACAGATGATAATAACAGTTTCTAATAGCTTAAGAATCTCTGATTCTAATGAAACAAAAACAGAGGAAGATGATGAAATAGATGATGTTCTTCCATCATCAATATATTATAAGGAATATTAATGTTTAACGAAGAACACTTTAATATACTATTATTTTTAATGAGATTTCTATATTTATAAAAATGAGTTGATACAAATGAATGCAAAAATAAAATGATATTCTACTGAGTTTAAATTTTTTGATCATCAGCACAACTTGCATTAGCCTTCCCCAAGTAAAACAAATTTTTTTTTTCTTAAAACCCAATAAATAAATAATGTAAAGGAGATAGTTGGGCGGTGCAGTCAATAAGAACACAGAATAAGTAATAAACTTATATTATGTGCCGACGTTTCGACCTACAGTGTAGGTCATCTTCAGGGCTAACAGAGAAACGAACAGAACAAAAAATATAAAAATGTACAGTAACAATAATATGGTAACAAGTAATGTAGAAAATTAAAATAGTGGCAGATATGAAGATAGAAGATAACGAATAATTAAAAAAGTGCCAGAATATAATAAAATACAGATATAGACAGATTTAAAAAAATTAATGATAATGAAAAGAAATTAAAATAGTGACGGATATAATAAAATTAAGATAAAGACAGATATAACAAAATTATTGATAATGAAAAGAAAATGAAAATAATGACAGATATAAAAAAGTAAGACCGATTTAATAAAATTAAAGAAAATGAGCAGAAATGATAAATTATAAATAACGCATATAAAATAAAAAATAGAAAATAAATGTACAGAATGGATCGTAAAGTAAAAATAATAATATAAAGGAAAATCAAAAGGAGGAGTTAAACAAAAGAAACCAAAATGAGGATATTTACATATACAGAAAGGTTGGAACATGAAGAATAAAGAAAAACTAGTAAAATAAAGGTATAAAATGTATGATAAAGGACTTAAAGATGTTACATGTTACAGAAAAGTATGGAACTGTATGTACAATAACAAATGTGAATAATAGAAATACTATTGTACAGTAACAACAGTGTACAATGACTGTTTTGAAAAATAGTTGATAGGATTAATGAATTTGAAAAATTAAAATAGGTGAAATACTCTTGTACAGTAACAATAGTGTACAATGTCTGTTTGAAAAATAGTAGATAGGATTAATGAATTTGAAAAATTAAAATTAGTGCTTAAAAATATGAACTCTTGATTACCAACATATGATGGATGCCAAAATGATAAGGGGGAAATAATAGGAAAATTAAAATTGGAGAAAGGATAAAGAGAAAAGTTTAAAATAAATAAAATATAAAGAAAAGAAGTACCGATTTGGAGAGCGATGCCGTTAGATTTAAAAAGGAGGAAGAGATAGGAGCGATCTCTAGCGGCCAAAAAGTTAACTATAGAAGGTAACCATACTGGAGTATAGGAAGAGAGGGGGAAAGTGAATAAATGGATAAAATTAATATAAATAAAATTAAAACAATAAAATAAATGTCAATAGAGTGACAAAAGAAACATCAATGACGAAGTAACGGAATTTAAGGTCTTTTGAGTAAATTAAAAATTTGGGAGTAGGTAGAGGAAAGGTGATGTGAGTCAGTCTTAAGATTGATAGAGGAGGAATCTAAATTTATGTGGATAGTTTCAGAGAGGATGCGTTTATCATGGTTAGGAGCTGTAGCTAGGATAGACGTTTTATCAAAATCAAAGGTGTGGTTTAAAGAAAGGACATGTTCGGAAAGTTTAGAGGAGGTATGGTTATGGGAGGAAATGGCATATTTGTGTTGGGTAATACGGTCTTTAAGGAAGTTTTTGGTTTCACCTATATAGGAAGAGTTACAATTAGTAGTAGAGCAAGGGATATGATAAACGATATCGGAACGAAGTTTGAGGGGAATTGGATCTTTGATACGGGCATAAATATGGGAAAGTTTGTTATGGGATTTGAAGGCAATACGTAAATTGGGGATAAAGGAACGTAAGTATTTTTGAATGTTATTAGAGAGGGTGGGTATATATGGCAAGGATCTGTATATAGGGATAGATGGTGGATGTGGCGATCGGGTGGAGGTGGGGGGGTTATAGTAGTCATGGATGAGTTTATTAACAATATAGGGAGGGAAATTGTTTTTAAAAAGGATTTCTTTGATACGGTAGGTGTTGGTTGTATGGAAGCAGGCGTCAGAGAGGGATAGGCCACGGTGAATGATATTTTTAGCGACGTTAATTTTAAGGTGGTGTGGATGTTGGGAGTAATAATTAAGAAGTCGGCCAGAGTAAGTGGGTTTAGTATACCAATCTGTGGATAAGGTGTGGTCAGAATTTTTAATGATAAGGAGGTCAAGAAAAGGTAGTGACTTATTGGATTTGACTTCAACGGTGAAATGGAGGCGGGGATGGTATGAATTGAAGGAAGATAATAAATCAGTAATGATGTTGGGATTGATGATAAGGAGGAGGTCGTCTACATATTTTTTGATGAAACAAATATCGTCACGGAACTGTGGTAGAATGGAGTCTAGAAGGTCATTTAGAGCAATATTAGAGAGGTCAGGGGCTAGGGGATTTCCCATGGCAAGTCCAGAAATTTGGGAATAGAACTGTCCATGGAAGGTAAGGTAGCCAGATTCACAGCAAAGTTTTAAGGATTGAAGGAATGAGGACCGGTTAAGAGATGTATGGGGTTCTATTAGTGACCACTTGTTATCTATTATGACAAGGGCTTTATCGAAGGGAATGTTAGTAAAAAGACTTTCGACATCGAAGGAAGTGAGGATGTAATGATCAGGAATGGTGAGGGATGATAAAAGATCACGTAGGTGAAAGGAGTTATGGATATCATATGGGTTGTTACGGCTGAGGACTTGTAAGGATGAAAGTAAGAATTTGCTAAGTTTTGTAGATGGTGAATTGACGTTGGCTGTAATAGGACGGAGGGGGTTGTTGGGTTTGTGGATTTTGGGAAGACCATAAAAACGTGGGGCTAAGGAATTATAGGAAATGAGGTTTCTGTAAACGGGATAAGTAATTAATTTAGAATTGACAAGGCTTTTTAGGTGGAGGTTGAATTGTTTTTGGAGAGATGTAGTAGGATCACGAGGTATGGGTTTATAGGTGGAAGTATCAGAAAGAAGGGAATAAATTTTGAGGTTATAATCAGAAAGGTCCATAATTACAGTAGAGTTACCTTTGTCAGCTTTGGTGACAATTAAGTCATCACGAGATTGAAGAAAAGAACGTGTGGACGCAAGGTCTTTGAAAAATTGCGGGGAGAAATTAGAAGGGGTGGAATGGGGGTGCTGAAGGAAATTGGAAATGATATTAGCTACAGAGACGCGTGAAAGATCTGGTTGAACATGTGAATGGTTGAGGAGGGGGTCATTAAGGATATATTCTAAGTCAGTCAATAAGTCGGGTATAATTTTTTTGAAGGAGGAGGAGGGTGCAGAAAAATTTGGTCCTAAGGATAGAATATTGATAACATTATTAGGGATGGGGGTGGAAGAAATATTGTGAACCAATAAATAAATAGTTCTGAAGAGTTTCTTATTATTATTTTGTAGCATTGTACTGGTATTTATTGCATTTTATGGCATTTCGTGAGTTATTTTACAGCTGATATGTATTAACAATAACTAAGATGGCGTTGGGAAACACCATTTTTTTTAATTTAAACACAAGCTGTGGCAGAGGACAGTTAACAAGTTTCGTGTACTAATAAACACAGCTGAAGAGGAGAGGATTTCATAATGCTAGTCTATGACTCCCTACAACAAACCATCTGTAATCTCTTGGGCTTGACTCAGATAAGAATACAATAAAAAAAATCAACATAATAATAAAAAAATAATTACTTTGTTTTTTAAAAATTTTAATGTAAATTTACACAAATGTTTCTCCATGGATTATTCATTGATGCCATGGCTCATAAATAGAAATAAGGAAGTGAGAAAATAACACAGAAAAACAAATTTAAAGTAATTAACTAGGGATTATTTAATTGCTTGAAAAACTTACCTTTTTTTGGAAAAAAGCTAACTGTAGATGTAATTTGATCATAAAATTGGTAGGGTCAATGAAGAACATTTACTAATAAGTAGAACTTATTTTTTACAGCATATTAATGTTAAGGGTTACACTTCAGGCAATCAACCTATTAAAAAAAAAATAATTAAAAACAAAATATTGTTATTATGTTATTATTTGTCATGCTGGAGATATCCTAAAACTTTATTTAGGTAAAAAGTTCAGCACATAATAAAAATAAATACTACTTATTACAGCAATCTCCTTCATTGACCAAACACCCGGCCTCTTATTATACATAATAATTTCTTTTATTAACATTTGTCATCCCAAATATTTCATCAATTCCTTTTGATTTCAGAATCCCACAGATGTTTTATCCGTAACTGAGTCCCTATTAGTCAGGTTCAGGTCTGATGATACAGTAGTGAGCAAAGGATTTTCTGCATCATACGTGGCAATTGATCAGATCAGTGGTGAACTACTTTCGACAGAAGATTCAACAGATTCACTTTGGTAGGATTTCAAAAATCCTTGTGAAGAAAATGGATTCATTTTTAAGTGCCATCTCAAGTGTCAAATTAATTAATCTTTCAAAATTGATTATTGTGATTATTTTTGCAATAAATTTTTTAGATTTTTTTTAAAGGTAAAATTTTGCTCATAAAAACCCTATCATTCAATAATAACTTAAGCAACAGATTTCTTCTCTATCGTTACTATTCCTTAAAAAAAAGTTTATATTGTCATATTTAATTAATATTTACTTAATAAGAACATTGTTTTCCAAAGAGAACCGTTATATTACCTACTTTTTTTAAAGCTAGTTTGTCTTTCTTTAGAGAAATGAATAGTCACCAACGGAAAGATAAAAAAAAATTAAATATATATGTAATAAGATTTTTAAAAGTAGATTAAGAAATGACTTTGTCCTCTTATTAGTTTATATTGACTCTTTTGATCTCATAGTTATTATTTTTGTAAATAATATTATATATGTGTATGTATACTGAAACATATGGGAAAATTTATGAACTATACAAACTGAGGAAGAGGATGGATTAATGTTATTATAATTATTTTAAAAGCGTAGAAGTTTAATAATAGAAATTGAATCCAATCTTCATTAAAACTTCAGACTCTTATTATAATAAGAATCTTAAGCTTAATATTATAATTATTGCACTACAAATCTGTGTTTATATATGAGACATTCAATGAAAATAGAATAACTCTAAACTCAGAAAATTGAACTTTTCACATTTTTTGCTAGTTTAGTCAAGATTGCTTTATGCTCCCAAAACTTCAGGTTCAGAACCTAAAGTTAAGTTTTAGTTAAACTAAAACTATGAGAAATAAGTAAAGGAAATATTATGTTAGACAAAATTATTTGACTAAACAGCAAAATATGTGAAAAAGTCAATTTTTGAAATTTCAGAATTATTCACTTTCAAACCTGATTATTGATTATTATTTTAATTAATTTGTATCAATGTTTATCGCATAAAACATCCTCTTCCATTGTTATTTCCATTTTGTTACCAGTCAATGTGTTCAATTCACATTTATTAGTTCCTTTTATATTTATATGAGTTAGAGAAGTCCTACACTGATTGTAGGACTAAATCAAGAACTACTTAATTGTAGAATAGGCTTTAATTTTCTAATAATTAAAACATTGTAAATTTTCTTACATTTAATCACCACTGATAAACATATTTATTTTTATGAACATGATATTTGTAAATTCATTGGTCTTATAAGATTAGATCTTTGTAAATATGGGTGACAGACTATTTCCATATGTGAATATTTATTATTGATTCAGTCTTACACCACTTTGAGGGGAATCAATGTAGCATCCAATATCACCCTTATTAAAAAATATACTGCAGTCTATTTATGTAAACATAAATGTGTCATGTGTTTTAGACAATAATTGAAATAACTAAAAATGTATAAAATATAACATGATTATATGAAAATGTATAATACGAAAAAAAAATGAAATAATAATGGTTATTTATTAAAGTCTTAATTTATTTTTAGCCTACCCACAACTATATGATCTCATGAAATCAAATTACATGCGTAAAAATTGAACATAGACATCTCTTCAGCTATTAGAATAAACATGAACTCATAAGCTTTAATCCCTTAATATAGTTAATGAAAAGCCAGAGTGATGTTTATGTCATGGTTGGTAGAAAAATAATGTTCCTTAATTGATCTAAGGACTTATATTAATCAGTTCAGAGCTTTGAGTAATTCTCATTACCATAAAACACTTCTATCTAATAAACTATGTTTTCCATTGCTTTATTGATAATAAGTTTAAACACAATAAGGAAATTACAGTTATGTATATAATAATACAAAAAACCTTTAGTCCAAATTCATATATTATATCTATTTTCTATAGACGTTTCGACCTAAATGGTCATTTTCAATATATAGGTTTCGGGACCAACAGTATAAAAACTCTGTCTTTTTCTGCAGATTAATAGGTTGCATATTAAAAAATTAGCTGGGTGTATTGTATCCCATAGTCAGTTGCTATACTCCTGTACCCTAGAAGATTAATATTGAGTTATGTATAGTCAAGTCCAAAGAATCGTTAGTACAAATGTTTCATCTTTAGGGCTGGAAAACAGTAGAAACTAATATTTTCACAATTGCTTAGTGCATCTCATCCTCAATTTGGTAAGCTGACAAGTTAAAAAACAATAATAATAATAAAACATTAAAGTTTACAAGTATATAAGCAACAACAATGAAATAGTTTATCTGTTAAAATGTACTGCTAAAGTGGATATCTGTTCTGCAGGTTGTTGCTTCAAGTTGAGTCACAACAAGTTTTAACTTTATATGGGTTTATTATTTAATATTTTCCAAAATACAAGTTATCTTGAGCTTTAGTATGGAGAATAGAATGTAATTATGGGTAATGTGTAGATTTTGGTAATCATTTCATCAAGAAATAAAAGTTTCAACCAACATTTTGAAGTGTAGATGATACCTTTGTTGAAAGGTTCATCTCTATATGAAATGATTACTGAAGTATACACACTTCCCATAATTGCATTCTCTTTTCCAGATTAAAGCTCATGATAATTTGCAATTTTAGATAATATTAAAAGGGACCGAATGAAAAGTTAAAACTTATTGTGAATCAACTCGAATCCACAATCTGCGGAATACCCTAAAATTTAATGATGAAAATTATTCTTATGCAGTCTAATGGATTGTATTTTATAATTATATACTATATGAATTCTCAACAAAGAAATATGAATTCTTATGCACCAGCTGACCAAAAACAGATATAATCCTTGAATCTAGACCAATTACATCCGTCAACACATAAGGACATGGTTATGAAGCTATTGGCAACTGGACATAGAAACTATGGTTCATAATGTTTGGTTTGATGATTCCCTACAGACAGCCTGAGTTCTGGCAAGTAATCCCAAGATCATAAATGAATTTCGAAGATGTCTCCTGTATTTTTATATATTCTTATCAAGAGAATATTTTATTATGGCGCTAGAGGAGAAATACTATTTACACTTATCACCACTAAACGAAGAAGCAATAGCTTCATAAGAAATGCCCTTGTATCTAAATATAAGAACAAGATGGCACTTCCATATCATTACTGTATTTTAATAAACAATGTATTCATTTGATAATACAAAAATATATAATCTTCACTTCTCTCGAAAGCTATGATTTCCCTCCCAAAGGAAGGGAAGCACTCCCTCGAAGATGCTATATTCTTAAGGAAATAGCATTCAACTGTGATCATATAAGTTATAATTAATACTTCAATAATCAATTCAAAGATTAGAAGTACTATTAATGGATAATTGATGGTGGTAAAACCTAGATATATATTCTCAAGTTAAAGGGAAAAAATATATGTAAGTGGTTTTAAAACAGTATAAGACCTTCTTAAATGTTAATTCAGCTTTTTAAAGCCAAACTTATACTATACTCTTTAATTTATATTATAGCTTTTAGTTATGTTTAAAATCATACTAATAAAATATTAATGGTATTAAGATGAGTTTTCACCTTATTGAAAAAAGTTATTATACCTTTTTTTATAATTGACAATAAACTAACCAGGAACCGAAACTACTGAAAAAGATGCAGTCTTGAGTTAGGTTTAAAAACCCGGGAAAGCCCCTTCAAGAGATAAGCTGCAATTTCAGTAAAAGTCGAATAAAAACCGAGAAATCCTATCAACAGGAGTACGATCCAAATAATTTATTTTTGAAAAATATATTGAGTATATATAGCTATTTTTTTTGGTGTGAATGTATCTAATATACTGCAGTTGTATGTATTTAAACAAAATTACCGCCCTCTATCAGCTTAAACCAGAATACAGATAACATCGTTCACTCTTTAGAAATGGACTTCTCCAGGTTTCAAAACAAAAATTGAGGACAAAATTTTAAGATTGTAAGTTGAAAGTTCGTGCTCATAACTATTATGTTTCTCAATTTATACTGGTATGCAAATTATATATCTATTATCAATCTATAAATTTTATAAATCAATTATCAACTGATATAAACTATTTACAAATGATTGACTGGATCTGAAGGAATGAAACATCCCTAAACAATGAACATGTAAGTAATAAAACACCCCTCAGTAGTTAAGAGAGCATTATAAAACTTTAAATCATTCTGTAAATGATGTACATTACGTTCTAGTGATAAGAAATTCATTTTCATTAGCTCAAAGATATCAGTTTTTTAATAATAAACATATGTTAACAAGTTCTATGATAAGTTTTTAATAATTCGTTCAATATTTATTTTCTGCCTTTCCTATTATTTTTTACATATTTAAGAGTTTTATTTATATATATTTATATAGCGACTAATATTTTTTTCGAATTGGTAAAGTTGATAAATTAATTAGTGCATAAACTATTTACAAATATTGAATTGTAACATTAAAGATATAACAAACATAGACTTGTTAATTTATATTAACATCGAAATATTGATATTTTTCATTCATACTATTTAACAAAATTCTACTTCGACGTTTGTGAATTGCCATCAGTTTGAGAGGGGTCTTTGTTTTTTCAAACCTTTCGTTCTTTCTAAATATTTTGTTTTTGTAGAAGAAAAAAAGTTGTGTGGTTTTATGAAACCACGATGCAAGTGGAACTTTTTTTCAGTTTGTAGGCATTTAACTAAAAACAAATTGGAAAATTATTCGATTTAGGGTATTAAAATTGCGTTTTTAATATTAACTTAATTATTGAAAAGTGGGAATGATAATAGGAAATCAATAGTAGACAAAATATTAAATTATAAAATGTAATTTCAATTTGTTATAACTGGAGGAATCTTCTTCGGTGGGGCCGCCGTAGGTTCCTCAGACGGTGGTATTGTTACGGTCACAGAGAGGAAGAGAGGCGGAAGGAATTAACGTCTTAAGCCCTTCGCCCGAAGAGATTAAGGAGAATCATCTCGAAGATACTAGAACGGCCTCCCCCACTCCCGTTCTGTCTAGAATGTTTGGCCTTGCCTATTTAAATATCCCCTCGGCACGAGTCGGGCAGTCAATAGTAAAGCAGGCAGTGTGAGTGAACTATGACAGTCTCGAGAGTGTAATAAACCGTTTCCGTTTATTACTGTGTGTCAGTTAGTCATATTAGGAGAATCTTACGGTCGGTGGATTTTGATTAGTGAACTGTAAGTGTTAATTAGTAGTTGTAAATTGTAGTGTAATTTTAATTGTATTTATACAAATTTGTGTAAATAGGTAAGCTATTTAGTACTAGTAATGTCCAATAATATTTTAGTAATTAAATAGAAGTTAGGCCTAGGTTAAAATCTTTAGAATATTGTTATTGTAAATTTATATTAGTCTAATAATTTACTTGTATCCTTTTTATCATTTTGTTAATAAATATTAGTATCTTTAATTAAGGAATTGTTTAATTCATTTTTACACCCAGTAGCCCGTAACAGTATATTAGCTAGAGCGGTAAATGTGTTCGATGTCACTTCTGGTGGCACTTCTTCTGCTTTCCATTCTTCTGCTTGTCTTCCTCTTGGCCGATTTCTTCCCTGTCTTTTTTTTTTTGAAGGGGGCCTCATCTTCAGAGTCTGGTAGAGGTATATTTAAGCCCAGCATGATCACTGCCTGTCCACTTCCTAATACAGTAATCCCCTGTTCTAGTAGCACTACACACAACACAGTGTACACAATTAAATAGTCACTGCATAGCCTTGCTAGATAGCTAGTCAATTCCCTACTCTTATCAGAGCACCGCTGCTCTGTCGTCTGTTGAGGTTGTATCCAAGTGATACGAATGGACCCAAACAGCTTAAGGCGGAATCTAAATAAGAGTAGTAATAGTGTTTGTTTGGATAAGTGTCTTTAAAAAGGCTCCTTTACAAAAAAATATCGCATTTAAACACTTCGAGAATAAAGCAACAGAATACACTATTACCATAGATACCACACTGTAATGCGACATGCAATAGATGAACGAAAAATTTTGGGGCGATAGAAAAAAAGTTTCACTTTAATATATTGGTTTTCGATAATCCAATTTCAATATCAATACTTTTATATCACGATATTTTGGGAAACAAATAATTTCGAACAGAAATTTCAATTTATTATATCAAATATATTGTTCATTCGATATTTTCCCAGCAATCCTATCTAGGAGCGTACTTGTGCAGTGACAAGAATTAGCGGTAGGCGATTATGAATGATTGCTATAATCGGATTATTTTGTATTACTAATGTTGATAATCGATTATGAGTAAGTACGTAATTTATTTTCATTATCGAATGACGTTACTAATTAGTAATACTAATCCTGTTGAAATAATAAGTAGGGATAGAGAGACTGAGAATCGCTGTTTGGCTTTTGAGTAGAACAGACGTCTTCTGTTTTGTTTGTTCCGGTTGTGTGAGACGTGACGTTTTTGGGTGGTGTCATTAAGCAGTAAGTTTACTTGATTTAGTTTTTGTCATTGATAGATTTCTATTAATTCTAAGATCACGATTAACTAAAAAAAAAAAAAAAAAAAAGGCAAATACCTCAACTACTTAAATGTTTATTTAGTGTATCGTAGGTATGAAAGTGAAGCTATTTTTGTGGCATATATATGTTATAAATAAATATTAAAATAATCCACGAATCATTTTATTCCCGAAGCAAGAAATAGGTATAGTAGTTGTTCGTTATATTTCTGATTGGTTAACTACGAAAAAGGGCGTAACTGAAAAAAATGCCGCGACCATGCCAGAAAAAGTCAGCAGTTTGGCAGTATTTCAAATTGGAACCTGACAATAAAAAGGTAACATGTAACCAGCGCTTTTCATGGTTTTCCTGAAAGTAAAAAAAGAAAACATTTCTAATGACAGTAAAGTTAAATGAACTTTATTTCTAAGTGCTAACTTTCAAAAATTAATTAGATCCATCAGTGGGTTTCCAAAATTGTCACTTCTATAATTGTTCTAAATATTTATTATTTAAAATATAAATTCCGGGAATAATTTTGTTACAATATATAACTTTCAAATTCTGTATGCTTCATCAGAAAAGATACTGTTAAATTTTGAAAGAAGTGGGTTCTTTAGTTTATCCAAAATCAAGAAAATAATCTGGGAGGAGGTTTAAAAATAATTCCTTAAATAGTGTTAACTATTAGAAACCAGCGTTTTGACCCACATTGCAGCTCTTCGTCATGGGGGTTCAAAAGAAAAAAAAAAGGCAAATAATTTTATAACTGGGGAATACTATGATTGAGATATTTTTGTCATTTTCTAAATTTATTTTTTTCTGACTAGAATATGTTCTCAATATATTATCTTAACTAAGCTTGTTCTTAGCATTTTAAAAATCAAGATTAAATTTGTTTCATTAAACAATTGGGGCAATAGTGTTTGAATTTATCAGAGTGCTAGGCGAAACACATCAGCCATTTGTGATGGTTAACATTATTGTTATAGATCACTGAAATGAAGTATTCCCTCCCATAATGTGTAAAGTTGGTTTTGCACATTTTATATATTACATATTTTTAGTTTTAGTTTTATACTTAAAGTTTATAACATACAGTTATATTAGGTGAAGGTACAATTGCAAGCAAAATCAAGTTGTAGCATCGCAGTAGGCACACAGCATGAAGCAAACAACATGCTGTCAGCATTTTCGTCTGTTTACAAGGAGCAGGGTGTTGCAGGTCTTTGGAGGGGAGTCAAGGAATCCATGCCTCGAAGGATTGCCGGATCATCTACCCAACTTGTAACCTTCACTGCAATGAAGGACTTTCTTGCAAATAATGAGGTAAATAATACAATATACAGGTCATTTTAAAAATATTAATTACTTGATCGAATTCAACTTGCTTTTATTAAAAAATGATAGTCGATAAGGTGAGCTGCAACTTTGTTGACATGCAAGTTTAATGCTTTCAAAACCAAAACTAAATTTAAACTTGAGTATTAGCCAAATTGTGGAGCACAAATGAGTAGAAACAAACTTTCTAATCCTTCAAAGTTGGCCTTATTTACCACCAAACTGGTATCTTTATTATATACAAGATATATATTATATATAAAATATATTCCCCTAAGAGGGTGAAAAAGAGAGGCAAAGTTTGTATGCTTCCTCACGTGTTTCTTACTCGAAAAATCTAAATATTTTCGCTGAACAAAACAAATCAAGTAACATAGTTCACGTACCGAAAGGTAACAGAAGGCTTTTTTATATATAAGCATTTGCATGTATTCATTGTAAATTTGTATTATTATATTGTAAATAAAAGTTTGGAGGATGTGAAAAAAAAAAAAAAGTTCACTTCTTTTTTTTTTTTTTTGTCTCAGTTGAAGTCGTGACTCAGGGGTATTCCGTACCTCCACAACTTCACTTCTTCAGTGAAGATGTCGCTCCAGCATCCTGGCCATCAAACACCAGGAGGCCCCCACTGATCACAGTAACACCGCCTTGCGGGCAGAAAGGACTGAGGGCCGCTCTCTTAGCTGTAGAATTTTTTTCTGGGGGGGGCACAAAAAAATCAACAATAACTCAGAAATACACTTGTAGTATCATAGGGCAGACGGGCAAAAAAATCAACAACTCAGAAATACACTTGTAGTATTTATAGAAAGGTTTATTAAAATATGTAAAGATTAATCTAATGCTAGTTCACCTGCACCTGAATCTAATGCTAGTTCTTTTCTATTTGAATATCAGATACTTATCCCGTTCAAAACCACTCATCCTTTTTTGTAAATTATTTATTAAAATCAAATCATAGAGAAATAATTGAAAAAATGACTTATTTAATTGTTTTCTTTTTATTAAGTAAATCATAGTCTCAAAGGAAGTACAAAAGAATGGCAATAATACACTTAATTTAACTATTCAGGAGAATAGTTGTAATTTCACTAATCTCACTACAATAAAATGTCATGATTGATTAAACGGGTAAATAGCTAATTTCCCAAATGTCAGTCAATTTTTGCAGGAAGCAGGTAAGTGGCCACTTCCTTTTATTATTTTACTTTTTTCTTTCTATGCTATATAACATGCAGTGATATGCTATTGTTACCAGAAACTAAAGAAATATGGTATCAAAATCTTGAAGACGTCTAGCTACAGTAAGTATTTTCTTACATATTTTATTTGATGTTTAACATAAACAAAGAAAAAAATATATAGATAAAAGCAAAGTTACTTCAGTTGTTTAATTTGTTTATTTAAACAAATTTTCACAGTATTAGAAACATAAATTTTAATATTGATAACAGGCATGTTATCAATCATAGAAGACTTGGCTCGCATTTAATAATAAAAGCATAGTTACATATAAATCAAGCTTATTTCTTTACATTCATTAAACTGGTATATTTGATTAACTAAAAGTCCAAGCAGTGGCAGATGTATGCACAGGAACAGTGATTTTTATTCAGTTAAAACATTTGATGAAAACACATGTTTCGATTCAAAGGAATTTTAATGTAAAAATGCAGCTTAAATAAATATAATAATGAATATAAATTTAAATAATATTTCCACTTAGTTTTAACTCTTTACCTATTTAAAAGATTGTACATGAGAGTATACTTATAGAATTATTCGACATGCCTTTTGATGGTAGTATAACAATCTTACTCCTAACTGGAAGTAATTGGATTTTTTTTATTTATTTTTTTTTATTCTTCCGAGATTTATGTAATTGGAATGAAGTTGCAAATGAAAATATAGCACATTAATTTTATCGAGAATTAAAAATTTGTTTATTTGTTTAAAAACATTGCGCAGCTAAATCTAAGAAGTGACTAGATGAGTACATATTGATTAATGTTTTACGATTCAAACTATAACATCTTATTTTTTAAACTTATTTGAAATAAATATTACTATAAGATATAAAATAGAAGACATTTTCCTTTTAAACTTTTTCGATTTTATCTTTATTAGAAGAATAATGAGAATAATACAAGTGTTATCTTCATTGCTTGTGGTTTCGGCACTGGCTGATGATCACCCAGTAGTGGAGACGACTTTAGGCAAAGTCATGGGTTTCACTTCTTCTTCCCGCTCAGGCCGGCAGTACTTCTCTTTCACTGGCATACCATATGCCAAGCCTCCTGTAGGAGAACTCAGGTTCCAAGTGAGTACTACAAATGATTTAATAACACCACAATAATTAGAAACAAAGAGTATAGTGGGAAATGAATATAATGGTAGTTAATAATTTAATAAGTTATTAATTTTTGAGAATGTTGTGTTGATTCTTTCAACCTTTGACAAAGATATCCTTGTTATGTCTATTTTGAAGTTCAGTACTGAATCCATTCACAATTTAAGAGTCATTATTCATAAAAATCACTGTCATGTTGATACTGGACCTTAGATAATTCTTTAAAATAATTAATCATGAACTCACCATCTTTTACTTTATACTTCACCTAAGGTAATTCAACATGCAAATATCACAATTCATATCCCAATTATTTCATGAACAAAAATTATATATGTCTTTCTTTAAAATATATTATATTTTCTTTTTCACACCTAAATACCAAACCATTTTTAATTTTTTCTGAAGTTTTATTGAAATATTTTTCAGCCTCCACAGGAACTAGAGCCATGGACAGACATCTTAAATGCAACAAGTGACGGACCATTCTGTATACAGTACAATATGTACAATCCTAAACCTGAGGTGGTTGGTGAAGAGGATTGCCTCCACTTGTCGGTGTTTACTCATGATGTATGACTTTATAATTTAATTATCTCAATCAGAGTTTTTAATCCTCCTTTATTTATGATCAGAGTCAATACCCTGTCTAAACATATCTATTCAGTTCATCAAGTATTCTTTATAAGATATAAGGGTTATAAATTACAAATTATATAGATACAATGCGCTAAATAATTCAAAGATTAAGTTATACTTTCAGAAATGTTTCTAAACTTATAAAATATTCTTTTCTCTTTTGCTGAATGTATTAATTGTATCCATCTTCGTCTAAAATTATTACAAATTTAAAGTTAAAATATAATATTTTATAAAGTTATGTTATAAAGTTAAAATATAATATTTTATATTTTCCCTTGAGCAGACAACATGAACAGCTAACCATTGTCAATTTCAAAAATAATTTTACATTTTTTAGCTCCATAATGTTCTTTTCTTTTATTGAATTAATTGCTATTATTTATTTATTTATTTTTTATAGTTAAGCAGTTCTGCTCCTGTACTTTTCCATATTCATGGTGGAGGTTATTTGGCAGGCGATAAGTCAACCACTGGCCCCCAGTACTTTATGGACGAAGATGTGGTTATTGTGGATATAAATTATAGGCTTGGAATTTTGGGTATGACAATATTTTTTTTATTTTTAATCTCTCTATTATATAAAAAAAAAAATTTGTGATCATCGTGTAATATTTTATTTTATATATATGGTGGAATAATAGCAATTTAATTAATTAGAAAGAAAGATTTAAAATTATTATTATTCATTAAATCAAATATACAGGATTCCTAAGCTTTGAAGATGCAGTGATGCCCGGAAATCAAGGACTGAAAGACCAGAACCTGGCACTTAAGTGGGTAGTAAAAAATATTGCCAAGTTTGGTGGTGATCCTGATAAGGTAACATTAATCGGGGAAAGTGCTGGATCTGGCAGTGTAACTCATCATATAACTTCTCCTATGAGTAAAGGTGGGTATTATCTCAAATAATCATCATTTAGGATCATATCAATTTATATTTATGGATACAGTTGATGTAGGATTCAGTCTGAAGTATAATAGAAATATAGCCAAGCCTCTTTTTTGAGTAAGTAAGTTATAAAAAGGGTTAGAATATTTTTGTAGCTAAAAATAAAAGAACATAATATAAATAAATTTGATTGTTGGCTGAAATGGTCGTCTCTGGAAAATTATACTTGAAATCTAATCCTTCTACTCTTAAAATTATGCTATACTAAACTGATGCATTTTAACATTAGTTTTAATTTTGGCTCACTATTGATTATGTTACTTTTATCTGAGGGGAAAATGGGTATAAAAAGGTTTTTATGAAAATGTATAAAATGAAACGAGTGATTAATACCTAATGAATTGTTTTATAAATTTTAATTACAAAATAAAATTTCATAAAAAAAATTAAATTCATGCATCATTACTCTAAATTTTAACTGAGTGAAGCCATCTTCTGTACTCTTACTGTATAAACCGTGACTATATCTCTTTGATAAAATTTAAAACTCTAGAAATGATTGAGTGAGAATTTTTCTTATACATAAAAAGAAGATTTAAAAAATTTAAATTTCACTGATAGTTTTTCAATTTTAGCTTTACAACTTGTTGTAATACCATGTTTCATGGGTTGGTAACCTATCATTTGTAATATTGACAGGATTGTTCCAAGGAGCAATTGCAGAAAGCGGTACTAACTACAACTTCTTGAGCTTGTTGCCTCCTGGATTGGCCAAGAGCAGGGCTGAAAAATTGACAACCTTGGTCTCATGCCCTAATGAGGATACGACAGAAGCAGTTTCTTGTCTTCGAAACAAAGATGCGAAAGAATTGGTTGGACACTTAGGAGAATTCAGAGTATGTTGTTTCAATTAAGTGAATGTAAATTAGTGAAAAATAAATTAATCCTCAGTAAGTAGAGCACTGAGTATCTATGCCAAACCTAGGTTCAAATCCTGCTGTGGTAGATGAATTATATAATCTGTCTACAGCGGTGGTTTGACCTGACGTCTGATCTGACGATCCTCCTTGGCCTTAGCTAGCCTCTATAAAGTGGGAATCCATAATTGGGGAAGAAACCTTGTGGTTGTGCATGATCTCGGACAAACCATCTCCTTCCACAACCATTGCCCTAGAAACAGTACAGTCTTCAATTATGTTTATGTATGTTTGGCAAGAGTCAGCATTTATACTGGAGGGTTAAAGTATTATTGCAAACATTTTATATGTATAGTTAATTTAACTGTTCCATGAAGAATTAGAATGATAAGATATTTCAATAAAATATAAATATCTGTGAACTTTAAAAATCAAAAGTAATTTTTTTCAACCCCAGATAGAATATATTAACTTAAATTAATTTAAAAATATCATCATTGGATGTAATCCCCTGCTTATTTAGGAACTATTAGAGTTCCAAAAGCTCATAACTTTTTAAAAATGATTTTTTTTTCAATTTAAACATTAAATTTATCAATAAAATTCAAAAAAAGAGTGAGAAACGTTTTGTTTTCATATTTTTAAATATTTAGATTACCTCTTTGCTTTGTTTGTTTATTTAACATCACCTTATGCAGCTATGAATGATTGGGCAATGCTACAGTGGGAGCTCTAAAACTTTCCTATTCAGGTTCAATTATGTTAGGAATTTATTACGAGTAACAAACATCGTACTGGCTCGGGACCCTCGTTTAATGTCACTTCCAAAGAGAACCATAACCAACAATTTTTTAACAATTTAAAAATTTTAAAGATTCCTACTCCTTTAAAAATTCCTAGGGCCACCTGCCGGGCTACTAACCCATGATCTTGGGCTTAGTAAGTTGTTATGCAAACCATTGCACCACAGGTTGCTCCCCATCTCTATGCTTTCATTCCCATGTATAGGATAAATATTTTCCCTCTTACAGATTGTGTAATTTTGATTAAAAATTTTTTTTATTTGTTGCAGAATGTAATAAGCAAACGTATGTTATTTACTTACTTTCAGCTTCTTTTCAGACTTTATGTAAAAAAAAATATGTAAAAATCGAATATGACCCGTGAACGTGTCTGGGGTTCAGTACATGGTAGAGACTACTGTTTCATAGACAATGGTTCTGCAAGGAGATGACGTGTCTAGGTCCCTTAACTTTATGTAGTTTCTACAATAATTAATCTACTTCAATTCAGTCATGTAAGCCTATAATAGTTATTATTCTAATTGACATTGATTTAATGTTGTTCAGGAATGGCAGGTTGATCCTTTGTTACTATTCCAACCAGTACTGGAGATGAATGGTCCTGACGCATTTGTGATTGGACCAATCAGTAGTTGGGAGCCGAGTCCTGTACCTCTGCTGATTGGTACAACGTCTGCTGAGGGTCTGCTCAGAACTGGATGTGAGTCCTTGTACTGTTTATTGAAGCCATTCTTTACCTATTTAGGAATTTAGAAATCTATCGAGGAAAACAAATTTTAACCACAGAAATAACCAAAAATGATATTAATTAGCAATTAAAAAAATCAATTTATACACAATATTTGATAAAGCATTTTGTATCATAGTTCTTTTAACAGTATCTATTACAACATAATATGAGGAGGTAAGAAGTAAAGGGGTACAAGTTATATTTTTTTCAATGATATTAGTTAATTGCGGCTATGGATAATTATTGATTAATCATTAATTAGTTATTGAATATTCAGTGAATGTAAAATAAGATATAAATTTAATGAAACAAACTAAAACGGTTAATGATTTATCAAAATGCTTAAACTTTAGCATGCGTTTTCACAAAATAAGTATAATGTCTATAATTTATTTTATTTTGAAAAGAAAAGATTTTTCCAGGAGCGGGATTCGAACCCGGGTCTCCCATGTATCCGTCTTTGTACTCTGCCACTTGAGCTATCCTGACTCGTACCTCGATAAGACAAATCTTTCTCTTCATCGATCCCATATCCCCGTGTTCTCGCAATTTGTGTTGTATACTAGGTATACTCATTGAATATACTAGGTATATTCATTGAACATTACTTTTTATTAGGATTTTGTCGACTTACATCATTATATTATTTATAATTTATTTTTTTTTAAAATTACTATAATTTTTAAAAAAATTTATTTTGCAGAGAAACGATTTGCCCAGGACCGAGGTGGGAAAATCTTTTCTCTTCAATATAAAAATATTTAATAATTATATTGTCACTTGTGCCCCTTATATCCCTACTCTCTGATTTAAGTATAAGGCAAATATTAATTTTTTTTTATGTTATCCCAAAATACTAGTATTTCATTTTTAAAAAATGCTAAAATAATGTTTGATGGATTTGATTTAATCTTGGGTTTATAATTTAATTGTAATTGATACTACAAAGTAAGTTTATATTTTATTATTTTTAGATTTTCTTCATTATGGCATGGACTACAAATGGTTTAATGACAACTTTGAACAACTCGCTCCCTTAACTTTTCGCTATTCAACTTCTTCTACAGACCCAGGTTTGGTGACAAAAGAGATAAAGCGTTTCTACTTCAGTGACAGAGAGATTACTAAATCAGATTGGATAAATATAACCAATGTAATGATTTATTTGAATACGTTATAGTTAAAAATACAAAACAACATTGTACAATTTAAAATTTAATATACCAAATACTATATATATACTACTGTACTTATGGCTCATTATAAGTTTATGGATTTAGGTCTATACTGATTCCTGGTTTACTAATGGCATAATTACTGGTGCTGATAAACACACTGGAAATGTTTATTTTTACTACTTTGATTACCTAGGAGAATATTCTTGGGGCCCAAAAGATAGAACATATGCTTTTGGTAAGCAATCTTTATTATTATGTGTATAAATGTTATTATTATTACACTTTATTTATCGATTTGTATTTATTTATTTATTTATCGTTGGTTAAAATGAGATGAAGAGCAGAGTATAATGTTAATCAATATACATTAATAGGGCATTAAAAATTTGTACACCTCTTATAATTTTTTTTAATATATGCATGATAAGTTGGCTGTTTTTATTGTTCATTAAGGTGCATCACATATGGATGAAATTATCTACTTGTGGCAGATTAAAAACTTTACACCCTTAAAAGGCAAAGATTTGGAGATTTCTAAAGAACTTATTAAAATTTGGACAGATTTTGCTAAATACGGGTGAGTAATTTTATGAAATAAAAACATGACTTGTACCAGCTAGGCATTACATTACACTACATTAATTATGCCAATATTTAAATTGATAATGCTGATGTGACTAACCATTTTACAATTATTTGATGTCACAAATATAGTTCTAGTAAAAAATGAAATGTTTTATGAAAGTTTTTATCCTCTTTTTAATGATTAAATTGTTTTTAAAAAATGGAGAAACATGGTATACTCGCTCAAAGATTAGAATCAAATGAAATAATTGATAATATATAATGGTTAAATACCTTGTACGAGAAAGCAAAGGCGTAATAACTGTTGATCGCCCCACAGCCTGATCCTAATCCTAATCCTTGTAGTCCGAAAATGAAATTTTTTTATCAGTTTCTTTGACTGGCCTACCATGAATGTAAATTGATATCTGCTTTAAATATACTTATAACGCACCCACTGTCTTTAGCAAACCCTCTAATGACTATCCCATCTTTGTCGGGATTTCGGGTCATTTATTATTTTAAAAACAGTATTTCAAGATATCATTGACCTCAAGCTTGAATTTGATTTCTTCAAGTGTTATCTCACAGACAACATTTTAAGTAATATTAATGTAATCCTAGGATTGATTAGTTTAAACAAAATCATTAGATGTTATTCTATCATTTACAAGCATGCAGTCTGTAATTTTAAAACCATTTATATGTAACAGTGCTGTAAGTTATGATTATTATTTTAGAAAAGGCATGTCACCAAACAAGAATGATGATTGGAAAACATGGACTCCAGAAGCACATAACTACTTAGATATTAGTGAATCTGGTTTTGAAATCAAAACAGGACTTCATGAAGATAGAAATGAATTCTGGAACAACCTGAATTATAGAGACAGATATGAATAAATATATCATATTTTACTAGTGCTACTATTATTATTAAGGTACCTAAAATAAACTATTTACTAATAAAATTAAAGAAATTAAATTTTATCTGTGAAAATTACATTCACAAGTAATATTTTTAATTCTTATAATAATTTATATCTTTCATGTACCTCTGTATTAAAGACCTACACTCATTTACTAACAGTTTGAATCTTAGAATATTTGTTGTTCATAAAAAGTTTGAGGACAAGTTACAAACCAATAAAATTTTGAAGCAGGTTTAGCCATTTATTAAAAAATCATTACTTTCATGCGAATGATCAGGCCAATCATATTATCCCTTCGCTACGATTGATTATTTCAAAAAGTTTTCCTAGTAGAGGTCTAGAACAAGATTAAATTGTACATATCTATTTATTTCAGAAAAATATCTTGATCACCACAGGCATCACTCAGTCAACTATTAACACACAAAAAGTGATTTATAAATATTTTTTGTTCCATAGGTTAAAAAATAATTGTAATCAATTTATAATGTAGTAATGAAAACTAGTCATTATTAACAATAATGAGGTCATGTTTGGGTCAAACAAAGAATCATTTTGTCATGTTTGTAGATATCTGCAGGCTCAGGTTGGTAGTAAGGCTATTTTGGGCCCTTCTTTTTGTATTATTCCATTGATGTTAACTTGTTCCCCTCCCATTTTATTATAGTTATATGATTACACTATCTTCCTTTCAACACATGTAAATAAGTTAATTACTTGGTAAACAGATGTTTCAGATTGACAGAAACATTATGACAGGGTAAAGATGGTCTGAGCAATCTTTGAAAATGACCTATGACCATTGAACCTGCTGACATGTACGACTTTGTAGCTTTAATTATTAAATTTTATAATTCATTATAATTATTCTTTAGACATTGTATCAATAAAATATAAATAAATAATGACTTTCTACCAAACTATTGTTTTCTCAGCCCCTTATCTCAGAAACTATTGTCACTTTATATAAAACATCCTTTAATATTTTTTGAACAGATAAATATAATGCTAATAATAAGGAAAAAATTATACATGGTTGGCAATAACTCCTTTAAAAATGTAAACAGTTTTAAAAATCTTGGAAGCCAATTTAATTTTTGAGAAGGAAGATATCGAAGGAGATCTATTTTCTAGTAGCCAATAAAGCATCATACTCCATTGATCAATCACTCATCAAAACTCTACTATAATATAATAAAATCTGAGGTTATTATGTTATATTAAAGACTGGTTGCGATATCTATGTATATGATGATGGTGTTAAATGCATCTGCAGCAAAGAAAATGGATTTTATTTTGTAGAAGAAATTACCAAGATAAACTCTGCGTTCAATCAAAGAGTGAAGTCAACAAAAAAGTATTAGCGGATTTACTGCATCTATGTATATCTGATGACTACAGACTTTATAAAACCTTAGCATTTGAGCTGGTTAATCATCTGATGAAGATGGACAATGTCAGGAAAGTCAAGGAAGAAGAAGAAAAATGTTTCTGACCAGTCCCACTCTCTTCGATATTAAAATTTTCATATGCTTTGTTAGAGCTTTAAAAAAAATTATTCAATTATATCAAATTTTGTATGATAAGCAAAAAAACTGAAATTTCTTCTTTAAAAAGCTAGGAGTCTTCAAAGAGAAACCAATTCCTGGAAACCTTTCAATATCTTTTAGGAAAATAGTCCAAGTAGTTCTCGACTTAAAGTAATAAATAAATATTAGTACTACAAAATATCAGAGGGGGGGGGGTTAAAAATTTAGTGTTCCATGATGGTTTATTTTGATATTCGTACTTCAGGAAATTCATATGTCATGATTTTCTAATTTAATATAAATAATTTTTTGCTATGATTAAATAAAAAAATGTTTCATGTATAATGTATGAAACGGTCTGCTACAAAAAGAAAAAAAGCCTTATTAAATTCTTAGTATCAAATATTCTACTTATATTAACTAAGAAACTTTCTTTTTAAAATTTCTGGAGAGTGTTTGGTTATGACAATACAATACTTTTTACCCTAGCAATATCTTAAAAATCATTAAAAGATTATGCATTTTTTTTTTGTTTTTTTTTATTAATACTTCAGTATACAAGTATTATTCTTATTAAGTATCTTTAAGTATTTTGAAAAGCTTTATTTACAAAGTAAGATAAGGAAAATTGATTATGAAATTTTTTAATTTTCTAATTGCATAACCATTCATGACGTAATTACAACACGTGTGCCTATTATTAATCGTTACATTTTGGAAATTATAAAAATAAACAATAAATAAAGTAAATAATTGGAGGAAAGCATTTATAATTCAAAAGAAATATTAATTATTTCATTACAAGAATTAGTAATTCTTTAAAGTTTAATTTAGATCAGGAGCTGTTACTTATTAATGTTTTTGGTTCAGTGTTGGATGTTTTTCTTTAAGAAGTCACTCTTCCTGTCAAATTATATGCAACCATATTTCACAAAAACTTGGTTGAGAAAGAAAGTCATTAAATTCACTTCTAAATATATTCTAGTTAATTGGAAGCTGTGTTAACTGAGACTTTTATGTTATAATGCTGTAGTGCCAGTTCGAATGTAGCCTGGAATCCTGATATAAATCTATAACTCATCCTTTACAGGAGTACCAACTAAGTTTAATTTTATTGGCTAACCTGAAAAAAAAATAAGAAATATTAAATTTTCTGCTTTTCTATGTGGAATTGTTTCATGGGTCCATAAGGAACTTTTTGTTATTCTTGGGGTTTGCTATCACTTCTTTTAATATCTCACATTACTTCCGGACAACTAAAATTTTTGTCCTAGTGTTTTTATTTTTACTCCATTTTGTACAAAGCCTTTCCAAGTATATCCATTGACTCTTTAGAAAACAACTTGCACAGAAGTTGCCTTGAGACAGACACAAATAAACATACCACACCCTTTCTCCGACTATGTATCTCGTTTCACTTGACCGTTGTTCTCTTCATAGCTATAATTATATTATATTAGGCTAAAATATTATATGGCTTACTGTACTTTAGCATAAAGACATAAAGCCAGTCGTTTGTCAGACATATAAGGCAATTTTTTTAATAAATTACATTCTAATAGTCATTTTATAATAAACTAAAGAAACATTACCTAAAATTAAAAGTGAGCTTACAATATTTGTTTGTAGTTGAAGTTTCTTCCCCTCTCTCTCTCTCTCTCTCTCTCTCTCTCTCTCTCTCTATATATATATATATATATATATATATATATTTTTTTTTTTTTTTTTTAAGTTGGCTCTACAGACCTTGTAGATCTTTGACCGCATTTTCCACATCTGTCTATCCTGGGCCACTGATTTCCAATCTGCTACATAAAACTCTGCAGCATCTTTGTTGATCCTGTCTGCTGATGGATATCTTTTCTTTGGCCTCCCACGTGGTCTATGCCTACTATTGCGGCATTCACAGTTGTTTAGAGGCGTCCTGACGGATTACTTCGAGCTACATGACCTGCCCATCTTAACCTTCATGCCTTCAAATCGTGCGATATCGACTTTTTCAGTTCCCGTGAGTAATTCCGTGATTGGCCTTCTCATCCACGAGTTCTGACTCTGATCCCATACAGCTCCAGTTATCGTACGGAGGATTTTCCTATCACATCTCACAATTCTGCTTTCTAGGGTGCCGGTGAAAGCCCACGTCTCACAGCGATAAATCAGATCCTGCTTTATTACATCATTATACATCCTTAATTTTAAATTTCTGGAGATACTTCGGGATTTCATCACTCTTGAAAGAGCGAAGAATGCTCTATATGCTTGTTATACGCTGGCCTATCTCAGTCGAATGACCAATTATTCCTAGAGGTTATTGTGGAGCCAAGGTATTTGTAGCTGTCTACTTTCGGGAACGATTTGATCCACGCAGATTCTGTTGCTGGGGTGTACTTCACGGCTTACTGTCATGAATTTTGTTTTTTCTTCATTTACCTAAATGCCGATTTGGCCAGCTTCTCTCATCAGAGCCTTAGCGATTCTCTCGATGTCCCTTTCATTACTTCCGAGGACTGCTATATCATCGGCGTATGCAAGAATTTTATGTTCCATTCCGACGTGAACCCCGCCATCCTCTTTTGATGCTGTTTTTATTACTTTTTCAAGGGCTATGTTTTTTATATTTTTTACCGGATCGGCCTTGTGGGCCTTTATATGGTTGTTATAATATTGATCGTTTATTGTTGATAGCGATTGATTTTGGGGGTTATAGTCTCGTACAATAGACACCACTAACTAAATACATCGTTATAACTAAAGGGCTGTGTTGAACAGTGAAGGTGAGAGTCCATCTCCCTACCTCGTTTTTTCAGTCTTTTCCTCGTTCCTTAAAAGCATTCAAAATTTAAGATATGTCATTTCTAAAAGCAATTCTGCAAATTATGTGAGGAAGAAAATGTATAATGAGTCCCATTAATTTTTTTATTAAAAAAAAAACAAGTGTCCTTGAACTTTTTTAATTAGATCCATCACTGACAAGGCAATCTAATTTTTTTTTTTATGTAAACTCTTGAAAATTTCGAAAATTACTTTTATGATAAAATTCTAGAACAGATGTGTTCAATAATTCTATCTCTCTACACTTTCTGAGAAGCAATAAAAATTTTAGGTATATACGTTTATAAATAAGAAAGCATAAACTTAGGCCTATCAATTATATCAATATTTTATTATTAAAATATAAAACAATTGTACTTGAAATTTATTAATTATGTCAATCACTGATAACTCTATATCAGTGGTTCCCAAACCTTTTTGTACCACGCCCCCATGTTCAAATGCCCCACGCACCCCTTGCACAAAATTTGTATGGGCTATATGAAAATAAAACAAGTATTGCATGAAAAACGAAACGTTTAGGTTTACTATCACATGATACAAAAATTTAACTTTCAATTTAAGATAAAGAAGTATTGGAAGAGAAAAATAACCAAAACTAAGTGAGATTTTTTTTATTTTCAACTGTTCTCGTCATTTTAGAAAAACATTGTAATAAGTAGTCATTTCCCATGATTGTTTCCTATTTTTGCCGACCAGTCTATCAGGGAATATTTTATCCTTATTTGCTCTTTAATTAACGTTCTTAATTCACGTTCTGTCGTGAAAATTAATTTTTCGCATTGCTACCAACTCCTTTGTAAATGCACCTTTAGTTTGGTGAATAATAAAATATTATAAAAGGCATCTTTGGCACACAGACCTCGACCCTGTTTGTAATTTAACTAATATTTGTGCAATAAATTAACCTGTATCAAAAAATTAAATAACAAAGCATTAAAACGTATTTGGTGATTATAGGCACGCGAGCACCGATGATGACGTGCCTTCTTATCAAAATTCCGCTTGAAAAAAAATGTATGCCACTGCATTTTCTTACTTTTTTTTTATAACTCTGGTGGTTAAAAAAAATACATTTCAGGAAAAAATTGACTTTGAAAAAATTAATAAGTGATTCCTTAAAAATCCTTTAAACAAAAAAATGAAATAAATGCTTTAATTATTCCAAAATATAAATACTTTAAACTATATCACGCCAAAGAAGTAAAATTGATATTTATTTATTTTTTCATTTTAGTCAATAATGAATGATGATACTTGTCTTTATTGGGAGGCTCGTCGGCGTAGAGCAGAATCATTGCCACGTGCCACGGGCATTGGATAAATAAAAAATAAAACAAATAAAAAACAGCGTATTGGTAAAAACAAATTGACAGTTTATCAATATCTATCTTTGCATTCATGTTGACAAACAAACTACTTCAATTCAAATTCTTCACCCGTAAACACTAAAAGTGTACAACACATAATTATATTTTATGTTATAGTTTTTTAAAAAAAACTATACTTATTGTTGTGGAAGAGCTGCCACTTTCTGAAGAATCCTTGATTTTAATATTACGATGTAGTTTCAAATACATGGTGATTATTCCATTCCTTAGATATATATCGTTTAAGAGTTCTTATTCTGTTTGTTTCTTTGTTAAAAGACACTTTGTTTAATTTGTCATGTTTAATCGGATAATGCCGCAGTGGGAGTCCTAAATTTTGCCCATCCTTTGAATAGGGATCTTCAAGGAGTACCTGACACCGGAGAGGTTCGGGATAACCCTTTGTTACGCCCCCTTCTGAGGGCGGTATAACCAAATATTTTTTATTCCCTTTAAATTAAGGACCAACCCGCGTCCTTGGGCATGCAAGATTGTTATGCCAACCACTACGTCTCAAAGGAATGAACCTTATTTAATGGAGTTAGTGAAAAAATGAAAAAAATCTGAGGTTTTCAGGAAACCTCTTATACAGTACTAGCTTATGCCCGCGGCTTCGGTCGCGTGGAATTTGGTCTGCCACATAAAGTTTCGTGAAAGATCATTTGAAATAAATAATTTAATTATTTTTTTAAAATATAAGTCACTCGTACATCCAAAATTTCAGATGCCTAACTTCAAAACTGACGGATTCTATACAATCTTTGAACCCCTATTATATTATAGAAGAAACCCTTGGGGTGGAATTATCCAAATTTCTTTCTTAAACTATACAAAGATATATAAACTATACAAACTATCTGCAAATTTCAAGATGCTAAGTTCCTGATTTGCCTTTAATTATGTACTATAAGAGGGGGGTACATACCCCCGTGCCCCCACATAAATCTGCCCTTGCTGTAGCCTATGACGTATAGTCTATTTTACTCAATAATTTTCATCCATATCCGTCCATTAGTTTTTGTTTTAAAGAGAGACAAACATACAAACTTTCACATTTATAATGTTAGTAAGATTAGTAGGATATCAAAACAAATAGTTTCATTCATGTTCTTTCTGTTATTTTCACAAATATGATCATGTGATCTGCCCTTAATTATGTACTATATTAGATTCTTCACAATACCCAAAAAACTGTCGGGGGGAGGGAGCACGTGTACCCGTACACCCCCCATAAATCCGCGCATGCTATAGCCTATGTGTTATTCTGATGTATAAACTATATTACTGTAATGTTTAATCCAAATCCGTTCAGTAGTTTTTGCGTGAAAGAGAGACAAACATACAAACTTTCACATTTGTAATATTAGTAAGATATGCAGAAATATGGTTGAAACTTTAATATTATCTTTTTTGCATGAAAATCTGTTTCCTGTTTTCTAAAATTACTTATCCTAGAAACTTATGTCGACTGGTATATTTTATCTACTACTCCTTATAAACATAAGGAAGACGTGGACTGCAGAAAGAAAGAAGGCTCAAAACTCACTAGTGCGGTTGTTTTGTTCAGCTTCAAGCTAAAGGATGTTAATAGTGAAATTAAATTGTCCACAGCAAAATGTGGAAGTGGGAATCAATTCAATAAAGCATCTAAATTATTTTGAAATGAAATAAAAAAACATGGACGTTTTCTTGTTTTATTGCCATCGTTGCTCGAGGCTAGTCCTGAAATGAGTCCTTTGTCATCGGGCCAAACAAAAATTAATTAATAACTTTTATTGCTTCCACAACCTTCGTTTTACCTATACCACTACCATATCCCATGAAAGATGTCGGATTCAGTACATGTTAAAGACTATTTAGTTGCAGGACAACGGTCGTGTAGGAAGGTGATTTATCCTAATTAAGGGGACCCACTTTAAGCAGCCTGGATTGTCTCCTGGTGAGCCCCAGGATTGTCTGCAAATCCCAGAGGTTTCATCCGTGGCTGTTAACAGATGAAATTGGTTTATACTATAATAAATGTTTTATATTAAAATTGTTTTAAATTAAAATTTATTGTTTATAATATAAAACCAAAAATCGATATCATAAAACCTGGTTTTTAAACCGGATATATTGGACACTTTCATGATCAATATGTCAAACAAACATCAGGACGGATATACTGTAATACCGTTTTAATTCCTTAATGAATGCATTGAATAATAGTTATTATATCGCATGATTTTAAGAGCTAAATTTTTTGCACTTAGGTTATGAAATGATGTCAGAGGTAGATATCTGACTCATTAAGATTTTCCCGACCCTTATCATATCGGCAACTTATAAAGAGTTGATGTGAGATAAATACCTTATGTAATAATTATCGCACAACTCAAGATTTTTGTTTGGGATCGTAACATTTGGTTTATAAGTAATAATCTCAGTTGTTCAAAACTCACTTTACGTCGAACAAGTCGGGCGGTTGGTCGGTTGGTATTCAAGCTCAGGAAACATGGTGGTCGACACAAGGCATTTAAATGGTATGTTTACATAAATTTTATTAAACTATAATAAATACTTAAGTATATGTTAAATAAAGTAAATTATGAAAAGATAATCGAAAGGTGGCGTTAATCGATTGCAGTGTCTTAAAATACAGCATTGGGCGTATTGCTTAAATTAAATTAAATCAATTAAATATACTAAATATCGTTGAAATATAATTTAGTTGGGTTGCCTGTCTTGTGGTTAGCTTAACTGCCTTATTTGCCCAAGACTGCGGGTTCGCAGCCAGCAAGTGCCCTAATGATTTTTTAAAGGGAGTAAAAAATCCACGGTGATGCGTCCTTCGGAGGGAACATTAATGGCGGTCCCGAGCCTGTGCGGTATCAGGTCCTTCTTAAAGATCCCTATCCTAACTAAACCTGGATAGGCAAATTGTAGACCGCCCATCATAGCATCCCACAACTATCTATAATAAAATATAGTGACGTTAAATAAACAATTTATGGTTAGGCTCATGGTAATTTTTATTTTGATAGATGGTAAAATTTCTAAAAGTAGATTATACTAATTAATTTAAAATCATAAGAAAACAGTTCTCTCGTAAGAGAGAATTTCTTTTAGTTAACTATTTTTTCAACCAATGGCCGGAAATCAATTGGTCACCTATTTCGTGCTCATATTTTATGGAGATATAATTATAAAAAATGATGAAAAGTACAAAGTTATTACACTTTATTATTTCCAAATGTTATAAAATTATTTATAATAAGATTAATTATAATATTCTATAAAGGTATTATTAGTGAATAAAAATAATACTAATAAAATACTTAACGTATTCAAAGGTAGATGCCGATAATCTCTGTTTAGGAACATCTGCCTTTGGATTTCCGCCACAACCAAAATCGGTAAGATCGCCCTTAGCATGATCCTCCCATCTACGCCTCGTTTTATCTCTTCGAGAGAGAAAGAGAGAGTCGCCCGCACTTGAAGGGTCAACCTGGCCAATCTAATATACATCTGCAACTCTCTTTAGAACCGGCACGAAAGAAATTCATTTCTCTAACGTATATTTACGGGTGACGAAAAATTAGATCATCTAGGACAATGTAGTTGAGCACGAGATGCTAGACAACTGCTGACGAGCAGCTTATTGCCAACATCCGAACGAAAAACGATTGATGCAGATGTACGCAGTTAACGAATTGGACCAACCATTGCGACAGAAACACCAAGAACTCAATCGTAGAGATGTTGTTTTCCACCATGAGAACGCTGGATCACATTCCGCTATAATCACACAGCAAATATAGTGCAATTTGGCTGGAATGTTTTATTACTCCATATTCGGGAACGACCTGTGGTGTAGTGGTTGTCATAACAACCTACTATACCCAAGATTGCGTTTCGTAGCCCGGCAGGTAGTCCTAGGATTTTTTAAAAGGGAATACAAAATCCTTGGTTATGCAATATTTCGGAAGGGACGTAAAACGGGGGTCTGGAGCCTGTAACGTGGATACTCGTTCAAAATCCCTGTCCTAATTGTACTTGGATAGACAGAAGTTAGGCTCCCAATGTAGCATCATCCTATGAGCCGTAGTATCATAAAATGACGTTAAATAAAGAAACAAACCCACCGCATTTCCGGGACCTAGCGCTATCCTACTGCTGTTTATTCCGGTCTCTTAAAAACTCAATCAACGGGAAATCATTCGCTGATTAGTGAGATTTCAAAACACATCTCTGCCTTTTTTCTGCCTCTAATTCCCTGATGTTTTATTTTAGCGGAATAATGAAATTGTTGAAGGATGGCTAAGGGTCGTTAATAAAAATGGTGAAAACATTATTGAATACAATTAATTCTTTGTATGAAAAAAAAACTTGTTTTATTTCATACTTCAGAAACTGAACGAATTTATGGATCCGTCCAATATATTTTTTGAACCCCCCTCCTTTTAAAGTCTTTAGTAGATATTGTTCGAAAAACATCGACATGTTAGGAAGAACAAATCGATATTTTTATTCTTTATAGCTATCATAATATCAGTATATAGACGAGGAAGTCTCATGTGTGCTACCTCCATGACGAGTTAAGAAGCTCTTCCATCCATAGACTCTATTTCCTAGGTTGTTTCTGATACTACTTACATCTTTAGTCACTTACAATTCAAATCCTCTATCCAATCCTAGGACACAAGATCTCGCCTCTCCGACCTTTATACTCGTTCCTACAGAACCAAAACATTTCAGTATGAGAGGAAAATAGTTGACTGGATGATAAAATGGAGAACGGAGATGGGGGGGCAGTCAAAAAAGCACCAAATAAGTACCAGACTTATATTCAAGTATTGCCGACGTTTCGATCTACCATGTAGGACCAAAAACAAGGTTTTTTTTTACTGCACCCCCCAACTATCTCCGTTCTCCAAAACATTTCAGCTTTACTTTCTCGACCGTTCTAGCTCTCTTTGGAACTCACTCCCACCTGATATCCGTCATACTTATTTCCTATCCACATTCAAATCCACACTTTTCCTATATCTCCAAATTTCCCAAACAGGTGCTCTCTAACCAGTTATGGTCATTAGCGCAGTCATTTTTCTTCGATTATAACGATATTGTTTTTTATAATATACTTTTATTTATTTGTTTTTCTCTCAGTTTAAATCTTGTTATTTTATATTTTAATTCTTTTTTTTTTTTTTTCTTTGCCAGAACATATCTTTATAATTATTTTCCAGTACTTATGTTAATTCTGTATCATTCTTATAATATAGCCCTTTGACCAGATATATATTTACTTATTTTTGTACACATCTGTTGTTCTTTAGGGACCTGGTCTCAGAATAAAATTGTTTTTCTATTCAAATCTTATTAATATTTTAAATGTGAATGTTTGTATGTTTGTCTCTCTTTCACGCAAAAACCACTGGACGGATTTGGATGAAACTTTACAGTAATATAGGTTATACATCAGAATAACACATAGGCTATAGCAAGCGCGGATTTATGGGAGGGTGCAAGGGGGCACGTGCCCCCGCCCCCCAACAGTATTTTAGGTACTGTGGAGAATCCATTATTGTACATAAATAAAGGCAAATCACATGATAATAGTTGTTAAAATAACAGAAAGAACATGAGTGAAACTATTTGTTTTGATACCCTATCCATGATCTATGTGGGGGCACGGGGGCATGTGCCCCTCCCGTTAGAGTACATAATTAAACGTAAATCAGGAACTTAGCATCTTGAAATTTGTAGTTAGGTTCTGTGTATAGCTTAAGAAAGAAATTCGTGTAATTCCACTCCAAGGGTTTCCCCTTTAATATAATAGGGGTTCAAAGGTTGTATAGAATCCGTCAGTTTTGAAGTTAGACATCTAAAATTTCGGATGTTCGAGTAACTTATATTTAAAAAAAATAATTAAATTATTTATTTAAAATGATCTTTCACGAAACTTTACGTGGCAGAACAAATTCCACGCGTGCGAAGCCGCGGGCATAAGCTAGTCTATTATATAAAAATTCGATTGTGACTTTTAATTTATTACATATTTATTTCTGCGATTCGATTAACAACTGAGAAAAACAATAAAAGAGAGAGAAAAATAACAAAACACTCTGTAATAATGAAGGTTCGGTCAGTTATCAAAGGCGATGAGTGCTACTCTTAAATTTAAGTAGATACTTTTTTAATCATGAGTTATCATATTTTCCTAAAGCTATTAACCTATTTCATAAGTATAAATAACTTTCTGGCTAATGACCCCATCGATTAAAGTACGCATCCTGGGGCACAAATACAAATCGGGGGCAACCCTCCTTGAAATTGGGAAACAATTTTGTTTCTTGAAAATTTAATAGTATCACTAATACAACATCAGTGATTATTATTGATCTAATAGGTCTTGCGCACAAGATCGCGGGTTCGCAGCCCAGCAGGTGGCCTCAGGGATTTTTAATAGGAGTAAAAAATCCTTGATTATACCATCCTTCGAAGGGGACATAAATGGCAGCCCCGAACCTGTGCGCTGTCAAGGCCTTCCAATCCGAAATGTCTGCAACTGCTTAACGGCGTAATACAAATATTTTATCTGTAAACATAACAAGCATGGTATTGTAAAAATACATTACAGAGAATACTGATTAGTATTTTAAAAACCTTATTGTACCACTGCAACCCATGAAGGATTTTGGGCTAATTACATATAGAGGCTGCACTGTTCTTAAGTCAACAGTTGAGCAAGGAGGTAATTTGGCCCAGCCTAAAAACCACTAGCCCCCCCAATTTATAGAGGCTAAGTGAGCACAGAAGAGAAGTTCACAGTTTCAATCTACAACTGTTGAGATTTTAAATAGTTTATCTGCCACAGCCGGATTCTTCAGCAAAGCAACTCGGAGCTCTACACACTGATAACTATTTCGTATTTTAACAATATATTTAGCACTAAACACATTCTAAATAAACTTTACAATATATGTACTTCGCTTTCCGAAATGTTACACTTGTTAGATGAGATCGTAAAATTTCAAGTTTAAATCGTAAAAATTACGTAATCCGTTAAACTAATAAAAACGTCCTTGTAAGGAATTAACTCTAAATTTTCCTTGGTTATTTTTCTTTTCGTTACATAATATGCGTTACGCGCGTCATGAGTAAAAATCGCAGCATTTTATAGATTAGGAACCAATGACGCATCAATCATTCGATGTAAAGCCATCGATACCCCCTATCAAGTAAAAGTAGGATGGGAAATTCTTCATGCTCAAACTGAGACAAAGTGATACAATGAGACAAAAAAGTTGACATTTTGTTTGTTATCCTATAATTTCTGAACGATGCATTTTATCAAAAAAGTCATGGTTTCATTAAATAAAAAGCATAAAATTATGCTTCTGAAGACTACTCACCATTTTAATGGAAAAACCAAATGTTCTGGAGTTGGAAACAACAGTAAACTTAGACGAAGTACGATTAGTTAGTAAGTTAGAAATGCGTGATCTAGTAGTAAAATACTTGAAGAGCATTAAGATACTTCTTTGAAAAATTTTTACATTTAAAAGTTTATTAAATTCTTCAAATTATATATCCCGATCTCCAGAAATTCTACATGTTTGTTCAATAAATATATCAATTTAATTACAAGAAATAGGATAATATTGGTTTTAGTAATCTTGTATGCATTGCTTCTCTGTAAAAAAAATAAAATAATATGAATTGCCATTATATACTTTATGATTGAGAGGAAAATAGTTGACTGGAAGATCTAATGTGGGATATAGATAGTCTGGGGGAACAAAAATAACTATAAAAAACATTGCAATTCCGAGAAAGCATAAAATAAAATCAGAAACTGAAAGGTAATGAAACTATACGCCCTTAATATTATATCCATCGCTAATTTCATTACCTTTCAATTTCTGATTTTATTATATGCTTTCTCGGTATTGCAATGTTCTTTATAGTTATTTTTGGTCTGTTTTTTCTCTCATAGCCCTGAAGAAGGCCTACAACGTAAGTCGAAACGTCGGCACTTACAATAAATAAGTTTGTCTTATTTAGTGTGTTTTTTTTTACTGCACCCCCAGGCTATCTATATCCCACATTATATATTTTAATATGACAAATTACTTAGTTAGTGCTAATAATAACATAAGTAATGATTAAAAATATAACTAAAATAGTCGAGGTATATAAGGAATTAAGATTATTTCGAGAATATTTTTTAACTACATCAAAAAATAAAACGTTTACCACTACAGCACATAAAGGATCTTGGATTCAGTAAATGCTAGAGACTGTATTGTTTCTTGGACAACGGTTGTTCAGGGAGGTGATTTGTCCCAGATCACGCTCAACCGCCAGTTTTCCCAATTAAGAGCACCAATTTTTAGAGGCTGTGTGAGCCCCAGGATGGTCTGCAGATTGCACAGGATTGATTAACATATTACATAATTTATCTGTCTCAAGATTTTAACCGAGGAACTTCAGAATAGCAATCCAGCGCTCTAGACTTAGCTACCCCGCTTTTTAAACTATTAATATAAATAATTTATATTGTATTCCACGATTTTATTTCATCTGTAATTTCAATGTTAAACACACAAACAATCTGCTTCGTTTTATTTTAACGTCTTAGCACCATTAAAATTTCTGAAAATTCAAAAAACTTACTCCAATTTTTTTAATTTAACCCATTCTGTTAGATTCTATACTAGTTTTTTTAAGTTATTTCTTAATTTTTTTAAAATTATCCTATATAGTTCCAATTGCATGTTTAAAAATAGTACTACGTTAAGTAATTTATTGAAAAAATACAAATCACTCTATTACACCTTAAGAGTTCAGGACATAAAAGTGGCAATTTATTCGAAAATATCCCAGTTTTTTCAACAGTTGACATCATTGTTTTACACTTTAAATATGATTTAATATTTTATTTCTTTATCGTTGAGCTTTTGCAACAATTTTATATAAGACTAGCTATCAGATAAAAGGATAATATAAAACTATTAGATTAGGTTTTGAAACCGTTAATTCCTTGCTTTTAATCAACGAAGAATAAGTGATCTGAACCAGTAGAATTCTTTTCAACCTGAGATGGAATTCTAACTCGAGCATTGAGCTCATGTTCTTTTTTTTGTCTAGTGTGCTAATATCTGTTAATTGCTGAACTGTTGCTCGGTAGACCGATTTTAAACAGTTTACAACTTCACTTGGAGTAGGCGACGTTTTAAAAATATTGCAAGAATATTAGTGATTTAATTGATCAACAGTTAGATTGATTGCGTTGAATAAAGTCTGTGACCCGTCTATTCTTCAGAACTAAAGGTACATGAAAATTTATAAGTAGAGATTTGCGCATTATATAACGATTTTATCATATCTAAAGCGATACCAGTAGCCATATTGAAATTGCTTTGCTCCCTGAATAATTTATTACATTTTTTTTTATGAATTAATATTAAATTTAATTGTTCGAAATTATTAAACTGAAAAACAACATAAGTATGACGAAACTAGAATCGGTGTTGCCATAGTTACCATGATTTCATTGATGTCACCTAATCGATAAGGAACAGCCGTTTGACCTCAGCTACTGATAATAGAGGTCGAAGTGTTATTTAATTTCGTTACTTCCGAAATGGCTTTACAAAAGTTTCCTCGTAAAAGTTCAATAGATAAAGGCTAACAGGTAACAATCCATTAAAATCTTTGCACTTTTTTTTTTGCCATTTATCAGTTCAGTGTGTTTGTTGTACAGCAGATATCAACAAGTGCCTTATCATTGAGACCTGTTCAAAAATCTTTTCAGGATGTAGTATTGACGTTTCATAATTAATTACTTGGCCCTAATCACTTCAAAACCAGGTATTGATGTGTTAATATTATTTGCACAGTCTATTTCAGCAAATAATGACTGCTTAAGTTGAAAATTCCTGATGGATGGATATTTTCTGAATATTTAAAGAAATTTATGCTTATAAATAAATATCTTTTCTACTGGATTTGCAGTTTTAGACTTCTAAATATAATAATTCTATTTTAACTAAAGGCTAAGATATTATATAACTAATTCATATAACATCCTGATAAAATTAATAATCCAGAAAGAAAACTTTATTTCATGATAGTAGATGTTCATTTTGCGTATTATCCAGGATAAGAGAATCTAATACATAGTTAATGTTCCTTTTAGTTTAATAAGATCCTTTCAACATAATTAAATAATGTTGCATGCAATGGCTATCTTAGAGTAGTGTAGATTCCTTAGTACATTCTTCAACAATACAGAATGAGTCACAACTTGAAATTTCTAATTTCAGATATTTTAATAGTAGCTCCATTAACTACCAGAAGGGCTGTCAGCCCTTAAATAAAAGGACAAATCAAATGACACAGTGAATAATTTACAAGAAACATTTGTTAGTGGGAACTCTACAGTGTTTTATGTATATCTTGACAAAAATATTTTTCGAGCTGTGCCACTTAAGTACTGAATCATTTTATTTATTTATTCTGTTAATAATTTAATATTTATTTTTATTAGGAACTCGGACCATTAAAATGGTTTCCAACGTTAAAGCTATATGGAAAAAAGCTGATGCTGTTTGTTTTGATGTCGACTCCACTGTTATAACAGAAGAAGCTATTGATAAATTAGCTGAATTCTGCGGTAAAGGAAAAGAAATACAATCAATGTAAGTTCATCAACTATACTTTGAGTTTTCAACATTCTTTATCTGCCACAAGAGTTCATTTTATTTTAATTTTCAGGACGTCAGCTGCAATGAGTGGAAAAATGAGTTTTAGAGAATCTCTATCTGCCAGACTGAACTTGATTCGACCTTCAATGCAACAAGTCCAAGAATTTATAAGAAGCAAACCTCCTACACTTTCGGTTAATATTAAGTAAGGCATTCAACTATTTTAATTTAATCCTATTTGTCCCAATTTATTTAATTTAGCTTATCATTCAAAATTATTTTATATTAAAAATTAATAATTTTAGGAAACTTATAAACTGCCTCCAGCGACGAGGAGTGCCAATCTATCTAGTATCGGGTGGTTTTCGAGGTATTATTGGTCCTATTGCTCTAGAATTGAATATACCTCTGGAAAATATTTTTGCCAACAAACTCAAATTCTTTCTAAGCGGTAATAGGAAGTTTTTACATATAAATAAAACAAATATATAAGTAATAAATAAACTAATTTCTGATAACTATTGTTTTCAGGGGAGTTTGCTGATTTTGATGAAAATGAATTGACTAGTCAAGATGGTGGAAAGGCAGAGGTGATAAAATATTTGATTCAGAAGTTCGGTTATTCTAATATAATCATGATCGGTGACGGAAATACAGATGCCGAAGCATGCCCTCCAGCCCATGCATTTATAGGTATCAATCATTACAATTAGATGCTATTTTACATTTTTTGAATGCAATAATTACAATAAATCTTTTTATTCTTACTAGGTTATGGTGGTAATGTAGTTAGAGAAGCAGTCAAAAACAAATCTCAGTGGTATGTAACGGACTTCCAAGAATTAATCGATGAACTGAGCTAAAAATCATTTTTTTTTTTACTTGTGTACTTGTTTGTTATTTGTTTTTTATTATTTAAAATAAAACATAATTATTTAAAATAAACCAATTTCTTTTAATAATTTTCCTAATTTAGTACCTACTGGGTCATTGGTTCTTAATGTGATTATGTCAATTTGTTAAAGCTAAAAATGAAATTTATTTTTTAGTTTAATTGAACAATTTATATAATGTATAAAATTTAGTTGAGTTTTTAATGTACAAATATGAGATAATCAAGTCTTAATCATTATTTCTTAAACTACATTTATGGTTACATATAAATGGTTTCTAGATTTTTTAAATAAATTAATTCATGATCACGTATAGGTAACAATCATGGTATTAAGTAATCACATACTTTTTATTTTTCATAATATTCTCAATATCTCAATAAAAAATTCAAAATTCTGAATAAGTTCAATTAAACTCCTGTTCATTTTCCTTTAATTTTGTATTCACTTTATATATATCTTAGCTCTGTGAATTGAATTAATAGTGATAAAAGTATGATATATTTTATAGCAAATTAAGGATGTATAAAAAGTTACATTTTATTCCTATCAGATTAATTTAATTTATAATGCTATTCTAAATACAAAGACTCGTTTATTTGTAAAATATGATTGTGATTAATTTATTGAAAATTTAAAAATATAATTGAATCAAAATGTTAGAAAAAACTAAATAGAATTATGGACAAAAGTTAACTTGGTAATTAGTTTTTATTATTCAGCTATTACAATTAATTGGTTTGGATATAAGGTAAAGAAAGACCTTATGGGGTCAGTTATACTACCATGGAATGTGAGATAGATGGGTTTTATTCTTTATTACCAGTTGTTTATTATAATCGAAGATGGAATTTGTTATAGCTCTTCATCTTATGGCACAATAAATCTTCCTAATAGGATCTTTATTATCCATGTTCCTTACAACACTAACAACAAAAATAATCGATATAATAAGTAAAATAGAGACATAGTATTGATATTGTACTTTCAACCGAAACTATAAAGAAAATTTTTATTTGAAGAGAAAAGATATGCCCCCGGCCATGATTCGAACCCGGGTCCTCTGTCTAAATAGTTAAAAGTTAAAACAATTAACAAAAAATTATTTTAAAAAAATTGAGAAAATTGTGTGAGTGGGCACATAAGAAAGTATTGTAATCCCCTATTTGGGTGCCAGTTAACAGAGATGACTTCTAAGAAGAAACTCTATTTATTGTGGAATAGAATGATGCTACATGGATATACAAAGAAGACCTTATTGATAGGAACTAACTTGACTATTAACTATAGATTAACATTATAAATTATGAACTAACTTATGGACTATGCTATTTTCTTATCTATACTCTACTCTGGTCTCTTCTCCCTTTCTTCTCTCACAATATTTCATCAATATAAAAGAGGAGAGGAGTTCCAAGAACTTTACATTCCTGTAAGGAAGCTATGAAATAAATTCCTGAGTTAAAATTCCATTTTGTAAACATAACACCCTAGGCCATCGAACCATCCGATAAAGTGAAATTTTAGATTAGCAGTTTTAAATGGTGTTATGCATTTCAGAACCTCCTAAGTAAAAGAAAACTGGTGGATGCTCAATGTTGCAAAACGTGAGTGTCTATAAACTACCTCCAAAGCTAATCTGAAGTTAATGTTACTTGTCTAAAGCGTTCTCCTTAAAGCCTATTCATATTTGGATTACATCCTCGACGAAAAACACCGAAAATAAGTTGTGGTGTAAAGAAAACTGTTTCCTCATGACGCCAAAAGCTTTTATGTTATGGTATACTTCTTATCTGAAATGAAATCGAGCCGTGGGTAAGATAATAGAAAGAAAAAAACTTCAAAACGGAACACTTAAAGCAAATAAATTATTGCACACCTTTTTACTCCCTAATCACCACTTCTTCACGACTCTACAGCCCATCAATTGGGCTTTGGCCTCCTGGATCCGTTTCCGCCAATCTTCCCTGTTTAGTGAGGCAGCCTTTCAATTCCTAACATTTAAGAAGCTTATACCCTTCTTTTAAGCTGCCCATTTTCTTCAATTATCCTTCTGGGTACTTCATCCCTTATCATTTTGGCCACTTGGCCCGCCCAACCTACTCAACTTCTTCAACAACGACATGTGGGGCCTGCGATAGAATCGCTACAGGCTAATACCTCCGCATTGGTATGTGCTATCCAGGCTTTCCCCTCTGACAGGTCCATATATTTCCCATAAACCCTTCCTTTCAAAAGTTAGCTACATTTTCTCATCGGCTCTTGTTATGACCCAGACTTATGAACTTCGTAAAAGTACAGGATGAATGAACGTCTTATAGAGATTACTTCCATATTTCAAGACACAAGTCTACATTTATTTATTACAATTTTGCCGAAATAAGACTACAGAATTCTATTGAAAAAGACACGAAATCTGTAAGGGACAATGACAGAGTGATCTGCTGGACACATAAATTCCTTGAAATAGGAAAACAAGTGAGACCTGCTAAGCTTTTAAAGTTACAGTGAATTTTATGTTTTGCACTCAATTTATAATAAGAAAGGAATAAATAACTTTTTGAATAAATATTTTATTCACAACAGATGCAGCAATAAAATATATGATACTTCGCAACGAAAGTGGTTAAGAAAGTCGAGTGAGTCCACATGCCAGATAATTAATTAAATAAAGTGACAACGATTTTCAAGGTTCAAATAAGATGAATTACTTTAAAATAAATAGATTTTGCGATATGTGTTATCTCACTCTAATCACAAGTTCATTGTTACTTTAAAAGATGGCGCCAACTGTATATTTTTTAACCTTCGCTGGAAGGTAGTGATGGGCTAAACAGTGAAATCTTAATAACACGTTATGGCATAACTGCTACCATGTAATAACGTGTTCCAGTAACACCTTATTTGAGTAACGTTTTATTTCATTGAAGAAAATAATATATCTAATATATAAATTTACATGAGAGTAGAAAAAGACGTAGCCGATAATAGCTAATTGCTAAAAAAAACAAAAAAGAAAAGTGATTTCATTTACAATTACCGATTGAAAAATTAACAAAAAAATCAAACTTTGCTGATTCGCACAAAAAAATGGAAAAAATATCAAGTAAATATACACAACACTTCAGTGGTTTCTGGTTTAGACCATGTTGTTGAATTTTTCTTCGCCAACGTTTCGTTACGTGGTGCCTTTGACGTATGGGATCACTGCTTTTTTAATTTCTTCTCATTTTTCCTCTGTTATTTTATCTTGTCCGCCTGTCTTTTGGGCTTTCTTAAATTCTCTTTTTATAATGCCTTCCTGATACCCATTCTTTATTAATGCTTTCTTTAGGTGTCTTTCTTCTTTCTTTCAATATGACGGTTCTGAAATTCTGATGGCTCTAGTCATCAATGTTCTTATCACACTATGTTTTTGTGAAGGGTGATGGTGCGAGCCAGCATTCAAATACCGGTCAGTGTGGGTAGGCTTTCTGTACAGCGAGTATCCTAATCGGTTGCCTTTCTTTTCCACTTTAACATCCAGGAACGGTATACCTTCTTCCGTTTCAACTTTCATAGTGAATTGGATGTTTTTGTGTCTCCCGTTAAAGTGGTTGAGGAAATCGTTTAATGTTTCTTTCCCATGCAGCCAAATAACGAATGTGTCATCAACGTATCGGAACCAGTGCGATGGCTTCAAACCTGAAGTTTTTAATGCTTCTTGATCGAAATTTTCCATAAAAAGTTCCGCGACTAGTGGATCACCATCAAGCCCACTTTGAATTTGAAAAAATCAAAGTGGTTCAGAAATGCAGCAATATCACAGAAAGGAGGATACTGGAAGCCATTGAAATAGTCAAGCACCCAGAAAACTTCAACAGGGAAGATGGGTACAGATTAAGCAAACTATGGCTTCCTAATATACCCATAAAGGGAAAGAAAAAACAACAAATCAACCAAGAAGAATCTAAAAAACCTAATTCCAGCAAAGCAGAGCCCGAAAAACCAGAAACAACTCAATCACAGTCATGGAAGAGCAGACTCCGACCACGGACACGAAAGAACCCGATTGACCAGCAAAAGGACCCGACGAACTACGATGATCGAGTGAACCCGAGCGACGGCTATATAAATCCACGAGTTACCGGTGTCGTCATGTCGAGCAGCCTGAGTGTCTTCATTTCTCCTAACCCCGAAAAGCGGTCTCTCGTCGATTTTGAATTGTATAGAGCCAGCGGCCTAGTGCTGGTTTAGAGAAAACGCCTTAAGCGATCTCATATCCTGTAAATACTTATAATACCTCCTGGTAAATGAAGTACCTATATTGTATGTATATATATTGAATTGTAAATGAAATGTATACATAGTAAATTTATGTAAATTATGAAAATAAAAGAGATTTGAAACAAAAGAGCGTCTATATTCTCGATCCAGCCTTGAAGAAGCTAGCACTATGTCTGGCGAAACGTTGGCGAAGAAAAATTCAACAACATGGTCTAAACAAGAAACCACTGAAGTTTTGTGTATATTTACTTGATATTTTTTCCATTTTGTTGTACGAATTAGCTAAGTTTGATTTTTTTGTTAATTTTTCAATCAATAATTGTGAATGAAAACGCCTCGGCCTTCAGCTCTTATTGAAATCATGTCGAAGTGCTATTTGGTTATTGGCGAGTGAAACGATGAAGGAGTTATTCCAATAACGGGCTCGTTCTTTTAACACGTTATCACAGTAGCCGTTATTTTCCAATATTACGTTATTTTGGCCCCACCACAACTGGAAGGTAATTGTGTTTGAATGATCTCAAGATTATACTATGTCACTTCAAAATTTGTGTTATATATTGTCTTTCTAGACATGCGAGATCATTTAGACCACCAACATGAAGTTTATTCTTTTCTTAGTTTCAATTGCTGTGCATTATAATTCATGTGAAGCAGAACATACCAATAACTGGGCAGTTTTAGTAGATACATCTAGGTTTTGGTTCAACTATAGACATGTTGCCAATGTTTTGTCAATATATAGAAGTGTTAAGAGATTGGGTATCCCAGATTCACAAATTATCTTGATGATAGCTGATGATATGGCCTGTAATCCTAGAAATCCAAGACCAGCAACTGTGTTCAACAATGCCAATCAGAACATAAATGTTTATGGTGATGATGTTGAAGTGGATTACAGAGGTTATGAAGTTACTGTAGAGAATTTTGTCAGGTTATTAACTGGTCGTCTAGCTGCAGGAACACCACGATCTAAACAGCTTCTCACAAATGAAGGCAGTAACGTACTTGTGTACTTAACCGGTCATGGTGGCGATGGTTTCTTAAAGTTCCAAGATTCTGAAGAGGTGACCAGTCAAGAGCTGGCTGATGCTGTGGAACAAATGTGGCAGAAAAGGAGGTATAACGAGATATTCTTTATGATAGATACTTGCCAAGCAGCCTCATTATTTGAGAAATTTTACTCTCCGAATGTCCTAGCAGTTGCTAGCAGTTTAGTAGGAGAAGATTCATTATCTCACCATGTAGATCCAGCAATAGGAGTTTATATTATCGATAGGTACACATACTATGCACTAGCTTTTCTTGAACGTGTTCAGCCGAACAGTACAAAATCAATGTCAGAATTTTTAGCTGTTTGTCCTAAAAGGGTGTGTATTTCAACTGTAGGTGTAAGAGACGACTTATTTCTAAGAGACACGAGTAAAGTGCCTATAACAGATTTCTTTGGTGCTGTTAGACCAGTAAGGGCCACTTTTGGTTCAATGGTTGAACTTGACCCTCTAGTTGAGAGCAATTTAGGTGAACAAGAAACTGATTCTACTGTGTACGGTTATGTGGACCAGCCATTTTTTAAGTAAATATTAATTTATTGTTGCTAAAGAAAGTGTGATTATGCTAAATTTCCTTTTTATCCATTCCAGTTACAATCTGTGAGTTTTATTCTTATTTGCTTTTGTTTTTTTCTACTCTGAATAATAACAGAATTAAAATATTAAATACATTTTTTTGATGTTTTTCTTAACTACAATCAAAAGATAACTTAAAATTTTCAATGTGTACCTATTATTATTTTTCTTTATTGTAAACCCCTTCACGCTGAGAGGCACTAAGGAGGAAGATAAAGATTTTATTGTAAACTTTGAAACTTCTTACATTGAATAAATGTTTCTATTAATTTATTGTTACTAATAAATTAGTATTAATATAGTACAAAACTTAATTTGCATAAAGATATAATTTTTTTTTTATAAATACCTTAGTTATTAATTCACCATTCTTAGTAATCAACATTGTTAGAACTATTGAAACTGCTTCATCTTTGTATCACAAGATTTTTTTTTTAAATACTTCGGTTACGTTATTTACTATGCTATGACATTGATGCCCATCAAGTCATCATTTGTCATGTCCCATGATATGAAAAGGATATGCCGTATCCATGAGTGGCAGGACAAAGTGTTTCCTTTATTTTCTTTGTATCCATGTATATAAAGTCCAGCTCAGATTCCACATAAATGACTTGGTATCCAATGATCAACATGACCAAGCTTTCCGTAAGTATCTAGATTTTGTGCTTTTTTTTAAATTTGAACACTTAAATATTTTGTCATATAAAATAGTCTTTGAAGTGATGTAATATTCTATATTATTTTGTTGTATATTTTTTAAATGTCAGCTAGGTAGTATTATTATTTAAGTATGACCCTTATTACTATGCACTTCGGCCTAAAGAGGCCCATTGTGCTTGAGTCCTAAAAATCCCTAACATAGGTCTAGACTTCTGAGAAATTTTAAATAGTCTTTAAACCTCAGTTCTTGAAGTTCCTTGTATCCACCAGGGCCAAGGTCAAATGTCCTCTTTCGACTTAGTGCTATACATTCAAAGAGGATGTGCCAAGGGGTTTCGTCCTCCTCTTTGCACCATCTGCACCTAGGTTCTTGTTCAATGCCTAGGAGATGCATGTGTTTCCTGAGTTTACAGTGCCCAGTGATGGTTTCAACCATACTTTTGAGGTCGGTTCTCGACGAGTGAGCAGCTTCTTTCTTGATTTTATCAGAAAGATTATCGTTGGGATCCTTTATGAAAAGTTTTGTATGCCTTATCTTGGCTCTATCCCAACGTGTTTTTATCTTCCTCTTGGCTAGTTTATTAATTGTATCCTTAGCCAGGGGAAGGGGGACCCCGCACCATGGTTCAGGTCCAATAGGAGCAGTAACTGCTCCTTTCTTCGCCAATTTGTCGGCCCTTTCATTTCCTGGAATATTACTGTGCCCAGGGATCCAAAATATGTTAACTCTGTTATGTACAGCTAGTTCATCTAGTCTTAGACAGCATTCCTCCACTAGTCTGGAGTTTGTTACTGCATTTTGTAATGCATTGCATGCTGCCTGACTGTCAGTGAGAAAGTTAATTACCTTATTCTTGTGGTCCTTCATAGCGAAGGCACCTGCAAGTATTGCCCATATTTCCGCTTGGAATACAGTGGGTGTCGTGCCCAGAGCTAAGTAATGACCCATGCCCTGACAACCCCTAAACCAGAATCCCGAGCCGGCACCAAACTCCCCTTTGGATCCATCCGTATACACATTTAGACCATTGGGTGGATTAAAGCAATCATTCTTGCTTTTGCAAATCGCCTGTATATTGACGTGAAATCTTTTTTCAAAGTTATACTTATTCAGCATTGAATCAGAATGCTTTTTTAGATCTGCATTTTGCTCGATTATATCAAAGACACTTCTGTGTCCAAAATCGTTGGTGGGTTTTTTGACCCCTCCTATTTTTACTAGCCTGTAGGCTGTCTTCAATGCCTCTGATTCAATTAGAATGTCAAGAGGAGTTAAATCAAGTATAGTTTCCAGTGAAGCGGTAGGGGTGGTTCTCATGGCCGCAGTGATCATAATGCACCCAAGCCGCTGCACCTTCTCCAACCTTGATCTATTTTGTTGGATACCAGCTTTGTGCCACCAGGCTATTGAGCCATAGGTTAGCACAGGTCTAACTATTGCTGTGTACATCCAACGGGCCATCTTGGGGCTAATTCCCCACTTGTTGCCACATAGGCTCTTACAAGTCCACAGAATTCTTGTGGCTTTCTTGGTAACATAGTCGATATGTTCATTCCAGTTTAATTTACTGTCCATAATAACACCGAGGTATTTAACCTTCTTGCTGAATGGAATACTCATCCCTTTCATCCTAGGGGGGTTGAGTTCCCTCAATATCCTTTTGTTTGTAAAAGGTACAATTACCGTTTTATTAGGATTGATGTTCAATCCTACTCTCATGCACCATCTCACCACCATTCTTAGTGCCATTGTCATCAACTCTGAAATAGTTTGTTGGTCAAAGCCCTTGATTATAATTGCTATGTCATCTGCATAGCCTATCGCTTGGAAACCCGCCTCATTTAGGAGGTGTAGTAGTTCGTCCACTACCAGGTTCCATAGGAGTGGGGAAAGGACACCTCCTTGGGGGCAGCCTGCGGCTGCTTTAACCTTTAGGTGATAATTGCCCATATTGGCTTGAATGACCCTATTCTTTAGCATGGCAATGACCCAATTAGCAATGTTTGGTCTAGTGCCGTGCCTTAGTAGGGCATTAGTTAATATATGAGTAGGGGTATTGTCAAATGCTCCCTCTATATCTAGAAATGCTCCGAGCGCGATTTGTTTCCACTGCAGAGCATCTTCTATCTGGTCCACCACTGCATGCAGCGCAGTGTCGCAAGATTTTCCCTCTCTGTATGCATGTTGATGCAACATTACTAATCCATCACTGAGATGTTTGTCCCTGATATATCTATCAAGAATTTTCTCCATTGTCTTCAGCAAGAATGAGGAAAGACAAATGGGGCGATATGATTTGGGTTCATCATATGTTTCTTTCCCTGGTTTGGGAATAAATGTGACCCTAACTTCTCTCCAAGCTGTTGGGATATAATTAAAGGCCAAACAGCCCTGGAATAGAGTGGAGAGCCTGCCTAAGATGATTTCAAGACCCTCTTTTAGCATGGCAGGATAAATTCCGTCAAAGCCTGGTGTTTTGTACGGCTTGAGGTTTCTAACTGCCCATTTTATGGCGCTGGTATTGAAGATTTCACGGACTGATGTCCAGTCCGGTTTGCACCTATCCTCAGGGAGGTAAACCTTCGTATCCGAGGTTGTGAGCTTGCTCCCCGGGAAGTGCGATTCCAGCATAGCAGTTATAGATTCTGTAATGTTCATGGGATCTCCATTTGGTTTCTTTAAGGAGCCCACTGTATTACAGTAGTTGCTCTTAGAAAGTATTTTATTCATGCGAGCGCATGTATTCGTATTATTAATTTCTTCACAGAACTGTCTCCATGAGTTCCGTTTGGCTTTCCTAATGAGGTTATGATATTCAGTTAGAGCGTGTCTGTATTCGATCCATTCACCAGTCCTTTTTGCTTTATTGAAAAGTATTCTGGTTCTAGATCTTGACTTCTCTAACTGCATATTCCACCAGGGTACATTGCAGTTTGACCCTTTAGTGGTTGTTCTACAGTTATCCTTGAATGCAGTGATAAGTGCCTTAGTCAGTAGTCCATTTAAGAACTCCAGCTGGTAGGTATTAGAAGCCAAACGGGGACATTCTTTAATTAAGTCTTTAAGATTTGTCCTAAAGCCTTCCCAATTTGTATTTCTGGGATTTCTATAGGTTTCAGGCTTTGAGATTGTAGCCTCAAGCTCCCACCTGATATATTTATGATCAGAACTGGAAAAGTCTTTAGAGACATGCCAGTTTGTAATATTTATCATTCTAGTTGATTTAAAGCTCAGAGTGAGGTCTATGACCTCCTGTCTGTTAGAAATTTCAAAGGTTGGTGTGTTACCTTTGTTAACTATATCTAGATTATTAACTAGCAAATATTCCAAAAGGGACTCACCTCTACGGTTGGTGTTACTGCTGCCCCAGATGTTATGATGGGCATTGGCGTCCGCCCCAATAATTCCCATCGTTTCCTGTCTTTTGAGATAGTCAACTATACTCTCAAGGCAGGTCGTTGGGACTTGTTCCTCAAATGGGAGATACAATGAGGCCAGGATGACTTCCTGGCCCCCTAAATTGATCATTACTGCCACAGAATCTCTGGAACATAATGACCACATTGGAAAACAATTTAATTCTATTTTTGCAAGGATGCAGGCTCTGGGCCTTGGGCAGTTTGCTTGGATAAGTCTATATCCCTTCAGGCCCAGTCCTGCAATCCTGCTATTTTTGTTAATCCACGGCTCTTGTATAAATATAATATCAATGCCATGACTTACCACATATTGCTGCAGAGTTCCACTGGCTGCCCTGCAGTGATGGAGATTTATCTGCAGCAGCTTGATCATAGTCAGCTAGGTAGTAACGATGTCCTATTGTAATATTTCTTTCATTTGCGAATACTTTTGTTAGATAAATATTTTGCTTGATTTCATTTTTTGTAATCTATTAACTTATTGGAGTTGATTTTATATGAGTATGATTAATCGAGGACAGGTTGAAATATTAGTGAACAGTAAAAAATTTATTTGTTTTATTTATACTCTCCAAACTTCATATTCATTAATGATTTTATGTCGAGTTAAAATTAATTATAAACGATATTTTTAATACTTATTAAATTTTCATATTCTTTTATACATTCAAGTTGAAATTTGAATGATGAAAAAATATTTGAATTAAATATACTAAGACTCCTGGAATATTTTGAAAAACCAGGATGTATTTTTTGCGCTTCATTAGAAATATAACTCAATGATTTACTGGCTTTACAATTTTTTAACTTATTATATTATATTGAGGAGAATATTAGAGATTACATAACATGGAAGTGCAAAGCATAGACCTGTTTAATATTATTCAAGTGTTTGCATCACGGTGATTAACATGGATTTGTAAAGTGGAGGGGCTTAGTAGCGAACAAATTCGTAAGATGTTAATAAGCATTGTGCCGACTGAAAAGCGTCAGAAGAGTAGAGCGAGGCATAGGTGGGAAGAATGATCTGCATTAAGCTTGATCTGACGGATTTGAGTTTGGGTAATGATCCATGGATGGAAGTTTTTAAGCAGAGATTAGTGATATCAGCATCGAACTTCTGGGTTCCCTAAGTATTGTTCTTATTAATATTATTACATTATATCAAATAACGAGTTTGGTAAGCAGTAGTAATCCTTGTTAGCAAGTGGACATCATTCTTTTTTCAAGTTCTTGATTGTACGCAGTTAAAATCAAATATTATGTTGTTTTTTTTTCAGAGATATCTACTCAATTTTCTAATCATTTATTTCGCTTAAATCACCTTAGTGCTTGTTGATACTGAAAATATGATCATGAAGAGAGGACAATAAGTTAACTATAATTAATTTATTTTTTATTTATAATAGCGTATTATAAAAAAAAGTTTGTATTAATTTAATTTGGTCTTGTTTTATATAATAATAAATACTTGTGATAATTCTTTGCATTGGTGAGACAATCTTGAGTTTCGAACATTTCCTTTATTATTACAAAGGCAAATGACTCCTCAGGGAAATTGCTATTTTATCTATAATAAATCACAATTATTTCTTTAATATGGCTTAGTAAATAATAAGTTATTATTTAATTAAAGGTGATTTGCTGCATAATTATCTTCATCAGTGTTTTACATGGATGGAGTCAAGCTTCCATATATGAAGTCTTTGGTAAAAATTTGTCGTCAAGCTTAAAGGAAGGCTCGGAAAAAGCAGGCGGAAGCTCAACTCAACAGAGTGAAACAGAAAAAGAACAGCATCAAGATCGTTACTATACCGAACATAGTGATAGTTCTCAGCGAGGTAAGCAATCAAGGAATAGGAATGATGGTAATTATTTCTCCCAAGACAGTAGAAGGGTTGGAAGCAGTGGTTCATCAGATAGTGAAGAGCAGCACTGGGACTAGCACTTTTGCAGAATACTGTTTGTGTATTTTATAAAATACAATGAATAAAAAAAATTAATCTATTTTATGTAGATCATATTAAGTTAAGATAATGGCTGTAAATCAATACCAGATTTATAGACTAATAACTTATAATTAAAAATGAATTGATACATATACATCAATATTGCTTTTTTATGTACCACCAATTTGAAGTGAAGCAGTGCATGGGGCCTACAATAGTAATTGTATTAAGATGGGTGAGATCCTATCAGAATGAGTTAGCTGGTGCACAAACATCAAGGTGGTGTCTTTTAAGACCAGTCGAGAACTAAGATGCAGGTGGTTACTGTTACCCACATACACTAATATTTTAATGAGTTGGGGCAGCTATGGACCGCATGCTAGGCTTAAGGATTAGGATTAGGATCAGGTTGTGGGGCGATCAACAGCGGGGTTATTACGCCCTTGCTTTTCTAGACTTAAGGTGTTTCTTTTTCCTTCTTCCTTCGCAGTACTTTATTTTTTCTCCAATCACTCATCACAAATCATCTGTCCATACGCTCTTTGGTTAAGTTTTGCTTTTGGTTTTATGTTTTTCATAGGTTGCGTTTTCAATCATTGGCCTGAACTAATTCCTATCACAAACTATTTCTTCCTAACACCTATTTTGTTAGCATCTATATAATTGATAAATAATTTATATAGCATTTATACAATTGAACATAATTTTTTTAAAAATCTGGTCTTATTTACTGAGCTTAAGTAAAATCTAAGCTAATGTTAAGTTTTTTAACAAAGGAAGCTATTAAATTCATAAATAGTTTTAATAATATAAACTAATTGAAGAGACACTGAATAATAACTTAAACAAAACATGAATTACCTTATCTCAACCTTCAACGATGGGGTTGAAGTAGGTGGAAAACTTATTCATATTTAAAGTTTTAAATTTATTTCTATAATGAAAATTACATCAATGGGTCATAAAACTGTTTCATAACTTTTAGAGAAGCTTTAATAAAATCACTATGCAATAACTGCTAGAGCAGAAATCAAAATATCATTTTTATTATAGACACAGAACATAGAACTAACTAGAAGCGGCATTAGGGCCAGTTTGGAGGGAGGCAAGTGAAGCCAGCTCTGAAGATGTCCCCCCACTCCTGCCGCCCCCTTACAGCTGAGAAAGTGTTGCAGCGCTCAGTTTATTTAACCCAAGAATTCCTCGTGGTTTATCTTGTCGGGGTAAATACACCGTGGAATGTTCCAATTGGTTATTTCCTTAGTAATACTATTACTGGGGAGCAGCTATAGACCTGATACCCCAAACAATAACCAATCTTATCTTGCCGGCAACCAATATAGTACATTTCATCTCCACATCGCTCTAGTTACTTTAATACTTCCAGCACCTGCACTATCTACTACTGTTCGTCTTTATGTGGTAACTTTTTATATATAATAAAAAATAATGGGTGACAAAGCAGGAAAAATGAAGCTCATTCGGTTTATAGAGTATTTTAATTGTAAACTACATTACTTTTAATATTATTGTCCTTTAAATAAAACAAGTGTATTATTCTTCGCAGGTATCTTTTCCAGATTCAGATTGTCATAGAAACGTTTCGATTCATGGTACATTCTAGTTTTTAAATATAATATTTCCACTGCAGAGATGATTGATGAGTAGTGAGACTCGTCCTCTAGAAAATGTGTTACATTAGGAAAAAAGTTTCTGCCAATGCAATGCTTTATAAGGAGTGATGCCAAATCCCCCGACTTGGGTGAATCTTTTATGCTTGGACATGTACCTAAACAATTTTTCACTTATTTTACAAATTTCAGTGACATCGTCACTTGGTAGGATCAACCCCTCTCAGTCCTTTATTACAATAAGTTGTCAATTTCCAATGGCATTCGGGTTTGATTCTACAGCTCTCAAACATTCTTCACATTTTAATGTCAAATTCAGTCTTCTCACTATAAATCCTGTAATAGAAATTAATCGTCGCGTGAAAATCTGAATGACACATTAGGTAACGATATGATTAAAGTAATGTACTTATTATAAATGAGGTAATGCGTTTATTATTAATAAAAATTGTTATTCTTATTCAAAATTCTTTGTAAAATAAACAAATCAATAAATAATGGACATGGAAAATTAGATAGGTACCTGAAATGTATTCTACAACATCTTGTGACGTGTTTGAGCTACTCATAATATAGAAATATTTTAACCCTCTGTGTGCAGGAAGTGCTTATACAATGTAGGGCTTTGTTTCTAGTGAATTGAATCCTTCAAATAAGAAACATTCCAGTAAAATTTATCTATTTTTAGAGACAGTTCTTAGTAAAAATTAGTTTAATTATGGCTATGGATTTTCTAAATAACTAAGGAGAAAACATAAAAAGGTGACGTCGGATACCACGGGAGTCCCGGAAGGACCCCAGCCACATTTTTGAGAGAAGGAAAATTTGTGAAAATTCGAAAAGGCTCTCTAATACTTTCGTTTCAGTTCCTAATTATTCCAAACAGTTTTGCGTTAAAATTCATTGAATGTGACAGATCAATCGATTTCTTCAAACGAAGTTTCAAAAATTAGAAACATGTGGGACCTAAATTGACCCCATGGTACTTGGAGGCTGGAAGTGAACTATGAAAATATTACATTTTGTGGTACATTTAATTATTATATATAGTTAACTATATATAATAATTAAATATACCACAAAAGAAGGGCGGAAAGAGTGGGAGGACCAGTGGGAGGCTGGCTTCATTCGCTGTACCTGGCATGTCACTTCCAGTTGGTTCTATGTTAACAGTTAGGTTTCGGACTTACAGATGAAAGGTGAGAGGAGGATCGAAAGACTTGTCAGCATTATTTGTACTGCATCCAAATGCAACACAACAAGGCATTTTGCTAAATACACGTTCAGTGATCAGATCAAAAAGTATACAAAACTCAAAGACATCACGAGATAACACAATGTTGAATAATATTTAAGTAAACAGAAGTACACGAGCTAAGTAAGAGAAGTAAACTGAGCGCTGCATCACTTGGTTGGGGCGGGAAGAGTGGGGGGACCAGTGGGAGGCTGGCTTCACTCGCTGTACCTGGCATGCCGCTTCTAGTTGGTTCTATGTTCTGTGATTATAGATAACATTAAACAATTGTTACCACTAATCAGCTCGTGCGCACTCAATCTTATCGGTTTGCTGGAATAAATAATGGAAAGTTTAAACAACAAGGGTATAGTGACAATAAAGATTTTTTTATATACTTTATTTTTTATTACACAACTAAATAAACAAAACTAAAATATTAAAAAATTATACAATATTGAGCAATGAAAAGTGTTACAATGAAAACAAACATTAAAAACAAGCCCATTAAACAAAACTTATCAATAAAATCACAAAAAGGACTAGGATAAATTAAGAAGGACGATTAAAATGTTAAACAAAAAAATCTAAAATATAGATCTATTAACAAAAATAATTTATGAATTCTATTTTACTTTGAAATTTAATTATCAACAATGACAAAATTATGTAAAACATCAACTTGTAAATAATTCAATAATACACGATTACACTAGTTGTCACAGATTTGTTTTAAAATATTATTATATAATATGGGTGAATAACTAGTTTACTAATTATATAAGAACTTTAAATATCAAAAGTTTAATTTTGAAATGCAAGCATTAGGCGATAAAAGTGCTTCAGTAAACACCAACAGCTCTATCTTGGCCTGTTTTTTAATTTTATTTTTACAAATGATAAAATAAAAATGCCATCTATTCATGTGTTATAAATTTATCCTGAATAATTGACATTTCATGAGGCGTACGGTGTAAATGCAATTAAGCATGTTCATATCCAAATTAAGAAATGATAACTTCTAAATGTTTTTTATATATATTAGAAATGATAGAAAAGCTATATACTACTTCTGCAAGTATAATAACAAGAGTTAATACAAGAAGGAATTAAATATTTCTTTTTGAAAATGATAATTGTGCATCACACATATTGTTATCCCTGAAAAGACAAATTAAAAATAATGTTCTAAAGAACATAATTTGAGATCGTTATCAATAATTTATGTTCTGATGGCATTTAATTAAGTGAGAAATGAATTTCTTTTCCCCAATTAAGGACCCTGTACCCTCTTTATAAATACAAGGTATATCCATGGCTGTTGACAGTTTAAATAAATCTGTCACAGCTAGATTTTAATCCAGCTCCTTCACTATAGCAACCCTGTGTTCTATAAATCATTCATGTTACATAATACTAGTTAACTTAAAAATTCTATAATTTGCAATAAGAGTTATTAAATGGATTACAGTTTTCCATAAAACATATATAATTGAAAGAAAATCATAATAAACAAAATATGGATGAGTGAAGGGCTGTGGTAAACAGTTATTATTATTAGTTATAAATTCAAATCATTTTGAGAAACGCATTTGATTAAACACAAATAATATGAATTTTAACTACAAAATAATGGATGAATATTTCCTTATAATAATGCTTGTATTTATTAATTATTTTGTTCAGATCAATCGATTGATTACTGAGCAACATTAATAACATCAGGAAAAAAGTGTTTCCACATATTTCTAAGGTTTTTACTGATACCTCAAACCAGATATATCTATATATATATATATATATATATATATATATATATTATATTTTAACTATCAATCCATGGTTAAATGACAAATTTAAAGGAATACTTCCTATCACTTAGGAATGTAACTTAGTTTAAGATTATAAATAAATTATATGTTCACAATTAATTTAAAACTTGTATAATCATTTGATTAGACACTATTCAAATTACAATTTATTTCACAATGAAAAATTTTACTAGATTTATTCATTATTCAATATAATAATTCTAAATAACTCAACAGTTTAATTTTGTATACTTTTTTTACTATTCTTTTAATTGTAAATAATAAGTCTTTTAGAATTCACAATTAAATATTCATTTACATTACATTATAATGTTAATATTCAAAACAAATTAATTTTATTTTATAAAATATTTATTCTTAAACATAATTTTGTATTCCAATATTTATAACTGATGATTATTTTTTAAATATAATAATGAGACCTAGATGACATTAACTCATCAACTGCCACTATAATTGATGGGATTCCAGTGTAAAAGACTAATTTAATTTAAGCAGATTACGCTATTAAAAATATATATAATTACAGTAAATAATAACCATAAAAAAGCAAAGATTTTTTTTTAATGAAATAAGATTTAGTGTATAACAAAACCTATGATACATCTTGTAGTTGGCAGTAAATTGGTTAATGCACAATCGAATAAAAAATTTATAGTCAACCATTTCCTCATCAATAATAAATTTCTAGTTTTTCACTATTTATTTATAAAATAATTTAATCAAGTACTCAGGCGTTAAATTAAACTGAAGGAGTTTTTATGATGAAAAATAATAAAGAGATACTTCCAACATAACCTCTTGCATCATATTGTGAACTAATAATAATTGATTACAAAAATTTGTCATAAATTTAAAGAAAAATGATTAGCAGAGGCACCTTTATCAAATATCATAATTTCTAATAGCTTTTTGATTTCAGTGCTTAACTTATATACTTAAAATCACTTAACATATAAGTATTTTAACGATAAAATTAAGAGGATACAAAAGAAACAAATTTGACTAATTCAATAACCTATAAAGAAAACTCTAAAAATAAAAATTAAAAAGTATTCAACAAAATAATTGAAAGAAAACACAGCCTAAATCGTAAACTTCAGCAAAAAATTATTAGGAACTTGTTTAAACATCTAACTGTGTGACAGGAATACCTGTAACAAAGCGTTCTGGAAACATGAGGCTAGCGATCGACAAAAAGATAGTGGCGGCATTGTGAAGTGAATTGTCAGGTCCGCGAATGAGTCCTAGAGCTCGTTCGATTGCTAACTGGAAGCTTGAATATGCCTTGTCCCCAGAGAGACATTCCAGCAGGGACATGCAACGGATGGTTTCACTGCACGGACCAAGCTCCCTGCAAAATTTATTGTTATTAATGTACAAATGACATTATAAAATATTACTCGATGTTTTACTGGAAAACAATCAGACAAATAACATTGCTGTTACTTGATAAGGTTTTAAAATTTAATAAAATGAGATCAACAGTCGTGGACAGTCATCATCATGGCTTCATAATCACCAGTATGGGAACGTTAAAATATTAATAAAAAAAGATGTATTTATTGGTATTACTCCTTTAAATATTAGTGATTTTTGTTATTAACAACACACTTAAACGATATTTGAGGAACTATATATTTTTTAAATGAATGATTAGTTTACAAAAAACTAATGTCCTTAATCTTTTAAATTTTAATTTATATATTGTGTTGTATTGAGCTTGATTACATTTTTATAACACGCTTATATTAGCTTTGCTTGACGTATATATGCAGCGGAATCTTTGAACACTTCTCAAAGATAGATGGCAATACAATAATTTATCAATCGGATCTTCAAGATTAGCGATTTTTTGTATCCGTGGACAGAGTAGTGTCTTGTTCCAAGTCATAAGAGGTGTACCAAAGCATGCATGGCCTATTAATCATTGAGACAAGCATATGACTACAGCCAGGATGAACTGGGTAGTTTAGTGTATTTTGCAAAAAAAAAATGTTAACAAATTAGACTTTGATAAACTAAAAAACGTGCTTTTGTAGCTAGCTGAACTAAAAAGTAGAAAATAAATATAAGTTAATAATACAAACAACTGAAAGTAATAAAATTCATTTTATGGTAAATAAGCATGGGTTGCTCATTACTTTTATTTATTTTTACTACTTTTACCAATATCAGTCAATAAATATATGGGATGCATACAACAATTAACATCAAGCTTCACATGCTTTTCTACAATAAAATGATTTTTTTTTCAACTATTCTTATTTTAAACTTCTTGAAAATTATTTTCTACTTTTTAGTTTTGTTTTCTATTAAAGCGTGTTTTTTAAAATATAATTTTTTGGTATTACTACATCATTAATAAATAAGATATTTATGAACTGAAAGGTTCGGTTAATATATAATAATTTGGATTAAAATTTAAGACAATACACTATTTAATAATATAAAATGAAAATATGAAAATGATACTAACATATTATTGGAGGTGATGCCGCCTGGAGCATGGGCTGTCGTCCTGATGAAGGGAGGCTGGTCAATATTTAGTTCCCCTTTCCTTTCAGGGAACTGGCAGAGGACTAGAGCAGCAAATACCCGGCACATCACTCGGCACCTGTTTATTACTTAGACAATTAATTTAGAATATTTATATATCGATTAGTTCACATAATTAGCAAGACCTACAAATCAGTAAGCTATGTACTTGGAATCGATAGAATAAAGTTGAGAACTAAAAATAAAGTAATTCCATGGCTAGTTTTTTAGGCAAAGAAAACTTATTTATCTATTTTCTTTATGAATGGTTGTTAGAATAAAGAGTTGTAATATGGAGGTAAGTAACTTGTAATAATGCTTTAATGTTCATTTTCTGCTGCCATGGTAGAAGTGCTATAAAGAAGGTCACAACATGAAAACAATAAGTTATGTTTTAAAGCAATAACATGGAGGTGTTAATAATTAGACACATACTATCAATATTAATAAACTTTTATATTACCTATTCGAGATGGGTGTTTGTTTCCTGATTCCTATCGTACCCAGAAATCCCCAGGGCGATTTGTGATCTGCCCAGTTTTCACTAACTTCAACCATCTGCTTGAGCTGGGTGTAAGTTAATTCTGGATTGTGATCAGCCTGACGTCCTCCGAGGAGAAGCCCCAAGTAAAACAGCGGAATGATTTTGGCTTCTAACTCAGCACTAATTAGGAAATTTAAAAAGAAATAAATCATTATGATGATTCTCTCTTTAATAAAATGTTTCGTCTAACATTATTACCTAAAGAAATGTAATGAGTAAGTAATTAAAGCTTCTTCTCTAATTCTATATGGTACATAAGGAAAAATAAATGTACAAGTAAAAAAAAAATGTTCATCTTAATATATTTTGGAAAGTTACTCAACAAAATTATAGTTAAAAATGTCCCTGTGTACTAAAATATCTGCTTCAAAAACAATCAGAAACCTTGATTGCCAAATTATGATACAATAATAAGTATGCATGATCCAAAAAAAAAATTTTAAATATCTATGTCACTAATGCCCACTCATGCAACCTTGTTAATATAAAAAGTTACTTGACATATCTTTGCAAATATTATAGCAACTTTGTAGACATTTAAAGTATATTTATGAACCAGTAACCATAGGATGCATCTACATCGGTTTATTATTAAAGCATTATCTTTGGTAACTTATTACAGTGAGCAAGCAAAATCAGAGAGTAAGAAAGTAAAGACAAATATAATTACCAGCATTTCAATGATGTAAGGGACATTGCCAGCTGTTTTAAAATGGTCGCTTCCTCCTCAAGATCAGTAAGAACTGGCATTCTTTTTGATAAGAATGCGTAGAGTGATAAGAGGCATCTCTCATTGGTTAGAGTTTCAGTCAAAGATAGCTGCTTGTGAGGGAAGTCTTGAAGAAGACTGAGGACGCTGGTCCAGTCACTGCCATTTTCTTTTTGAAACACATGGAAAAAACATTAAAGTACAAAAAAAAAAAAATAAATAATTATAATCACATAATAGAGCAAACATATTGATCACTTACGATCATTAAATATGGATGTTAACGTGGCTTCCATTATAGAACCCAGAACAGCAGCATCATTGACAGACATTGTTAGTGTCCTAAGTAAAGCCTTGGCTACAACACAATCTCCTCGCTTTCCCAACCAGGACAGTATTGTTGAATGAGTTGTTTTAGCGAGCGGACCACTAAGCAATGTGAGCAGCTCACCAGTGTATAGACCTGCTTCACCACCAGCGAATGGGTCTGCACAAAAAATAAAATATCTTATATAGACAGATAAATTAGTTACAATACACCTACCTAAATGAATATATCTATGGAAAATTTTAACTATAATTCTGTAAATTATTATTTTCTGTTTTAAGTTTGTAATTTTTTTTTTCCAGTTGTTTTTCTTCTCTCAAGAAACTTAATCTTAAAATAAAATGTTTGAATTTAAATAAAATAATTTCTTGAAAAACATATAATGTCAAAATATCCAATGGCCTAATATGAAAAATAAAATATAGACTCACTAGTATGAAAAATAAAATAAAATCAATTAAAAAGAAAAGGTTGCTCTATGGACAACTCTTTAAAATGTCCAAAGATAGCCTGACAAAGAAAATATGGAGTTTTGGATGGTTCCAGAAATATGATAAGGATCGTAAAGAATTTGATAATCTGGAGGACAAAATTATATACATGGATGAATTTTGGTGAATGGTGAAAAGATATAAGGGTAGGGAGAGGAATTCAATAGACAAAGGGGATCTCTAGCAGAAGAACGGAAGATGGCACTGAGTGAGTGGCTCGAGAAACTGGCAGGGGAACGATCCAGGCACGAAAAATTATATCAATTGTTAATTCACAGTCTATAGCGGCTTAATACAAATAAAAAAAAAAAGTAGGATAGATGTGTTAAAATAAAACAATGTACAAAGATATTTGTAAAACTACTAGAAAAAAAAAATTAGGCAAAGTAGGTTTTGATTTTTGCTTATAATGTGACCTTATAAATATAAGAACCTTTAATTTTATATCCATACAAAAAAAAAAAAATTAAATTTAACATTTACATGAAGACAGAACCAACACCATTTACTTCACAAAATGCCATAACTAACAACAAACAAACTTACTAAGTGGTACGATTGTGTTGATTTGTGTAAGAAGATTCTCAATGGTAGCTGACATGGCATCCAGATCAGTTCGCAAAGCCTGCTTGTAGCGGTTATAACAGGACACTATAAGTTTGACACAAGCCCTGAAGTAGATTTGCCTTTTACGAGGCACGGCAGGAGGACTTGATCCATCTGAAGTTTTGATAAATCCACCAGCATGTTTAAGAAGCCTAAAATATAAATAAGTGACAAAATCTTTTAAAAATTCAAGTATTGTCATTATTGTTCAGATTAAGAAGTTAATGAAAACTCTAAGCATTATAAATCATTTATTTAAAAGTTTAATTTTTTAAATATGAGACATGAATTGAAAAGACAATCATGATTAAAGTTTAATTAATTTTTTAAGTTATAATTTCAGTAAGTAATAATTTACATTATACAGTATTGTAACAGTAAATTTTAAGTTTAATAGAATCTAATTTATGTTTCTAAATAGCAGATTTAGTATTATATAACTTCTTCTTAATCTTTAGCTCAAATGATTTATCAGAGCAAAATTCGTGATACAAAATTCTAGAGAACCCGAAGGCTCTATGCTGAAACTACCAGTCTCTTTGTTTGTTCATTTAACGTCACTTTATGCTGCAATGGCTAATCGGACGATGCTACAGTGAGAGCTCTAAATTTTGCCTATCCAGGTTTAATTAGGATAGGGATTTTTAACAAGTACCTGAAATCGTACAGGCTCCGGACCCACATTTAACTTCCCTTCCGAAGGACGGCGTAACTAAGGATTTTTTACTCCCTTTAAAAAATCCTAGGGCCATCTGCCGGGCTACGAACCGCGATCTTGGGCTTAGTAGTTTGTTAGGTTAACCACTGGACCCCAGGTTAACAATCTTTGTCCACGAAATACCACCAAAAACCAAATACACTAAATTTAAGCATGACAATAATAGTTATAAATAAAAATTCATTCCGGAGATGAGAGTGAACAACATAAATATTAATTTAAAGTAATATTTAAAAAAATGCTATTGTATGAAAATTAATATCGCTTAATAAAGTAATAATAATCGTAAGGCAAATTAAATAATAAATATAAAATAATACAATATTGTATACAATATATACCAAATATAATATAATAATACTTACTCCAAAACAGATTTGTCGATATCGCAAGCATCGTTGCTATCCTGTAATAATACTACTCGTGGATCGTAACTCATAACAAACCAGTTTACAGCACTCTCATAATTGCTAAAATCAACAGTTTCCCAATGGAAATCGCAAGCTGAGATCAACAAGTCCATTATTTTACCAGACTGGAAAAAATAAATCATGTTTCAATCTATCTTGATTAGATATTATAACTTTAGATAACGATGCCTTAGTTCACATATGTGTTAAATGCCGAAAACAAGATTTTACAGGAGCCAAATTTTACAATAATTTAACACAAGAAATACAGTTCAAGTTTAAGCCCACAATATATTTTTGTAACCTTCACAGCTTCTCTATTAATTTTATATCAATTTATGATCTATGATTTCCTGATCACAACTTAACAATATTATTTATATAATAGAACCCATTTTTGAAAAATTTGAACTTAACAAATTTGTGAACTAAGGCATCGATAATATGAGTTACATAAAATACCATCAATAATATTAATACAGAAAGGTCAGTTATACCTGTCTCACGTTGGGTTCATTTGAAAGTTTTATTATTAAATGGAGCAATGAAGAATGAACCTTCGATGAAGCTTCTTCAGGTACATCTTTGATCCAATGAGACCAAGAAACGTCAATAAATATTGTGCCAAGCAATGTATGGCAGTATGGAACATACGTATCTGAGACCTAAAAAAAAAAATATTGTATTAAAGTAAATCTCTTTTTAACCCCTTGACACTCAAGGTTTTTTTTTCCACAAAATGTAACCAAAAACATCAGTTTTTTATTTATTTTGTATTTAAAAAGTTTATATTTAAAAAAAAAAAGTTAAAATAGAACAAAAAACAGTTTTAATATTTCAATATTATTCAAATAGTTCAATTCTTTCTGATCAAAATAAATAGAAATTAGCATACCATACGAAATTGAGTAAAAATGAATTTTTCATTTTTTTTATACAATGAAAAAATCATTTTCCATTTTATTATAAATAGAAAAAATCATTTTCATTTGTTTTTATTATAATATATATATAATTATAATCATTCATTTATTGTTTCAAAAAACACCTACAGAAAATTATAAAAAGTTTTATAAACCATAAGAAAAGAAACTATATGCAGAAACCAGTACAAATGACAGGTAGCAACTGGCAAGCACGATTTGTCGTAAGTAATACGATGTCGAAATCTGCGAGCAGCGCTCGAGTTGGTGTATTAGAGTATGCTGACCGCACGCGATCAGTGTTCGTTCAAAATCATTAACCGGTTAGTACAACTTTTGTATTAATACTACAGGACACTCCTACAATTTTTAAATGTATGAGGGGAAATATAGGAATTATATCCCCTTTGAAACAGGTATCCCCCATTTTACAGATGTGTACAGTGATATTGATATCACTGGGAAATAATGTTACTATCTTGAAGAAGTTTTCATTGAATATAGGAAAGGAAATCTTGTCGTATTACATCGTTAGTGCAATAACAAAGTGGCTCGTCAGCAATTACCGATAGTGAATAAAGAGAATGTGAAACAATTTTTAAGTCTAGAATTTACAAGAATAATCTAGAAATGTAAAGATGAATATTGACTCTCTTCTGAAAAAACAAATATTTTATTTAATAAGGAAATTATATAAAATGCCCAAATAAGAAATATTTTGCTAAAATGTTCGAATTTTTTTAGGGGAAAGAATCAAATTATTGCAAATCAAGGGTGTATAAAAATCAAACAAAAAAGTCATCATTTCTTATAAAACAGTTTACAAAAATATAGATCACATATAACCAGAATTACATAGAATAAAAGTAAAAAGTTATTTAACAACCTCTTAATTTATTTATGGAAGAGAATAGAAAAAAAATTAAATAATAAGATAGTAAAGTGCATTATAAGATCTAAACAGTTAAATGAATTGCAAAAAATTTAAATAATGTTCTATAAGAAGAATATAACCTTAAGCATGTAATCCAAATCCAAAAATGATGGAGAAAATTTGGACCATGGAAGAGAAAGCAGATTGCTGTGAACTACACTCAATATGTGTTCCTTTACTGAGGGATGAGCGAATGTGGTGACGTAATATTGCCAAACATAACTCAGCATAGTAGAGCCTGTAAAAAAGAACAGTTATGACAAAGAATTTAAAGAAGAAATTGGGAAAATAGCATGAGATAATTAAATCCATAAATATATATTAACCAGTGTTGCTTGATTGAATACCATACATAAAAATTAAAACAGAAAAACGTTGAATATTATTATTAGTTGACTGCATAAATATCATGGAAGAAAATATGGTCCTGGGGAGGTCAAAAATAAAATTTTAAATAGTAAGCGACTATTTATTAGAAATCATTGTTTCAATTCTATTTTAAATATGCTCATTTTATTTTATATAATTTAATTGTTTTATAAATATTTATAGTCAACATAAGTAATTATTGTATACATAATATAAATACTTTGTAATATAAAGTAAGTTAACATTTAATTATTAACCTCCAATTGGTCCATTTTATCCTTCTTAAAAACAAAATGGAAGTTGACAATCAATTTCAATATCTCACTTACCAGGCAGGTTGTCAAAAAGGAAGCGTATCGATTCTGTGAAAATCGCAGCTACTTTATGAGCATGGCCGGAATCTGCGGCAATCCAAGGAGGTAATATCGACCGGTCGTCTGTCAGCTGTTGAATCCAAGCTGCCATCGGCTGTGACAGTGAGTTTGTGTAGTATGGACTTAGCCAGGGGGCGTACAGGCCAGTGAAATAAGGCCAAAGCTCTTCACACACTAAAACAATTGAACATCATTGACGAGGAGAAATACTTAACATTTTCATTTTCAAACATTTAGTTCACAAATAATGTTATTTGACTAAAAATAGAAAAATAATACCTTTATTAGAGCTGTTTTGACTGTACTTCTTGTTGCAAGAAACTACCAAAGCATGGCTAACGATTCCAAGGAGCGTGGTGAAAGGTGATATGTAATTCCTATATTTCGGATACAGACCGTACAACCCATATTGAAGTCTTTCTTCCATGAAATGGCGACTCAACAAAAGACAAAGTTCGATGAGCTGTTGAAGAGAATGATTATTAAAACCAGCTTTCTCGAGAAAATACGTTTCGAAACAAAATTTATGAAAATGTACCTCATTACAGGAAAGAGTGTTTTGCTGGATAGCGAACTTCTGCATAAGTTGAACAGAATCCGATAGAGACAAGTGATTCCTAAAGCTGCAAACGGGACTCACCAATGCGTTTATAATGTCAACCCATACTTCTGTCGCCAATGAATGAGTTTCAGAATGCTTTAAGCATAATTTGATCACTTCTAAATAATGAGATGGTGAATCATAGCTAAATAGAACGCATAATTGCCTTCGAAGCACCTAAAATTGAAATAAAAAAATAAGTCTAACTACATTTAATATATATATTTATAAAATATTAATAATTATTTTTAAATAGAAAATATTTAATATTAATATCATATTTTATTATGATCAGCATACTTATAAACTATTAACAATCAATTTTATTGTCTTATTACATTTATTAAATAATTAGAGTGAAATCTCTCTACAAAGGATACCATGGGGTCAGATGTATCAAAACATTCAACAAAAACCGTGATTAACATTTTAAAAACAAAAATTTAATTTCTTTCTTTAGGTGTGAAAAAATTAACTTTATAATCATTAATTTTTTTATTACAAATAACAATGAGAGATCCCTAATTATTTTTAATTAATATTTATAATAGAATAATTTATTTTGTATAATAAATAACGCATTATACTAATCTTAATATATTAATATGCATTTTTAGGTAAATGTGTGTTAACGCAGCCACTGTTATTTTTGCCTACTTGTTCGCATGCACGAGCAGTTATATTTTGTAACAGTTATCTTTTATAACAGCTACCTTGCATAACATTTCAAAATCTATTTATTGGGGATAGGGGAGGTTAGTGTTAGAAATATAATCATCTGTTAGAAATATAACTGCTGAGCAGGCGAACAAGTACACTAAAATAACGGTGGCTGCGTTAACACACAAGTAGTCATTTTTATTTTTAAACATACTACAATACTTCAGAACTTTAAAATATAATAAGAACCAAAAATAATATTCCTTATAGAATTATAATTTTCTTTAGTAAACTCGACTAACCTCATGAATCATAACAAACTCTTGTTCTTGGTTTTGTGCAGATGATGCAAGGGCTTTTCCTACAAGGTCTATAAGTTGGGAACAATCAGACATTCTCGGCTTTTGAGAATCCAACCACTGAACCATGTCAAACTGAAACACCCCAAGATAAAAAAAAGATAACAAAAAAGTTAAAGATTAACTTTAATATTAATATTATCAATATAATAAAAAGCAACCAAACTACTTACCTTAGTCAACAATACAAATATCAAGTCAAAATTTGAAGAAGAAATCGAGTTAGTAAGAGTTCGATAGAGGTGAACATATGTTTGCGAGGAAGCTTTGGTGGGTGAAAAATGAATTGAGAGCAGGCTGGATAATGATGGAGCTTCGAGAAGAGTTGACAGCAAAACTGGACCTTGTCTTTCGTCCTCAGATATAAATGTCTGAAAAAGTAAAAATTAACTATAATTGACTATTGATAAGTCAAACCTGTACAAAATAAATTTCTTTCATTCTTTACAGAAAACGTTTTTTGAATTAAAGAGGAATAAATAGGTCAGAAATAAAATAATCAAGTGTAGACGAAATTAATCATAAAAATTATCTTTTAGTGTATAGTAAACTAAATAAACTATTCTACATTCAACTATAGCATTACAGGCTCAGATTCAACTTGAACTAATGTCCATCTGCTGTTTTTGTCTTGTTAAATATAGCTTACTTAAGCGCTAGTTTCTTCATGAAGAATCGTTACAGAACCTTATTGAATAATCAAGAATAGACAGCTTTATCATATCATTTGGTGTTGTTTTTTATAACTATGTAAACTCTTCAGAATAAAAAAAAACTGTACCCCAACAAACCATGAAGGGTATAGGGTTCATTACATGGTAGAGAGTGTACTGTTTCTTGGACAAGGGTTGAGAAGGGAGGTTATTTGTCCTACATCACACTCAACCCTCAGATTTTTCTTCCTTATTTTTGGGATCCTAGCTTCTATAGGATCCATCTCTGGCCGCTAACGGGTTAAAGAAAAGTCTGCCAGCCAACGGGATATTAACCCAGGACCTTCGACACAGCAACTCAAGTGCTCTCACTCGGTCACTCGGAAACTTCAGAATAAATAATATTATGAAAATAATTATTTTTAAAATCACAACTAAAATAAAATCTTAAAAGTTCCTTCATACAACATACAAATATGTTATCTAATACTTAAAAGGTCTAAACCTAAAACTTAAACTAGATTTTATATACATATATATATATATATATATATATATATATATATATATATATATATATATATATATGTATATATATAATTTATAATTGAAAAATTTACTGCATATTGTGATAGAATGTAATAAGAAAAAATGTGATTAAGTGACAAAAATGAATAGGAATTGGTTTATTTTTTATTACCTGCCCAAGTGTTTCAACACAAGTAGTCACTAATTGCTTCAAAGGAGGATATTGTGAAGCTTCTTCTGTGAATATTGATGTCAGATGATAAAATAATGAAACTCCAACTTCTTCCATTTTTTTCATTAGCTGTACGTCACCTATCCTCCGAAGTTCAGAATACTGATCTTCTAAAAAGCTGCAATGAAATATATACATATATTAGCTTTCATCCCCGGTTTTGGATAAATATCAGCACCTTTGAAATTGTATATAAGTGCATTCTGAATGTTTATACCCCTATAAAAGGAATATAAATAATACTGTAGAGTACCTATATAATAGCTATAGCTGAAAACTACAAACCTTACACACTGTTCAATCTGAACACTGCCTTGACAAACTGCATATGGTGGTGTTTGACAACTACGTTTAATCAAACTCAACATTTCAAGTCTATTGTTATGAATCGCCATATCTGTCGCTTCACAGACCCGTATTTCACAAATCTGAAAACAAAATTTTTAGAAGCATGTAAGTGTAAGGTAGAATAGTAATTCAAACATTTTAAAAACTAAAAAAAAGTAAATTATAATAGTTAAAATTATTATAATTTATTTTTTTATAAAATTAAAATACATTTTTTTTTCTTTTCAAATAAAAATATTTAAAAATTATAACAACACACAAAAAAATAAAATAAATAAATTATAATAATACACAATGACGTAAGTCAACAAGATCCTGAAGTAATGTTCAATCAACATTCTTCCCCTTGTATACATCGCAAATTGCGAGAACACGGGGATATGAGATCAGTGAAGAGAAAAGATGTATCTGACCAAGAGTCGAAGCCGAAAAGAATGGCTCAGTTGGTAGAGTACCATGACGGAAACATGGGAGACCCGTGTTCGAGTCCCGGTCCTGGACATATCTTTTTTTTTCAAATAAAAATATTTAAAAATTATAACAACAATAAAATTAATTACCTTAAGGTTGATTGTGGCTGGACCGGCGCAGTTGAGAGAGTTTAATGCTGGTTTGTAGCCCGGTGTGTGGGTATCACAGGCTGCATGCAGAGTAACAGTGGTCTCTACAGACCGGTACAAAAGAGGAGCAAGTTCGAGTAAACAACAATCTAGACTGGATTGTTCTCCTGCTCTTATAGCGTGTGTTCTAGTGACATAAATAGATTATATTAGGTTGGCATTCGATTATAGTTTTTAAAAAAATAAATAACTAATGAAGAAAATTTGTTTAATTAAGAATATAAATTAACAAGAAATTTAAAATACAGTAGAGCGTTGATTATCCGAACTAGCTTCATGGAAAAGATACAAGTAGGAGTCGACATTGCCATTCCTAGAAAATAAGTTTGAAGAGTATTTTTCCAAGAATTAGATTTTATGAAAAAATTGTTTAAAATTTCTTTAAACGTTTAAAAAACTAGAGACTAAACTGACATGAAGAGGAACTCTTGATGTATTACTATCTCCATTAATTTTTATAAATGAAAAAAAGTACATAGTTTTATTAATGTTCAATTTTTTACTTGCTTAATATATAATGAAATAAATATTTTATTTTCATACAACTGTGGTGATTATTTGGAATTTTCTTATTTTTAAGTGAATTTCGATGATCTGAATTTTTGATTATCCAAACCACATTCGACGGCATTAGTTCAGAAAATCGTTCTACTGAGGTCGCAATTATTTAAAATTAATTTTCAAACTAATTGAAAATTTCATAAAAAAAAAAGAAATGATGGCCAGGAAAATTTAAAACTTTTATGAGGACTGGCCAAGTAATCCAATGTTTGATGAATAAAATAGGAAGTCGTAAGCAATCACTAGCTAACTAAGTCTTATTAAAGTAACAATTTAAGACTAGAAGACTTTTGCCTTCTAGATGTTTTTATTGAGTAACTAATTGCAATTTTATTAACAAAATAGAATTGAAGGGAGAAACAATTCAAACTTAAAAGAGATTGAGTGATTTTTATCAAATGATCAGCTAAAATTTTCCACAAAGAATTTGAACTAATTGAGCATTGATTATCTTCGAAACAAGACAAAATCTTAAGAATGCAGAATGCTAGCAAAATATATTTATAGACCCTTATTGCATAAACAATAATTCATTCATGTTTCTTTATTATGGATTCTCTTTCATTAAAATCTTACTTTTATTTATTTGAATCAAATTAGAACCTGCAAGAAAAGAAAACAAAGAAGAATGAAAACAAAGAAGAATCAAGGCTATGTAAGGACAAATGGTACATTGCCTATCTGCAGTTTTGTATTTAATCACTGGATTTATATTTCAAGAAACAAAGGTTTTCTATATTTTAGAGGTTTAAAAAAACTCAGGATACTCTAATTTAAAAGAAGTGTAAAATTCCATAAAGGCTTAAGGAAACTAAGGAGTTGGGAAAGAAGAAAATATCTGAAAGAAATCATCTATGCTAAAGAAAAACAATTCATAATGTATAAAATACGAATATCAGTTACTAGTAATTATTCAATATATGGTTATAAACAATATTACTGAAATTATTCACTTAATAAAAAATGTAGAATTATATTATAATTAAACTTTTTTAATACATTTTTCTGACATACCTTGCAAAATCAAGTAGTGACTTCAATGAGGGACTAAGCATGTCAAGGAGGTGGTGCTTGTTATAAAAAGCTTCAGCCGGGGGAATAGGAACGGGTTGTTGTACAGTTTTCAGAGGAGGCGGAGTTACAGGGGCCTCGTACGACTGCAGTCTGAAAGGAGAGAGGATTATTAATTTTTAACAAACAACCCAAAAATATATAATAATTAGAAAACACGTTATACCTCTTTGATATCCTTGCCAAGGGATCGGGATCTTGTTCAATAAAGGAGGGCTTGGCCGGCATCTCATTCTTTCGGCATAAGGATTGTTCCCAACGAGTGAGAGATTCTCGTTGCGAAAGCCTGACAGTCTCATAATCAACATACTCATGCCATAAGGTCTATAAATAAAAAATATAAATTAATGTTGAAAGCAAGTATAATAATAAATAAAATGGTACAGGCCACTGCAAGATAGTTGTAGCTTAATCTCTAAAATAAGCAAGTTCCAGTAAAAGCAGATTCCTTTAATTATTACCAAATTTCTGTCCCTTTACCAAAATTCAAATTATACTCTCTAGTACATGCTTCCGTCACCCAATCATTTACTGTGACTAATATCAATACCATCCCTACCGTTATTTTTTTTAATCAGTTCAACTCGCAGCAAGAATGAAAAGACAAAAATTAATGAATAAAAATAATGATTAGTAATATGATTAATTACATTGTCGTCATGAAATATCGCAGAAAGTTTTTCAGGCTTGTATGGAGGAGGCAAAGCTGGAAGATAAACTCCTGGGTCCTGCAATGAGACTTCTTCAAGCCAAAAGAGAAAAGTGTTATATAATCTGAAAATTAAATAATTGAATAACCAAATGTGCAATTATGTTGTATACAATGCAAAAGTATAAATAAAATTAATTAATTGATTATCCCATGAATTAATTTTAGTGGTGTTGGGATTTTACGTCTTAATGCATAGAAAACTAAATCGTTGAATTCTGCATTACATCTTTGGATCTGTGTACAACTAGACGGCTGACCAGGTATGGAGATGTTGGACAAACCAAGAGCATAAAGATTTATTTAAGGAACCAGAGATGGTACAGTTCATGAAGCTCAATAGATTGAGATGGGCTAGTCATGTTGCTTAAGTGGTTGAAAATGATCTGCCGAAGAAAATGATTATGGAGGTAATAAACTGAACAAGTGATTTAGTCATGGTGTGGCTGGTGATAACAGATCCATTTTGGGTGTGAGGAACTGGATGATAGCAGCACAAGATCGGAAGAATGGGTGGAGGCTAGTACAGGAGGCCAAGACTCAACACCAAGCTGTAGCGTCAATTGAATATATTAGGACACTAGGGGGGAAACAACTGATCCTATTAGTGGCGGACCAACCCTTATTGTTCCAACTGTATAACTGTTCATAACAATCTGTGTTTGGCTTTCTTCTTTGGTCAAATTCAATTTTATTATGGTCTATTTTTATTTCATTCCACCTTATAAGTTTATCATTTTTATTACACAAAACTGTTTTTTTCATATAATAGAGAAATATTTTAATTATTAATATAAAAATGTTAAAAATAATAATTTAAGTATTCATACTTAGCCATGTTTTCAAACCAGTCTTTCCTTTCTAAAGTAACAACATGGACTGAATTAGCGCATTTTGCTTCATAAAATTCTTTACAATCAACTAATTTTTTCTTCAATCTGTTCATATAATTTCTATTAGTAAGACCTTCAAAAAACTTCGATCCGACGCAACCAACGTCTTTTCCACTGAAATTTAATAAAAAATGTAAATACTACATAACATACTAAGACTTATTTTTAAAAAATACAAGTAGCATACAATGTTGGAACTCTTGTGAGGTATAGAGTAAAGAACTTTTGCCAAAATATAGGAAGTACAGGATGGTCCACTGGTGTGTCGAGAGCTTGTTGTGACCAACGATAAATTGGTAAAGCACTACTTGTAAACGAATCGATCTTCAATGAAGAGCATACTTTCTGAAAAAAAAAATCTTCTATTTTAATACCATTACTTTAAATTTATATTCTTAAAAAATGACTAAAGAATAGAGTAAAAAGAAAAAAATAGTTTTTCAAATATCTATAGAAGCGGTTCCAAACCAACTTGGCCGCGAAGAATAGATAAAAAAAATTGAGTGAAAACAATTTGAGTCACTCAGTTGCTGGTAATTATTGGTTGTATAGCTTAAAGCAGGAGTGAGACAGCAACTTTGATCCTAATATAAGCCGATAAGCCGTGATTAGTGTTTCCCTCCACTACAATCTATCAGTGTTGTTTATTTATTGTATATTTATTTTTGTTAGTGGGCCTCGAAGTTTTCCTATCAAATTTGGTGATCGCACAACTAATAAGGTTGGGAACTGCTGATCTAGACTACTTTATGCTAGAAAATAAATTGATTACATTAATATATTATTACAAATATATACATAAATAGTTTGTACCTTTAGACTCGAATCGATATTTGCTTTACCAACAGATGTAACTAAATTGACGAGAAGATTTTTCCATAGTCCAGTCTTCTCATTAATAATATATTCTTCAAGCTCGAGAGCGAATAGCGCAAACCAAGGTGTATCTGGTGCCGATTTAGGGATCAATGAAAAACATTGCGATGTACCACCTACCCAACTCAAAAGTGAAAACTTCGTTTTACTAGTACTGGAAACTGTCTGTAACCAAAAGTAGTAGTTAGCATTAAAAACTATAATGTAAAAATAAACAATACAGTAGTAAACCAACATTACATTGATGAAAACATAAGGTTAGTCTATCACTAACAAAAAAAAAAAAACCTTCGGTATCTTTCAGTAACACACATGAAACCAATAAATAAAGCTAAAGTAATTTTTAAACTTTTAATTAATAATAATAACATTAAAATTTTAATATTAAAAATATAGGAGAATTTAGAAGTAAGTAACTACTTTTATTCTTAATAAGCCTAGCCAAATACCTTCTGAGAATATGAATAAATACAATAAATTATTTTAAGCAATAATGTAATATACCACTAAGGAACAAGAATAACTTCTGTAATTAAAGTTTAATTATTTTTTAAGTTATATTAAATCTGGACCTAATAAATAAATCTAATGAATAACAAATCAGACATGAGGAGTGAAAAAATCTCAACTGTTTTATAGTTCACAAAAAGTGATTTTATGACATTTAAAATTTAAAAAAATATATATACCAGGTCTGCAAGTTTAAAATGTCGTTTTAATTCCAATAGAATGCGCTCTTAGCCTATTGAAGGATTTGCTTATCTCTAAACGCTATTTTGTTTGTTAGTCATTTGTTTACAAAAGTCAGTTGTTTTTAAGTCGTTTACGTGGACGTATCATACCTTTCTTTGGTGTTAAAAATGTCTAATTTTAAGCCAAATAAAGAGCATTTGCGGCATGTCATGATTTTCTTATTCAATCAAAAGAAAAAGGCATCTGAATGTCATCGAATTCTTGTTGAGACTTATGGCGATCTTGCTCCAACCGTCAAGACATGTGAACGTTGGTTTCAAAGTTTCAAACGTGGTGATTTTGATGTTACTGATAAAAAACGAGAAAATCGACCAAAAAAGTTTGAGGACGTCGAATTGCAATCTTTATTAGACGAAGACAATACCCAAACCCAACAAATGATGGCAGAACAGTTGAATGTCACTAGACAAGCCATTTCCGATCGCCTGAGAGCTATGGGAAAAATTCAAAAGGTTGGAAAATGGGTTCCACATGAATTGGACGAACGACAGATGGAAAAACGAAAAATTGTGTGCGAAATGCTGCTTTTATGCCACGAAAGAAAGGGTTTTTTGCATCGAGTTGTAACTGGCGATGAAAAATGGATTTATTTTCAGAATCCCAAACGAATAAAATCATGGGTAACGCCAGGACAACCATCCACATCGAGTGCAAGACCGGATCGTTTTGGGAAGAAGACAATGCTGTGTGTGTGGTGGGATCAGAAGGGAGTAGTCTACTACGAGCTTCTCAAACCCGGCGAAACAGTCAATACCGACCGCTACCGACAACAAATGATCAATTTGAGTCACGCATTGATCGAAAAACGCCCAGAATGGGCTCACAGGCACGCCAAAGTCATTCTTCAGCATGATAACGCTCCTGCACATTCAGCCAGATTGACTAAGGAAACGATTTCTTCGCTTGGTTGGGAACTCCTACCCCACCCGCCGTATTCACCTGACCTGGCGCCTTCTGATTATCACCTATTCTCATCGATGGGACACTCATTGGCTGAGCAACACTTTAACAATTTGGAGGATGTAAGAAAATGGCTCGATGAATGGATTTCAAATAAAGATGAAGCATTCTTTTGGAATGGTATCCATAAATTGCCCGAGAGATGGACAAAATGTGTAGAAAGCGAGGGCCAGTACTTTGAATAAAATATATTATACTTTTTTTTTTAAATTAAATTATATTTTAAGAAATAAACGACATTTTAAACTTGCAGACCTGGTATAGGTCAAGTAGAAGAAGTATCTGAAGCTCACTACTTCAGTATGCTGTCTTCACAGAAGGTTTTTAAATGTCCAGACATTTTCTGAAAGATTCAAAATACCTTGATTAATTAGTTATTTCGACTAAAAACTCTTAAATAAAATATGTAAAGGTGATAGTTGGGGGGTGCAGTCAGAAAAAACACTGAATAAGTAATAAACTTATAATTATGTGCCGACGTTTTGACCTACAATGTAGGTCATCTTCAGGGCTATTTTGGAGAGAGAAGCCTGCTGACTTATTCTTATTATACTGCTGACTTATGACTTATTACTTATTCAGTGTTTTTTCTGACTGCACCCCCCAACTATCACCTTTACAGTCAGCAGGCTTCTCTCTCCAAAATAGCCCTGAAGATGACCTACACTGTAGGTCGAAACGTCGGCACATAATTATAAGTTTATTACTTATTCAGTGTTTTTTCTGACTGCACCCCCCAACTATCACCTTTACATTAGATCATCCAGTCAACTATTTTCATCTCATACTTAAATAAAATAACTTAATGCTACATTACGTTTTCTCGTAAAGGAGGAATACTAAAGTAGTCAACTTTGAATGCTTTTTCTACTTAACTATGAAAGATAGAAAAAAATGTTACATACATTTTTTCCATGTTTTGGATTTTACATTTCAGAAAAATAAAAATAAATCGGGGTCAAGAGGAAACTACATTTTTTGAAGGTCGATATTGACCATTTAAAGTGAAAAAACAAAAAATGTTTTTTTTATTTCTTCAAACTAGGCCTGAATAACTACAACTTTTACCTGAACCGATTTTCTGAATTTTGTTTCGTTTAAAAGTTAAAAACATTTGATCTACTTGAAATGGGACACCCTGTACATATACATATATACATAACTTATATATATATATATATATATATATATATATAAGCATTACGAATAACTGTGTAACTGTGCAAAAACACATGATTGAGTCTTTACTGTCATGTCATGTTCTATATAATCAACTATTTATAGTTTTCATAATGTGGATAATTGCATACTCCATAATCTAATCTATATTGCTTGAAGAAGGGTAGATTCTTGTGTCTCTTATGAAGCCAATACAGGATCTGACAAACAATCGCAGTGTGAAGAAGCCACTATTGGTGTTAGTAACAAAAATTTTAATTAATAAACTGAAGCAAAATAAAATCATGCGGCTGGAAATAAATTCTTAACAAGTGAGAAATAAATCAAAATAAGTTTATTGATTTCATGCACTGCTTATCATCACAGATAATCATGCATCATTTTACCTCCTTCTGAGCTGCCTCAATGGTTCGCTATAAGAAAATATTGATATATGAACCCCATCATAAACATTCAAGATAAAGGCTAAAATGTAGTTTTAATAAATATATTTACTTCATAAAGATGTAACAGTTTTCCAGTAGCGATCGAGCGCAGTTCAGGCCTGAAGAAAGCAGTTCTCAAAACAATGTCCAACAAGTAGCTAGTGTTAGTCGGGTCGAATATCCAAACTTTACTTAATACCTCAAGCCAAAGTTGGGCCAAAGGAGCCGGAGATGAAAGGTTGTACCTGCACATTAAAATATTTATAGCAAGACTTAGAAATTTAACAATTAATAATTTCAGGAGACTTAGGAAAAATAAAAATTTCAATTGCTTCGTAATGACAATATAAAAATTTCTTTATATAACATTTTTACTTAACTTAGTCCTATTACAAAAGTATTTATATAAGATTATTCAACTACTTACTTCCGAAATGTGTCCAAATGAATTTGAATTAGATCTCCAAACTGTTTAACAATCATTCCTGGGAAATCTGAAGAAATGAGGTTCTTAGCAAGGCGAAGAAATGTTTTATCTGCAGTAACTAGACTCTGTATTACTTTGATGAACCTGTATGAGAAGAATATTATAAATATATCGTTAAAAGTAAAAGTAAAATTTTAATAAAATAAAACACATATTTTATTTACTTACACTTCATTAGAGAGTAGTGCCTCTTGGCATTCTGTAAAAAGGGGAACAATATGTTGCAATATAATCAAAACAGCAAAATAGCGATGGCATTGTGCGAGTGAAAGAAGCATAGAGAAGCCAGTGTGGCAAATCAATGGAATGCTATGCCCAGTCGATGTCATCAGCAAAGCAGTAAATATGGCAGTCATTTGTTTGTCCTTCAAAGCTCGAACCAATGGTGATAATTCCTATGAGAAAATATGAATTAAAATAATATATAAACAATAAATAAGGATTTCAAAGCAAGAAATTAATCACAATTTAAGAATACTCACATTTGGTAGGGATTCCAGTGATGGTAATATTGAGAAATATTGCATCGGGTTCGAGAGAGTAGCCCATACATAAGGATCAGGTTGGTCCATAAGGTGGAGCCGCAGCTTAAACAGCATCTCCCAGACCCAAGCAGACAAGCAATATTCAGATTGATTTTTACCCAATGAACCAGTCAGCTGAGACATCTACAAATAAATTAAATTATTAATAACTAGCTTATGCCCGCGGCTTCGCTCGCGTGGAATTTTGTCTGCCACATAAAGTTTCGTGAAAGATCATTTTAAATAAATAATTTAGTTTTTCTTTTTAAATATAAGTTACTCGTACATCCAAAATTTCAGATGTCTAGCTTCAAAACTGACAGATTCTGTATAACCTTTGAACCCCTATTATATTGAAGGGGTTCGAAGGTTGTATAGAATTAAACCCTTGGGGTGAAATTATCCAAATTTCTTTCTTAAACTATACAAAGAACCTATCTACAAATTTCAAGATGCTAAGTTCCCGATTTGCTTTTAATTATGTACTATAATGGGGGGGGGGCACATGCCCCCGTGCTGTAGCCTATGATGTATAACCTATTTTAATCAATAAGTTTCATCCAAATCCATTCAGTAGTTTTTGCGTGAATGAGTAACAAACAAATACAAACATTCGCATTTATAATATTAGTAGCATATCAAACAATAGTGATATGCCTCTAATTATGTACTATAATGGATTCTCCACAGTAGCTAAAAAACTGTCGGGGGGAGGCATGCTCCTTCGTGCGCCCACCCTAAATCTGCACTTGCTATAGCTTATGTGTTATTCTGATGTGTAACCTATATTACTGTTAAGTTTCATCGAAATCCGTTCAGTAGTTTTTGCGTGAAAGAGAGACAAACATACAAACTTTCACATTTATAATATTAGTAAGACTATGAAACGTCAAGAATTATAATAATGAAATAGAAGAACTTCATAGAAATTCAAATTTATACATGAAATAATATTTTTTTCTGAATTCTTTAATTGTTTTTTAAAATACAGTATATTTACATTAAAATGATGAAAATGTGTTTTCAATCACGGAAAATATTTTCCCTGTTTTCTCCTTATTTCAGTTTAATTATTAAATTCTTTCACATTTTAGATTTACACCATTGTTAAAATTATTTTTTTTATATTTTTTATATTTTTTAGGAGTTTTTGGCTCTATTTTCGTGTTAAAATTATAATTAACAATAAAGGAAAGAAAAAAATTAAAGGTATTTTAGAAGAAGAAATTTACAAAATATACCATTCACATCTTGCCAGATTATTTCAATGAGGATGAGAAGACCATCTGATGTTAAATTGTAAGTTTACTTGTATATTGATCTAACAAGTTTAATCAAAATCACAAGTCGTTATATCTTAATATTATAACAATTATGTGTCACGTTGTTTGTCCGCGATGGACTCCTAAACTACTTAACCAATTTTAATGAAATTTGGCACCGATACGTGACATTGTCCAACATAGGATATAGGCTATGTTTTATTTCGATTAACGACTGAAAACCATGAAATTTTCGGAGTTATTTCAGTTTTTGGCCTGTATCTCCTAATCGGCTCCTAAAACGCTCTACTTTTGCCAATGAGATTAACGCATGATTAAAACAATTATTTTCATGGTGAAATAGAACTGCATCCAAATACAAAATCCATCAAATTACCAGAGCATTTCAGCCCTGTTGTTTAGACAAAATATGAATTAATTAGGAGTGTCTTCCTGGATGTACTAAATAATTATATGAACCATAATTGGCTTAGTAATCGTGTTATATTGACAGCGAAAAATGCTGATTTTGACAAAATTAACTTTTTAATACAACTGTTGTTACCAGGTGATCTAATCCCCTTTAAATCCATCAATGATATTGTTGATGAAAACCAAGCTGTAAATTATCCAACTAAATTTTTATATTCTCTCGATATACCAGGAATGCCACCACACAATCTTCGGATGAATATTGGTTCACCTATCATTCTTCTGCGTAATTTGAATCCACCTAAATTATGCAATGGTACACGTTTGGTCATAAAAAATATTACCGGAAATGTTATTGAAGCAGCCATGTTGACTGGAATATTTAAAGAAGAAATCGTCCTGTTCAAACGTATTTCAATAATACCATCAGAACCCATAACACCGTTCAATAGACTTCAATTTGATACATGCTTTGGTTTTGCTATGCCCATCGACAGTTCTCAAGGCCAGACAATGTCCATTTGCGGTTTGGACTTAAAAATCCATGTTTCTCTCATGGGGAATTATATGTTGTATGCTCAAGTATTAGTAAATCATCTAATATATTTGTATTAGCAACGGATAGATTAACAAAAAATATTTTGCATCGATTAGCGCTCAATTAAATTTAAATAAATATTTATAATTTTATATAATATTACTAGCCATAATTAAAAATCAAACATTATATACCTCATTCATTAAACTCATGTTTATATTTTATCAGTTATGAGTGTTGTATATTACATAATATAGTTAGATATAAGATGAATAAAATGTAAAATCAAAAATCTATTTAATTCATGTTTTAATAAATTCATTATTTCTTTTAAATTCAAATTTTAACCAATATTTTTTTAAACTATTATAACAGCCACAGCAACGCATGGCCGGGTCAGCTAGTAAACAATATAAAATAATGAAACAAAAAAGTAGCTGTAACATCCTTAGCATATCAACCTGAAATCCTCAGATTATTTGATGTCATTTGTGAGATATGGTTGGTTATTAGGGCTTAAAGACTTTAAAACATGTATTACTGTTAAAAGGTTGGATTAAAAATAGTTCATGAATGTATACTTTTCCTTAATTCATATTTCGTAATTTGAATATAGGTAAGTGAAATATATATGGATGGCTCTATATACCATTCTCTAGATTTAAACAAAATGTTTTCTTTATATTAAAAAATAAAATAGTGTTTCAGCTGAATAATGTAACATCTGGATAGAAATAATATATATGCATTATGTTTAAAGTTATATAAAGATTTAACCTGCTTTATAGTGTCAGTTATAGCAGCAGTTCCTGATGAAGCTGTGGTCTCGGGGCAATGGAGCAGAGCGAGCCGCACTACAAGTAATGCCACATGACAATGGATCTCTCTTTTTAAGAAGAGTTCGACGGAAGAGCTGTAAAAAACAATTATTGTGCATATCACATAATAACTGCAACTACATTATATACACTTTCAGAATCTCACAAAAACCATGATTTATCACAATACTGGCATAAGAAGTATTTCATCAACATTGCCACAACTAATCATATATGTCTGTTGCAGAAACTAATCATAACTGAATAGTAAGACAATCTAATTAGTAATTAAACACTTACTTGTGCGTAAAGCCCCAATGCATGTTACTAAGAATATAACGGGACAATGAACCTTCTATGGAACTTAAAGGACAAGTTAAAAGCCAATGTTCTATCAGGCTCAAGTCGTCTTTATTAGGTGTCCAATAAACGAGAGGGATTTCTCGGAATAAATACAAACTAAGCTAAAAAAAAATGAAACTGTCAAAAATATACAACTATTTACAAGAAAAAAAAAAAAACGTATAATTATAAAAAATTATACGAAATAAATAATAATAATAACATAATAAATAATACGTAAAATTATAAAAAAGAATACGTACATTCCCTGCTTGTGGTATGGAGTTCTTTAGTTTGTCTAGAATAACTGAAACTAATGAGGGATATTTACTCGCAAGATTGGAGAGAAGAGTTCTTGAGATCTTGTAACAGTTATCTCTTGTAGATGTGTTAATAAAACCGATCTAAAAAAAATAAATAAAGAAGGCTATAATAATATTTTGATACTCGTATATGATGAATTGTAGTTATTTGAACATATTTTAAAAACTCTGATTGAATAACAATTACTTCATATTTTTTTAACTCCTAGAATAGTCTCTAAAAATGAACTAATCCCTACTATCATTATTAAATAAAAATTATTACTTGTAGAAGATGAGTAGTGACAGCTTTTATAAAGAGCCAATCATTTAATGTTCTAGCTAGAGCCATGTTTGATAAAGCCGTTAAGACATAGTACAGCTCCACTTCACTTAGTGTAGGGATCAAATCTTCAACTCCGGCCCACCACTCATTGGCATTTTGACAGAAAGAAATATCTAAATAGATTGAAATAAATTAATAAAAACAATCATTGACAAAAATTAAATGTTTTAATATGATTTAAGAATAAAAATAATATTACCTGTTTTCGTAGGCTGCATGACAACATGAAATAACAGCCAAATAGTTTTCAGAGTGACAGATGAAAATGGAAGAGCAGTGAGAAACTGAAGGACGCTTTTATGCTGCGGTCCTAACAGAGCGTGACATGCAGAAATCACAATATTGTCATACTCCAACTGGAGGCGTTCGATAAGACAAGAGTCATGGCATTCTGTATTGTCTCTTCTGAAAACGACATTATTCAATCAAATTAAAATTAAAAAAGTCATGAAAATAAATTGTTATAAATACATCATGAGATGTTTGCTCACCTATAAGCTTCCCATAAGTCGGTAACATACTGCATCGTGTGTGTGAGAATACTCGCTAATCTTTTACAGAATTGTGAATGAGACTTGGTCTCATAAGATCGCATTCCTTCGGAAAGCAACTTCATAAGTAGTCGAGATAAAGCAAATATTCTAAGCAGCTGACTGGAGCTCAAAGAAATATATACATCCATATCATCCCTTTTCGACAGTTGCATCAACTAATATAGTGAATTTGAATATTAACAAAAAACAACCGAGTGACATCTACAAAGCTAGCTTGTAATATGGTATTTATATAAATATTAAATATGATAATGTAATAAATAACCTGTCGAAAAAGATTTTCTAATGGAACTTGATTAAGAATCGCTATAATATCATTTTCTTTAAGACAAGTGTGCGGGATTGAGGAGTCTTCACAATCTTCCCCATCAGAATCGACAAATACCCAGATTTCATCATTGCTTGCTTCCATCTAAGCATAAACAAACAATATCTCAAATAATTCATAAAATTTTAATCATATTACTGAGATAACATTTGAAAAATAACAAAGGATTTTAAAACAGCAAAACTAATGATGAAATAAAGCAAAATAAAATCACCTCTTGAATAAAATGATTTCTCTCAGAAATAGGTTTTATAATTGTTGCTAGAGTCGCAATCATATGATTCAGATAGTTTCCAGGATTATGACAGTTAAAGGGTGCAGTAGGTGTCTGAATAAAACTCACAGCCCATTTAATAACATTAGAAGGACATCTGAAAATAATATTTAAAAATTTGACTATTAATGTACTCGCTATTCAGGAAAAACTCCAAATTAGATTTAAGACAGAAATTAAATACATACACTCAATTACTAAAACCAGTTTGGACACATGCTTTACAAATTTACGGCATCACTAAACAGACTCACAGAAAACGACTGCAAACTTTTCAATCAAAAGTACTTAGACTTATCACTAATGCACCATGGTACGTCAATAACAAAACTCTGCATACTGACTTAAAAATACTAACGGATGACGAACATGTATGAACGTACTACAAACGCTTTTAAGAAAAACTATATGGACACCCTAACCCATTGATACAACAAATGGCCACTACTCTCATGCCTGAGAACACTAGGAGGAGACTAAAAAGGACGTGGATGAGAGATCTATTACAGTAGGAAATTAAAGAAAGCCAATGGAAAGGTACCGCTGGGTACTGTTCTTCATCATGCCTTTCATGTCATTTTGTATGTTTTTCAGTCAGCCAATATGCTGATTGTCAATTACTTTTATTTGACAGGTGTGGATGGAAATACAAAGAGAAAAAAAAATTTGACTAACAACAGGAAAAATTCAAATAGTTAAATTTAGGATCACAATATAATGAAATAGCATTTTTCAATATTTCATTAAATTTATTAAAATCTTATTTTTAATATTAATAAAATTTAAAATTTCTTATGATCAATATATGGCTATATGAGATTTCAACCAAATTGATACATAAATTGTCTTGAAAAAAAAATAATAATAACAGTATCACAACAACACATGAAGATTATTAGGTCAGCATGTGGCAGGGATCTTGTGCAGCGAGGTGTTTTGACCGAGATTATGCTCAATGTACATTATATACGCTGAGTAAGCCCGAGGACGTTTAACAGAATAAATAATTTCAGGTCAGTATAGCCTACATACTGAACTACTCCACTTTCAGAAATTAAACTAACCAATACAGGATATACTTAAAAGATGTGTGCATAACTTTTCAAATGGCAAAATAATAAAGATGAAAATATGCCATAACTGTAACTCAAAAGAAAATGGAAATTTTTATTGAATGTATTTTAATATTTAAATAACTATCATGATTGAAGATATATTCAAAGTGACAGATGGTATTAATTCATTTATCCCCAAATTTGGACTTTATTTTGGATTTTTTTATTGTTATTGGTTATAAGGGAGCAGAGTGGATCAATGGTAGAGCAATGATCTGCCATGACAAGGTTTTTTTTATTTTTTTATTATTATGCATTTTTGTTTTAGACTCAGCTCAGGTTGGGGAATTCCCTTACCTCCACCACCCTTCCTCTGATCACAACAGGTCATTTTGTTAATTGTAGGACAATAACTTGATGGAACATTGAGCTACTCCGCATTGCAAACCGAAAAAAGACTTACAAAGCCTCTAACAGTCAGCTTAAGTAAAATATAGTAATTTAAGATAATTATTAAAAGCAATGCAATATTAACTAGAGGATGAAATATTATAATTATAGTAAGAATACCTTAAAACATGATTCAGAATAAACATATGCTGACTCCAAGCAGCAACCCTTAGCAAGATTGCAACAAGTCTAGTAAGCCATCCTTTAAGGCCAGCCTTGAATTCTGCATCAGAAATTGGTTGACGTTGAAAATGAAAAAGTACAGAGATAGCAGAACACAAGTCTGTTGTACGTGTCACACTGTTGCTAGCAAGGCAAACAGGCATGTTATGAGGAAGTGAAGAAAACTTTTCAGTTATTCGACAAATGTAACTATCAACCTGTAAACACATTTATTTAGTATTTTATTGGAAAAATTATATTTAAAAGTTTAAAAAATACATGAGTAATATTGAAAAAAAAAATATATAAACCTTTAATTTTGAAACTTGGCAGCTGTATGTATGCAATGATTGTTGCTCATTCACCATTTCACGGACATTTGCAAGTTTTGATGATAATGCATTAAAGGTAGCTTGTTCAAACTTTCCAACCTGATATTCATGGCTGGCTTCTACTGGATTACCATCCTGAAATTTGATTTCAAAAATTCATAAAAGTCCGTTTAGTGTAAGAAAACAATTTAAAAATATTTGGAGCAATGTTGAAAATGGTCGGGTGTATGGAGTTGAGGACAATTAATTTTACACTAATAAGTAAAACTTATTTATTTTGTGCAAACGTTTCGGCTTAACTTACAGGTCACCATCAGGACTGAGAAAAAAACAAACAACAGAATAACAATATCAACAGTCCAGTACCAAAGAAAAAGTTTTCTAGAGAGAAATGAAAAAAATGAAATTTAATGAACAGAAGGCTAAATTATGAAATAAAATGAGTGAAATGAAATCTATGATAATGATTAATATTAATAAAATTACATTTATAAAAAAATTTACAAGTTTCTTAGTTATTAAACATCACTTTATGCTGCTATGGCTAATCAAACGATGCGACAGTGGGAGTCCTTAATTGTGCATATCCAGGTAAAATTAGGATATGGATCTTTAACGAGTAACTGACACCGCATAGGCTTAGGACTACCATTTTACATCCCCTCTGAAGGAAGGCATAACCAAGGATTTTTGACTCCCTTTCACCTCTAAGGCCACTGCCGGGATGTGAACCAGCGATCCTAGGTGCATCAGATTGTTATGCTAACCACTACACCACAAGTGACCCCGAAATTACAAGTTTTATTATCTTCACAGATACATTCTTGTAATTTTTTTATTATATTGTGATTATTTAAATATTTTTAATTTGAAGAGAAAAAATTTGTTCTAGCCGGGATTCGAACCCGGTTCCTCTGCATCTCTGGCGCGGTACTCTACCAACTAAGTTACCAGGGCTCGTAACCAGGCCAGACAAATCCATTTTCTTCACCGATCCCACATCCCCAGCACTCGCAATTTTTGGGATGTACGTATGGGGAAGAATGTTCATTGAACATTACTTCAATTGGGATCTAGTTGAGGTAAGTCAACTTTATTTTTATAATTTTATATTATTGTGATTGTTTAAATATTTTTATTTTGAAGAGAAAAGATTTGTCCTGGCCGGGATTCGAAACCAGGTCCTCCGCATCTCTAGCGCGGTACTCTACTAACTTATAATTTAACCTTTTGTTCATTGTGTTTCATTTGTATCGTTTTTGTCAAAAAGACTTTTTTTTTTTACATTTGATTAATTCCTTGGCCAATGAAGCAATATATTACATTATGTAACAATATGAAAAAATCTCGGTATTTTAAATTCCACTAGGTGTGCATACAGTAGGCAAAATAACAAAAATATATAAAAATTATATAACAGAAAATTTACCTGACATTCACCAGTTTCAGTTACTTTAACATTTTCTAAAAGCCATAATCTTTGTTGAATTTCTTTACATTCTTTCAAAGCAAGTTCTATTTCGTTTGAGCTTGCAGCTTGTTTTTCTCTGGCTCTTAAATAATTCAAAAGAAGTGAATATAAAGGATGCTGTTGAATAATTCCTGAATGAAGCTCAACTTCCACAAATGACTCAATAAACTTTTCGAGCAATTCCAATTCATCATTCCGATAAATTGATAACAACTGTGATTCAGTAAACGGTTTAATGTCACAAGGTTGACTTGCTAATTCCGTCAACTGAGAAAATTCATCTTCTTCTAAAGATAGAAATCCTACACCTTTGGAAGAATCTTCAACAGATAGATCTTTTAAACTCTCCGACTGGTCAAGATTATTTTGAAAATCTGTAGAAGTCGATTCAACATTTAGAATTTGCATCTTGTGATCGATTTCTGCCAATTCCGTCCCACTATCAAGGTCAAGCTTACTGACAGTGTTTTCAATAAATGCAGGAGCTTGCGGTATAGGAGAATCATTTTGATAATCAATTTCAGTTAAAAGAGTCTCTTTCTCCTCGGGATCAGAAATTCTTTCACAATAATTTTTTTCATCCAAACACAACGCAGTACCCTCTTTGGCATCATTTTTATCATTGACAACTTTGACTTCATCAGAAGTGGCTTTTTTGTTTTGATTCTTCTTTTTCTTTGACTAAAAAATAACACATTTAATTACCTTAACAAACATAATTAAGACCAAAAATATGAGATAAAACAGTTTTTGAACATACTTTGGTTGCTTCCATTTTGTTAATGTTTGGCTGTAGTTAAATCACATTTTAAAATTTTAGAAATATAGCAGGGGCATTAAGCCAAACGTCAAACTGTTTACAATAATATGGGAAGGTTATATTGTTATTACTGAGCGTCAAGGTTAGGAGAGCTTAATGTCACGTTTCTAGGAGATAACTATGAAGGGAGTTAGCTTTGTCTATAGTTACCTAGAGACTGTAGAGATTTATTTGATAAGGTATTCTTAGACCTAGTTTAATCAATGCCTAGCCACTTTCATGAGAAAGATGCTTGAGTCTATTTTAGAAGGGATCCCTATACTGACAGTATTTTGTAGTGAGACATTTTTTTATGAGACTTTGGTATGAAAGGGGTTCTGAAGAAATTGAGGAAATGCTCTTGTGTTACAAAACAGTGTTTTTTGAAAATTGACAATGGTATTATATCTCGGATAATAGGCTGTGTCGCCCCGGCTCTCATACCTCCTATTCATATAGCTACTCTATATTACTTTTGGCATCAGTTTTCAAGGAGAGTTGATCGTAGATATTGTTCTTGTTCTTGTTGGGACACAGTTTTTAAAGGTATTTATTATTATCTATGTAGTTCATCATTTGTGAATTCATATCTGATTAAAGAACTATCATGTATTTCAGGCACCTATGAATCTGGAATTGCCTCTTACAAACACATTTACTTCAATGCAACACTAAATACTGTTAAAATATGGACTCTTACAGTATTTTCTATTATCATATTCTATGAGAGCATAAGACGCCTAGTATCTCTTGGCTTACAAAGCAACTTGAGATATTCAATGTTGATATTGTTTTTATCAGCAATATTTTCGCATTATTATTCTTGGTATGTTTAGTTTAAAATATGTTTATAACTTAATTATAATATCTTGATTGCTCGATCAAAATACTGTATTTACAGGTGGGCCTATGTAAATTATTGGAATGATGATTACTATGCCCAATGGAACCATCAACTATTCTTTACCTCCACAGAACTGGTTTCAAGCTTTCTAGTCTTACAATTAGCGGATATAAAAGTTCCTGTTACCTCTAGAAAAGTTTTATCAATTGTTGGGATTGCGATTTTGCATGTTGTTGCTGGAAGTTTGGATCAGTTTATATTAAATGTCATCAAAGGAGAAGGACATATGCACCAGGTTGATACCACTATATTCTTGTTAAATCTATCTATGTTTAATAGAATAATTATGAGTCATTTTTAGCAAATTTTATTTTAGTATTTATTAATCTTTCAGCTGCTAAATGTTTGTTGGTTTCGTTTAAACATCACTATTCTGTCATGGGTAATAGGAAAATGCTACGGCGGGAGTCCTAAAATTTGTCTATCCAGATATAATTATGATAGGGATCTCTAAAGAGTATCTGACACCGCACAGGCTTGGTATATCCATTTTATGTCCCTTCCATAGGACCCCATAACCAAGGAATTTTTACTCACTTTATAAAATCTTAAGATCACTTGTCGGGTTGTGAACCTATGATTTTCAGGATAGGAGGTTGTTTGGTTGTTATATTAATCAATACACTACAAGTGACTCCCACTAAATACTTTATTAATTTAACTTTGTTTATAGTTTTATGGTTTAGTTGGAATAGGTTGTAATTTTTATGGAAGCCACTGATGATTACTCCACTGTAATCTTTCCATGCCTAATACAACATGGAATAACAACCATGGTTGTTTAATTCCATTTGAAGTAATTACTGGAAGAAGTTGTAGTTCAGTCAGCACTTGTTTAAACTAATAACCATCTCTCCTACCTTTAGAGTTGGGAAAACTGATAGAACGGAAAATCGACTACACACACTCCAATGAAAATACAAGAAAAAAAATCAAATCTTTCTTCCCACTTAATGACTCATTTTTATTATTTCACCTTTTATCTAAAACAAGTACCTATGGGTTAAGGAAGGTTATATCTCCAAGTAGTTTTTTATTAGTTCTTATACATTATAAATCATGTAAATAAATTTGGAGGATGAGAAAAGAAAAAAAATCTAAAACAACAGTGATCTCTAAAAAAACAAAACAGTGATACCCCCCCACACAAAATTAATTAAAATACACATATATTATTTTTCTTCGCCCATTAGCAAAGTATTATTTTAAAAATAAGTAAATTTTGTTTTTTGTATTGAAAACACATTATTGTAATTCAATTGTGTTGTGTTAAGGTTGAATTGAACTCGTTTTTTGCAGTACTTTGCTTTGAAGTTTTATCAATTTTTAATAGTGCTGGAATATAGAAATAAAATTGAGGAAGTGCAGTCTATCTGAATGACTTTTACTTCGCTACTAAGAGTATTCCATTTTATTGTAGAATCTGAGCAAGAGGCAGGGTGACCTAAAGGAGGGTTTGCTGATTCTTCAGGGTCCATCTATGGTTGTTAATTTATCTACAACAGCCAGTTTCGAACCCAGGACATTTGGCACCTTAACTGAGTGCTCTACACTGTAGAGTCTCAACCCTGTTCCTAAGAAACTCAGCAAAAATAGGGGCGAAATAGTGCAGGAAAAGCATTAAGATAAAACGAAGGGAGCAGGGATTTGGCTGAGATAAATTAGATTGTCTTGAAAATCTCCTGTCTTTTGTCTCTAGACTCCTGTTGTCCATCAAACATTGTGATTCGTTGCTGGTTTTTTTTTTTTATTCACCAATAATAAATAATTTGTTTGAAATATAATTTTTTTGATGATGAAAGCCCCTAATTTTTCTAAATTATGTGTATAATTTATTCATCCTAAACTTGTTAATGCCATGATTTTATTCGAATAATTTCATTGTTGTTAAATAACAATATTATTGAAATATATTTTAAGATTAGGGATTTGTTTTCTTAGGTGTTGAGGGATCTTAGTTTCATGGTGCCTGATATCTTCCATGTTCTTCTTCCATTAATTGAGTTAAAACGCACATTCTCGAAAGGTATTAACTGCTCTCCAATTACCAGCTTTGATCTCAAGAAAGATTTGTGCATTATCACTAGCTTAATATCACTTGGTCTTATCCTGTGTATGCTGTTATGAAATTAAATTAATCTTTCTTTGCTGAGGTAAGTGAATTTTTTAAATTAAAGTACTTGTTAATTCTAAGCTAAAGTTGTGTTCCTATTTTAATGTCTACTGTAAACAATTTATATTTCAGTTAGAGAGGAAAATAGTTGACTGGATGATATAATGGAGAATGGAGATAGTTGGGAGGTGCAGTCAAAAAAACACCAAATAAGTCTTGACTTATTTGGTGTTTTTTTTACTGCACCTCCCAATTGGCTCCATTCTCCAATTTATATTTCAATTGAGACCTTTTATCAACATATTTTCATTCTAGCTGTTTAAACTTAAGAGGAAGAAAAGTAAATTTTACTGTTTAAAATTCATAACTCAACGGAAATGTAAATAGTTCAATTTGAAGAAATTATTCTAATTAGACTTATGATGATGCATATTCATGTTTAGAAAATGTTGGATTCAAATACGTAAAAGATTGTATGCTTTGCTGTAAAATATTGTATGCTTTGTAAATTTTTTTTTTTTAAATTACATAATGGCCAGGCAAAACGATGACTGCTCATGATTTCGGGTATATTAAGTTTACCATTTTTGCTCATAGACAATTCAGAACTGTTTTTAAACTTAACTTGGATTTAACCTGGCTCAGCAAAGTCTGTTTCGACATCGAATAGTTATTTTCTCTTATAAAATAGCAGTTAAGCATTTTTTCTTTTCTTAATTAATTTTGCTGCTGTCTCTTTCTTCTTTCTAACCTTGTTTCCATTTTATCATAGTTAATTCTTTGTATTCAATGACATTCTACAAATTTACCGATTCTTTTAGTCACTTTTAATGTTAGTCACACTTTCATTAAAACCTTCCAGACTGTTATTCGACGATCTAGAAAACATCTTGTTATTCGACGATCTAGAAAACATCTTGTTATGATGCTACTTCTGCCCAGCTCGTTTTCTAAATTTTCTTGGAAAAATTATATTTCTTTTTTTTTTATTAAAATTATTGTTTGCACCATTTTTTCTTTCTTTTTTTTTAATGAAACAATTATACTTATTTTGTCATGAAAATTCAAGGTTTCTAAAATTGCTTTAGATTTTTGTGTTACTTTTTTGGAAGATAGACATTTAGTAAGTATAATTTTATTTCTAAATGATATGCTTAACGATATTAAATACTCTTTATTATATTTAAGTTTAGGCTGACAGACTACAATCTGAAAGGGAAGAAAAATACCGAGAAAGATTGATAAAAGAAAAACTTCTGTTTTATTTTTAATATCAGCTATAATATAAGAAAGCATTGTAAATAAAATAGAAGCCTCATTATTATTTTAGGAATGCTGTATAATCCTACTAATTTTATTGATAGAACTGTTGTTTTTTTTTAAACTTTTGACACCCCATGCATTATTGCAGTGTATGAACAGTATTATATAAATTCCATTTAAAAAATTATATTTTTCTGTCTTTTTAAGAAACGTGATTATTGATCATGTGATACTACTTAAACAGCTTGGAATACGTTAATATTAAACAAGAATTAATTTTAAAGTGAAAATCACCCATCCTATTAATAAAAATTAAGTTTCTTCGGAAATTTGAAACTTCCAAAATTATTAGTATTATAATTAAACTTATAACTTGGTTATTTTTCCTTTGTTAATGTGCTTTCCTGAAAATATTTTTGAAAATAAACTGTATGGAAGTATTCTAATTGCAGTAGTTACTATGCTAAGTGTCATTGCTTACCTGTGATGAAATATAATAAAGAAGATTCCTTAAGAAATAAATCGAAGTTTACATTCTTTAAAATGGAAGTTTTAATGATGTCAGTATTATCATTCTTAAGTATTCCACAAATTCACTTTTATATGTTCAAAAGGGAGTCTTTTATTTAACTGCCAACGAAATGGATGTCGAGTATATTTAGTTTATGTTGAGCCAAAGAGGTTTAAATAATTTTAATTTTTGATAAACTTTTGTTGTTATTTGGTGCAAGATTGCCGATCAAAACTGTTGGGAATTAACAGCACATGGATTTGGTGCCTTTTATGCATTTTTACCTGAATATTATGTTATATAGATATGTTTCTTATAGACATGTTTTATGGAGAAATGAAGTTATATGATTAGACAATAATTTTGTTTTCCATTATTTAGTAGATGTAAATTACTGTTTCTATGTAGTCATGATTGTCAATTAACATCACTAAATTTATATATTATGGTATAGGCATAGTTGATTTAAGTTAACTAGTAATGATAGTGTATTTTTAGAAATTATTACAGCTATTAATGACTAATTGAAGTCTTGAAGAAACCCTATTACTGCCAAACCTGTTTCCTAAAGCCAGAATGTTTTTATTTATTTATAATAATGCTATATTATATATTGATATTTCTATTAAAAAAACTAAATTTACTACATACTCTAACAAAATTTTTAGAGTAATTAACAATAAGTAAAATAACAAATATTGTAATTGTAGTGTGGCCTGATATTTTAATAGTTATAAGTTAGGTTTAATACGTACATTTACATCTTGATCTCCTTTAATGAATCATTTGTTTTGAAAATAGGGCTAATAGAAAATATTAGACAAAAAATATTTGATATACTAGATAAATTGGATTAAAAATAAATTGTACTTATGTGTAGTGATTCCTTTCAATTTATGAATAAGTGAAATTAAACATCTGGAATCACTTCAACTAAACAAACAATGCATTAAAAACTTATTCAACTGGTGTCTCTTAGAGTTTTTCATACCTTAATTCACTGTAATGGTTTAAACAAAAAAAAAATATCTTGTAACTTTAAGGAAAACCCAGAAACCCTATTTAGGAACATTTTTAAAGACAACAAGGGAAGGTATTAAGGTATTTTAAAACTAAAAAAAAAAATGGAGCCTAAAGTGATTTATGAAAAAAAAATATATCAGAAGGAATTAAGAATTAATAGTCTAATAGATCAGCGAAAACTTGCATCAAATAATCAAATGATTTAATATTTTTCAATTGACCTGTTTTGGAGGGTGATCTAGGATTGTCTGTTGATACTGGCTGAACTAATTAAAATACTTATAATTTTTATATTCCTTTTTCTATTACTAATCCCTCTGTAACGACATTTTTAGTGTATGATTTTCAAACGATAATGCTATCAGCACAAACACTTTCCATTATTTTATTAAAAAAATTAGTTTATAAAAAATGGAAAAGTAAAATGTTAAATACAAGACAAAAGTTTCCCATTAATAAATATTTTCATATTGAATGTAACCTTTATATGTGTGTATATATATATATATATATATATATATATATATATATATATATATATATAAACTTGTACCATTATAACCCATGAAGGGTCTAGGGCTCAGCACTTAGTAGAAACTGTACTGTTTCTAAGCAACAATTGTGCTGGGAGTTGATTTTTCCAAACTCATCCTTAACCGCCAGGTGTGTTTCCCAATAAGGGTAACATTGAGGCTGGGTGAGCCCCTGGAGGGTTTACAGATCTCTTAGGATCAATCGGTGGCTCTTAAAAATTTAAATACTTTATCTGCCACAGCCAGATTTGAACCTGTGATCCTCAGTACAATGTTTCACACACTGAGCTGTCCCACTCCCTTTATATATTTCTAGGCAAAATTAATTTTAGGCTGTTTTAAATTATATACTACTCCAATTAAATAAATTCTAACCCTCCAAATCTTCAAGACTTCAATTTTATCTCGTATTACCTATTTAATTTTATAAATTAATGAATATATAAAATATTAGACTAAAGATTAACTCTCTAGAATCAAGGTACATATTATACTATGCTGTTATGTCTGTTTTAAAATTATTTTTTTGTTATGAGCTTACAAGTTAAACAAAGAAGTCAAAATTTTTGAATAATGCTTGGTATCCCAAGAGCCAATGATTAATACATAGGAAAAATCTAATATCGAGTTTGAAAAAAAAAAAGTTTTTATTTCCTGAATTAATTAATTTCAAAACACTTATGCATGCACAAAATATGCATAGGTTTAAATCTTAAGCATACAGCTCTAAGGAGTAAAAAGAAAGCCCTAAATTTATTGTTAAAAGTGCTTTTGAATTTAAAAGAAATGCTAATGTTTCTTACATATAAAAAAAATTTATATTTTGACTTTTTGGTTGCTTGTAGGTTGGTGATATCATATGTTTGTTGTTTCTTGCCAGAATATTATTTTATAGTTATTTTTACATCTGTGATTTATTATATTACCAATTATTTATAATATTCCTGCATCATCTATGATCTCATTACTTATGACAACTGGTAACTTTTGAAAAGGTTTTGTTGTATGATTAAAAAAAATGAAACTATAATAAATAAAATGGACCATTTTAAATATTTTAGACCATTTGGCATGGTATATTTTTTGTCATACGATGTATAGTGATAAAAATAAACAATGCAACACAAAACAAAAACAAAAAAAAATGAAAAATAATTCAATAAATCTTAATGTTATATAATTTTAATTTTTGTGTAATACATGTAGACTGTCAATAAGGCCTATCAATAATGACAAATCTATTTTATTAGTTTCGCTGTTAATTTAAATTTAATTAGTATCTTACAACTCTCTTTTGTGATAGATAAAATTTATTTATTGTTTTATATTTATTTATTTATTGTTTTATATCTATTTATTTATTGTTATATATTTATTGTTTGTTTCAATTTTCTAATACCCTCATTCCAAGAGGTCTCCATAATGTCTTCTGATTAATATTTTATTCAAATAATGAAGAATATTGTTAAAACTTGTTCATTTAAGTTATTAGTATCTCTAGTGGTTTAAAGTTCAGCTTAAATACCTTTAAAAATTTGTATTTCTATACATACAGATCCTAGTAAAGTTATATAATTGGGTTAACGTATTTTGATTTTATCTAAATATATTATAACTAACGATTATGATAAAAATATCTCATTTAAGATGGCTGCTAAGGTGCTAACCTTCAAATTCTGATAACTTATATCTTCCTGCTGTGAAAGCATTTGTTTATAAATGAAAAACTTATATCATAACTTATATTCTTCCTCAAATAATTTAAATCTTCCAGTAATTTATACTTGACTTTGTAATAAATATAAGTTAAAAATAGTTTATAGTCACTTTTATTTACAGTCATTTACAAAAATTGTGATAAAAATAATCATATACTTTTATTTTTCATACATTTTATTTGTATGTGATTGAAAATGTTTAATGTACAAATGACAGTTGAAATATTTATTAAAGAAATTAGATCATAATGTAGTTCTTTGTTTTTTTCCTCCACTTTTTCTCATTCAGTAATAGTTAAAAATTTTATTATTATAATATGAGTGTGTACAGTTTGTTGATATTGTTATTATATAAGTGATCCAACTCAGTACGATGCTTGGAGGATACTATACGCCTCCTATAATTGCATTCCTGTTCATGATCCAATGGTAGTTTGATATCTAGTGCATTTCAACAAACTAGATCTAAAGAGTGTTGGACAGTGAATGGATAACCTAATGAAATATGTACAAATAGGACCTTGGGGTTGGCATGTATTTGCTATAAACCTTAGCTAGCTGGGTGCAGGTAACTCAGGTATTTATTCTAGTTAATTGTAGTTTTTTTTAATTTAATAATCTTGAAAAATAGGAGTGCAGATATCTTGTGTTTATTAATAATAGTCTTAAAAATCCATTTACAGTTCTGTCTGCAATTAACTGTATAAAGCTATATAAAATACAAAAGTGCAAAGAAACTTCACTCAAGATTAATTTTATAAAGTTAAAAATATTAAACCCTGTTACATTATCTTATCTTACATGTTCAAGACATTAGTAAAATATTTGATTCATATTAAAAAAAAAACTAAATCATTATTAGATTTATATATTTTAAAAAATGCAGACAAATATTTCACACATTCTATCAAATTATCATTAACAAAATTAATTATAGTTATCGAGATTGACCAAGCAGAATTATAATGCAGAATTACATATTTATAAATCGAATTGATTTTTGTGATGTTCTAAAATAAAAGGGAAACTTTCAATAATATTATTTAATTTGTTTATTTTTAAATTGTTCTGAAAATATAAATAGAAGCCAATTCAACAAATCTGCCGCTTTTTTAAATTTCTTATGAAACTAAAGCTATCAAATATGAAGCCACGTAATGAGAGTTTGTTGCTAATTATAAATTCCGATTTCAAATGTATTTTTTTTTATTTTGATGTTTGTAATTACCTACTTATTTTCAATCAATTTCAAAAGTTTAAATACCCTGGTTTTTACCTGTGAAATACGTAATAGAAGGTTTCATGATAAAACATTTATCTTTTTTAATTAAATTTACATATTGATTATTTAACTTACATATTGTTTTGTTCTTTATAAAGGGTTTCCAAATCAAAATGGTAATAGAACAATGTCAGTTACAAATTGTACTATTATAAAAAAAAAAATGTGAATGCTGTAAATCAAAAGTGTTTTTCGCAATTAAGTTCCTTTTTCCAGCCACATACTCAGGGATACCGCTGATATTAAGCCTAAACATTGATGTTAAATGTAATATTTAAGAAATAATAAAACAAGTGGTTATCCTTGATGAGAAATAGGTTACACTAATAATGAATTTATATCAAAATAAATAAATTCAATTAAACCATTTACATAAAAAATAAACTTAAAATATCAAACAATTAAATCCAATAAAACCACTCTTCTTAATGTAACAAAATTTGACCTATTATTTATTTCTAAAATTGTTACCAAAAGTTCTAATCACTGTGAAAAATGAGTTTACTGAATAAAAAATTGTTGATTAAATGATTATTAGCTCCCATCTAAAAATTATTTACATAACACAAATCGTTAATGCTACAATAGGTTTATCAGTAATAGAATCGGATTAGCAAGATAGAAAATAATATATATGCCAATAGCTAATATATCCTGTTAATTCATGCAGAATTACAGACCCATTCAAAAATATATTGTAAAAGGTACAAAAAAAAAAAAAAATCATTAAAACTCCTTAACATGTAAACAAGTCAATAATTTATCTTAATTCTAAAGATATGATCATAAATAATAATGAACTTAATGAACTAATGCAAAAAAATTAGTGAATGCATACACTCGTGATTTGTTGAGTGATATTAAGGAAGTCAAACAGCTGATGTGCCTGAAAACAGAGAACACCCAAGGATCCTTCTAGCAGTAAAAACAGAGATGATGCAAGAGTATTGTGTCTCTTAACCGTATTACACGTAAAAGTGCAAAGGGCGTAATAACCTAGTAGTTGATCGCCCAAAAAAAACCTAATCTAATCTGTATTGTGTCTAAGCAAGAATATTTTAAGAAACAGTGGCCGATTTCTGGAGGGGTAATTTCACTTCTTATGGTTTAACAATCCATTATTTATAGATAGGTCAACGTATCCTCCCACAACAAATGACAGTTGTTTCTGTCTGTGTAGTTGTAATTGTCTTCTAGCATCGATTCCTGAAGTCCTTAATGTCACCTCCAACAAAGTCTATCAATCCTAGCCATAGTGCTTTATTCTGTCAATCAGAACCTAGAGTTAATACTCATCCCACCTTCCGTAGCCTAACTATTTTGAAAAATTAATTAAATGATGAACTCTTGATTCTCTCATCTCCATTCCTCGGATACTGGTAGAACCAAATATTTTATTTAGAATCAGTTATTTTGAAAATTACATGCCCTAGATGTAGCCCATATTTCAGAGTTCTAACCAAAAATGATAAAATGTAACCAGTGTGAGGATTGGTTAGACCAGTCGCTAGTAATTAAGGCTTTATTTTCTTCTTATACTCATTATTTTTATAAATAACATTTTTGCATGCACAATAATATTTTTATAATGATATTTTTGTTTTATTTTTTTACTCAATATTTTGTAAATTAGTTAATATTCACCCTTCTTTATAATCATTTCATGCTAATTACACTCTTCAAGATACATTTTGTTTAATTTCAAAGATATTTTTAAATTTTTTCTTTAAAGGATATGACAGGGAAATTAGAATGGATTTAAATAAATGTATTTTTGGAATGGTAAAAAAATATTTAATTTCTTTATTCCATGTTTCCACTTGTAAAACTTCCTTATAATAATTATTGGGTGTATAAAAAGTCAATTTATAATACTAAGTAGCACTTTAAAATATATCATAAAATCACAGCAATCGACAAATGTTAAGGTTTGTACTATACATATCTAAGACATAAACATGTTCATAGCTTTCTTAATGTAACAATTCAAATCAATAAATGCAAACTTACAATCACTTAAAATTAGCATACAGTCAAAACCTTGCAAATTTAAACCTTAATCACAATTATTAACACTGTATTTATGGCTCCAATTTGAGATTGTTAAATAATAAAGTTAGATATAATTTGTTTTGAAAAAATATTTTATTAAATCGGATTGATATTTCAATCACTTTGGCAAGACTCATTTGACAAATCTGATGTTAAAAAAAAAAACAAGAAATGTTTGCCTTTCTATAATATTATAGTACGATATAAAACGGATAACAATGAGAAATTGACAACACCCATGAAAACTGCAATTTTGCATATACATTGGATTCATTCAAAAGACTGTACGTATAATTTAAAATAAAATAATTTTTGACTAGAAATATATAAAAATGGTTCTCTTCATAAACTGAATCTGTGCTTCCCAAACATCCAGCCAATGCTACTTTACTAATAAAAATCTAAGTAAATGTGAAATAAATAGGTCTTTAGATTATACAAATGGATATATTTAACATTAAAAAAGATATATTTTAGTAAAGAAAATTTCTCGCTGATACTGTAAGTTTGATCAATGGACTAGTAAAACAAATTTTTCTGTTTGTTAATAACTTTTAAATATATGGCTAATTTCATTTATTCAATCATGTTTAAGATTTAATTTATATTTTGTATCCAGAGTTACTAGTAGCCTTACTTTCTTTATGATGATCCTACATTCTACATAAACTATCCTTGACAGTACATTTTATCAATATTTCATATTAAGTGGTTCTGGTTGATTTTAGAATAGAGATTCAATTAGATCAAATATTAACGCTATAAATATTAGTCAATCATTCACGTGAGTAAATTAAAAACCTTTTCCAGTCATTATTATTTTTCTTTATTCTAAAAAACGTTTCGACAATTTCATGTCATTTTCAATTTACATCATTTTTTTTTTTTTAAATCCTTCAACACTATTTAATTTTAAAAATATTCTCTAAAAATTTTTTTTTTTTAATTTAATTTTGTACATTTTCAACCTAAAAATTAATAGACAAATCAAATAAATACATTATTTTATATACAAAAAACATGTCCCGAAAATACTGAATAAGATATAGATACCTTTTTGGTTAATTGTCATATAATTTAAAAATAAAGCTTAGAGTTATAGTGTACTCCATGGTCAATTAATAATTTTTGTAATTTGTACTTTGGACTGTTTTTTATTATTATTGTTATTAAAATAGTATTTTAATTTATTTAGTTCTTCAATATATAGTCATTATGAATGGTTAATTAATATAATTAGTAATTTTTTTATCTATATTGATCTATTTTATATCTTTTATTTATTTTAAAAAGTTAGTTTTATGAATTAAGAATTGGAAAATGAAAAACAATGCTGTGAGGTTACTGAGAAGGTTATGTTATCTGTGTTATCTAATAAGTGTAGACTTCTATATTTCTTTATTTAATTTTTAACTTTAAAATCACTGATGAGTATAGTTTGCTTATTTCATTAGATTCTTTCCTATCATTTACTACCTTATCTATTTTATCATTTATGTATAGTGCTTCTAAAAATCTCCTTTTTATCTTATTTCCCTCTCTGTGCAAAATTCGTGGCTTTTCAAAATCAAATGTGTGGGATTCTTTTTTGCAATGGGCTGATAATGCAGTGCTTGTCTTTGAATTTGGTTTTAGATTATTTTTGTGATGATAGAATCTATTTTTTAGATGTGTACTGGTATGTCCTATATATTGTTTGTCACAATTTTTAGAGAATATTTTTAAAATTAAATAGTGTTGAAGGATTTAAAAAAAAAAAAAAAAAAAAAAAAAATGATGTAAATTGAAAATGACATGAAATTGTCGAAACGTTTTTTAGAATAAAGAAAAATAATAATGACTGGAAAAGGTTTTTAATTTACTCACGTGAATGATTGACTAATAAAGATGCACTCCAGTTACAAAAACAAGATATTTAAAATAAGCTATAAATATTTTAAAAGTAAAAATGAATAAACTCTTCCAAGGAATAATTAACATGGAAGAAAATGGTATGGGTGGAGGTCAATAAATTTCTCTTAACTAGGGAGAAATGTTTATAAAAGATCCAAGGTTTCGATCGACATTGCAGGTCTTGTTCAGGGCGGAGAGATAAAGAGTTTATCTGCAACTCTTCTCTACTTGAGTTGCAGTTGGACTCTTTCTCTCTGACCATGAAGAAGACCTGCAATGTGGGTCGAAATGTTGGGTCTTAAGAGAAATTTGTTGACCTCCAGCCGGACCATTTCCTTCCACACACACAGATATATATATATATATATATATATATATATATATATGTGTATGTATGCAAAAAAATCTAACTTAAAAAAGTCACATATCTGTTTATTGATGACTCAATATTTTACAAAATTTGCTTCTTGAGAATATACTGAAAATTTTCTTCATCATATTTATTAAGAATATGTCTTTTCACAATCATGAAATATAAATAGATTGTTATTAATTTTTTTTCAGAAAAAAAAATTCTCGGGCACCCTCAGCTGATTTGGAATAGTCTTATTTTGGAACTTAAGAATCTATTACTAGTAAGTTATAACAATAAAGAAGGAATTTTTCCTTCTTTACATAGTTCTCAACATTAAAGATCATTTTCACCATGTCTAACTGTCTTACACCATGATTAGTTTCAAAGGTTCAAAAACAATCCTTCGTTGGTTAGTTCACTGCCACGTTTTATTAACCATTGTGTGAGTGTTCATATCTCAGGAAGACCAAGGAATAGATATTAACTGACCTAGATGAGAATAAAACCCATGATATTCCGAACCAGAAATTATGAAGGTCATATAAGAAAGCATGAATAAATGTGTTATAAAATTTACCAAAACTCGACTGTGGAAAAGTTGATGGATGGTATACTAATAGTGGAAAAAAATATTTCAAACTGGAAGGTTAAGCCTCATTTTTTAAATTATAACTTGAGTAAAATTCTTAAAACAATTACCAAAATTATTTATCCGATTAATCTGAGCAGAAAAAATCAGTTATAAAGAAACAAATCTAGCTTTTTCATACATTTCATCATATCATGCAATTTTGAGGAATTTAAATATTTATAAAAACCATGAATAAAAACCATGGGGAAAGCCATGAAGATTATATATTTATTATAGATTAATCGTTAAGGTTTTGAATTTTTTTTAACCTAAAGTGCAAGAATATATAAATAAAAATCAAATCATGATTATTAAAAGTGTAAACTAAAAATTTCCTTTTCATTTGGGAAGCACCTGATTATTCAACTGTTTATAATTTATAAAATCTAAATACCAATATAAAACCTAAAACAGTCTACTAATCTCATTCACTCATCAATTGAGCATCATTGAAATGGTTATAGCTGTTCGGTTAAAAAAATATTAATCTAAGACCAATATAAACTAATACATATCTTCTCATGAACTATAAAGAACTCTTGATTCTCACGTTCCTGGTAATCATAAACAAAGTTAGTATACAAAAATATATTAATTTTGCACAATCCATGCTCAAGCTGTAGCATAAATACAAAACAATTAAATCTATTAAATAGTTAGTAAACTACATACATGCATAATTGATAAAAAGAATAACTTCAGTAAGCATGCAATAATTCTAAATACCACAGCAACAAAACTTGTTAATATTGCCCCATTACAAAGGTGGGTAACAAATAAAAGGGTCATAAAAAATAAGATCATATTGTTTTTATTAATCAACAAAACAAAAGTTATAAATATAATTTAAAAAAATAAATGTACAATATTACATTTAAAACAAATAAATATATTATTATCTTTATTTTGCTTCATTTCCTTTTCTTTCAAATATCATTTCTAAATATCCGTGGCTAAAATTAAGTAGCATTATTGTAAAAAATAAAACTATCAGATTATAAAAACATAACTAGCTGGAATAAATAAAAACAAAATATTTAACTAACAAGCGAAATATTAACAAAAACAATAATAACCATGCAAAGAAATTTAGTTTGTCTATGCCATATCAGGAAATTTTTATAATACAAATAAATTTCTAAAAATTGGAAGTAATATATTTACTTTGCTACGGTTCCATGGCACAAAAATATAATATAATAAAATAACCACAAAACCTTCATTCCTGAATAATGTAATATGACAGAAAAAAATTAAAGTAATAAATATAACGTGGAGCAGAAGAGGTGGTAAAAGCAAATACTCAAACAGTAAAAAATCTATATTTATTTGAACTAATTTTTTCACTAACTCTGATTTTTTTCTAATTTGTAATTTGTATAAAAAATAAATTGTTATTCAGTATAAAAATAATATATTCTGATCTGACCATTCTCTCTGTCAAGATTGGCAGGGTCGTTATGATAGGGTGGAGGGGGGGGAGGAAGAATTTCTTACAAGAAATTTATATTCCTTCAGCAGGAATTCTTAAAACAATTTTCAAGAAAAACTGAATTTTAAAAAACAAATTATTTGATCAAATTCTATTAAAATTATAAACTTTCTAAGAAGTAAGTCCTAAAATTATAAAACAAATTAAAAAATATTTCAACTCCTACGTAACTACTAATAGAGCAAATTAAAAATCGAATCCTACTTTAAAAAAAAAGTCAAAATTTAAATAACAAATAGCCATAGACAAGCTAAAGCTAATAACAATTGAAAGTAAGAGGGTTTGGTAAATGGCACTAAAACAAAAAAACATTTTTTTCATTCTTCAAACTTACTGATGGACTGGATGCTCCCTTAGCATGGCTATTAACTGTGCTGGCGGTATTTTACGCTTGAAAATTTGATCGACAGCGCAGAAGAGAGGAAAGCTGTAAAAGAAAAATTAATTTAAACAGTGCTCAAATTAAACCAGGTTTAACTGTTTTAAAAAAACAGTTAAGCCATGGACCACATCAAATCGCACTAATCACAGCGAAGAAGTCGCAATAGCCAGGCTCAGAATTGGACATACAAACCTAACTCATTCACATCTGATAAGCAAGGAACCACCACCAAGATGCCAACACTGTGACAACACTCTTACAGTCAGCCACATCTTACAAGACTGTTCATTTTACGCTTCAAGTTTAAATAGATTAGGACTCCAACCAGAAATTTCAGTTTTATTAAACAACGACGAATCCAATATCCAATCCGTACTTAATTTTCTTAAAACCCACAAACTGTTAAATAAAATATAGAGATGAATAATTTCTATATAGAATATGTATATCTATATGTTTATGTATGTGTTTTTATGTATGTATGTGTGTGTATATATTGATGTATATATGTGTATACTGTATGTATGTCATTTATAAGCTCAATATTTTTTTTTTTTTTTTTTTAATATCTATATATTTTAACTAGTTTCTCAAATCTTGATAAAAACAAACGAATTTCAGGCGTTGATGACCCTGGGATTTTACGCCTTAAAGCCCAAATAAACAAACAAACAAACAATTAAACCAGGATCAATTAAAAGAAAAGAACATATAAAAAAAAGTAATATGTGTAAAATATGTTGTTTGTAATATATATATATATATATATATATATATATATATATATATATATATATATATATATATATGAGGAGATCTGGGTGGATATCAGAAAAAAATTTCTTATAGTAAGAAGAACTGCTTAAATTCATTCAAGTAAGTAAAAAAAAAAACCTTTTCCAGTCAAACATTTTTTCTTAATTTAAATACGTTTCAACATTCTTCAGTCATTTTCAATTTATATCTCTTATAAGTCCCTTTTTTTTATTTAATTTAAATATATTTTTTAAATACTTATAAATTTGCACATTTTTAACCTTTTAGTAGATTGTCAAATAACTTAATTTTTTTTTATAATACTTAGAGTTTACAATGTACTCCATGGTCATTATTAATCATTAATAATTAATAAGTCCTTAATAATTTATTAATGATTTATTATTATTATTAATAATTAATAATTATAGGTCCTCTATAATTTATCTTAAATAATGCCTCACGCCATGCTATTATTAATTCATTTTAAAACTTCATGTTATTTCTTATTACTTCTCTATAACTATTCCCTGTTTTTTGTTACATCTACCTAACGGGTTCCACATTTTTGTAATTCTTTTTTTATCTTCCATATCCCTAGATGACAATATATATTGTTATTCTTTACTATATATTATTTTAATTTATATAAATCTTGTACATTTTGCCCCGAAGAAGACCTACAATGTGAGGCGAAATGTTGGCTTTAAAATGAACAGTTCTTACTAAAGAGATTTTTTTCTGACCTTCACTTAAACATAAACCAAAACCAGGCCCTATATGTTCATAGTCAAACATGTTACCCTAATTTTGTAAAATAACTCGTGATAATTAATTAAACAACAGTTTAACAGAGGTCACCTGTCGTGTCGTAGTTAGCCAATAACCACCAACTGTGCTCAAGATTGGGGGCTCACAGCTCACAGTAGGTGACCTAAGCATTTTTTAAAAGGGACCAAAAAATCCTTAGTTGTGTCGCCATTTGGGGGGAAAGTAAAATTGCTGTCCCAAAGCTTTGCGGTGACAAGTACTCATTAAAGATCCCTATATCCTAATTATACCTAGATAGGAAAAATTTAGGACTTCCATTATAGCATTGTATGATTAGCCATAGTGGCATAAAGTGTCATTAAATAAATAAACAATAAACAAACAAACCACAGTTTATTATGAAGTGAATGGAGATTGACTAGTTGACCAACATACCTCTGTGTTACCCCTTTTTGTTCCAGCATATAGACAACTTCTTCTGCAGCTAATGGTCCTTGCAGCTTCTGTCCATTCAATATTTCCCGTTCAATATCATCCAAAGACTAGATGATAACATTTTATTAATTCTTTATGTATTTTAAGTTTATAATTAAAACTACTTTAAAGATTTATAACAATATTAGATTTAGTTAACTTAAATGAATTCATTCCTGAAAGAATATGTTCATATTTTTAAAGTTATATACAAAAACATCTATTAAACAAATGAGCTGAAGATTTCAATACCATTAATAACAAAGATTTAAATTTATATCTTAAAGAAAATAATTAAATGAATATTAAGAAAAACTGCTTATTTTAGGACTATTATAAATAATAAAGAAACTTAAACAAAGATAGAGGAAAAGAGAGAAAAACTTACTTTATTACTTTTGACAAATATTTCAGAACACCTTCTATTTCTGCCTCCATAACATGTAGTTATCAAATCTGCAATACCACAGCTTTCAAAAAATGTTTTGATATTTCCATTTTTATAAAACATATTTACAAAATTTATCATTTCCATCATTCCGAGTCGAATAATAGCTGCTTTAGTATTGTCTCCAAGACCCAAACCATCAGCAAAACCAGCTGCACATGCAATTATATTCTGTAAAATGATCGAAAAGTTAATTAAATCAATGGTTTGTAAAAAGAGTGATTTAATTCTTTGTTATAATTCTATATAATAATAATAATAATAATAATAATAGTAATCCTTAATTGCTAATATAAATATTTTTTAAACCTTTTAATTTTTATGAAAAAGAAATATTTCCAACTTAAACCATACCTTTAATCCACCGCAAGCTTCTACTGTATCACAATCATCAACAACAACTACTCTGAAGTTCTCAGATTGTACTAGCTTCTTCAAAAGAAGACCTTGGTTGGAGTCCTTACAACCTAATGAAAAAAGATGCATTTTTATTAATGTTCATATTTTATACAATTAAACAAAAAAACAACACTATTTTATTATTGATAAAACAGAACATGAAATAAAATATAAAAAAATTAAATTAAGTGAAATGAGAACTTTCATAAGTTTAATTTAAAATGAAATAATCAGCACATTAAACAAAATAATCTGTATTTACTTATATCTATTTCTAATAATGTATTACTATCAAAATAAGTATATCATACAACTAAAAGACTTATCTAATTAGTGCCATTTTCTTAAGTTTATCAATTTTAGATAATTCACAGATTCTCATTTATTTTGGCTAATCATGGACTTTTTCAATGGATTTAGAAAAAAATAATATTATCCAATTATTCAAGTTAAGAGTTTTCAAGAACTTATTATATCTTTTAAATTATAAAGTTTGTTCATAAGCAAGAATTAAAAAAATTAAGTTAACTTACCAATAGTGGTTTCGCAGAATTCCTCTTTAGCTACTTCATTTGCAATGTTAGCGCCCATTAAAACAGCAACTTCAATTCCAAGTAAATTGCGAATTAAATGTGATACAAGTTGAATCCCTTTCTCTTCACTGGAAACAAAACCCTAGAAATATTCAAATTAACATTATAAATAAAATATTAAAATGATGTTATCAATATGTGTGTCAATAGGAACGTGAAAAAAATAGTAGATAAAACAAATTTACCTCCTCAGTTGTTAAATAAAACATCACAGACATAATACATTCATAAAGAAAATATAAATAAAAATGTATTCCAGGTTGGTTAACTATCATTAAAAAATAATAATGTAAAAGAACCTCTGAGAGAACAATAAGAAGAAAATAAGTTTCTAGAATAATAAAATGCATGCATGAGAAAATGGTTAATATTTATTTTAGAGAAGAATTGGTTGACTGTAACTTCTAATATAAGGAAGAAATAGTTGGGGGTGCAGTCAATAAAAACACCTTAATAAGTGTAACTTATTAAGGTGTTTTTATTGACTGCACTCCCAACTATTTCTTCCTTATGTTAATATTTATTATTATTAATTGCACCTAGATCATTAAAATTATTTTATTTTTATGTCTTGTTTAATAAGTCCTGATGAAGATTTGCAATAGGGTTGAAATGTTGTTTTCTACAATATAATTTATTACTTTATGAAAATTTATTTTGTTCCTTCATAAATAGTAAAACTATTATACTTTTCATTTTAAAGATATATTTACTGTTTATTTAAATAAAAATAAAAAATAAAATTAGGTTTTTTAATTGACAATATAATATTAATCAATCTATGTTTTTAATTAAGAATCAAATGACATAATATTATATAATATTGTAATCTATATCAATGAGAAAGTAGCATCCTCGTTATATACCAACCAGCATACAAGTACAAGTAAGTAAAAAAAATTAGATAACATTAGTCAGAGAAAGATAAAGTTAAAGAACCTTTTTTGAACTTTAACATTCATATAAAAAAGTTAACCCTTGATCATTAAAAAAACATGATAAGATTATAAGAACAAAGGTTACATTATAAGGAATGCAAGAATTTCTGATACATATTCAAAGTTACCTTGATAAGAGATAGGCCGATTGCTTTAGATTTAATTTTGCCTTTCAGCAAGCAACATATTTTTGGAATGAACTGATGAGGAAGCACGAAAACTAGAATGTCAGCATTTTCACACGCTTTTATGAGATCAGGTTCAGCGACCTGAAATAAATAAATCATTAGTCACATAGTTAAAGAAAAAAAGTTCATAAAATCCTTTGTACTATTCAATTTCAAGTTTATCCAATAAAGTTTAACCTTAGAAAATTATAAAAACACACATTATATTATATAAAAATATATTATGAAATATAATAATTACATATTATTAATATTATCAATTAGTAATGAATCATTGTATTAGAACTAAAATAGCGAACATTGAACATGACCTTGCTGACTAGACAGAATTATCAGCATAATTCAATAGCCACAAAAGAATGCATTTAATCAATTATGCTACAAAGAATTTTATATTGAAAAAGAATTGTATCAAAAACTTGACACCTTGACCTTTGCAAAATGTCTGAAACTTATTTTAAGCGAAATAATATTAAAATTGTCAAGGAGTTGGCATTATTTGAATCATGCAGATTTAGTAATTTATTTATCAGGAAGGTCGGCAAAAAATAGTATCAATGGAATAATTGTAGATTAGTAATGATAATTATTCCTAATCTAAAAATAAGTACAGGTAACCCTTTAAGCTTGGAATTCATTCAAAATTTATGTTGAGGCTCAATCAACAAACCTATCTAATCTGTCTGTATGAATATCATATAATAACAACGAGATTTTTTTCCCCTACAGAATAATAACAGCATATAAATAAAAAATAATGGAATGCATTGTAATTAAACAATAGTTTCTCTTTTATTTACAATTAAAATAATTATTAAACAGGCTTAATATTGAATAAATTAAATTGTAATATTAAATTCCAATAGTCTAGATAATTTATATTACAGAATAACTTTTATATACTTATAATTTATCATTTATAAGAAATAAAAGGCCTATTTTAATTTGTTTTTCATAAATTAAATTGATATATATATATAAGATATTAAATTTAGTAGGTACAAACACTTAAATAATATTAATTTGTATAAGTAATTTTGAAGGTTAATAGAATAGAAGAATGCGCTAGGACTTAAAATAAATAGAAAGTTAGCGTGGTAACGACAAGTGAGTATTTTTTAAAAATTAACATAAAAGTTAAAATTAACATAAAACATAATTTAAAATTTAAAAAGATATTAAGTTAACCAATTAATATAAATAAGATAAATTAATAATTACTCATAATTTTATTATTCTTTTTAATGAGCAGAACATGTTGTTTTTTTTTAAAGAAAATTAATATTTTAAACAAAGTAACATTGAAATGATTAAATTGACACTAATAAAAACTGAGTTATTAATTTACACCGGTTACAATGTTAACAAAAGGCCAATTCATAAACTGCCACTACACATGACCTTGTTAATGACCATTCATTATGAATATAGTACAAGCAGACCTTGAAAGTGACCAATTTACAATTAACACATTTATTTGCTCTCTCTCTCTCTCTCTCTCCATCAGTTTTATATGGCATGTACATATAAGTAATGTAAGTCATGGTCAATGTCCCAAGAGCTTAGCATGTACAAAAAGTCAATGCATATTCATTTGCAATCATGCCTAAGGTCATAAGGCTTATTTCTGTAAGATATTGTTGTGGGTAAATTAATCCTAAAAATCGTACAGAAAACTTATTTAATTTGTTTTTTGAAGTAAATTTAACAGAAAAACAGGAAGCAATTTATGAGAGGATTCAAACTTAAATTATTTTTTTAGACTGATAAGAGAGGCAAGTCCTTGAGCAGTAGTGTTATTAAAAAGATAAGGTATGTTAAATAAAGTTTTAGCTAATAGTTACAAATAAAAGTTAAACATAACTCTGTACATATTACACAACTTAAATATTGCTTAACAGAAATATAATATACCAGTTAAAAATTAAAATCCTTATCATTTAAAAAAATACTTACAACATTTTCAGGGAGTTTTATTCCTGGGAGATATTTCACGTTTTCATGCTGTTCATTAATTATTTCTGTCAGTTTTTTGCCATCGATCATTTCTTCATAAACATACATAGATATGGTTGGATCGAATTCTGATAGTCTACTGACATTTCGGCCAACTATTTTAGCAATTGCAGAGCCCCTTGAGGAAGAAGAAAAATAAGTAAATACAATCAACAGAGAAGTGCCAATATGTGGAATGTGATACTGAGTAAAATATATAAATTCAGTACTTACCAATTACCGGAACCTACAATTGTAACTTTGATGTTTTTATTAGTTGTCATCGTTAATAATTAAAATGCCGACAACCAAAGAATAATATCAACAAACCTTACAGACTGACTATCCACTATCAACTAAACCTCGTGAACTTCCCTCACTCCCGCCATCGATTCCCCTCCAACCCCACCACCACCTTTCGAAATTTTGAACTGGACATTCAAAAAATCGCCAGGTGTGATAAAAAAGCCAACATGATTAGATAACATATCTATTATCAGGGACGATTAAAAAAAAATTGAATTACTAAAAAAATATAGTTTACATTAGTAATTGAATTATCCTCTTTTTTAAAGTATATATCCACTTTTATTAAATATGATGCATGTATAAAATGAGGGCAATTTCAAATTCTATCCACCTAGTATTACACAATTTAAAAACACAAATGAGTTATCATTGTAATTTATTGTTAAAATCTTTGTAGTTATCAGTTTACGGTTTACGTACAAAGTTGAAATTGAAATCGTATTCTTCTATTAATATAAGTTATTTTACGATTTATTTGTAACTAGTAGTAGTTTATAATATCTGTTGTAGACGTTGTTTTATGAAACGGGTAGTATGATAGTTTAAGTTTAAAAATATCTGTTCTAGATTCATCTTCTCATAAATAGAATGTTTTTCGATTGTATCCTGTTACTTGTGCCTTATAGTCAGTGTTCTTTTATCTGATCACGTTTGTGAACTTGTTCTTCATCATGAGTGCAATGGATTTAATAAGTGGTGATAAGGCTAATGAGCAAAAGTCTACTGAATTAAAAGAAGAAGGTAATCTTGCTTTTAAAAATAATAATTTAGACCATGCTTTGAGTTGTTACTTGTCTGCTCTGAAATTAACACCTGATTTTTCAAATGAGAGAGCTATTCTTTTGAAGAATTGTGCAGCTGTCCACTTGAAACAATCAAATTACAACAAAGCTGTTGAAGATTGTGATAAAGCCTTAGAAATCGTATCAGATGATCCAAAAGCATTGTATAGACGGTGTCAGGCGCTTGAAAATTTAGGAAGATACGAAGAAGCATATAGAGATGCAAAGCTTATTTTCAAATTAGATCCTACCAACAAGATTATACAACCTATTTTGTCTCGTTTACACACAATAGTGGAGCAGCGTGCATATGAGAATACCCGAACAGAAAATAAAGTGCAACAAATGTTTCGATATGCCTTCAATTTGGAAGAAGACAAAGAGAAGCGTATTAAAGCGATTTCAAACTTTGTTCCTCTTTGTAAGGAAGGGAAAGGAAGTGAGCTTCTTATCGAAGCCGGAGTTGTTAATAAGATTGCACAATTGCTAAAAGTAGAGAAAAATAATGAAATAATTTTGGGTTGTATCAGGACGATCAGTCAGATTTGTTTTAATAATGTTAAAAATACAAAGAAAGTAATAGAAGTTCTGGGAATTCCTTGGTTCTTGGACATTTTAAACAGTAGCAATGAAGAGCAAGTGTATGCAGCTCAGTATTCTATTCAAGAAGTACTGAACAGCCTTTCAGGGATTGAGAAAAAGAAAGAGAAAAGTGAGGAGAAGCCAGACCCGAAACTGTTAGAAGAAAATAAAGCTGAAATCGATACTTTGTTAACTTGCTTGTTATATGGTTGTACCAGTAGATCAGTTAGTGGTTTAGCTCGCGATGCTATTATTCAACTTATTTCAAGAAATGTTCATTACAAAGCCATTAATTGGGCTGAGCAGCTTGTTAAAATCAAAGGTCTTCAACGTCTGATGGAAGTTGCTAGTGAACTTAAAGAGTACAAGTATGAATCTTCCATGGAAATAACCGATTCTACCAGAAAATTTACCTCAATATGTTTAGCTCGAATTTATGAGAATATGTATTATGACGAGTTGAGAGTAAAATATATGGAAAACATCGATGACTTTATTAAAGGCAAGTTAATTACTCCAGAACTAGAATCAAAAATACGAGTTGTCGTTGCAATTACTACATTATTATTAGGACCAATAGAAATCGGTAACAACATTCTCTCTAGAGAAGGTATGATGGAAATGGTTCTTGTTATGGCTAATAGTGATGATATTTTGCAACAAAAAGTTGCTTGTGAATGTATAATTGCTGTTGCTTCTAAGAAGGAAAAGGTAAAAACAATTATTAGTCAAGGTGCTGATATTTTGAAAAAGCTTTATCAATCCTCAGATCTTGGTATCAGGGTCCGTGCTTTGGTTGGCTTGTGTAAATTAGGAAGTTCGGGAGGTACTGATGCTTCGATAAGGCCTTTTGCTGATGGTGCCACTACAAGGCTGGCAGAAGCTTGTAAGAAATTCCTTGTAAGTAAGTCTAAAGATCAGGAAACACGTCGCTGGGCTGCTGAAGGTTTATCTTACCTCACCTTAGATGCTGACGTAAAAGAAAAACTTGTCAATGACAGATCAGCTCTAAGAGCACTATTTGAACTGGCCAAATCAGGTAATGAAGCAGCTGTCTATGGTGTTGTTACAACCTTAGTTAATATTGTTAATGCTTATGACAAACAAGAAGTACTGCCTGAACTTGTTGAGCTAGCGAAGTTCGCTAAACATCATATCCCCCAAGAACATGAATTTGATGATCCAGATTTTGTTGCACAACGTTGTGTCATCATTGTGAAAGAAGGAGCAGTGAGTGCTTTAGTTTCATTAGCTAAAACAGAATCTGATAGTTCAAAAGAAATGATTGCTAGAATATTTAACACCTTAGCATCTCAAGTAGATTTGAGAGGAATTATGGTGCAACAAGGAGCTGTGAAGACTCTTTTGAAATTGACTTATGCAGGAACTGAAAAAGGCATTAGAAACGCTTCTCAGGCTCTTGCTCGTCTTGGAATTACAATGGATCCAGCTGTTGCTTTCCCTGGCCAGAGATGCATGGAGGTTGTTCGTCCATTATTAGTATTGCTCCATCCAGATTGTAATGCTTTAGAAAACTTAGAAGCACTTCTTGCCCTTTGTAATTTGGCTTTTATGAATGAATCTGTCCGTACTCTTATCTTAAAGGAAGGTGGTATTCCGAAAATTGAGGCAATGATGTATGAAGATCATGAAATGCTACGCCGAGCTGCTACACAAGTCATGACTAATATGGTGATTTCACCTAAAGTGGTCGAATTGTTCGAAGGTAAAAATGACAAGTTAAAGTTCTTAGTATTGTTGTGTGGGGAAGAAGATGAGGAAACTATGAAAGCTGCTTCTGGAGCATTAGCGATATTGACCTCTGACAGCAAAAAATGCTGTAAGAAAATATTTGAGGTTGAGTCTTGGCTGGATATATTTCACATGACTCTAGCTCATCCCAATGTTGATATTCAACAACGTGCTGTCGTTATTGTTAACAATATTATCTCAGTTAGCAAAGAACTGGCAGAGAAAATAATTGAAACCGACATAATGGAGATTTTAATGGCTTTTACACTTATTGATGATGAAGAGAAAAAGAAGATAAGGGCTATTGCACAAGATGCACTTGATGCTGCCAAAAAATGGAAAGTGATTAAAAGTCGTGATGAAGTTGGTGATGATAATGATGATGATGATTAAAATGTCGATTGCTAACTATTTTAAAGAGTTTAGTCAAAGGCTAAATTTCATGACCAATTTGTTGTGATTAGATGATATTTTAATAATAGTAGGAATAATTATCACTTAAGATTATTTTTGTACTATTATTATTTTATTGTAAATTATTTTTAAAGATGTATTATATTTGTATATATACTATAAATGCGATGTATATATAATGTTTTGACAGAATAGAGATGTAATTTTAAAAATTGTTTTAAAGTATTTATTAATTCTGTATGTTAATTGCTCATGTATCATTTATTGATTTTTTACAAATAATATTTATTTTATTGTTATAGAAGTTATTAAATTATATTAATACTTGTTTTTTATAACCTAAGTGCTAGTTTTTCTTAAAATTTCAATTCTAAATATCTAATTTTTGGTCATCTTAAAAATTATAATGACATAATGGGGATACTGCTATATCTTCAAAAACCTAAAAAAAAATAAAATAAAATAAATGAATGCAATGTCAAACTTTGATTATGAGTTTTGTAATATGTGTTCTGTGAGAGATAAATCTGATGGTTTACAAAGAATTGTTGTTAGGTCTTATCTATTGTATAAAAGATCTATAAAGGTGTCTCAAAGGAATGTTTAAGTTCATTAATGACCCATTTATTTAACAGTTTTATTAATATATTTGTTAACACTGATACAAAACTTCTTTTTTCCTTTCTATAGTTTTAAGTGAATTTATACTTCCATTTTTTTATTACTTTATGATTATACATTCATGAAGTAAAAAAGTATCTTAATTAAACGTGGAATTCAAAATTTCCCCTTTATTAAAATTAATAGTTAAGAATACTTTATGATCTGTATAAGGATATGAGCATTGAAAAATTACAAATATTAATAATATGGAGAACAGGTTAAATACTACTATTTCATACTATAAATAAATGGTAACTGACTGTCCTAAATTGTTTAAAAGAAGTGAAGAAGAATTTAACAAAGTGGGTGTGGATATTTGGTTGAAGAAGCTCTTAATAAACATCATAATTAAGCATCTTTACAAAAATGTAGAAAAACAAATTTTGAGGTTTTAAACTAAAATTCTAAGTACAGACATTACTAATCAAACTTAAAATATAATAAGAAATATGGAGAAGAAAATATAAAAAAATACAAAGACTCAAGGAATATTTTTTAAAATAAACATGATAAAAATCCCTATGGACCATTATTATTTTATAAGAAGAAAACTGAAGTATATATAGGGAATATACATGTTGGGAGAGGAAAGAGGTATAACTCTGGAGCAGATGCTGCTGTTGGAATGGGACTTACAGGACTGGCACACTTGGGTAGTGACTCCTCCACTCTGAAAGGTATATGGAGGAAGTGAAAGAAGAATAAGAAAACAGACAAGAGAAATTATATTTAAAAAAACATAACTATAACACAAGGAGGCAGAAAATAGAGTAGGTTAGTAAAACCTCTTTTAGTTTTGTGGTTAGCAGGATTTTTTTCCCTATGATATTGAATATAGGAAATATATATAGGCTGGCTCAATGCATCTTCGAAAATGTTGAAGGGTCAATGAATTTTACACAAAATAAGAAAAATTTATTTTATTTTGTGCTAATGTTTCTTCTTAATTTTCAGGCCAAAACGTTGGTACAAAATAAAATAAGTTTAAGTTTTTGTGTGAAATTCATTGACTGCACTCCCTGACCATTTTCGACATTGCTCAATAAGTATTTTAAATTGTCTTATGGTGGCTGGTGGTTTACTTGTTATGCAATAGAAAAGTTACCGTGTAATGTTTTTTTTATTTCATTTGTAGCAAGTGGAGAAACAAAAATGAAGTGACAAGTATACAAAATTTATAGTCGATCATCTTATGGAAAATAATGGATCAAAGTGAAATGGAAATGAAAAGTTCAAAGAGAATAAATTTATACCTGAACAGTATGTGGTATTCAAACTGGTCACGATTAAAGAAAAAAAAAATTGTAACGAGAAAAGAATTATTTCAATATGAGGATTCAAATGACAAAAATGAGGTATGCATAATTTTCTGAATGATTTATCTATTTTATAAAATTGGTTTACCACAAAGCTTCAAAAATTGACCTTTTCACAATATTTGCTAGTTTATTCAAAAAATTTTATGGCCCCGAATCTTCAGGTTCAGAAATGAACTAAAGCTGTCAGATATAAGTTAGCAAAGTGTTGTGCTAGACAAAATTGCTTGACTAAACAAGCGAAAATATTAAAAACCAATTTTTGAAATTTCGGATTTTTCCCTTTTGTTCCCGAACACCTCATATTATCTAGTATCATTAATTAAACAAACTAGATCCTAATAATGATTGGATTTAAATAGTCCTTAATTTTTTTTTATTTTGAAAATTTTAATTCACTTTTGATTTAGTAGTAATAAAGTAGTTACCTCACATAGCTAATATTTAGTGAATTTGATAATACACTTTGAGAATTGTCTTGAGATCAATGAGCCCAAGGAGGGTCAGAATCAGATCCCACAAGCTCCAACCACGGGTGTTAACATATTAAATAATTTATCTGCCACAGCTGGATTTTAACCCGAAATCTTCGGCATAGCGACTCAGTGCTATACCGTCTGAGCTACATAGATATTTTAATGTAAGCTCAATATTCAGGTTTGATTCCATCGTTAGTTTATCAGGATATGTGTCCACTGCATTTATTTTCTCTTGATTGCACCAGCTTAGTGCAAGGTCATTTCGAAAACATTTGGTGATGGTTGCGGTTCACTACATGATGAGCACAAGTACTTAATTGGACTTATGTATCAATTTTCTAGTTAGGATACAGTGAGTCTATTAGTGGCTTTTAATCCTTCATTGGGAACAAACCTGAAGCCTAAGTCTGAGCCTTTTTTTGATTAATTCCTTATAAATTTATTGGTGAAGAATGGTCACTACTTCCTATCTTTTATTTATATATACATACATGATAAATTATTTATTATAAATTGTCTTTTTTTATATTTATATATTTAATGTCTTTCCACCTTTGGGTCTGTAATTTAAATTTCTTTCGGTTCTTAACCTGATGATGCACATTAAAATTTCCTCAATTTTTTTAATATTTCTATTTTTTGTCTTTTACCATAACAGATACCATTGTTTGTATTGAACCAAAATTACTAAATCCACTTTAAAAAATTAACTAAAATAAGGAATAGGTTATAATACACTGTAGCTTAGGATTTCATTTGTTAATGTAGAATAACTATCTTGTAATTTCTTGATTTACCTTGGCATCTACAGGGTGTCCCGAATTTAAATGGCAAAACTTCAGGAACTGGGACCGAAAAACTAAGACAAAAAGTCCTTTAGAGATTTGCTCTTTTTTGCTTAGTTTTAGAGAAAATCGCAAAAAAAAGAAACAAAACAAGTTTTCATTTTTATACTTATTTATTTACATTCATATTTATGTTATGTTCTTTTTAATATAAATATTGCTCAAAATGTTGTCGTCTTGCACCAATGCAAGCATTACATCTTGCACTTACTTGATAAATTGCACCTAAACATTGTTCTGATGATATTTGGTGCACTGCATCTATGATTCGGTCTCTTAATTGCTCTCTTGAGTTGATTGACACCGAATAAACTTTCTGCTTCAAGGTTTCCCATACGAAGAAATCCATGGGTGTCATATCAGGTGATCTGGGTGGCCAAGGTACTACTCCTCCTCGTCCAATCCATCGTTGTGGATAATTTATATCCAGCCAAGCTCGAGCAACTCTGCTATAATGAGCAGGACGTCCATCGAGTTGGAACCACATTTCAATCCGCTGTTGTAAAGGGAATGTCATCTAAATAATTAGAAAAGTCGTTCTCCAAAAAATGTATAAATGTGATACCATTCAATCTTCCGGGTAAAAAATATGATCCCACCAGTAATCCGTTCCAAATTCAAGCCAAAGGGTAATAGCAAATTCATGCTGAAACCTATTCTCTCTAATAGCTCTGGGATTTTCAAGAGCCCATACATGATAATTTCTTTGATTAACAGTTCCTCCTCTCGTAAAGGTAGCTTCATTGGTCCATTAAATTATCCACAACGATGGATTGGACGTGGAGGAGTAGTACCTTGGCCACCCAGATCACCTGATATGACACCCATGGATTTCTTCGTATGGGAAACCTTGAAACAGAAAGTTTATTCGGTGTCAATCAACTCAAGGGAACAATTAAGAGACCGAATCATAGATTCAGTGCACCAAATATCATCAGAACAATGTTTAGCTGCAATTAATCAACTGAGTGCTAGATTTAATGCTTGCATTGGCGCAAGAGGACAACATTTTGAGCAATATTTACATTAAAAAGAACATAACATAAATATAAATGTAAATAAATAAGTATAAAAATGAAAACTTATTTTGTTTCTTTTTTTGCGATTTTCTCTAAAACTAAGCAAATACGAGCAAATCTCTAAAGGACTTTTTGTCTTAGTTTTTCGTTCCCCTATAAGTTCCTGAAGTTTTGCCATTTAAATTTAAAGTTATATCGCAGATTCTGACACTCTGAACAATAATTATGAACATTTGAAAGTAGTTTCATATCAATAATTTAATTGAAATAATAAAAATCATCGTTTCAATTTCAACTATACTAAGATAATTTGAACTTTCATTCATTTCACAAAATTAAGACATTTAACTGAGACAAATATAATTTTTTAGGGGAAACGAAAATTTCAAATAGTTATTGCAGTTTTAATTTAATTATTATTAATATAAATTGCTCAACTATTAAACGACTCATTAGTTAAGTATAGGTATTCTAATACCGATGGAATTCTAGTCTTTAAACTAACGTTGAATAAAGCAAATCTTATAACTCATACACAGGCCACCAGTCTCACGCAATACGTCAGGAGCATGTCGATGGCGCGAACCCCCAAGTTTTTTCCCAACCAAAATTCGCTCAACACGGTAAAGAAGTTTTCACTTCAAAAATGCTTCTTTTCACTTTTTTTGTGTATTTATCTTACTACATTAAGTATAACCATTTTTAAAACAAAAATAATTATTTATTGATTAATAATAAAAGTTTGATGTATGAGTTCCTATAGCCATACCTTAGAGAGAACGTTACAGGTTGATAAGTAAACATTTTAATTCAATGATCAGAACAAGAAATGCCGATAATCCTGGTTCAAATCCCGCTGGTGAGTGAGCAGTCGGAGATCGATCATATGGGATCTAGGGCCCTCCTGGGGCTTACCCAGCCTCTATAAATTGGGTACCCAAAATAATGGGGGGGGGGAAATCTGGCGGTTGAGCGTGATATAGGACAAATCAGTTCCTTGCACAATTGTTGTCCAAGAAACAGTACAATCTCTACCGTTCAGTTTAGACAGGTTCAGTCTATGTACTGTACCCCAGACCCGTTCACGGGTTGTAGTGGAACAGGTTTATAATACTATAATATTATTATAATGTTAATTTAAGCTCATTACTAGCTAATCCTTCCATGGGTACCCGTAATAGATTAATCCTTTTTTTATCTTCGATAAGAGAAATAAAGATGATTTTTTAAAAAAATGAAAACTTCTTCGCTATACACGAGACTTTTGGTAAGGGATAAAGTTTTGAACTATTGTACATAAAATTCTGCAAGTGCAGTTCCCGGAAGGCTTGTACTACTGTCTATAGTAAATGCAGTGCTAACAGCATTTATTGCGGAAGAAGAGGATGACACCCGACAAGGTACCATAGTTGGTCTTCCTTAATGCCTTTCCTTACAGAATCATTAGGCACTTGAAGGTTGCAATAAATTGAAGAGAGCTGAATTTTAGATATATTGTAAGGGCATGTCTGACTAGTGGAAATCCAAGTTTGCTACCGAAAGAAAAGGATGGGAAAACTTTGTTGGTCGAAAAACCTCGAAATTTTCGGAGTTATTTCAGTTTTTGGCCTATATCTCCTAATCGGTGCGTTTTTGATAAAACAACATTAGCAACCGTTTTTAAATTAGATTCAATTCGCTAAAATTTGAGCTCAACCGCAGCTCTGTAGCTGGAATAGATTCTGTGTTACGCCGCTCTGAAAATTGATCATTTTTCCCAAAAAATCCAAATTTAAGTTTTGGCCAACTTTCGTGAGGAACACTGGCCGAAGTATTGATCCTACGATGAAAGTCAATTTAATTAGCTTTAATTTATGCTTAGACTAAGGCCTGTAGGAGTAACAGATTCTGAGTTACGCCTTCCGTTTTTTAGGTAGCAAACTTGAATTTCCACCATTCCGACATGCCCTTACAACATATCAAAAATTCAGCTCTCTTCAATTTATTGCAACCTACGGTCCTTTTCTGGTGCCTGGCCGCTGGCTTACATTCGTTGACTGGCCTGAAGGACGGTTTTAGTGGTCAAGTTTTAAAAAGAAATATATATAGTTACAATATTTAGTACATTATTAAAAAAATAAACTAAACCATGTGCTTGAAGAATTCAAATAAATATATTGTAATAAAACTAAAATTATAGCCCCTATAAAGTTGACTTGAAAAAAATATTTGATTACTATAAAAGTTAAGTTATTCATGGGACAATTGTAGAGAGTTTCTGTGAAATTTATTCCATCTTTGATTCTTACATAATTATGCAGGACACAGCAAGCTTTAATTATTTTGACACAAAAATTGATATTGACATCCATTGGTCGGTGAAATATACGCCATTTGTTAGCAAGAATCCCAAAAGTACACTCAACCATTCGTCGAGCTCTTGTATGTCTATAGTTGAAAATTCGTTTGGTGTAGTTCAAATTTCTTTTTGCATAAGGACGTAGTATATGATTGCCAAGTCCAAACGCTTCATCCCCTACGACTGAGAATGGAATAACATCTCCGACATTATCATTAGGCAAATGCCTTCCGGAGAGAATATTTAATCGGTTTTGGGACAGCCGTTTACCCATTTCTGATGATTTAAATATTTCCGAATCACTAGATGTTCCATAAGAACCAACGTCTATATATACAAATTTATAATCTGCGTCTGTCCAACCCATTAACACGCACGAAAAAAACTTTTTGTAGTTAAAATATGATGAATCGGAATGTTCTGGCTGTATCATCCGTATATGTTTGCCATCAATTGCTCCAATGATGTTTGCAAAGTTTGTGCGACTATAGAATTCGTCTGCGATTTTAATCCTGTCGCCTTCTTCTTTGGTTGACATATACAATGGTTGAAGTATATTCCATATTTGCTCACATGTAGTTTTAGTAATATCTCGTATTGTAGAAGCTCCCATCAGATAATCAAAAGATAATGTATTGAAACTAGCTGCTGTAGCCAGATATCTGTAAAAAAATAAAAATTAATTATATTTCAATATCTGTAAAAAATTAAAAATTAATTAAATTTCAATATTTTTGAGGTCGTGATGTGCAAAAAAAATGGGCTAATTTAAGGACTTGCTTTCGTCGCGAATTAAACGCTCAAAAGTACACTAAGTCGGGGCAAGCTGCGAATAAAAGGCGTAAATATGTCTACTTTGAACAGTTATTATTTTTACTTCCATGCATGGAAAACCGACTTATTGAAGGTAACCTAGAAGAGGACAATTCTCTATCAAATGATGAGGATGATGATCAAGCTGGTTCATCCACTCCCACCCCTATTCGTCAGCGGAAAAAGAGACCTAATGTACCGAAGCAGACGGACGTGGATGAAGCATTATTAAAGGCATTAAATGAGCCTAATACTGATGAAGATGTGAACTTGCTTTGTCACTGGTCTCTTCACTCCAAAATTTAACCGCAGAAGAAAAACTTGATGCTAAAATAAGTATTCTTAACGTTTTTAAACAGATAAGATTAGCTAGGTGCGTTCAGTCTACTTCTAAGCCAACATGTACGTACAACAGAGTACAGCAACCCTTGTACTCTTTTCCAATTTCGCGACCGACAACCATTCAAAACATTTCATCACCTGACAACTCCAACGATACAGCCCAGTCTTATTATTCAAATTTTTCAGATGAATCGCAAATATATGACTTGTAAATAACTTAATTTCTCAAAACGCCGAATTTTGTAATATTAATTCTAATAAAAATAGTTGAAAAGTATTTGTGGTTTATCTTACCTTATCGTAACGCTCAATCTCTCCTCCACAGGTATAGAAAGTCTTAAATTTGTATCCTCCTTCGCTATTGCTGGTCCAATTAGCTTGACAAGTTCATTGAAGCTGGTAATGCTCATTCGATAATAGGCGAAAAAAATTTTCGGGTAATCAAGTAATTTGGAATGCATAGTGTAAAATTTTCCACTAACTAATCTATCACTGAGAATGGGATGCACCCAATACTCTCGGAATCTCTTCTTGATTTTCCTCCTCCGGAGTATGATGATAGCAATAATTTTTCTGGACAATATTTTCATTGTGCGACCGCTTCAACAGTCAGTTACAAACTAGTTCGAGAATAGTCGGCCGGCTGTTGGATAGTCTGCGCCCTGTTCACCAACCAAACTGTTTAGTTGGCTCGGTGTGCGCACTTTCAGCCCAACCCGACTAAACTTTCGGCCGATAAAAACTCTGCAGTCTGCGGGGGCCCTTATTTTTTTTAAATTTCTTCTAAGCAATGGGGGGTTACATCCCCAATAACCCTCCTCGTTACGCCTATGATCTGGATAGGTAAGTACTCCCCCCTTAGGATCGTCTGATTAGCCATAACAGCATAAAGTGACGATGAATTAACAACAGATTCTCCATTGGACTCGTCTTTTTTCAGACCGAATATTTTACGTAACAACTTATTTTCGAATACTTTAAGACGTTGTTTATTCTTAAACATTAAAAATTTTATAATCACGAGTTCATAAATATTTTTGGGCGTGTGGTTTCGTTGCTTGCGCAGTTCTAATTATAGGCATTGAAAGTAAGCAAAGAGACGTTGAAGGAGGAGTGAATTTTTTAAAAGTTTATTAATCATATTAAATAATCTAGTTTTCCCATTTCAGTCTTATTTGAGAATTATTCATTTGTCTAAATTTACGCATTAGAGATAGATTTCTATAATAGTGAGAGTAACGGAAATATTATTATTATCAACAATGAAAAATATACGTTATTAATATTTCTTATATAATAAATCAATTACACCTATCATATTACTCTATCAGAGCAAGGATATTTCTTCAAGTTACGGAAGTTATTTCGAGTCAAGAATATTCACATAGTTAGCTCTGAAGAACAATAGCTGTTAATTATTTTAAAACAATTTATATACATAAATACTTCAAGCATGAAAACAAGAGAAACAAATTAAGAATCGTGAATCGCAGTTATGAACAATATTTAATCATTAATCATTTGTATAGCAGATTTTATTGTTATGTGGGTATGCTAAAAAAGTATTCGAAAAACATATATAATTTCATTTAGCTCATTTTATTGTTGAATTATTTTATTGTTTATGGACATCATGGCAAGTTTCACTAGGTCAACGTAACCGAACACCTACTATTTAATTAAAGTGACATAAATAATGTTTGTATACAAATGAATCAATGAGTGTTTTTTTTTTCAATAACACTTTTCTACTTTCGTACACGTTTATGATACTCTTACTTGGGCGATAATATTAGAACAATTATATAAAAAAAAAGTTTTTTGCTCATTTTTTTGTTTATCCCACTATGCATCCATATTTAATTTACATCGACCACTGTATCTGTGCTAAGCAAATATAAGTTGACCACTAAGAAGGCTTTCAGGATCAAAAACTGATTACTCTTAATTTTCTAAAATTGACTTTTTCACATCTTTCACTAGTTTAGTATAGCAATGCTTTATACTCGCGAAACTTTCGGCCCAAAACCATGAGAAATATGATGGAAAAGTGTCGTATTAGACAAAATTGCTTGACTAAACTAGCGAAAAATTTGAAAAATTAAAGTTTTGAAATATTGGAGTTATCAGCTTTTGATCCATAACAATTCTAAACCACAAAAAGAAATTTTCCAAATTTTTTTCCGATACCTCTTTTTTATCTCCATTAGAAATCATCATTAATAGTTAATACATGATAATCGACAATATTTACTAGAGCATATCGACGTATTTTGAAGGCAATTGCGCATGTATAATATATAAGATTACATAATATAATAAATAATATAATTTATAATTAAAAAAAAAAGAAAATATATATAAAACATTGATGAAAAACGGCCAATATTTTTAACCCATTAATCACATGTTTCTTTTGGTTTCGATTTCTTTTTGGTTTCGTTGGTGGTCGAATTCTTTGCTTACGTTTCGCTGGCCAAAAATTAGCTTCCTCTGGGCTTAATCCGTGAATGAAAATGTTCTTCTCTATTTCGGTATTTATACCTAGGGAGGTTAGAGAACCTTCCTGTTTGTCCAATGAACTCCTTTCCATAGGAACATGGAATGCTGCTTCCTGGTGTCTTTAGGCCTAAGTCATCTTTTTCACTACGCAGGACCTGACTTATTTTTCTGTCTGTGGTGTAACTTGTGTGTGTAAGTGATTAGGTTTCTCCTACGGACCCAGAAGCTATAAAAACCGAAGCACACAAGAACATTTTCAGTCTCAGATTAAGCCCTGAGGAAGCATCCAGTGTGACCAGCGAAACTTCGGCAAAGAGTTCGACTCATTCTTCAAAACCAGAACAAACACTTGATGAATGTATTAAAAATATTGATTCTTTTCCATCGATACTGTAAACATCCGTCATTGTCATGGTTACTCTAATCCACAGTTCACTTTATTTCAAAGGAAAATGAGATAATGGTAATATTCAAGGAACATACTTTTTATTTCAATTTTTTATATTATATATATATATATATATATATATATATATATATATATATATATATATATTTATAAATACATATATAAGTAAAAAAAAAAATATATATATATATATATATATTTATTTTTTGTTTGACTTCTATTTTTTTGTTTCTAAAACTCTATAAATATTCATATTTCTTCAATTCTTTGTATTTTTTGTTCTTGTTAACCTATTTCGCTAATAAGAGAGCTATATTATTAACACTTTTATACTTAAAATATTAACTACTAAATATTGAATTTTAATTTACATATAATATGCTAAAACATTCATTTAAAGAAGCTCACATGAAACAGAGTAATATATATGTACATAAATATGTATACTTATCGTACAGAATTTTAGCCAAATACAGTGTGATTTGTTCTAGATTAATATACTTAAAATTAAATTTCCAACAATATGGAGGTATAATTTATGTTTATGTAATTTATAAAATATTGAGACATCTAAATAAATGTTTAAATTAAAAACCATAATTATGTTTAAAAAAACTTAATTTCCGAATGAAGAGATTCTTTTCGGATACCTAGTAATCTGTTCAGTCTTTAAAATGATTTTCTTCTCAATTAGGCTATTTTTATTTATAATTACACCTTTCTTTAATTTCTTTTCTTAATTTTATTTTGGGAAAATCTCACTTTCTGGGAATCTTGTATATACAGAATTCATATGAATTTTCATGAAGTCTGCAAACGCTTTCTCAGGTAGCTCCCTATAAGATTCGAATGCATCCTTCCAGTTTTGGTTTAGAAATCTGTTCATTGCCTCACCTTAAAAGCAAAGATAAATAATATTATTAATTTAATATTAAGGATATTAAGGATGTATCGAAAAAATTAAATGTTACACAATTTCAGCCCAATAAATTATTAAAAAAAAATAAGTAAAAAAGCTATAACTGAGGATTTTTAATCTAGCCAATATGTATTTATTTTAGCATTAATAATTTCCTGTTTCTTTGTATACAAGAATATTATATTAGTCTTCCCATATAATAGTAATTACTCATCTTTAATCACCCATTATTGCTTTTGTTAGTTATTCTCTAAAAATCTGTCACGTTTTTTTTATTGAGGTATATTTTTTTCTAATAAGCCAATTTTTTCTAACCATTCCAATTTTATAGATTCTATCATTTGAAACAAACCACCTTCCAGTCATAAAATCTTTTATTCTTTTAACATGACGTTTCGGCATTCAAATACCATTTTCAAATTCAATAGGAATTACAGTGAAGACAGTCCACTATATTGAACAAGAATTAAAAAAGAATTTTGTAGATTTTAAAACATATGATTGTGACATTATAAGGTAACGTGGCGTAACTTAGCGGTTCTTTAACTACCCTTGCTAATAAGCTGGCAACCTGTGGAATAAGTACCCATTTTTTTTTAAGCTTATGCTTTCATTGAATAATTATTATGTTCTAACTTGGAATAGGTATGTCCATCGCAATTCATTTCGATGGTAAATGTTTTTTAATATATACATACCATATTATAAAAACCATATTTCTAAAAAAATTATAGTTTTTACTTACCCAGCCTTTTGTCTCCATTGAACAGATTGGTGAAATGTATTTGAGCATTTTCAGGTTCTATGTGCAATTTATATTCTTTAATTCGTATATATTTATCATTATCTTTCTCAAACCTTTCAAAGGTTGCTCGACTGTCAATTAATACGTTAGCTGTCAAAACATAAATGTACATATAAGGAAAATAAAAATATAAATTAATATATATTATATTAGTATTAAAAGTTTCTTTCCTTACTGCAAATATAAGTAACTTTTCCATCCCCTTTGATGGGTAGAATTAGAATCTTTCCATCGATCTCATAATCTCCTTCCAATTTTATAAATGGGAATGACATAGTATGTTCCATAAATTTGTTCTCATAATCGAAGCTATAAATCAAACAAACATATTTTGATAATAGTGAAAAAGAGAATGAAATCTAAATAAAATATGAAGATAATACTTTTAACAAAAAATAAATAAAGTAATTATTAGAATGCAATAGGGACGTTTCCAAAAAACAGAGCCTCAAGTCAAACTAATCAATCAACGTTTCTCTGATTCAGGCATCATCAAGACATTAACCAAGATGAAATTGACATCAATGAAGATGCAGAACATCTCACATCAACAGCCCAGACTCATCAATCAGTGACAGCAACTTCACTCCAAGCGAATTAAATTCTGAAAAAACTGAAGAGTTTATTGTTGAACGTCTTAAAGTGAGGTTGCTACTTCTGGTTGATGAGTCTGGACTGTTGATGTGAGATGTGCTGCATCTTCATTGATTTTGATTTGCTGCATCTTCATTGATTGTTTTAAGTCCTAATGCTCCTAAATTGGTGAAAGTTTGACTGGTTGGTTGTTTTTACAGTATTTTAGAATCTGACGGCTATATTTTTTTGAGTTTTACTAATTGAATTCTATCAATTATTTTATATATTAGATTTAATTTAATACATTTGCCCTTTGTATTATATATTTTTTGTAGCTATAATTATTGTCTTCTTTTAGCAAATGCTTTAGAAATGCCTTGATGCAACTTGTCCAAGTGGGGCAAAGTTATCAAAAAGAGTTGTCTTTTGGAATTCCTGATCCTTTCTCTATATACAATTATAATTTAAAATTAATTAATTTTTTTTTCTTCTCAATTTATTCCTCTTTGTGTGAAAACAATATACTCACTTCATGCATGATATTGCTGACAATTTGTTAATATTCTTTACATGACATTGTATCGTCAATAGAACCAATGGAGCAATATTATTGTCTTCACCAACGTTTTGTAACAAACCCTTTACAATTTTCCAAGTTCCAAATACATATTAATATATGTATATAATATAATATAAATATATCTTATTGTCTACAGAATTCTATTTCTAATCTCTATTTCTATAATTTTATTTCTAAGAATTCTAATCTATTTCTTTCTATAATTCCATTTATAATTAATTTTCTAATACAACAAAATTATCATTTAAAACATTAAAATAAACAAAAAAACAAGAACTTACTTTAGTGATTTCATCGTATAGTTGCTTAAACCGTGAATATGAAGGTCCGTTATTTTCTGATAAATTTGAAAGTTTTCTCCGCTGCCTTGCCTCATTTCAAGTTTTTCTATTATCATAGGTTCTATTGGTAGTAGATTCAACGAGGGTATCCCTACATATATATAATTATATGTTAATAAATTATTGCATATACATATTAAAACATATATCAAGCATCTTATAAACATCTGTAAATCTATAATCCGAGACCTGCTAAGGCAAATAGTAACATTCATTATGTTAACAATCCTGAATCGACTCTAAGGGATCGGTAGACTAGATTAAAAAAAAAAAAAGATAAATATTGCACACGGCAAGGCAAATATAAAGGTTAAAATGTATGAGTGTATAGTATAAACAACGAAGTGCCAGGAAGGTAGAAAAATATGTAATGGAGAATAAAATAATAATAAAACAGAAAGTGTTGAAAAATAAAAAATAAGGTAATAAAGATAATTTATTTCAAATATTGCTGTGTAATATTTATCATTTTCAATTACCTGCATTCACCATACTTTTGATTATTTATATTTACTATGTTTTAATATATTTGTACCATTTCTTAATTGTCTGTATTTTGCATATAGCCCTGAAGAAGACATACAAAGTAGGTCGAAACGTTGGCTACTCAATAAACTTTTCTCATATTCTATGAGAAATTCTTTGGCCTCTACCGGGACCACTTTCTTCCACATATATTATCAAGGTCAACAATTATCATTCAATTTTAATATTTTTTGCTTTATTACTTTATGTGCGGTGTTAAATCTTTAAATAACTACAGTAATGACGAAAATGCTGTAGCTTACACGAGTCTTCTTAAGAAGGGGGACTAAACCATCCATCATTGCTTCGAAGAATGCCTTCAGTAAATGAGATAATACTTTAAATGAGTCGAGTATCCTGAAGTAGAATGGTACAAGTAGGTAATACAGACTACATCAGGATCTACAGGAATCATTGAAGAAAATGAGATAGTGAAGAGTAGGTGAAGGTGTCAATATTGAGGATTGCAAATGTATGGAAGTGGATATTACGGAAATTGTTATCTAATTTTCTTAAAAACACAATAAATCTTTCAAATTTATATTTTTTATCTCATTTCTGAAAGTCCTTTTAAATACAAAATCGGATTCGTCCAATACTAACAAAACCGGACTTGTCACCTTTTTACGGTCTAACCGGATAAGTCCATCTTTTTCGAACGAAACCAGACTAGTCCATTTTTGTTTCATAAATAACTTCTAGAATATAAAAACAAATTAAAAATTAATTACTTGTGTAACAACAATAATATGTAATAACGTTATGTTAAGGACTAATCCGGTTCTGTTCGCCAGCTCCTCAAATAATAAAACTTTACCGATGTTGTTGAAAATTAAATTGATATCATTCAAGCTCATTTAATTAATATTTTAAAAACATTTTTTTTTTATCTGGGGTTCCATAACTCAATTAATCAAATATTGATACCAAAGTGCCTATATATATATATATATATATATGATCCAAGTGATTTTATATTAAGAAGTCATAAAGAGAAAGTGATTAAAAATAAACACGAAAATGAATGTAAATAGATAGTTAAATAATTACCTTTGATGAATTTTTCTCTTGATTTTATTAGTGTGTTTATGATGCAGTCATTGAACTTAGGATCTGATGTATGGCAAATATGGAAGTAATCAGAAGCTGAAAAAATAAATAATAAATTTAAATTAAACATTAAACATTAGTTTAATAGAATTGATAGATTATTAATATATTTTTCGGTCCATCATGTACTGTGTACGGGTCCTGGTTGCAAATAAATAATATATTTTTCACTGAATTTTTTCTTTCATAAATTAAAGTAACACTTAACAAAAAAAAAAAGCTTAAAACTTATTTTATGTAAATTTGTGTTTCGTATTTTTAATAAGATCACAAGAAACATATAGACAATGAATAATGACCACGCTAAACCAGACTGATCTTCCAGTACCTACTTACTTGGAGTACTTTACTAAATATTAAAAGATTAAAATGTATAATATTTGGATATACATCATAAGAGAAATGTATATCCAACATTAAATTAAGTATTTGCCGAAATCAACATATTGTCACCCTAATTATAAGACCTCGTATCTGTAGTTTTTGTAAATATAAAATCTCATTAAATTATATAAATCTCATGAATGAATGCGTGGTCTATAGCTTTAAACTATAGAAAACTTATTTGTCATTTTTTTACCATTTGAACTTTATTATTATTATTGAAATTTACTAAAATTAATTTGAAGAACATCTCCACAAAGTAGAATCAAACAGTTTAATAATTTGGGTTATAGTATGTTTGTAAAGGCTAATACTTGTTTTAATCTACAAACATTTTCTATGTGTAATATATGCAAATATATTTTAATCTTCGAGAATTTTTGGCATAATTACTCCGGGAAATGCAGGAAAAGGAAGAAATTCCTTGTTACTATTCAGTCTCGATATTACTATGCTGAAGTCTCTTTTCTCGAAATCTAAAATCAGAATTTATAAAACCATCATCCTTGCAACTCTTCTTTATCACTGTGAAACTTAGCTGCTAACGCTGAAGGACGAACAACATCTTAATAAGTATATTCGAAAATAAGGTGTTACGTAAAATATTCGGTCTAGAATAGGATGAGATCAGTGTAGAATTTAGGAGATTACACATCGCGGAATTGCGAAGCATGCACCCAGTGTTAATATTATTCAAATGATAGCGTCGCGAAGATTAAGACGGGTGTAAAAAGGTGTTGGGCTTAGTAACAAACGGATTCTAAAGTTAATAAAGTTAATAAGCGCTGTGATTGGAAAGTGTCAAAGGCGTAGGTGGGAGGATTGCGTTAAGAGTGATTTGGGTCTGGGGTTCGTGGACGGAAGTGTGTAAGCAGAGATTGGTGGAATCGACATTGAGCCTTCGGGCTTGCTCTCCTTTGAGGCCAGTCAGGTATAGCATTCACATTGTTCATAGTCCATAATATATTCTGAACATTTTTTCCTATGTTGAGAAATCTCGCTATAAAATATAATATATACGGTATATAAATCCAAATTTACATGAAACAAGTTTTTGAAACTTCATACTAATTATTTTAGTTCAGTTTTATTTTATAAAAAAAAAAAATTGTGCTTTATTTGTAGCTGTTGATTTATTTATAATGAAGTAAAGAGAAAGACAAATAATATATTATTTCTACTTTAATCGATTTTGTATTTACAGCAAGGGCTCCCAAACTAATCTTGATGGAACGAAAATTACAATAATCTATAAGAATTTTAATTTAAATATTCCTGTTTTTAAAAATAAATTTTTGTCTTTAATTTGTTTCGAATTTAATGATATATACGTGATATAGCAGATATATTGATGACACTTTGCACGTTGTCTTGTGGTGCAACCTGTTTTATTGTGGTCTTATGATGGCCTCCACGTCGTATCCATAGACAATCGACCAAACGAATAAACCATTCGTCAAACAAAGTAATGGAATATAGAGCGTATAAGGAAAGAACATAACCGGTTTGAATCGATTGGGACCGAATGCAGAAAAGGAACAGCTATTTTAATGCTGAATAACGTATTACGTAATCATGTGAATTCATTTGTATCATCAACAAACGCATATATATATATATATATATTAATTCCTTTTGGGGACGTTTCGAGACTATATTTTTCTTATAATCATGACCTAACTGCGAAATAATAGGATTTTGTTATTTTAAAGGTATTTTTGTTGATTGGTGTGATAATAACATTTCGTCATCAACTTGTTAGTACTGTTTATGCATTAACATCGCACAAGAGGCAAATTTATGTTTAGACTATTAAATTATTATTATTAGGCTATTACTAAATTCAGGAAAAGACTATTTTTTCATTATTGATTATATTCATATACTATTATATTTTTACTATATGATTATTGTTATTATTATTATTCGAACGATATTGTCTCGAAACGTCGAAAAAAGTAAGTTTAACGAGTAAGTCAATTGCAGAAAAGTAGATACATACACTCACATTAAATGTGAAATGAGACAAACCTTTGGTTTCTAAGGACTCATTTTTAAATTCATATTTGAAATTCACGGCCGTTTCAGGCTACTTCAACACTTATTAAACAAACGCCCTAAGTACCCAATTAATTACAAATGACTCTCATATACATGGCTATTTTAAGTCCAATTTGGACTTAGTAGAGTACCTATACCTACTCCGTATCAATTGGACGGAGTAGAGCTTTGGGGCTCCACTAAACCTTTGAATTCCTCTCGTATTTAAACCTTATGAACCAAAATCATTCGAAAAATCTTTAATGCTCCTAACTTTTGTTTGGAATAAAGTCATCCATAATGTCTCATATGTTGCTTATTTGGCCCGAACTTGATATCATTCCTTTCATGACAAATTATATTCCCACTCAAACTCTCTAGTTTCAAACCTAGCTACTTCAATTCCCTATAGTCCTCAGAAGCGTCTGAAAAAAAGATTGCTTCGTAACATGGTAAGCTGAATCCTGTTATTTCTCTACTACTGCTAGGTAGTCTCTCTCTACTTGCCTTAATCCATGCCCTATACTTACTTGTTTGAGTACAGTTGTAAATTCCATCAACATAGTCATTCCTAACTACCGGTCATGCAGGGTGAGCTTTGTTAATTTCAATAAATAAATTAAAAAAAAAAGTGATTTGCAGGTATTATAATATTAATTTTGTTTTAAATCTTTCTTACTCAATCTAGAAACTTACCTTTTCTCGCTGTAGCTGCATTCACTGCAACCAGAAGGGCAGAGACACAGATGCAACTCGACAACATCTGGAAGGAGACTGGATATCGTACCCTTCCTTCACTCTCGAAGTAATAATAAAAAACATTGTTCGAGCATTAAAATAAGACCAGAACTTGAAAAGTCCTTGAGATCACGTAATAATCAAGGAGTTTGTAATGGCGAGGAAAGATAATAGGGGAATATTCTAGCTAATGGGTAGCTTCACTCGTGTGATGAGAAATGGTGATTGGTCTTGGTGTATACATCGTGATTATTGCCACCGTCATAATTTGGATTTTTTTTCCTATAGATGGCAATATCAGATCAATAACTCAATTTCCATGATTCGGAAAAATAATTATTTTGCCGAAGAAGTCATGACGATAATTCACAAAAAAAAAATATCCTTTTTTGTTACTATTTTAAATTCATTTTTTAAAAGTTAACATTGAAGAGAAAAAGCTCAAAAGAAACATATAGCAGTTGTATTTGTGTCTTGGAGGTGGTTGGATGTTTTCTCCGGCTAGTGCCTGGCTGCATTTTTAGGTTATAATGTGCTTTATTCGTTAAATTTTTTTTGGTAACTATTCCGCAGGTTGTCGCTTCGAGCTAAATCGCAAGTTTTAACTTTTCATTCGCTTCCTTTTTAATATTCTCTGTAAATAAAAATAATTGTGAGCTTCAGTATGGAAAAAGGAGTGATTTGTCTATACTTCGGTAATCACAATAAACATTTCGAAGTACAGATGATATATGTTTGTTGAAACCTCCATTTCTTGGTTTAATGATTGCCGAAGTGTACACATTGCTCATAACTTCACTCCTTTTCCCATTCTGTAGCTCACAACTATATGTATTTTCAGAGAAGGAAGCGAATGAACAGTTAAAACTAGTTGTTGACTCAACTTGAAGCGACAAGCTGCCAAGGATATCGTCTTTTTTTTTTCATTTGCCATTATTCCCTTTACGTCCTGAAGATGCATGAATGGACGAAATATTGATAAGCATTTTTGTTTCCAGTTTTATGTTAGAGGCATAAAGCTTTTTGGTTAGAATTTTACCAGTAATGTCTTAACATTTCTTTTTCAAGGTTTTTGATTAATGGCCTAGAAATCTAGTTTCTGAGCACGGTCTCTAGGCCATTTTCTTTTGAATCTTCTTGTAGGAATTCCTCGTAACAGCGAGGAGGAAAGTGAAAGAACGTTAGGATTATGATGTGTTGTGTCTAGCGAAATGTGTATTTATCGTGAATATACGATTTCACAGTTAAAATCATCATGTCGCTGTGTGTATAGATTGATTTGAAATAAACCAAGGAGAATTAGAATTGGAGTTGTGTTGTGAGCATTTTGTTTATTTAGGTGTGTTTTGCTGAACCCCAAAATTCTGATACATGTGTCCAAATTGGTTTTACTTTGGATTTTTCCGAAAACGCACAATAAAATAAAACGTGGTAGACGGTCACTTTTGACTAAAATCATTTTCATCGTAATTTTTATCTATGGTTTTCGACTATATCCCTAGCCTGCATTATTATGTAATTAAAATGAAGCGTAATAACAACCTTTTGTTGAAATTTTTCAACAATCTTATTTTTGGAATTTCAAATTTTTACCTTGACTTTATTTTATATTGCAAGGAAATAATATACCATATTTTATGATTTTCTTCATGAGCATTGTACTACATACGTTTGGCTTAGTGATTTTACTTATTTAAGTATAGGAAATTGTATAGAAAAATTAAGATAAGTCAATAATTCCATAGTATGCTAGAAATATTCATGAAAGTAATTGATAAAAGAAAAATAGTAGAGGTACTTACTGGCTTGCAATAAACATTTCATAATTACAAAATATTTTATTGATAAATAATTTTTAATTACATTATAGAGCTGATTCTTAATAATTATTCAATGCATTCGAAGAAACCCGGTAATGGATAATCGCTGAATAATTTTAGAAACGACGTAATTACAAATTAATTTCATAAAATTTTTCAGTTCAACAAAAAATTGCATCTAAACATCACTATATATACATTTTATAAACAAAAAAAGTAAACAAAATAAACAACGTGTTATTTTATTAAACACACTTTAATAAAAAACACGCAGAGAAAATGGTATCGCTGTTATCATTGTTTTTTAGTAAAATTTTGTACAATGTTTACCATAAAACTTTAATAATAAATATCTCTTATAAAAACTACCATAATAAAAATAATTACATAGAATTGGAATAAAAAAACAATTTGAGATATTCCATGCCAGTTTTGTGGATAACAATTCTAAACCCGAATATTTTATCCATCATCGAAGTTGTTTAGGTGGTTAATTTCATTTTTTTATTATTATATTTTTATCAAATAAACATTACTTATTACTATATATATATACTATATACATTGTTATTTGAAGACATGATAAGGCTTCACTTTATTTAAAATCTGTGAGTTAAACCCAAACTATATTAATTCAGTCTTCTAAAACTTACTTAAATTAGTAACTTATTAACTTAATATTTATTCATAGAACGGACTTTAAAAATATTTACGAAATAAATTTCATTTCGGAAAGAGTTCATCTGCTGGAAATTTTTCGAATACGCTATTTGCGAGTGCTTTGAGATATTGAGCGAAAGCTTTTTCGGGCAAATTTCTGTAGGCGTTAAAAGCATCCTTCCAATTGTTATTGAGGAATTTGTTCGTCGTTTCACCTGTCAATAAAAATAATATAAATAAGATAAATTAATTTATAAATTTTAAAGTGACAAATCAATAAAAATATGTTTACCTAATGCTTTGTCTCCATTGAATAAATTCGAAAAATAAAAGCGGGCATCTGCAGGATCTATTCTGAGATTGTAATTCTTGATTCGTACATACGTTTTTCCTTTCTTCTTCAACGTTTCCATTTTCGTGTAAGCACTTATTTTAACATCGGCTAAAATTTATATTAACAATTAAAAATACGAATATACAACTTAAATTTGTGTTCTAGGCTCATATTATATTGAATATTTGACCAAAATGATAAAAAATAAAAATAACTAAATAAAGAAGAGTGTAAATCAAGGACAACACACACACACACATATATATATATATATATATATATATATATATATATATATATATATATATATATATATATATACTATATGACATACGTCTGATTTTAATTTTGTCCTTTACCCTGAGCAGGACCTAACATTAAAACTTTTTAAAATTTATTTTTTGTTTGTATTTATAAAGATTTAAAAGGCCTTACTGAAGGTATAATTAGAACTTCCTTTCCCTTTTATCGGCAATACTAGTATCTGACCATCAAGTTCATATTCGCCTTCGAACTCCATCAAGGGGAACGTCATGGTAAAATTCATCTCCCTCCTGTCATAATTGAGGCTGTAAAAAAAAAATTTATAAATATTTTTGTTTTTAAAAAAAATCTATAGAAATATGTGTAAACGGCTTGCTCTCTATAGCCTGACCCATATTCATCGTGGTCGAAACAATGTTATTAAAATTAAAGAATAAATTTACATCTGAATTTAAAAAAAAAAAGCCTCTTACCCCATCCTGATGAATCAGATAGTTAAAGATAAAATAAAACAATAAAATTCTATAATGAGTTGAATGAATAACGATTTCATTCATAAAAAAAGAAAATCCTACTAATATTATAAATGCGAAAGTTTGTATGTTTGTCTCCCTTTCACGCAAAAACTACTGAATGGATTTGGATGTAACTTAACAGTAATATAGGTTATACATCATAATAACAAATAGGCTACAGCAAGGGCGGATTTAAAGGGGACTCGTCCCCCTCCCCAGAAAGTGTTTTAGGTACTGTAGAGAAACGATTATAGTACATAATTAAAGGCAAATCAGGAACTTGGCATCTTGAAATTTGCAGATAGGTTTTTTGTATGATTTAAGAAAGAAATTTGGATAATTCCAACCCCAAGGTTTTGCCTCTTAATATAACAGGGGTTTAAAGATTGTATGGAATCCGTCAGCTTTAAAGTTAGACATCTGAAATTTTGGATGTACGAGTAACTTATAGTTAAAAAAAAAAATTTATTAAAAATGATCTGTCACGAAACTTTATGTAGCCAGACCAAATTCCACGCGAGCGAAGCCGCGGGCAAAAGCTAGTATATTATAAAATATTCATATAATGAGATTAGCTCATGTTCAAATAATAAAGCTTCTTTGTGATGTTGTAGGGCAGTAATGGTGTGAGGCTTTCACTAATGTGAATGGCAAATGGAAATTTATAACGTACACCTGTACAAATTACTTGGTAAGTACTGTTTCTAAACTAATGGTTGTGCAGGGAGTTGATTGATTCAAGGAAACTGGGCTCAACAGTCAGTATTAAAAGATGAGCCTCATGAGTGTCAGCAGATCCCATAGGTAAAAGGTATATAGCATAATAGCTTTAGATGATTTTTCTCATCGGAATTCCTTCTTTTTTTTTATTCAAATTATATTTTTTCAAATTAATGAACTATTAGTTTCCGATATAAGTTATATAAGATTTTTATACTATGGATTCGATTTCTAATACACACTTTATTTGACGGAAATAGGTAATATTAAAACAGTACTGTTGGTAGCATTATTAAATAAAATATGTCTGTATCTCCGGTGACGATAATTGTCGATAATTGTATGAGGGAAGCGAATCGTGTAATTTTCTTAGCTTTTGGCTTGAAATAGGGTTTTAATATTAGCAATTACTAATATGACTTTTTTATTAATGTATTTATTGAAATTTACAACTGTATACTGAATAGAGAACGGAGATAGTTGGGGGGTGCAGTCAGAAAAACACCAAATAAGTACCAGACTTATATTTAGTTAGTGCCAACGTTTCGACCTACAATGTAGGCCATCTTCAGTGCTATGAGAGAGAATACATTGTAGGTCAAAACGTTGGCACTAACTAAATATAAGTCTGATACTTATTTAGTGTTTTTCTGGCTGCACCCCCTAACTATCTCCGTTCTACATTTTATCATCCAGTCAACTATTTTCCTCTCATACATGTATACTGAATACATCAAGTAAATATAATGAAAGATAAATCATGTCCCGAGATAAAGGCAAGTAGGGCAACTATCCGGTGGTATAATAAAAAGTTCAACATAGAAGGTAACGACTCTGAGGATTATCAGGAATTGAAGAGGTTAAGAAGTTTGAAACTAGTGGGTTTGAGTGGAAAATAAGTTTGCCATAAAAATATTGATATCGGATTTTGACCAAATCAGCAACAAACGGGACATTAATGTCATTATGGATTACTTTGTTAGTAACAAAGTAAGGACCATTGAGGATTTTACGAAGGATTTTGAATTGTAAGGATTGAATACGAGAGGAATTCGATGGCTTAGTGGAGCCCCAAAGGAATATGACTTAGAGCAAAGAAAAATGACCCCTACAATTTATGAAATATAAGGAAGAAATAGTCGGAGGTTTAGTCAATAAAAACATCCTAATAAGTGTAACTTATTTATTGTGTGCCGATGTTTCGGCCTAAATTTTTTTTTGGCAGTTGATCGTTCTCGCCGCCGCCTGCTATATTTGCCCTGAAGATGGCCTACATTGTAGGCCGAAACGTCGGCACACAATAAATAAGTTATACTTATTAAGGTATTTTTATTGACTGCATCTCCAACTATTTCTTCCTTATATTAGAAGTTACAGTCAACCAATTCTTCTCTAACATAAAATTTATGAAATAATTATTCGATTATACCTAAAGGTATATATTGTTGTCTTAATACAATTACTGACACTGCTAGCCTAGAAAAGACACTCTAGGTTGTCTAGTTTCCAATCTTAGCAATTAAATCAGATTAATCATTCAAAGGGTAAGCTATTCTGGTCCAGCAAGGAGTTCTGGTCTAGAAAGGTTCATCGTTCTGCCTTGATACCATAAAGGATCGACCTTCCTTGATAAATGTATTTCAAGTTTCCTTTCAAGGATTTATAATTAAACTCGGTCATGATCATTAAAATCAATTATTTGAATTGTTGGGTATAAAAACATGTACTTCTACAGCCCATGAAGGGTCTCCGGTTTTGTATGTGGTAGAGACTGTACTTTTCTACGACAACGATTGGGACGATATTTGGAGATCACACTCAACCTACAGTTCTCTCCCCCCAATAATAGGGGATAGATTTACAGATCTCACAGTATCTAAAGCTCTATTTATAGCTGTCAATAAATTAAATAATTTATCCGCCAAAGGTGGATTTGGACCTGAAACCATCAGCATTCTACACATTGAGCTGCCTACCCCGTCCCAATGCGGTGGCTAAAGAGAAGTTACATTTTTATTTTATTTTTTGAGAGATTTGTATTTTTTTTATTTTTAGGAATTTTATTTGAAAACAACTATTTACATATAATTTTATTTCATTTACCCACATAAAAGATTACAATTCATTATTAATATATTGGAATAATTAAATTAAATCATCCTCAAAATGAGGTATTTAATAATCAACAAATTGCTTAAATAATTAATTATTTTCTCATAAATATTGTCTTGGTTTGTTTTGAATTACATGATCCCAATACACAAACAGTCTGTATATGTTATCTGCGGGAAATTTGTGCATACGTGGTTCGAAACCCAAACAGAACTTGAGAAAGAAACAAAACAAAGATTGTATAGGAATTCAGCTGTGCAGAATGGTCTCTAGAACGAATTTCAACATTGCTGCTTACAAAGCATTTCTGATAATTGTAATTTTTTTTCTTTTAAATGAAAACGAGTATCGGAAAATGACTCCAACTCTGGTCATTATTTAGATACGAAAACGAAATAAAAAAAAACTAAAATCGTGCTAATAGTGAACATTTTGTCTTGGTCAAAATTAAATAAATATTTACATAAACGAAGTTTATGTACTTGCGCTGTGAATGTGTGATATGATTTTTTTTGTAAAGTTTTCCTTTAAGCTATTTGTTATAAATTTTCAACCTTGAATTTTTTTTTTTGTCATTTTCCTTCACGACTGATGACGAATTAATTTTGTTGGTAAAAATAGTTTATAACAATCTTCGTATCTTCTCCTCCATATGAATTCCCGAATAAATGAATATGAATCCAACATAGTTCTGCTCCACCCTCTGGGTATGAACACCTGTGTTTAAGTGAACGAATTTTTTCGAATGTTGAACAACGTATTGCTTATACCTTATGCCTTCAATTTGCTTTATTCCCTTATTGGCCTTGCAGCAATGAGAATATATTATTAATATAGTATATTGTTGCCCCAGGTCATATTGGAGCTTTAATGCAAGAAGTCACAATGGAACAGAATACAGGAAACACCCTAGTTTCCCTGCATACGCCCCTGAACACCCATTGCTGCGGGTATACAATCCCCACATTATATTTCTGGAGGAGCAGAACTCATCGATTTCAACACTAAGTCCTCCTCCAATCATTATAGGCTTTGTTAATATATCGTTTCCACATGCTTCTCTGAGTTTACATTTGGAGTTATTTCATATTAGTAATCTGCATGCGTATTCCGAAACAGACCCGATAACTTTTTAGGAATTCGTTAGTTAATAAGCCCAACAACTTTACAGGCCTATTTTAATCTTGGTGACACTACCACCTGAATAATATACACTACTATTATTAGCCAATAATAATAGCAATGTTGGTAACACTGTTTGAACTACATATTACCTTTCGTGTTGTACATGTCATGTCGTTACGCGATTCTTTCTAGGAAAGTGGAGCGAGTTATTTAATAGCCCTGCACCTTCTATTCATTAGATACTTAACAAGAAGCTGTTTCGACATCATTAATCTGTCAACTACTAATACTGCTATTAGTGTCTTGCTTTTTAGGTTAGTGACCTCTTATATGACATAAATGTAAAATATTACTTATTTATTTACTTACTAGCTTATGCCCGCGGCTTCGCTCGCGTGTAATTTGGTCTGCCACATAAAGTTTCGTGAAAGATCATTTTAAATAAATAATTATTTTTTTAAAATATAAGTTACTCATACATCCAAAATATCAGAAGTCTAACCTCAAAACTGACGGATTCTATACAACCTTTGAACCCCTATTATATTAAAGGGGAAACACTTGGGATGGAATTATCCAAATTTCTTTCTTAAACTATACAAAGAACCTAACTACAAATTTCAAGATGCTAAGTTCCTGATTTGCCTTTAATTATGTACTATAACGAGGGGGGGGAGCACATGCCCCCACATAATTCTGCCCTTGCTGTAGCCTATGATGTATAACCTATTTTACTCAATAAGTTTCATCCAAATCCGTCCAGTAGTTTTTGCGTGAAAGAGAGACAAACATACAACCTTCACATTTATAATATTAATAAGATTAGTTGGATATCAAAACAAATAGTTTCACTCATGTTATTTCTGTTACTTTAACACCTATGATCATGCGATTTTCCTTTAATTATGTACAATCATGGATTCTCCACAGTAACTAAAAAACTGTCGGGGGGCAAGTGCCCCCGTTAACTCCCTCCCCCTTAAATCCACGCTTGCTATGGCCTATGTGTTATTCTGATGTATAACCTATATTACTGTAAAGTTTCATCCAAATCCGTTCAGTAGTTTTTGCGTGAAAGAGAGACAAACATACAAACTTTCACATTTATAATATTAATAAGATTTGTATTTTATAAACGATATAAAATTATTTCTTTTTTAATTTTGCTTACATCTTTGATGGCCATCTTTGTATGTTGAAGAAGTATTAAAAGGAAATACAAATGGCACCTCATCACACTAACAATAAATAAACAACAAGTATAAATAAATTAATTTAATTAAAGAAAGCAAAAACTAATTAGGTTAACATACTAAACAAGCAATAATTAAATCAGTTATTAAGATATGTAATAAAAGACAAAAAAAACAGGAGGATAAAACGAAATAATATATAATTCAATGATAAAACTAATCTGTTCTAACATTTCAAGTTCTACAGTTCACACACAATTCATGATTTTTAAAATGTACACTTTAAATTAAAAGATTTCATCATTTTTTTCGTTATTTGGCTTAAAGGTTCAGACGTTGATCATATTAATGAAAATGTCTATAGGACTATATTTAATATAAAGGCGTATAATTTCAAAATTTATTTGTTGAAACTACTTTTCCTATTGTTTCATTTCAAAAAGAACAATTGGTACATATGAAATTGTATTTGGTAACTTATCTTTGTCAAAAGCTCTATTGGAAAGACTTGAGTTCGGGATGACCCATCATATTATTAAAACAAAAATCATTTTCTCTAAATGTTAGAATTGAAAAAATTACAAGTTGCCTTCTTATTATTTAATAATTAGGTAACGTACAAAAATAACACTTAAATAAAACTTAAAGTTCAGTTAATTACAATCTATCCTTCAACTAAAAATCTTAGTTAGAATATATATAGATTTTTTAAGTGTGCAGTCATTCTGAGAAATGAAAAATAATGTTAGGAAAAAAAGGACTTGTTAAACACTTTTATATTGAATAATTATATTTGAAAAAAAATATATTTCTAGAGAGTAGAAGTTCTAACTTGTGAAGCGGAGTAGCTCAGTACGCGATTTCTAAGATTCCAGAGTTTAAAACCGGCTGTGGCACACAAATTATTTATCGTGGGTTCAGAGACCTATCTGAGGCTTACCCAGCCTCTATAAATATAGTATCGGTCAATGAAGCTCCCTGCACAACCATTGCCTTAGGAACAATTGTATCTTTACTACAATTTCTTGCTACAAGTTGTCTTGTGCAAGATTTCCACTGTTTGTTTGTTGGGGTTAAAGGCGTAAAACCCTTAGGTCATCAACGCCTGCGGTTTTTTCATAAAATCAATGAAATTGGATGATGAAAAAAATCAAATATAATTCTTGATTTTGTTATATTTCGGACAGTAGTCGATGTGTTTTCAGAAACTGAAACACCAACGATACAGCAGCCTCGCTGTCACCAAGTGCCTTCGCTGAATCCGGGACTAGTCCTAATTTATTTATTTTTGACCAGTAATATGTACATTCCTCAAAAATGTGTAAAACTGTAAGGTTGGCGTTACAATGTTGTCATAAAGGAGGTTGCAGTTTTGTAATGATATGCAGATGAGTGAGCCGAGTGTGGCCCAGTCTCAAGCGAGCCAGGGCAATCTCCTCTCTGCGGCTGTTCCTGTAAGAGCTAGACCATGCTGTTACTGTGTTTTTTATAATTTTTATTTTGCTAGGTTGGCTTTCTTCCCATGTGGCTTGCCATTTCTATTCTATTATATTTCTATTATAAGAGGCCTACTTAATTCTGATGGAGTAAGAACCGTGATGTCTCGGCCAGGTAACTGCCTGATCTGCGAGTTCATTACCCTTAATGCCAATGTGGCCAGAGATCCATATAAAATATAAGGACTTGCCCTGCTCTATTAGTCTTATAAGATGACCTTGAATTCTGATAACAAGAGGATGGTTCGGGTACATAGATTTCCACGGTTTAATGACTACTCAAGACACAAAAAGTAACAATTTTCTTTAGTCACACGGTGTTCAAATAATTGCTTGATAGTTTCGTAAGAAATGTTTTATAAAAAATATTTACTAATTTAACGAACAACACGAATGAGGCTTCATTAAAATACTACTTATAATTACCCAAAATCTTGGAGTGTATAGTTGCTGGTGCCGTGGATGTACAAATCAGTTAACTTCTGTTTCAGCTGGAAATTACCCTTTCCTTCAGACATCTCGATCTTCGAGATATAAAGAGGATCGACTGGCTGTATATTTAGGTCTGGTATACCTAAAGGAGATTTGATATTAGTATTATCTCATCATATTAGTTTAAAATATTAAATTATAGTGTAGCATGTGTAAATTTCTTAAAAAAATGAGTATAGCTGGTTGATTACCAGACCATGTTTGCTGAAGAGAACCTACCATGTTTAAAGCGAGTATCAGTTCCAGAATCAGTATTTTAGGATAAATTTATTTGAGTATATAAACCTTTCCAAAATAACTAGGAACGATTGGTAACCTGTGGAATAAACCAACTGTTTGCAACCTGTAGCCTTTATTTTTCTTTCTGTGAGGGTGTACCTATGTCTTGACCACCCTACTGATAACATTTAGAACGAACCATTCTGTGGGCAACCTTTACGATAAACCATATGGTTCGCAACCTGTTAGTATAGATTGATAACCTATGGATACATTATCCAGTTCTTAACCTATAGTATAAGATAACCTGTTGATGCTTCACAGGGTAAACCATCCCTACTCAAACTTATATAACACCTTACTAATAAGCTCTCCTGCTCGAAAATTGTGCAAACTCATAAATAAAACATCCTACTTGAAATCTAAGAAATATATCATCCCCCTTGTAACATAGGAAATCAGATATATTTTATATTTTATTTCGAGAAACAACTAACACCCCAAAAAATTAATAACTCAAAATGCGTGTGATTGGCTGTATCTGCACTGATCCTGTACTAATAAAATTTAGTTTTATTCTAAAATTTCTTAATATATAAAGTATCGACTAAATGTGTAGTGTTTAGGAACGACAGTGCTACTAGAGAATAAAACTTTTACATTAAAAAAATACAAGTATATATGAATACCTTCAAATATCTTCGTAATTTAATTTAAATTTGTTTAAATAATAGACATAAAAAGCATTATATAAACCAATAACATAAATTTACAGTAATTCTAATCTAATCTAAATAGGAAACAAACATATGAGACGAAAAGATAAAAAAAAGAAAGAAGAAAAAACAGGAAATTTAAATATATCCTTGAGTTCCTGTGATAGCGACCCTGGTAGTTTTCTCGCATTTAAACCTTAAAGACTTAATAGTTTCAGGAAATACATTTGAATATTAATTTATAATTCCGGTTGAATAGTGAGATGAATGTATTAATAATAATATCAAAAAGTATCAAATGATAATATAGATTAGGGAAAATATCTCTAATTTTTGCTTATAGTTCAAGTTTAATAAAGTTATAATAGAATATTTGATATTTGGAAAACTTACCAGGGCAATTAATGAAGCTAAAATCTAATAATGTTAATTAATATAATTAAAATGTTTAGAATTACCTTTAATCAACTGCGGCTTCAGTTTCTCCAATGTTTTTCTGACACAATCATTATATTTCGGATCAGATGTATGACAGACATCAAAATAGTATTTTGCTAAAAAACAAGATTAACAAATAAAAACTTGTATTTCAGAGTAATATCATTAACAATATGGCCTCATAATGATTCGAAATTCGTAGATTTAATTGAGATAAATTCAACTTAGAGCTACATAGAAACAAATCTGTATCATTAAAACCCATGAAGGGTATTGTGTTCAGTACTTGATAGAGACTGTACTGTTTATAGAACAAAGGTGTCTATATCACGCTCAACCTCAGGGGTTTCCCCCAATTATGGGTATCCACATAATAGAGGCTGGGTGAGCCACAAGGGTGTCTGTAGACAGATTAAATAATTTATCTGTAACAAACAGATTTGAACCCAGGACCGGCAGCTTATCAACTCAGATTACTATAAACTGAGCTAGATGATCCAATGCAATAATAAAATACAGGCAGAGTAAAGGTAAAAAAAACAATCCCAAAGAATAAAACAAAACCATATTTTTTGACAGAAAAAACAGTGTGGACCTGTATATAATAATAATGGACACAGATACGGTTCTGTTTATTTGGCCGGGAGAAAAACATATGTCACACAAATCAAGAGGGTCATATGTGGTATAGTGGTTAGCATATCAGCCTAATATGCACATGGTCGCGGTTTACAGCCCCGCAGGCTGTCTTAGGATTTTTAAAGGGAGTAAAAAATCATTAGTTTGTCTTCCTTTGGAAGAAACGTAAAATGACGTTCCCTAGCCTGTGCGATATCAGGCACTCGGGTTAAATATAGGTTAAAGATCCCTCTCCTGATTATACCGGGATTGACAATATTTGTGACTGCCACTGTTGCATCGTCCGAATAGTCATAGAAGCATAAAGCGACGTTAAAGAATAGAGAACTTTGGGGCTCCACTAAGCCATCGAATTTCACTCGTATTCAATCCTTACAATCCAAAATCCTTCGTAAAATCCTCAATGCTCCTTATTTTGTAAAAAACAAAGTTATCCATAATGACCTTAATGCCCTATTTGTTGCTGATTTGGTCCAAATCCGATATGGCAAACTTAATTCCCACTCAAAACCACTAGTTTCAATCCTAGCAACCTCTTCAATTCCTGATAATCCTACGAGGCGTCTGAAAAGAAGATGGCCACGTGACCTTCCAAGTTGAACTTTTTATTTGAGTACTACCTTTGGGTAGTTTCTCTACTTGCTTTTATCTCGGGACATTATTTACCTTTCATTATATTTACTTGGTATATACAGTTGTAAATTCCAATAAATACATTAAAAAAATGAATAGACAGACAATAAACAACAAGTTAATTGTAATTTAGAAATAAAATTAACATAATTTTTATATGGGAATGAATTATTAGTAATTTTCTTGTTTACTTAAATAACAAGGACAGATGCCGTTGTCGTAGTCCACCAGTCCACTTCGTTCATGTCCAATCAGGTTTTGATGTAACAACACCTTTGTAATTAAAAAAACATAGTTTCTAGTTAATAACCTGATTTGTTGATATTTAAACAAGGAAAATATTTACAATCTGTAAAATCGAGTATGCAGTTTATATTAAAAGGCATGGGATATTTATAATGGATTTCTCAAACAGGTCTTAGATCATTAGCTTATGTAAGTATATATCAACCGACAAGTGATTTTTCTAAACGTGTTTTCGAAATGATTCTAGTTATTAGGCTTATTACGGCAGAATTGTTAGTTCAGATGTTTTCATAATTTTAAATTGTATAGAATTTTGTTTTTATAAACGTTTTTATCGATTCTAAGACGATTTGTTTATATACAGCTTGGTTTATTAAATTCGTTCCAATCGGGTAAAATCAAATCATTTAAATCATTTTGGTTTGGTGTGGCCTATGAGGGTCAGTATGGAGATCATTTAGGAATTAATTCATAATTACAAATGTATTAAATAATAGAATAAGCGAATATTATGGTTGACGTATATTAGCAAGTAAAGAAGTAAATGAAATAATACTCAACTGGTAAAACTCAAATAACAGATTTAAGTTAGGTCACGAGGTCATCTTCCTTTTAGACGCTTCGGATTATAAACGGGAATTTTTAAAGGAAGTTAGGTTTGGAACTATTGTCTATCGGGTTGGAGCCAAATCAACAACAAATGGAACATTAAGTTCATTATGGATGACTTTATTCGTAACAAAGTAAGCTGCATTGAGGATTTTATTGTAAGGATTGCTCCTATCCAATTCTTCAAGGAATTCAAAGGTTTAAAGGAGCCCCAAAGCTCTACTCCGTTAGTCCAAACAGATCATATAAGAGTCATGTATTTGAATTTTTTTTTAACAGAGCATCATCAAATCCTTTAAGAAATACGGGATCTTGTTTATTTCAAATATTGTAATTTGCATCTGAATATGCTGACGCACTTGTGCGAACTCACGTCAACGCATGATTCATTACATTCCAAACATTTTTTTATGCAATTTTAGTATCTTTAAATAACATTTTATAATAAAATTTTGCTAAATAAAGATACATTAATCTCTTTAATCAGTAGATGTTGTTCTCCAATGTGGGCAATTTTTATAAACCCCAGATGACTGTAGAAGTATTCTAATTATTAAAGTTTGGAGATCATACAAGCTTGAAAAGACAAGAAACTGCTCGACGTTTTCGCTCCTAATTAATTACAAAAGACTCATTTACATGACCGTTATCAGACCTATTTGGACATAGGGAATTGAGCTTTGGGGCTCTACTAAACCATCGTATCTAATTCTTCGTAAAATCCTCAATGCTCCTTATTATTTCACAAATAAACATCCATCAAGATCTTAATATCCCATATGTTGCTGATTTGGCCCAAACTAGATATCTATCCTTCCATGACAAGCCCCATACACACTTGAATCCGCTAGTCTCTCAACTTGCTTTCCATACTATTTCTGATAAGCCTCCGAGGCGTCTGAAAAGAAGATGGCCTCCAGACCTTCTACTATAGAACTGTATTGGAGTGCTAACGATAGGTAGATTCTCCATAAGTGTTTTTGTTTTCATGTCATTTGTCCATATCAGCAAATTTACTCGATGTAATATTATTACAGTTGTAAATATCAACAAATTAGTCTTTAAAAAAAGGTGGGATAAGGTGGCATCGTATAATTCAGTGCGCCTGGCAAAACTTTATCTGTTAGCAGCCGGAGATGGACCCTATGGGTCTAGGACCATAGGGCTCACACAGCCTCTATCAATCGGGCACCTAAAATAAGGAGGGAAAAATTGGCGGTTGAGCGTGATCTAGGACAAACCACCTTCCTTTACAACCGTTGTCCATGAAACAGTACTCTACTGTATATTGAGCTCCAAACCCTTCCCGCGTTGTAATGGTACAGATTTTTTAAAAACGTAAGCTATAAAAGAAATGTAAGATATGTTACGTATGAAGATAGACTTCCGGACAACGAGTGAACAAAATAGGTATTTAAAAATAAGATAAAAAGAGCGCTGATATTAGTATCAGTGAAGGAATCTGATAATAACTAGCTCTGTCACGCGTGAATATATTTCCGCCTAAACATAACCTTGAAGATGTGGATTCCGTCAACCTGTTCCTTTGCTCCGAGGATTAAGGTCATCACCTTCAACAGTTGATAAGGAGTTTTTATTATAATGTTATTTGTGACCAAAAATGGTACATAACAATAACAGTTTTATACATACATGAAACATAGTAGATATGATAGATAGACAAAAAAAAACTGTACTACTACAACCCGTGAACGGGTCTGGGGTCAGTACATGGTGGAGACTTTACTGTTTTATGGACAACGGTTCCACAGGGAGGTAATTTGTCCTAAGCCACGCTCAACCGTCAGTGGCTGGGTGAGCTGCAAGAGGGTCCTAGATCCCATAAGATCATCTGCAGCCGCCAACAGTGCTCAGTGCTCTAACTCTTAGCCACTCCGATCCCATATGTGTAACAAATAAGTTTCCAAAATATCGATGTAAGTTGTCATCCATTCAAGACTTTCACTCATAAATACCCAAATACATATCCATTTCCATATAAATACATATTTAGTTTACTTTCATATTGTTATACATGACTATTATAAGACCTGTTTGAATTTAAGCAGTAGAACTTCGGGTTTCCACTAAGCAATCGGATTTCTCTCTTATCCAATCCCTACAGCCCAAAATCCCTCGTAAAATTCTCAATCTTTATTACGAATAAATTAACCATAATGAATTTAATGTCCCAATTGTTCCTGATTGTAATTGTAAGCATTTCTCTAGTAGCGTATTGCTGAAGAAGAAATTGTTTTAATTTGTTTTAGTTTTTCATAAAAAAAATTATCTTTGTTTTTCCTGTGAAAAATGATGAGTGATTTACCTATCAAAAACACATATTAATACAGTTATTATTAAATTTGGAAAATAATTGTAATTTATTTATTCATAATATACAATTTTAATAAGTATATAAACAAGAAATACCGAAGGACATAAAACATATATATATATATATATATATATATATATATATATATATATATATATATATATATATTGAATCTCTGAATGAACAGAACAGCAGGAAGAGAAAATAAAAAGTAACAATCATCTATTTTCTTTCTTTTCTTATTTGAGAAATTGTGTTAAAAAGATATATAGAGAATTGGAGAAATTGTTCTTTCATATATTATTATTTCAAACTCGGGTATTGGAATCGATTAAGGTATCATTTCTTATTTATATATCGAAAGTGTGAGATCGGTGATAACTATACATCGATTGTTTTTATAATAATTGGAGAAGTAATAAATAATTGTATAATAATTTTCATTATATTATTTTATCTCATTGTATTAGTGTCGTTTTTATGTTGAAATGAGAAAAATCTGAAATTATTAGACGTAGATGTAAAACCTAGTACTACAACAAACCAAGAACAGTATCTGTCCTTTACTGTTTCTGTGGAAACGGTTTCGCAAAGACGTGATTTGTACGAGAACACACTCAATCACAAAGTCCTATTGAGGGTATCTCCTTTATAGAGGCTGGGTAAGCCCACGAACTGAAGATCTGCACATCCTTGGCTGTTAACAAATTAAATAATTTTTCTGATTCAGCCGTCTTTGAACCCTGAGCTCTCAACACAACCCAGCTCCTACAAACTGAGCTAATCCGCTCCTTCATAGATTTTAAATACAATTTTTGTCTGGTTATAAATTATAATATATAAAAAATTTGTCCGATTTGACATCAGAGATAAGAATTTGATTAATTTTTAAATGTACTTTTTAATTTTATTTCGTGTTTTAATATTTTAAATATATTTTAATATTAATAATTCTTGATTTTTTTATATATTTAGATTTAATAAGAATATCTTGGAAATGTGCAATATATGCGAAAGAAAATATGTGGAACGTGAAAAATTTAATTAGTGACACGAAAAAAGAAATCATAAGTCAAATTATAACCTGCTTAAAAAGCATCTAATATTTTTAAATATTTACTTATTTAAATTAATAAAAAAACAAGTAGTAATTGCTATTTCAGAACATATAAAATGATAAACAAGACGAATTCAAGGACGGTTAAAATGTATTTATGTACCCCCGAAATCCGAAAATCCATAATTTTCACTAATAGAATACTATAATTTAGTGAGCGGCTCAAGAAGAAATTTTTAATTAAATAAAAATCCCTTAATTTATAACTTATTACAAAGTAAATAATTATAACAAATGATAACTGTTATTATTAAGAATAAAAAACTGATCAAGAATGGATGGTTCAGCATATTTCCTGCGTAAAAGGAAGTATAACGCGACATGTTTACGAAATGACATCCTTACCTAAATGCTACTAAATATCGATAAAATATCGATTCTGTACCTGGTTTGATGTTGGCTGAGATAGCACAAGATACCAGAGACCAGAGAAGAAGGCTGGTTGACAACATCTCGATTCAGACTGACGCTAAGTCGATCTCGTACCTCTGCGCCCCTCCAATCTTCTTAGTCTGCTCTGGTCTGTATTTACTTCTCATTATATAAACAGTATTTACAATTAGTATAATAATATATAATCATCCTTGAGCTGACAGGGGCTGAGTTGTTTATAAACGACTCAAGTACAATGACAAGTACTTACACAAGTACTTATGACTTGTTGAGAGGAGAAGTAAATTTTTTTAGTTGAATCTGGGACAAAACACCGGTTTTTGTGTATGTTTTATGTTTAAACCCAGTTAAACAGAAAAAATTCGTAATGGATCGTAAATCCAATCTGTTCTGCCCCCCTCCCCTTCAGACTATATATTTTATTTTATTTATTTATTCATCCTTCCTTGACTTAAAACAACACGGGTTTGAGCCTTTTCTCTCTGGGTCGTTTTCTTAGTTCGGTCCTATTCCAGAAGCTTCTCTTTTTACAAGATTGAGGTAGGTTGTTCCCACTGCCTTCTTCCACTCGCAGACAAAATCTCTGTAGTACCGGTATACTATACTATAAGTAATAAGGTATATTTAATATAGTAGTAACAGTATAGTTATAGTCTTACTAATATTATAAATGTGAAAGTTTGTATGTTTGTCTCTCTCTATCATGCAAAAACTCCTCAACGAATTTGGATGAAACTTTACAGTAATACAGGTTATAAATCAGAATAACATATAGGCTATAGCAAGCGCGGATTTAGGGGAGGGGGCGCATGGGAGCACGTGGCCCTCCCGACAGTTTATAGGTACTGTGGAGTATCCAGTATAGTACATAATTAAAGGCAAATCAGGAACTTGAAATTTGCAGATAGGTTCTTTGTATAATTTAAGAAAGAAATTTGGATAATTCCACCCCCAAGGATTTCTCCCTTAATATAATAAGGGTTCAAAGATTGTATGGAATCCGTCAGTTTTGAAGTTAGGCATCTGAAATTTTGGATGTACGAGTAACTTATAGTTAAAAAAAAAAAAAAAATATTCATTTAATATGATTTTTCACGAACTTTATGTGGCAGACCAAATTCTTGAAAAGCTAATATACTATACATACAGTATAATATACTAATAATTATCTTGTGTCATCCTGCGAGGAATATCATTCTTGGAGAAGACGAAGCTCACACCATCTTAAAGATCTGAGTTTCACATAATTTCGATTTTTTTTTTAGAATTGTTTCATTCTGACTCTTTGTGGCTCCTTCCTTTCTTCTGTTTCTTTTCCATCTGAATTGGAATATTTTTTTTCCTTGAAATTTTTTAAAGAAAATTTAAATTTGTCTCTGTCCTTAATTACAGACTCTGTGAACTATTCACGCTCGGTTTTTCTTTTCTCAGAATAGATGTCTATTTTTTTTAAGTTTATTATAATCCATTCTATAATTTTACCAAAAAATCTTAACCTTCCCTTGTTTATTGTTCATCCATTTTATCTAAAAGTTCATATATGTTGTTTGTTCATCTAACGTCACTTTATGTTGCAATGGATAAACGGGCGATGCTACATTAGGAGCTCTGAATTTTGCCTATCCAGGTTTGATTAGGATAGGGATTTTTAACGAGTACCTGACATCTTACAGGCTTGGGCCCCCGTTTTACGCCCCTTTAAAATTACCCGTTTCCCTTTAAATAATTTTAAATTTCTTTAAAAAATCCTAGGGACATCTGCCGGGCTACGAACCTGCGATCTTGGGCTTAATAATTTTGTAAGATAACCCACTAAGTTCGCACTTAAAAGCTCATATATATCCATGGTCTAGATTTGCTAAGTCTATATTGCTGATCGCCTATGATTATGGCTCCATATATTTTTCTAAGGATTTTCTCTACTAATCGAAATAATTCTTTACTAGAAAAATATTGCTGACAAAAATCCAGAGGTGAACTACTGTTCTATAATGTATGACTTTTAGCTTTTAGATTTTTTTGTTATAAATATTTAGATTTTCGAAAAGGGCTTTTCCATTTTTATTAATTTTTATATCCTGCACTCTTGTTTTTTTGTTGTCATTTTTTTGGGGGGGGGGGTGCACCAGAGATCGTTGCCACTAGAGTCAGCTATAATTAATTAACTCATTAACATGTAAGAAGGAAAAAAAATAAAAATATTAATATCTAACAAGAACATAAGCAATGTATAAGTAATATAAAATGAAATGTAACAAATATATTAATGAACTAAAAAAATTTACTCCGACAGAGATCTTGTAAACCTGTAGAATGACCAGATAGAATAATCCCACTAAAATCATATCTTATGCGACTGAGACTTCCATTTTGGTTCAAATATCTACCCTTCTTCAAAGGTATTGGAATTTCAGGGATGTTAACTTACTTGGTAAACTTGCGTCAGTCTCGAATGTCCTTTTCTGAGACGCTAGGTACCTGACAACATGGTTTAGGTACTTCAAGGTGCAAGGTATCCAGTGAATTATTGTTCGATCCATATTGAAATTTTTCTTTAACCGATTTATATACTATCTTAACACAGCCTTAAAAATGAATAAAAACTAGAAAAGAATTGTAAAATAGGTAATAGACTTCAATTGGAAAACTTCAAAAAACAAAGTTTTAAGTCTCTAAAACATAAGTAAAATGAGAAAGAAGGAAAAAGATAAACAATTAAGTAACCAACACTGTTTCATTTATTACTATTCGTTCTTCACTAAGGCTATTGAAATGATTCTCGGGGTCACAATTTTATTTGTATTTATTTTTAAATGGATTAAATTTAAATGGCTTCCTCATACAAGACTGGAAAGACAAGAAACCGATCGTCGTTTCAGGCTACTTCAACACTTACTAGACAAACGCTCTAAGCTCCCAATTAATTACAAAAAACTCATCTACATGACCATCATACGACCTATTTGGACTTACGGAGTAGAGCTTTGGGACTCCACTAAGCCATCCAATTCCTCTCGAATCCAATCCCTATAATTCAAAATCCTCAATGCTTCTTATTTTATTAAGAATAAAGTCATCCATAATGACCTTAATGTCCCATTTGTTGCTAATTTAGCCCAAAACCGGTATCTACCCTTTCATAAAAAACTTCATTACTACTCAAACCCTCTAGTTTCAAACCTAGCTTCCTCTTCAATTCCCGATAATCTTCCGACGCGTCTGAAAAGAAGATGGCCACGTGACCTTCTCAGTTGAACTTGTGATTTGAGTAGTACCAGTAGGAAGTTTCTCTACTTGTCATTATCTCATGCCATTATGTATCACTTAGCCTATTTACTTGTTGTATTATTGTAATACATTTGTAAAGTCTTAAACATGTTTAAGTTAATTAAATAATGAAACATCCATACGTTTTTTAGTATCCTCTTAAATCTAAGACGAACAAGAAATGTTCAACGTTAAGGATATTAAAACAGAATTATGAAAAACAAGAACCCATGAATAAAAAATGTACTGTGTTATGAACTTAGAAGATATGATACTTTTTTCATAACATTAATAAAGAATATTTAAAATGACAATGTAAAATCATTGTCAATCCTAATGTACAGGAAACAGCAGTATAGGAAATCACAAGGATATAAAAAAAAAAAAAATTGTTAAACATCTTTTCTCATGACTTTACATCCGTATTTTGTCGTCATATGTTATATGATATTGTACATTATTATATTAGTCCATATGGATACATGATAAGAATATGGTAAAATTAATTAATTTCAATTACAGATTCTGTACAATGCTTTGTATCGCCAGAGAAACCCCGCGATAAAATGCCTGTTTTAATAATAAAAGAAATATATATTCCTAAAATAAATGTATATATTTTTATTTAGGGGCGATATTTCTATTAATGATTTACTATTTTACAAAACTCTTTAGAAGATAATACGTTATTTAAAGTATTGAATATCTTCAACCCCACAGCCACCACCTAAATGCTCCTCTAGCGAAAACAAAATTTGAGAACTGCATGAATACTAATGACACAATAATTTTCATTTGGCATATAAAATTTCTATTTCTCTCATTGATCAATATAGCACGGAATAGTTATAAAACAGGCCAAATTATCTCGCTTTCAAAGTATACATTAAAACTTGGATTCTAGATAAAAAAATTTAATTTGTTGAGGATTAAGTACTAAAATTCAACATATTGCAATATTTAGTATATTAAAAAATTAAAAAGAATATATACTTTTCCTTCAATTTATTCACCCTCCATAACAGTAACACACTCCCTACATTTGGTAAATATTGTACCAAATGTGTTTCTGTATGAGTTGGCTCATTTTGCTGATCTCATATTTTTTCTTTACGTTTGGATAATTTGCATTTTTACGTCCGAAATATTTTGATTTTCGTACGTAGTTATGTTAGTATATTTTACATACTATACAAAAATATTGAGTATAGTGAGTGCAGTGATTGACTGGTATTTTATTTTATATACTGTTTCCAATAGTTGATTCATAACGTAGTATTCAATAGTTATATGAATACTAACAGTTATTACACATTCAATACATGGGAGAAACACAGGAACTTTCGAAACTAAATGCAAGAGCAATTGAGATTGCTATGAACGGAATAACCAGTTTCTAACGTAACGACCCATTTTAGACAAGAAGGAAGTGGTGGTGATTTTTACTAACGAGAGGACTGAATCATTAAGGAATGATATTCATTAAGAAAATATAATGAATGCTTTTAATAATAAACAGCTAATAGCATTAAAAATCATTTCAAACAAATTCGAGCATCAAATTAATCTTCCATAAGAAGATTCAACAAGATGAACACGTAATTACAGTTCAATACAGAACTTAAAGATAGCATTTAAGAGAGCTTAAGAGTTAAGAAAGCACCTGTTATATAAGATCCCTAGGCACGAACTGCTATAGATCTTGCATAACGGATCTTATTCAAAAGTAATTGGACACATTTTGATGACACCATTGACTTGCAGAACATTCGCTCAGATGAAGAGGAAGGTATTGCAGCAAGTCACTATCTGGAGCAAGGTGCTATCATATTGCTCCAGGGCAGCATTAACAATGACATTAGCAACTCAATATTTTTAGCGAAGAAAGAGCTGGTTCCTATTTAGGTGTATACATTACATAAACCTACTCACTACAATCAGAATTCTTCTGAGAATTGTTACGTTCTTCCTTTTACGTGATTTCGTGGAATTTTTAAGTTTTTCAATAATGGAAGAAATTCTGACAAAATTCATGAAGGAACAAGAATTACTTATTACTTATTCTTAGAAGTACTTATTAATGGGAAAGGATCGAATCAGTATTAAGTAATATTAAGGATAAAATTTGAATTTGCAAAGCAAGCTGTCATGGAGTATTCATATAGGTTGTATGCTTGTGTTACGTACAGATATGCATCAATGCAATATTTCTTCTTTACAAGTCCAAAGATGTTAGTAAAGAAGAAGTCCTTAAAGAATAAACTAGTATCACTGGTAGAATCCAATTAAAGATAAAGGGATTCTTCATGGTTTATTGGTAGCTTTACTTTGGATTTAACAACAGTTTCCGAACTCTGAAGCCACGAAACAGTTAATTGTTCCTTCAAGATCACTTCAAGGCCCACCTCATGAGATTGAACGCTGTGATACACCTAAAAATATTGCGTAAAAAAAAGCTCTTAGGTCGAAAAAAATACATGGAATATCTTTGTTTCTTTGAATAGAAAAGATTTATAATATATCTCCGATGTATACACGGGGAAGAATGTTCATTGAACATTTCTTTAATTGGGATCTTGTTGACTTACGTCAATTTTTTATTTATAATTTATTTTTATTTATTGTTCTTTTGATGGTGAATATTTTTTTATTTTTTTCTCACAAGATCAATAATTTTAAACACCGGTCAAAAGAAATCGGAAGCAAAACGTTGACGAACACTAGGGATTTTCAATTGAAATCCTAGGTCAATATTTAGTAACCATGGAATAGTGTCATATGATATCTTGAGCAAACTACAATACAAATAATAAATATTTAAATACCTCGGAAACATTTCCAAAAATAGTAAATATTTTACCGAATCATTAACATAAAGAATAGGTGTGTGTGACACAGCAACTATAAACATCTAAATGTACCTAAATGCCAATCAAATGTTCAAGGGTTATTGTTATAGAGAATAAATTATTTATACATAAGCTTTAAAACAATAATATGTTCACCAAATAGAAAGATTATACAATGTTGCAAATATTTACTTATAAAATGCTAATTAAATTTTATATTAGTTTGTATGAATAAAAATGTATTCACTTTAGAAGGAGGTTAATTATTTTTGACATATGTGAAATTCGGATTTGAATTAGGTCTTTGATTTCATGGCGATTATTTTCATTTTTTTAATTTTTGTTTAAATTATGAAACATCAAGAATGTATTTGATGCAAGATGTAGAAAGATATGGATATGTAAAGTTTGCTTAAAATCTCCTCACAAAATCACTTGGCCATATGACCTAGCATTTTGTAATTTCTAGTGCTATGTTTAGGTTATAAATTATGAAGCATTTTTAAATTAAATATGTAAAGAAATTCCACAAAACACAACACACACTCAGCGATGAAATGAAATTTCAAGTATGTATATTAAGTACCATAAAATTATATCTTATCTGTAGCTTACTTCAAAAATCTATCAATAATAAGTGTTAATTATCCTCTGAAAATTAATAAAACAAACGTGCGAATATTATGGTAAGGTTATATATCACACGCACCATAACTGCTATTTGATAACACTATCACTAAAAATAGTATAAATATCACTTTTCATACATAAATAATTTATATTAGTGAGGAAAATATATCTATCTGGTCGTGAAGTCCATTCTTTTCTGAAAGTTATGGACTCAAATGCTCGTTAATGAGATTTTGAGATTCTACTTGAAGAGTTGAAAATGAGCAATGCTGGGAAAAAATTTATTTTTTAAAGTGTTAATAACAAAAATCGATTGGTCAACAACCTGACTTTGAAGGCCAAGATGTATTGTAAGGTTCAGTCTCAAGTATGATTGATATAAACAATAAAAATAATTTATATAAAATAAATAAAAACTGAGGTACAGTCCTTAAATGCAACTAAAGTATACTACAGCACGAAAGCACTTAGTTGGCAGGACAAAAATAAAATAAATCCTATAATTAATTAAATAAAGGGGGGGATATTTTTTTTATTATTATTTTACCATAAATTAGTTGAAGTTGATGGAAATAAACACTGAGGAAAGGAAATTTATAAATAAATAGATGCAACTCCAGCGTCATATTATTGTTATCTATCGGAGCTCGTGGTAACAAAATATTTTTCTTTGTTGAAAATTTAATTGGGGTAACACCCGACTTACCCATGGTTACCTTATTACAAAGGACGGTCCACCGGAGTGCACAACATGTAATAACACACAATTAACAATTAAACACATACTGGAGTACTGCCCCCTATGGGATAGTTATTTTCAGGAAGATCAATTACAAAGATACCTCCCAACTATTCTTGGTGATAATAACAAGGATATAGTCTTAAAGAGGAAGACTAGTTCTACGCGGAGATCTTTGGTGAGATCTTTTAGGAAGAAATCTATCAAATATATTCAGTTCTGTGAACAACTATCAGTACGATAACACAATTAAGTTCTGCAAAACCTTTAATTAATAATCAAAAGACCCTGAGCTCAACTGGATAGAATCCGTTGTTTTGGTTTGTATAACTCCGGAGAGAGTGTAGCGAATTGAAATCGACAGTTGTGAGTTAATTAATGCGGACATAATTAAAATTTTATTACGATAAGGCCATTAACTCAACACAAAAGATCCTTCGAGTTACTTATCTCCCAGGACCAAATACATTATTACTAAACGTATAATTGCATTTCATTTAAATTCCTCTCTTTACTCACTAATCTATACTATATATTAATTGCTAATCATAAACTAAATATTTATGTATATGACTGCTCAATTTCTTCAAATAAATATCACCATTAATTTAACGGTAAACTGTTTCTGTTTCTAACAGATAACATTCCTGGGGGCAAATTCACTCTTCGGACGTGTCTCCACTGCTCTACTCAGCAAGACTCCTTATGTTCGGACACTCAAGCTGTACGATGAAGTGGACACGTCTCAGCCGGGACCGACTGGCATTCCTACCTGCCAGGTCCAATGGCACAAGGGCAAGAAGGAGCTTACTACTGCTATCCAGGTTATCATCTATATAAAAAATTTATATCTTCTTGATATTTGATAGATGTAGAAGTAAAATTAGCAATAAAAACTGTGTCAAATTATTTATTTTCATTACATCAAATCATTTCAGGGATCCGACATAGTTGTCATAGGAGATGACAATAAAGTGATTTTGAATGGTGAAAAAGACGCTCTTATATCTTCGGCATCAAAGGTGGTGGATTTTGTATATGCTGTTGCCCAAACATCTCCAAAGGTAAGAAGCATTGAGTTGCTTTATGCCATAAGAGTTATTTATTAACATAATACAGAGGGGTAGAAGTTTATTTCAGATTACATATTTAAGTGTCCGGAATCGGAAGGCCGTTGTATTGGGCAGGGAGGATTCGTATCGAGGACGCCAAGGCTCATTGATTAGTTGTAGAGCCACGAAAGAAAAATAATTGGATTTGATGCCTTTACTACAGGCAAAGAACTCTACAATTTACGTCCTCATTAGTAAAAAAGATGAAAACTTTTAAAAAATGAGCCATTATTCTTTACAAAGCATTATCTGATTGTTGGATTTGGATGACACAAAACTTTTAGTCCTTGTAGTTCCAAATATTTTTGCTTCACCAAAAATGAATGATGTGTAGGTAAGGGGTTGTAGATTTGATGTGTAGGTTTGGTTACTTTAGAACAAAGTTGGATACTTAGCACTCAAAACGGCACAAACTCTGTCCAGCTGTTCTCTGTAAAGATGATTTATTCGATCGACTTCTAGACTATAAGGGGCAATAGAAAAGGGGGAGAGGTGATCTGGGTTCATTTTAATGGTTCATATTCCCGTTGTTTTAGAAACAAGTTAAATCTTTACAAATACGTAATTGAGATTATCTGAATCAAATTTTTATTGCGCGAGCTATTACACAGTAACAAACTGAATTTAAGGCATATGTATTAGATCTGAAACAAGGAAACTTTAAAGTCTTTAATATTCCATCGGGATCTACCAACCCTCCTGGGTAAATCCCAAAGGTTCCCTGCTAGATAGCTATGGCGTAGGTTCTGGGTTCAAATCTGGCCATGGCAGATAAATTATTTAACCTGTTGACAGCCGTGGTTGGACCCTGAGGGAACTGACGACCCTCCTGCGGTTCAGTGGGTACACTTAATTGGAGGAAAACACTGGTGGTTGGATGTGATCTCGGACAAATCACCTCGCGGCATACCCGTCGTCCTATAAATTGTTCATTCTCTACCATGTATAGAATCCAAGACCTTCAATGGTTGCAGTGATATAGGTTTATTTTTTATTCTTTTAGTTTAACAATTAAACTAAAATCTCCTTTTTCCAGGCAATGGTGGTTGTGGCGGCGTCTCCTCTGAACCTGATGGTGCCTCTGGCCGGGTATGTTCTCAAAGAGCTCGGCTGCTACGACGGTCGGAAGCTTCTCGGGGTGACGTCAGTAGATACCTTAAGAGCCAATGCTATCTATTCAGATTACATCGACCAGGCCAACTCCATTCTGCCCGTGGTCGGAGGCGCGTCTCCCCAGACCAGGGTGCCCATATTCTCGCACGCAAGGCCGAGTCTGGATTTATCTGAGGTTTTTATGATGAATATTGTCTTATACATTCATGATTGATCGTTAAATAAATCAAAAACAGTCATAGTTGATTTAAAGGTTCTATTAAATATATTTATTATGGGTATACGTTGATTGTAGATTTGATCAAGGAAAATATGTTTAATAAAATAGAGCCAAAAACTCAAAAAGAAACACTATTATTTATTATAATGCAATTGGGAAAAAACTCAATACAAAGCCTTATATTTCAAACCCAGTAATACACCCACTTACCAGTCGACGTTTCGCCTATTCAGGCATTATCAAGACACAAAAACAAAAAAAAGGGATTATGTGAATCACACCTCGAAGAAGTTCGAAGAAGTGAGTTGTATGTTGAACGTCTTGGTTGGCGGTAGGGTGCTGTCTCATGTTTGGAGCCTGTTTGGGCTGTTGATCTTTGGGATGTATTGCACCTTTTTCTTCGAGATGTGATTCACATAACCCCTTTTTTTTGTTTTTGTGTCTTGATAATGCCTGAATAGGCGAAACGTCGACTGGTAAGTGGGTGTATTACTGGATTTGAAACATAAAGCTTTGCATTGTGGTTTTTCCCAATTGCATTATGAAAATATGTTTATTGAGAAGGAGTTAAGGTTTGGAGGGGTTTCTCTCTTAACCGTAAGACCATCCTACCTCCGTATTTCCCTACTTTAAAATATTATTCATCTTGACTATTTATTATTTTATGGGTGTATTTTTATTTATTAATACTGTTTTGTTTATCTCTTTTACATTGCGGGACTCAATTAAAAGAAGATTTAAACTGTCTGTGTTTCAGTCTCCTAAAAGTACAATTAAATCATTATTATAAATATGTAATATAACTTCCTCTCCTAAAGTATTAATCATCTTTACTTTCGCCATTCTCTAGATCAGGTGACTTTTATCGTTGAGTTCGAACTCTGGTCCAGTGTCGCATTCCATTCGGTCCATTCCTATCTTCAGCATTTTTGCACTCCTGCTTCCACACCTTTCCTCTTGTTATCCCAATCCTTTCAGGAATTCTTGGTCTTGATCATCTCAAAGTTATATATTATTTATTAGATTTTTTTCCATATGCCGTTTGGTCATCGAGGTGGTTGGCCTTCTTCGTATACGCTCCTACCACCTGAAAAGTACCGTTCTATTTTTCCTCTACTGAGATGCTGCCTGATTACTTCATTATCTTTACATTCTTTCTCCCTTTCTCTCTATGCCTACCTAAAAAGCATTATTAGCAAAATCAGCTCTGCGACTGTTATCCTTGAGAAATCCTTCTGCAAGGTTGTCCAGTTTTGCTGCGTTTGTCCCCAACCCTTTCATATTAATCATTCTTTCAATCTACTTTCAATAAATTCAAATGTATGTGTCGAAAAAGGTAAGATGTTCCTATGTCCATTAATATTCCGTGGACTTCTCCCCTTGCAAATCTCGATAATTATATCTATTAATGTTATTAAAATTAGTCTGTTTCCTTGCTAATTTTTAAAGAAGAATGTTCCAGACTCTCTCCACCGAAAAGGAAAATTCCTTAAAAGGATTAGGAGAGGTATACTGTCAATGTAATGTGTACTGAATCCTCCCAGGGTTGTTCGATTAGATCCAAGAATACTAAATATATCGATTCCAAAAGTTTTTTCAGTGCTTCCTAAATGGACTACAAAATCCGTTGTTTGCCTTTTAAGTTAGAAATCTGCTTTCTCCTGTGTTTGACCATCTTGTATTATTTATTGTAGCTCTGATGAAGAATTTTAAATAAATGGTCATATTATATTATTAAAGTAATAATCAATCATATTTATTTTTATTTTGTTTTATTTTAGGAAGATAAGCACCATCTCATTGATAAAATCAAAAGCTTTGATCTTAACATGGAAGGTCCTGAATTCAAGGCAAGTACTCTCGAGCGAGCATACGCCACGGTGAGGTTGGTAAACTCGTTACTCTCGGGACTTCGGGAAGAACCGAGTACCAAGGAGATGGCCCTTGCGAAGACCTCCCTCATTCCTGAAGTCAACTACTTCTCGCTTCCGGTGGACTTGGGGAAATTCGGGATTGAACGGACCTTTGGTTTGCCGCAGTTATCTCAATTGGAAACAGAGATGGTAGACTATGCCATCATCAACCTTAACAACGACCTGATAAAGGCTCAGGATCTATACGCATCGTTTAAACCGTGTTTCGAGATGCTAAAAAGCATCGTTGGCTGTTCCAGCAGCAGATGTAGCACTGACAAAGCAAGCGCCATGTTGAGCGATTCTAAAACCGATATTAAGAAAAACAAAGATCAAAAAACAAAAGAAAGATCAATTAAAAGAAAACGTAGTGAGCAACACCTACGCAATCGTAAAAGAACGAGAACAAACAAGTTTCCCATTATACATTGCCCGGCCCCGGAGGTTGTTACAGACAAGCCAATTGAAGAGAAATTCGGGAAGATAGAAAGAGTGCATAAGAAACTGCAGGTAAATCAGATTTTTCAGGAAAGAAACCCGAAAGAACTTCCTATGTTGAAAAGTAACAAATCAACTGAAGTAGAGTCGTCTCTAAATCAATTAAATGACACTAGAGGTTCATTAGGAAATGTAATAAACGAAAGCGTTGTAAAAAGTCTGGATCTAACTAATACAAATAATGTTTCAGTTCCTCTTTATATTAAGGAAGATACGAAAGCTCAACTGCCTCCCTTAGGCAATAAGTCACCAAAGACCATAGACTTGACGGATCTTCAAAATAATTCAAAAGCTATACATAAAGCAGCGAATCAGAAATTCGATTCTAAAAATCTGTTTAAAAATATGGAAATTCTTCAAGATAAACCAGATATAGGTAAAGATGTTAAAGTGGCAACTGATCTCAAGAGTAAAGTTAAAAACAACAACGTTTATGAACATTTACAAGCCCAAGCGCAAAGCCAATCTGACAGGATTGAAATGATAAAATCACTAATGCTGCAAAAACAAAACCAAAATAAAAAAACAAAAGATCTAAACTTTACTGATACCACCACTAGTAACGATAAGATGGAATATTTAAAGAAAAAGGCAATGGAACTGAAAACGCTTAATAATACTCGTTTTTATAATAAACCGAACACACCAAAGCTTCGTTCTGCAGAAAACCATATAACGATGGAGGGTGAATACTGTAATGGTACAATTTCAAGAATGCAAACAAATATAAATTCGAGTATGGATAAGCAAAGGTTAGGTAAATTAAAACAAACAAGCATGACTACCTCTGAGAATGGCACAGTTGACAAGACGCAATATATATCAATGAATAAGTGTATAGAAGTACGAAACGGAACTGGAATATCAAAAAAAGAGATCAAAACAGAAATAGAGACTAAAGGTGGCCAAGAAACGGGTATCTCGGAAAAGGAAGTCAGTAGAAATGAAGAAATCGACAGTAGAGGCCTACTTGAATGTAAAGGTAGCATAAATTTGGTTGCTAATGACAGCATAAATTATGAAATAGAACGAAAAATAGGGTATAGATCATGTTCTGAAAATATTGCACAAGCTGAGAAACCTGAGAATGTATATGAAGATTATAATAAAATAAAAGGAACCAATGAAAAAGTTTATAAAAAAGACATTCTAAAATCTATGACTTGTGATGAAATCAACACTTCAATGGACAATGATAATATTTCAGCAGCTGATATCAAAGCCTACGAAATAAATGAAGATAAAATTATCACAAAAGAAAAAGTTAGCGTTCCTGAGGTTGAAAATGGAACTACTAAAAATATAAGCGATTGTATTAGTTCAAATGTCCGTTTTGGTAAAAATAATGAAACAGAAACAAGAGAGCAAAAGAACATTCGCGTCATAAGTAGAGCTGAAACTAAAAAAGAAGAAGAAAAACAATTAACAGAAGCTTGCAGACACGAGGTAAATAAAAAAGAAGATGAAAAATTCAATGAAGAAATGTCTAACCTAATCTGTGAAGTTGCAGATTCTAATAAAACTGGAAAACAAATCTGTCAACAACAATCCTGTTTCACCGACGAAGAACAAGTCGTAAAAGAAATTGAGGTCCAAGGAAAACTTAAGAATGAAGAATACTTGTCTAAAAGGCGAGAAAGAGAAAACCTTAGTGAAAACAATCAAAGTATCAACGATGCAATTACTTCTAAGGTGAGCTGCGATCGTTTAGAACAAACAAATAAAGATGTGGATGTAACAATAAAGAAACTCAAAGAACCTTCAAAATCCCCGAATATTTTAAAACTAAAAAAATCTAGCGATAAGGAAAGCGTTGAAGAAAAGGTGAAGGAAAAGAAAATGATGAAAACCATCGAAACAGAAGAAACTAAGGAAATTAAAAAGATGAAAGCATCTGATATAGAAAGCAAAGTTCCCGAAACTGTAGAAGTATTTAATTACACGCCCCAAAAACTACAGGATACGAGAAATATAACAAATATAAATGACATTGTGCAGGGTTTAGTCAAAACAAGTAAACCTGAGGCAAAGTCAGAACTGCCTATCGTCGAACAAAAGCCTATCCAAAACATGAAAGATCAAGTACACGTTGATTCAAAGCCAATTAGGATGAAAGTGATGGACTTGAATAAAAAGGCCGGACAGTTAACAATAAAACGTAAACAGCAGTCGAAAGGTAAAGCTCTGAAGAAGGGAGAACTACATGCTAAGGCAAATATTGAGAAAGTAGAGCTCAAGAAACAACCGAAAGAAACGCCTTTTCCCATTACGGAGAGGCCCAAAGAGGAAAGTTTTGATAAAAAGAAGTGGCTCCAACAGAAGGTACAAACTGTTAGGAAAGTAAATTCGCCTAAAAAGAATCTGAAAAACATCGACGAAAGTAAGGCACTGACAATTTATTCCCGCAACATAAATGAATCATTTACGAAAATAGTTCATGGTTCAAATAAATCAAGCAACAAAATAAAATCGGTTAGTTATGCTGTTGATACTAAAATTAAGAAAGATGAATTGTCGAAGAGGTATACTGTTTTAAAAAAGGGACAACTATGTAATATGGTCAAGGACGATATCAATGCAAATGAGGTCAAAGCTAAGTTGTATCAGAATTCACAGATAAACGCCACCATCAAACCAAAAATTAATCAGGATGATAACGGAATCACTAACGTGAAGGGTTCTTTTACAGAATCGTCGAAAACTCTTCCTACCAATAAAGAAATATCAATTTCCGGGCCTTCACCCGATGTTTTAACGGTGCCAAAAAACGTTTCGTACAATCTTAGAAAAGATGTAAATAATTTAAAGAACGCAAATAAAGGCAATAATAATTCAATTACATTAAACAAAAGCTTTTTGAACTTGGTTATAAATAGAATATCGAAAAGATCGCCTACCTTGAACGAGAAAAGTGAAGCCATTGGAGTACGTGGTTCTCATTACGGATCAGGGAGATATTCGAAACCAAATAAGTCAGATGAAGAGAAAATTCAACAGCTGACAAAAAGAGCGAAAGAACAGCTGACCTTAACGAAATTCAAAAACAACAAAAGAATATCGCAAGGACTCAGTGGAAGTCTACCACTTGTTTCGAATGAACTAAGTGAAACAAGGCAACCAGCGAAAGACAAGGGGCTGGATAAATCGCCCAAAGACGTAACAGACAACATGATGTGGACGAAAAATAAAATTCAGCTCATGAAGGAAAGGCACCAACGCTTGAGGAATGAAAATCAACTTCCGAATAATTTTGTCAAAAGTCCACCACCAACTGGAATAGACATTGTTAAGAGTAAAGATAAGAAAATAGGATTTTACGGAATAAAAAATCCAATTACCGAAATCAGTAATAAAAGTTCCTCAAAGAGTAGTAGAGAGCCAAAATATGAAGTGAAAAAAGATGAAACTGAGTCGAAACAGGACGTATCGCACTCTGAAAACCTTATTAAAGAAATTTCATTAAATGCAGCAGGAAAAACAAAATCTGAACTGAACGATCAGTACCATCATCAAGAACCAAATGAAAAAGACGAGTCATTAACTGATATAAATACAAGCAGAAAGCAAGGAATTAATTCTACTGATGCCTTGAACAAAAAACATTCCAATGAAACAGAAGAACAATGCTCCGAGCTCTTTCAAAATTCTACTTTCTTTGATAATGATGACAAAACGATGATAGCTCCTAATAAATCTACTCAAGAGAATCATCAAAGTTCAGAAGAAAGAAATAAATCAATCAAAGAATGCTTTGATAAGAAACAAGAATCGCTGATTCTTCAAGAAGACGATGGCAGTAATATGAGTAATGTAAAACAGTTGAAAGAAGAGACTATTAAGAAAATAAAAACCGCTGAAAACAAAAAAAATAATCCTAGTACACAGCAATTGACTCCTAGAAAAAGAGTATTTCATGACAGGACTCAGGAAATAAGCAAGTTTAAGGCAAAACAAAGTATGAAAGACAGTAAAGATGTTTGTCAATTAAAAAAATCTAAAAATACCGCATCGAAGGAGAAATTCCAACAGCCCAAAATGAATTTAGCCCACAAGAATGCATTAATGAGTGTTAAATCCGCAAAAGAAAAGTCGAAATCCGCAAATGAGCATAAGCAACGTGCAGCCTTACAAGCAGTCTTCTCCTCAAGACCTACCGTGTGGGATTTGATGAAAATGAAGCAAGAACAGAAAACCGATACTCCTAACATAACAGCTGAGAAAATTCCTCCGCTCAACTTCGGAGTGAGAGCAGTTATCGGGAATAATCTGATTCCGAGGCACTCGACTGCCTCTTCCCTTCTTATCGATCCTGATATCGAAAGAAGGCCGACGACTAGCAGGAAGGAAATACACCCAAGTTTAATGCATGCCGTCAAACCCTTCCACAGCCAAAAGACTGATTTGACGAAAATGAAAACCAATTTTTATTCAAGATGGACCCCTCAGACATTAAAAATGAAGGGAAATAAAAAAGGCGACATTCCTGGAACTAAGAACGAACTCATTCAAAAGAATCAATTCGTTTCTGGAAAAATCAATCTGACTTCAGATCTGTTTAAGGCGTACATGAAACAAAATAGAAATCATGAGTTCGCAAACTCGAATGGGGATGTGCAATTTTTACATCAATCTGGTCAATTAGCTAGCCTTCCGCAGCAAGGAGTTTCAGCCACAACGAGCAGAATAAATGACCAAAGAGTTGCATTTAGCACTCTAGAAGCTAACTCAGAAGAAAAAATATTCCCAAAGCACGAATTAATTAAAAGCAAACCCAAGGTTTCAAAAGTGGAAAAAACATCGAGATCTCGAAGTTCGCTTTTCAGTAAATCAAAGAGGATAAACAATATTTTAAAAGAGGCGCCTTCAAATGAACCTCCAGCAAAAGGCAAAAGTGGCCTGCAAGGTTCACATAGAGCTTTGTTAAAAAATAAGCCTGTTTTAAACAAATCCAAAGAAAAATTCGTCCCATCTTCCAACCCTATTCGCCGTAGGGAGAAAGAAATTGATCTGAAAAGAATCCATCTTTTGAAGGCATTTAAAAATCAAGATAAGAAAGAAATAAAGTTTGGAGAACTGCAAAGAAATTACAAGAAACAGTTAAGCAGTACACCTGAGAATTCATTAAAAAATTCAAGTAAAGAATTGTCGAAAGAAGCCCCGAATAGGCTACAAATGTTGAAAGGGCATTCAGTAGAATCGATGAAACCCCTCATATCAGGGGATAAACGTCACAATAAAAAACCTTTTTCTGCACCCGGCGATTATCACCCTTCTTTTCCTCTTTCGAAACCGAAAAAATATGAAAATAATAACAAAAAAGATAAACATGGCAACTCAACTTTGAAAAAGAGATGGACCCAATTACTGGACATCTTCCAATCAGTAATAACAACAGAAAAGAAGAATTGGGAGCAAGATGGTCCAGAAAGTAACCTACTAGTTGTTGGCAGTCCTCACTTGCCAAAAAGTGCCGTAGTGCCAAAAGCCAAGATCGTTCTGCGCGAAACCTCTCCTAATCCAGATTCGACGGGGAAGAGGGTACAAACTTACTACAAGAGGCATTCTGTCGGAGGTTCAAAGTTACAAAGCATTTACCCACCAGCTAACAGAACAAACAAAATGTAACGCCAGACGAAAATTTTCATGTCAATATCATCTTCATGACTGTCTGTCCGTTGTCTTTAATCTTCATGCAGTTGTGTGTTGACGTGTACGGTGGTTTCAAATACAAGAGGTTCTGTTCAACCAAGATAAATAATAATGGAAAATGGTATTTGTATGTAAAAAAATGTGGAATCTCTATTGTTCCTGAAAATTAATAAAAGCAAAAACGGCAAGTAAATTTTATTTGTTGTTACTGTCATTTTCGTAATGTAGAGCATGCTTAGTTTAAAAATGTTAGCTCCCAATCATTCGTCTAACTACACTCAGATTTTGCAATATTATATATATTTTTAATAGAAGCGGTATAAGAAAACAAAAAAAAAACACAATACTATAAAACAAAGTAAAAAAAAGAAGAATATTCTTTAAAATAACCAATTAAATTATTATTATTCAAAGACGGTCAATTGATTTTCATTTTAATCCTCGATATTTTACTTCCTAAATAAATAATAGTGAAAATCATTATTCCTAGATACCCATTTTTAATAATACTCGAGTTGATTCCTTCACAAACCGAAGAGCAAAAATCTCTAGGATCTTAAAATTATCTGCCCCTCCTAAATCATGGCTACACACGTACACAAATAAAATACCTAAGATCGCGGGTTCACACTCCACCAGGTGGCCTAAAGCGATTAAAAAATCGTTAGTTATATCGTACTTCAGAGGTGACATAAAAATAGTGGTCCCGAGCATGTGCGATGTCTCGTACACGTTAACGGTCCATATCCTAATTAAACCTGGATAGGCACAATTTAAGATTCCAACAATAGCATCGTCTGATCAGCAAATTTAAGGTGACATTGAATGAAACAAACGAATAAAATTATTAACCTTCGGCTGCTAAAATTGGCGTATATTTAAATTTAAATGGCTTGTTTACTTTGCAAAGTGAACAGTTAAGAGATAGAACAATTACCGGATCAATCAACTTGGGTGTTAAGGAGATAATATTGTTTTTTGACCAGTCACATAATGACAATACCTTATGCAAGAACCTCAACTCCTTATCAAAATGAATATGCTATCAGGTGGGGGCAAGAGAGGTGAGCAAAGGATTAAACCAAATGTTTCGGACGGTACAATTTAAGAGGTATCACAATTTGAGAAAAATAATTTTTCATACTAATAAGAAAAGTTTATACATAATCAACTAAACAATAATTATTGTCGTGGACATACATGCAAGTGAGTGCAAACAATAATGATTCAATAAAAAAATTATTTACATTGGATTCGTTGAGAAGCTATAATTTTTGTATTCATTTCTATTAGTTGTATATTGTAGGATATACAACATTGAGTTGTCCATCCAAAATCACTTTATGCTGCTAATCGGACTAGATTACAATGGGTGTAATAAATTTTGCCTATCCAAGTATAATTAGGATAGGGATTATTAATGAGTACCTGAGACCTAACAGGTTCGAGTACCCCTGAATATTAAGGACTATTAAGGATAAATATTAAGACAAAATTAAGGACTCCCGTAGCTTCGCACGATTAACCTTATCAGCATAAAGAGGTCTAAATGAACGAATAAACAAACAAACAAGAGCTTCGTTCTTTGAAATTTTAATTACGAAATCTTAAAATAAACAACCTTTAAGAAAACCATGTAATATGAAAGAGTAAAGACGGCCGAACTTACAAACATTCGTACAAACGTATAAAGGTGCTATAGAAAAAGGGACAGAAAATAGGAAATAATTATGTATAATGACACAGGAAATGAGAAATCTAAAAAATATTAAACTTTTCTAATTAATTAATTGGTGCAACCAAATAGCTATTGACATATTTTTAGTACATTGAATGAATAGAAAAGTAACTTTATTCTGGGACTAGATCCCTTTAGAATAACAAATATGAACGGTATGCTTCGGTTCTGTGAGAGTATATAGACATCGGAAAGGCGAAATCTGGTTTTATGGTGTTGAACTGTGGATTTGAATTGGAGGAGGCTGTAAATATATGAAGGGTATTGAGAGTAAATGAATTGGTATAAGAATGTACAGAGGAAATATTGTCTTCGGAAGGGAGGGAAGAGCCACTTTAACTTATCATTAAAGTTGGACACGCGCGATCGCCTCGGAGTAACAAGCACTAATCTTATAGAACAATTAATTATTCGTTTTGAACTGTCTTCGAGGATTTTAGAAAGACCTCCATATACTATATATATGGATAAGAGAGAAGATAAGTGAAGTTCTAGTGTAACAATTTAAAAGGTTGATCATGCGAATCAGTTTCTCCAAAGACAGGACCCATTTGTAATGCTATTAAAAGTTTTTTGACCTTTCTTAAAACTTCCGAATAGTTATTTGTAAAACTAGTTTTAGAAGGAAACGATATCTTCTTCGGATCCACAGAAAAACAAATATTTTGAAGAGAAGAAAAAAAACCTATATGAGCTCTGGGAAGTTATAATTAACAGAATGACAGCTTAATAAAGAAGTCAGAACTGGACAATATTTTTCTAAACCATATAATACTCTTATAGTATCTTGATATTGATAAATGGTTTCAAAAAACTTTACTAAATTTGGTCTGTTGGAATATAAATTACTGGAGTTTCTGGATTTTTTTGAACAATCACCTGGAAATTTTTTAATTATCATTAATACATTCTAAAATACACACCTTGATATTAATTATTCATTTCAAAGGCTAAAACACTTATTCTGTTGAAACTAAGGCTTTATAGAGTTGTACTAAAAGTTTCATTGAATTAAAAATGTTTATTTGAGCAAGTTTTGAATGTAAAGACAAACGACCTCTAAGGAACCCCATTTTTACAATTTTTATTTTCCAGCTCAAGGTCGGAGATAAGAGAAGTTTCGAAATACTTTCTCTTTGGAATTGAATGATAACATTACCTTTCAAACAGATGATTACCTAAGTGTTGACTGAATTTTTTTATTTCAATCTAATTGACTCTTTGTTATATATTGGTAAGACTCTTTCAAAATTACCGGACAGTAAAGTGCAATAATTGGTTTATATAGATTTTTGTAAAAAGTACCATCCTACTGAAACAATGTATTCCCTCAGCAACAGCAGTTTCATGTTGATCAAACGTTGCCCTCTAACGCAAGTGACATCAATTTCCAAATTTACTTACAGTAATTTCATGACCAGATCTACAAGAATCGCCTCTTCTCTAAGTGATACTAAACCTAACCTTAATGATAATAGCAAGAGGAATTATGTGTCTGTTGGTGGAAGGAAGAGTAAAAATTTTAATTTTAATATGCCTGTGAATTTCGGTGATATCATAAAACAAAGCAAACAGTTAGTCAAAGAAGTGAAGCTGTCCGACTTACATGATGCCCCTCTACCAGCATTTTGGTATGGCTTTGGCGGTCTAGCACCCTTCGTCTTACCACCTCTGTCTTTTTTGATTTTGGGGTATTCACCATTTCTTGGAGCATTACAGCTGACTTATGGTGCTACAATCTGTTCATTTCTGGGAGGAGTCAAATGGGGATACCATGTAAAGGAGAATTCGAATTTGACATGGGAATCGCTTGGCTGGGCTGTTATACCACAATCTGTTGCTTGGATAAGTCTTCTGATGCCTCAAACTCTTGGATTTGTAATGGTTAGTGGTGGTCTGCTTGTATCAGCCTATAACGATCTGACCATGATGAACTACCCAAACTGGTTCAGAGCTATGCGGTTGTGCCTCACGATTCCTGCTGTCATTGGCCTTCTTCTCACAGGATTAATGTGCCTGTTTCATTAATAAACCTGTATTATCTGTTCTCATTAATTATCACTTTTTTCTTTTAAAAATATAACCAGTATTCAATTTTTGGGCATTCCAACTAGTTTAAAATCATGTGAATGCAAAAATTAAAATATCAAGACTGAATTTTGTTTATCTAATTGGTGTTTTTGTTCCGTTTTATGTGCTATAATTCTCGTAGCATAATTAATAATTAAACCATGACTGTCACTGATCTTATCAATATAACAACACGCATATAATAAATGCTTTGAGTAAGTAGCAGTTGCTGAAAGTATGCTATGTAGTCGTTGTAGTAACTCCTCAGCATTTTAACTGTTTTTGAGTTTAGTTTTATTAAATTAACAATGTGATACTTAGGTATAGGATAAATGTTATTGTATATTTTGTTACCTAAAGGAAATAAACTATTTGGTTTCATTCTGCCTCAATATTTAATCTCCTAAATATTTTACTGGTTGTTGATATTATTATTAAGTATACCAAGTAAATAGAAATTAATAACTTAGATTAGTTACAGAAGTACAGCTAATGGAGGTGATGGTTTGTTTTGGTTGAATGTTACAAAATTGAAAATATTCTACTGTCGTGTCTAATCTGTTACAATTGATTTCTGATATGGTAAATATGAAGAATGATTATGACTGTTTACAGTCCTATTACAGTGTATCAATGTTTATAATGGCTATTTGGTGACGAGTTCTGTGTGATATTGGTGTCTTCCTCAGTAAGACTCCATGCTCAATGTACAATAATATTCTACCTTTTTTTTTTTTTACTCATGCCTTGGGGACTCCCTGTTGATGAGGAATTTATATTTTATTTAATATTACATAAAAAAATTGTTGGAAATGCGTAGCATTTCTTTCCATTTTGAGCATTTGAGAAGCCTTGTACTAGGCATTCTAAGCTGCTTCCGTATCTCAGTTATCCTCGTATAATAACTGATAATGTCAGTTTTAATAAAAGAGTTTTCAGAACTCTTAATTCATTTTCATTTACCATAATTCATGACTGAAAATTTGGCCTGGCAACTCTTTTAGAAGACTCTCTTTGATACAAATATTAGTTCTGGCCATGCAAGAATTTTAGTAAGTTATAAGTTCGTGTGACTTGTACTCTAATTAATATTCATTTTACATTTCAAATTACTTAAGAGTACATTTAATTCTGATGTTTTTTTCACTTTCATTTACCTTAATATGAAATATCTACAGCTACAGAGAATCTTACCCAGAAAATGGCATGCCTACTTGGGAATCTGAATCATGCCATTCTCATAAAGCGTAAGCTAAGTCAGGCATTTGCTTGAAATAGAGTTCCATTTTCATAAATGAATTTTCCATCCAAAAATCCATTTTAAGCCCGAAACTCTGAGCATGACACAATTACACAACATTCCTCAATAAATTAGCTCTATCTGGATGAAATTCAACTTAACCACTTCTTATTGTTTGTTTATTTAACATCACTTTATGTTGCTATGGCTAATTGGACGATGCTAGAGTGGGAACCCTAAATTTTGCCTATCCAGGTTTAATTAGTATAGAGATATGTAAGGAGTACCTGACATCATATAGGCTCGAGAACCTTCAGAAGGGTTGCATAACCAAGAATTTTTTACTCCATTTAAAAAATACTAGGGCTGCCTGCCAGGCTGCAAACCCACAATCTTGGGCATAGTAGGTTATTATGCTAACCACTACACCACATGCTGCCCATAAACACTTATTAAGATATAAAGTAAGGAAAGATTTTGAGATCATAAAAATTTTGAACCAGTAATGATCAGAGTTCCAATGGGCATATTGCTTTCAAATGTCTTTGTTTTCATAAAATGGTATGCATGCATTTTTTTTTAAGAGAAAAAATTCATGTAACTGAAATTATATTTCAAAAGTAAATTTATGTTGTTTACTTTATTATTCTTAATTTTATGAAAGCTAGAAAAAGTTTCCTCTTATAAACTTACACATTCCCTTTCTTTTAAACACACATTATTATTATGGTTTACTTCGCTTAACTGAGTTCTAAGTGAACTAGGAATGTTATTAATCAGTAAAATAACATAATAGTTTCAAACAAGAGTTAGTTTCAGTTTTAAAAGATATAATATAATAATGATTGTTTTACTAAATATATATTTTGTTAAAAAGTTTATGAATGAAATTTATTCCTATGCATGAATGCTGTTTATATCATTCTTGTTGAAATTGTTACTGTAAATTCTTTCTAGTTGTTTTTATTATAGGTTTCAATTTAATTTTGAGTACTGACATAGAGTACCTATATACATAGAAAATATCTAATTTTTTCAAGCCCTATCACAAGACATTCTGTTAACATACAATTGTATAGAACAATCTAATATAAAGATAAATCAAATATAACTCAGCTATTTTTTAAACTTTTGTATAATTTTAATGAATTTGATAGTTATGAATCATTAACAATTTTCGGCGCCCAATCACTAACAACACTTTTCTTCTGCACTTGTAACCTAACGTTATTTGCTACTTTATTCATCATAACAGGGCATTTTATAAACTTTTTCAGCCATTGTTTGATGTTTTTGCTCTTATATAATTCCATTATAGCTAGAGAAGCAACAGAAGGGCAGAAGTTAGTTTTTTACTTATACCTTAACTTTTCTAATCAGATTCAATAAAAAAAATAAATAAAAAATTGAAATAATACTTTATTAATAACAGACATTTAAATATAACAGTCTATTCAATTTTACATATTAACATAATAAAAATATCGTAACATATTTATTATTTTTCATACTTCCAGACCACGGCAAACATATCACCACCAAGCCGTTTGGCAAGCCACTGATTTTTTATAACAGCAGCTTTCAGACTTTCACACTTAAATTTGGCATTATAGTTGGTGTGTACCGTTCTGCCCATCCCTTCAATGACTATAAGATCAACGTTATGAAGCGCTTTGGCTAGACCACTATCCAGCCGACTGTAAACATTAAACAAATTAACTAAACATTTTAATATATCTAACTTGATAATTGATAATGAAACATTAAATTTTGAACTTAAAATATCCTTATTATTTTAATTTAAGTAATGTAACTTGATTGTACAGCAGTGGGGTAGCTATTTGCCATAACTCAAGAATTTCTTTTTGAAATAATAAATCTTAATTTTAAAAAATCTTTAAGATATGATTTTCTAGGTGGCCAGGGAGTTAGGGGGACACCTAAGCAACATTGAGTCTGTTATTATTATTAATAAAGACACCTCATATTATATTTTTTTATGATATACAGAAATAATTTGTACAGTAGAAATAAACTATCTTGTTAGCATTAAGATGAGTAGGAAAGTATGTTTAACACCAATAGCAAGATCTTGTAAATGGAAAAGAGTTCACTACAAATAGATATTTATTAAAACTAAAATGCTATGAAAATTATTATTACAATTATTATTATTAACAAAAAATAAATCATCACTAGAAATTAAACATTGAGAATTTTAATTTTTTTTTTTGCATCTCCTAAAAAATATTTAGAATTGGACATACGCTATGTAGAATTTATGATTCAATTTAGGTTGACATAAAAATAGTTGCATCGATCAATGAGACTCAAAGTATTGAGTCAAAAATAAGCAAACACCATGATGGAAATATTAATGTAGAAAACATGGCAAAAATATCAATGATGATATTTTGCTTTGCTTAATGAACCTGAAAATGTTTACATGACAAATGTGTTGGTTAAGTTATCAATTATAGTTTGCATTAAAAGTTTCAGGTAAAAAAACAAAACAAGATAAAATATAAAACGTAGTTTCCGAAGGGTATCAACAAGAAGAATATATGTATATATATATATATATATATATATATATATATATATATATATATATATATATATATATATTTATATATATATTTACATGAGGAAGGCAAAGATCTGAATGGAGGTCAGAAAAAACAGTTGACTAAGGGTCAAAACCAGTTAACAGTCGACTGTAAATTCTAGACCCCATTATAAGCACTGAAGAAGACCTGCGATGTGGGTCAAAATGTTGGCTTTATTGGTCAAAATAAACAGATCTCCTTACTAAAGGCGACTTTTTCTGACCACCCGGACGATTTTGTTCCTATTTTTTAAGAGTATAGAATATTAATTAATATTTTTAAAAAAAAAAAAAGGTTACCTTAAATCTAGACATGGCCCAGCCTGAGCAGTCTCCATAGCAACCAGATTTCCTGCTTCCAGGGCCTCCTTTATTTTAGGGCATATCATACTAGCCTGGTGCAAGATTACTTCTAGTTCCTTGTGTGTTACGTCATTCAGTGCCGGTGCTGAATTAGCACAAAGCATAACCTAAAAAATAAAACAGTTTATTAAAATACACAATAAGAATAATGTTGAAACATTTTTAAATGAACAGCCAATTCTAATATAATGAAATTACAGTATTATGTTTAACTGTATATAGATAATAAATGCCAGGATAACCTTAGTTCCTCTTGATAACAGCTCCCGAGTAAAAGGAAGTATACCGAGAATTATATCAACACCACTATTATCGACAAAGATAGCAGCCTGCTTGTGAGGAGGTCCCTTTAATCTTTCTATCCAGGCATCCAAGTCGTCCACAACCCACGGCCTCTCTAAAAAACAAATATTATGTAACAATTTGCAAAATTATAATATTTCAATACATGGGGGAAAATGTATGCGCAAATGATTAACCTTGTCTCTAATTAATTTATAAGGTATAATTAAAAACTATTTATATAAAAATAGATTTTTTTTTCCATTCGTATAACCACAATAAAAATATATCAGCTTTATTGACATCACCATTTATTAGATAGAGCAATGACTACTGTCTGAAAATTCAGAAAACAACCTTTAGCAAAATCAAAGGTGGGGCTTGGGGAGAAGAGTGTTCCCCCACTGGCTTAACTTATATAATTCCAGCAAAAATTGTACATAGCTTAATATAGTGAAGTAAAAAAAAAAAAAAATGAACAAAGCATCACTAACGTGGTATTCTCCGCCTGGCTTCAGTGAGACCAAACTGTTCCAATTCCATTATCTGTACGACAGCCTTGGCTCCCCAGTCAAACAGGTTCCCAGCGAGCATACCGACTGCTAGTTCAGTCTGCTTTGCCTCCCAGCTCAAGGAATCGATGTGGTTCAGTCGTTCTGCCAATTGGGAGAGAGCTGCTTCATTTTCACTTTGCTTAATCTGTAAAGGAATTGAGAATAATTTGAAATTGATTTGCTAGAACAACAAGAAATATAAATTATTATTTGTACAGTTGTAAATAATAATTCAATTACAAAAGACTTTGTTTATTTCTTCTGGTTTAGACCGTGTAGATAAATTTCTCGCCAACATTTCGTCAACCATGCTGATGAAACGTTGGCGAGAAATTTATCTACACGGTCTAAACCAGAAGAAATAAACAAAGTCTTTTGTAATAATAGTGGTCGTGGAAGCCTAAAAGAATAATTCAATTATTTTATCAACTAAATAGAATGGGGTCACCTTTGGTGTATGGTTAGAGTGACCTTAGGATTTTCTAAGGTGAGTAAAAAATCATTAGCCATAATGATTTCCATCCCACAGAGAGGACGTGAAATGGCGGTCCCAATCCTGTTCGGTGTCAGTTACTTGTTAAAGATCCTTATCCCAACTATACTTGAATAGGTAAATTTAGGACTTCCACTGTAGCACCCTCCGATTAGCCATAGTAGCATAAAGTGACGTTAAACGAATGAAACAAACAAAATAAATAGAAACGCAAAGCTGCACTTGGTAATATTTTAAATGGTCTACGACAATACTGATGATCCTGTTTGTCTTCTCGCCATTTGATATGTTAAAGTTGCATGAAGTAAATTGAAATTCAGAAATCATATACATCATAGAACTTCTCAGGCAATACAGTCAAATAAATTGCTAAACACAATTTTAAATAGAAATTAATTTTAATTTTAATTTTATTTTATATATTTATTGGTTTTTCAGTATCAAAAGTATTCTCTATTGATAAATATATATTTAAAAAAATTTTACCCTTTTGATTTTTAAATACTCCATTTCATTCTTTCAAAAGGGCTAAAGTACTACTAATTCAAAATTTATTTTTCAATTTATTGAGGGTATTTATATTATTAATAAAATCAAAATCTATCGATTTTCAAGCACAATATAGAAAAAAAAAATAGAAATAGCCTAAAAATCAACAGTTGATTACATAAGAAAAAAATAAAGGACTCTCAGAGGTCATTTGACAAATGTAATTTCAACTCCACAGGACTACTATCCTCCTATCTCTTGTTACAATGCCAAAAAGACAAAGTTTTCCTGGATCATCCTCATAGGGTATCAAATATCAAACAGAGTGATATTACAGGCAGATAATATAAGTTCTAAATAACTTAAAATAAATTGTCTAAACTAATCCCAAGTCTTAAGAGACAAGTTTACAACTTTGAATTCAGCTATTTTTGTTGCATAAACTTCTTATGATTTTAAAATTATAATTTTTTTTTAACTTAAAGAGACAATAATAATTTAAACCAATTAAAATCCTATCTAGCATAGTTCAGAAAATATAATAACAGTGAAGACTTTACTACAGAGAGAATGTACAAGAAGAGAAAATTAAATAAAATCTAAGAAATAATATAAATATTTCAACATTATATCATTCATTTATATAAAACTTGAAACAAATGAATAAAACTTACAGATATATAAGGGTCAGGAAAATCAAATTCTCTCATGTAGTGTTGAATGGTATCCAGTAAGCTTCGTACAGTGAGGTTTCCGTAGGAGCTGAATAAAACCAGAATAAAAGATAAAATCATTGAAATAATTAACTGTAATAAAAACATATTTATAATAAAAGAATAATTGCATTTTTATAAACATGTAGATGTTGTTAACCTCGGTTTTGAATAGAAAAGATTTGTCCTGGCCTGGATTCAAAACGGGTTGTCTGCATCTCCGGTGCAATAATCCTATTTTATACCGATTTGTCTGACTTGGATACAAGTCCTGATTCAGTGGTTTAGAGCACCGGAGATGCAGACGAACCGGGTTCGAATCCCGGCCAGGAAAATCTTTTATCTTCAAAACAAAAATATTTAAAAATAATCACCATTAAAATAACAATTAATAAAAATAGAAACTTATTTAATTTTTTTTATTGTTTGATTACAAGTTTCAATGCTACAACTTTTATGGAGAATAGTTTACTTTAAAATTCAGTTGCACAGACAGAATAATATCTTACTTTAATTTACTTAAAAAAGGAGAGTCCTCAGGAGAATATACGGTCAAGTTTTGGTGGCTGGAGAGTGGAGGCGTCGGTCTAACAAGGAACTGAGACTACTTTATAACTTTATAAGGACCTGGATGTAGTACAGTTTATAAAGTTAGCAAGACTGAGATGGGCCGGACATGTGATTAGGATGGGACAGAATGAAATCCCAGCCAAAGTCCTCAAGAAACGAATGTATGGTGTGAGAAGAGCATGCCGACCACGACTTCGGTGGAAGGACTGCGTAGCTTTGGACACCTGGACCGTATTGGATGTCAGCAATTGGAGGATAGCAGCACTTGACAGAGAAAACTAGCGGTCGATGCTGGAGCAGGCCAAGACTCGACTACAAGGATCGTAGCCCCGAATAATAATAACTTACTTAAAAACCTAGAAAAAAAAAATTGAATAGGATTCATGATTTTGTCCTTTCCCCAACAAATGTAGTAAATTTTGGGTGACAGACCAAAATGATATTAGAATTTAAATAAAAATATTTTACAAAAAACCTCATAAAAACCTCATAGGAATAATGTGAAATTTTCATTGAGACTCTAGATGGAATTAAATGATTTAATTTATTTAATTAATCCAATCTACTTACAACGGCTGCTTTCTGAACTGGTGAAGCCTTCTGATATATTTCTCCTTAAACTGACTCGCTCTTTCTGCAGCTGTTTCGCTATCGGCTTGACTAGCTATGGCAGCACTCACAAATTTGTCTATTGATTCTTCAAAACAGTTCAGCCAATAATCCCTAGAAATAACAGATATGGCTAACATTTTTAATCAAAACTGCAAAAACTTATTGAAAAATTGATATTTTCTATCTAGTGATAAATTAAACTTTATATAAACATATTATTGTATATAACATATTATTGTACAACCGCAACCCATGAAGAGTCTTGCATCAGTACCTGGTGGAGACTGTACTGTTTCTAGGACGATGGCAGTTTAAGAAGGTGATTTGTCTGAGATTATGCGAAACCAACAAGTTTTTCTCCAATTAAGGGCACCCACTTTTCAGAGGCTGGAGTGTCCCTAGATCCAAGAAGGTCCATCCGTGGCTGTTAACAGATTAAATAATATATCTGCCACAGCCGAGTTTGAATCCAGAATCTTCAGCATAGCAACTCAGCACTCTAACCACTGAGCTAATCCGCTCCAATATTTAACTTTAGTAATTAAATAATTAATATCGGTTAACCTAAAGAAAATACCTACACAATTGGTGCAACAAACCACCTAACAATTCTGGACCAGCATAAACAGGTTAATTGAAGAAACAAAAATATCTTAGTTTGTATATTCTGACAATTTAGAAATGACCTTTTGCGAAATCGAAGGTGGGACAGGGAAACGTGAGGTGAGGAGTTGCCAATTGGTTACCAACACTGTAATGTATCATCGATCATATTGTGGTATCAAAATGTGGGGTGCTAAAGTCCTCATACGTATCGAATCAATTCAGGTATAATTATATTAAATCTTATAATTTAATAAAATTATATTATAAAGGGGAAAGGGTGTTGCTTCCCTACATATCGGTGGTCCAAGGCGACTTCTTTGAAAGTCGTTTTCTAAATTTTTAGACTATAGCAGACTAAAAGCAGCATAAGGCATTATCTATATTCAAGGGAGAGCAAAGAGCAATTTTAATTTTAAAAATTAAAGAAATCACTTAAACAAAACAGACTAATTTGTAGTTTTAGGTGGCTTCTAGACTCTCCTTTCCTACTGGGTGTATTCCATACCTCTTGATCCTGTGGTAGCCCTTTACTTCAGCCAAGCAGTATCATATCGCTCAATGCTCTGCAGAATCTAATTCCACTACTGCTAAAAAACTTTATAGCTGTAATGGAGTACAAAAGAAAGAAGTGTTGCAACAAAAAATGCAAGGTGCACCAACTGTAAAATATAAATTATTAAACTTGAAATTGTTTTACACCTCATTATACATTGTAGACCCCATGTAGATTAATAAATGCAATGATCATTGATTGCTGAATGGCATAATTGAAATCATGAAGATAAAAAATACATTCCTAGTTGAAATGCAAAACTGAATGATCAATTTAAGGACACGGTAGCAAATTTAAGGGCTTTTTTATTATTTATTCAATGCCACTTCATGCTACTATTTCTAATCGGATGCATTCAGAAAAGAAATTCTAACACTATAAAGGGCGAATTTTTTATATGAGACCTAGAAAAAAATCCAAAAAATAAAGACCAGAGAGCAGCATATTCTGAAGTTGAGATAGATTAAAAAAACAAAAGAAAGAAAAATTATAATGATACCTAGCTTGATGGTCAGCATTGAGATCAACAGTGTCAGGAATGTAATCTGTTCCGGCTAGAAGGGGGCAATAGGCCAGGGGGGACCCCCATCTGTCCAACTCTAACTGAGCGACTGGAACGGTACTGTTCAACCATGCTGATGGTGCTGGCTCCAAACCGGAACTACCGGCATAGTTCTCTTGCCAAGAATAGTTCTCACCTGCAAGGACAAAAAAAAACTTTAAGCAACACACAAATTACAAGATATAATGAGTATTTAAAATTTATTATTATTACCACACATCTCAGCGCCCATGAGAAATGCACCAATGGCACCTAAATAGCCTTCATGCCTCAGGAATAAACTCTGAACGGTTCCCTTAGACCAGTAATTGATCGAATAAGACACAGTGTGCATACTCAGTGGGTGGTTTCTCAAAAAATAACCTCCAAAATATACCTGGAATATATGAAAAAATAATAACACTTCTAATTATCAAATTTGGGGGAAAAGAAATCTGTTTTATACAAGATACATTATATAAGATTAATTAAATAACAATGACTCAAAACAACAGTCATAACTGAAAATTATCATCAAGTAAATATTTAACTTCTAATAGAAAACATTTCAAATGTCTAATATTATTATGATGACTTAGATATTAATCAAAATCTTACTTTTTTTAAATTATGGCTCATTGCATACAATGAAGCAATTTGACCAATGTCATTACTAATGGTGAATAACAAACTTCTAGCCAAATCAGCTTCTTTGCAGGACATTTCTGTAAAATAAAACATGATTTAAATATAATAGCCATTATATATTTTATAAATATTATACATGGTCCATTTGCATACATATGTTGTAATAAATAGGAAATAAATATTTCACATAAATAAAGCTTGTGGATCAGAACAATACTGTTTCGATAGGGGATGATTATGGGAAGAGACTCAAAGAATTAGGGTCCTTGTGGAAAAGAGAGATGCGAGAAAAGGAGTAGCACGGACCGAGGAAAGAAGGAAAGAACAATCAGAAAGAATGAGGAAAAGGTGGGAAGAAAGAAGGAAGGAGAAAATGAAGTGAAAATTATGACATTATGGTGTCTAAGGCCGTTCCGTGAAAAAAGAAAAAAAAAGCTTGTGGATAATAGTACGTATGTAAAGAGCTAAGCACTATATTTTCACTCTTTAACATTTCAAAGTCGAACACCCAGTCTGAAAGATAACTCAGTCAATCCTGGATTGATTTAAGGTATACAGATTCATATTATTAATTGATCAAGTGAAAAATTCCACGCACACGCATGATTTATTCATAACTTCACACATTTAAAATTTGAATTATCAAAAGGAAACTCACTTTTTCCACGCCGGGATGCATCACTAACTTTTCCAAAAGATGAGGCTATAAGATCACTGTCAAGTCCAAGGGATCTATAATCTCCACCATAAATATCACCTACAAGTAAATCTGTATTCCGGTGATCTCCTACTTCTGCAAGGTCGAGAAGTTCATCAAAACCCTGTGGATACAAATGGACAATAAAGTTTTAAATAAAAATACTAAGTTAATTTTAAAAACTTAAAATCAAAATGTTTCCAAGGTTTTGATCAAAACCAGACTTAAGATTGAAATAGTGTAAAAACATGACACAAACAAAAAGACTTGAAATAGATGTATATAGTCCTTAATCAATTAATATGACTACCAAAATAAAACTAAAATATGACTAATAAAACTTTGTTTATATGATACATTATGCTATAAAGTTCATCTCCTTCGTGATTTACTATATGATGAACACTTCATATATTGTCGATACACTTGCCAAGTACTGAAGTAAAAAAAACACACAATAAAGGTTGCTTTAGGATTGATGATTGAAATGAAACTCATGCAGAGTAATTTATAAGACACAATGACGTAAGTAAACAAGTTTGATTGATCTTGAATGAACCTTGAAACAGTTTTTTTCCATTCATCTGACAAGTGGGGCTGTTCACTTTTGATGCTTTGCATATGGATTGACAATTTAATAAAATTGTTATTATTGCTTAACGAGACATTTAATTTAATTATCATGACCTTTTCAGCTAATGATACTGATATAAAAGCATAATGATGATTAATCTGATTAACACTACATAGTAGCATATTTTTTTAAATTGTTATTATGTGGACGTATTCATTTAAAGTTACATTACATTTTTAAATAGGATAATTTATTTTGGTTATTATTACTTTTAATTGTAATCGTCCAAGAAAATAAATTCTAGTTCCTCTCAAGTATAAGGTTTCACAAATCGAAATAGGTAAAATCTAAATATCAAATTTAAAAGAATCCATCTCTGACTATCTTAAGAACTGATTATCTTGAGATTTGGCACCTAAGTCATAGATTAGGACAGGAGGGTCATCAGAACTGTTTTATTCTTTATTTTGTTATGGTTCATTGATTAATAATAAAATTTTTGACTATTTTTTTTAATTAATAGAAATCATACCATAAGCTGAGATATTAAACATTATAAACCATCTTTAAAGAACTAAAGATCTCCTTTGCCTCCTCTGTTATTAATTTCAGACTCCTTCCACTTCCTTGGACATGTGCTTCTCAGAATTTCCAAGAAGGTTTTAATAATAATTTTTGAATACTCCTAGTATAAGGCAATCATATTGTAACCATCACCAAGTTTTCATTCCATAGTTAACCCTTGGACAGTCATGGCCGATCTCACAGGTTGCATACGTATATTTTTCTTCTCACTTCCCTTTATGTTGGCACCAATTGTGTAATGCTCCCAGTAGCTGTTTTGTGGACGACCTGGGTGAGTTTAGTGCCTCCCTGACCAGTGTACAGCCCTTCTGGACGACTCATACGACGCAAGTGAACTTACAGATTGCCGCAACCAAAATCGAAAGTTTAACCAACATCATATAAACATCAACTTTTTTGTTCATTCGGATTATTACATTAGCCGTTCCATTTCACATTTCCTGTTTTTTGTATACATATTGCTATATTGGTAAAACTGACGTCTACGATCTCTCAGAAATCTTTCTGGGGTATAAGGTACAGCAAGAAATATGAAAACTTTTCAGGATGGAGCCTATTGTTTGATGAGCATATGTTGGCTATGACTGTGGAAAATACCAGTATATATATTTTAAAAATTCAAAACACATTCTCTAAGCCAAGGGATAAGAAGATCACTGATATAGTAGAACTGAAAGCTTTTATTCAAAGTCTTTATGTGCGACCCAAGTCTGTTTTCATGGTTAAACCTTTCTAGTTTTCGTTATGTTATTAGAGTTCATTATGAGAATAAATATTAATAAATGAAAAAAAAAATAGAGGTTACTAAGATGAAAGCAAATTTATGGTTTCTGTGATTTTTTCGTTGAATCCTAAATATATTCAATACAAATGCTATATCGTCATTAATTTCTATCTCCCGAACCCTTTAAGTACTTAGTTTGAGTATATAACCTGAAATATACTAGTTTTCTTAAAAGTGATCTATCAGATCGCCGTGACCAATCTCATGTGGTTTAGAGCCGCAACTGATGGAAGGTTAAGTAATAAATCAAATAGAATTTGTATACGTTTTTTAAAATTGTTTCTTTACGCAAGAGATGACTCTTCAAGAGATTCAGATTATCGCAGTAGGCATTACTGACTAGCAATATTTTGCTGTCATTCTCTTTTCTGAACTTGGTAATTTGTTTAATAATGTTTTCATATGCATAGAATAACAACCATTAACCTTTCTTTAGTTAACTTATAACATGAAAACATTAAATCTTCTAGTGTGTTACAAATATTCATCTGAATATAATCTCAGAATAAATTGAAGTCGTGGGAATGGACAACAAAAATGCTAAATATTATATAATGATAAATATAAAATATTAAATAATAATAACGACTTGGAAATAATAAATGTTAGAGTAATAATTTGAAGTGTTTTCAAATACGAGAAATAAATACTGTTCGATTTCATTTCTTTGAAACAGGAAATTTATATTTATTGAAAATAAAATTTTAATAAATAGGTACCCTACTTGCCTATCTTCATTATGGAGAGTTTTTTAATAATGCTAAGAATACAGCAGATATTCTTTCATATTGTACAAGATGAGCTTAAAAGAAAAAAAAATAATTTAAAGAAAACACTTTTAAATATTTTTACTCTATCATTATAACCCGTTGGAAAATATCACAAAATAACCTTTGCATTTGTCAGGAGCGAACCCAAACCACAAAAGGTGCCTCCTCCAGTGGCTGTGCCTCCGATTCTTTCATATTTGTCTTCTGATTCCACCTGCAATTCAGTAAACAAAGCCAAACGTCAAAGCCATGTAAAACACTATTTTATAAATAAATGCTGAATACATATTATAATATCATAATATATTATAATATCAAAGTAATAATACAATTGATGCTATCAATATTTATTCATTGAAATTGAGAAAAATAAATAAAATTTCTTTTTTTACCAGACCTTAAGAATGCTTACTCCCGATCCAATATTAACCAACATGTACGGGAATATGTTTGGATCAGCCAGCTGAAACTCGTACTCAGGGTTAGCATGGCGATGGAAAGTAAAAGCTTCATCCGAGATATTTTTCAGAAGAAAATTGCATCCCTTTATCAGGCAACTCATTTCATCTTCCTTTTCTACCCTTAACCAATGAACAGATGATAGTATTTCGCCTAGTATTTGATAACATTTTGTCAGAAATGACATAAATTAAAACCAAAAAGAAATACTAATTTACAGATAAACAAAAAAGATGAATATTTAAAAATAAAAAACATAATTCAGTGTTAAACCAAATAATGATCTTTGATGTTTTCTTTTTTTTCAAATAATGTAAGGAGAAATAATATTTTTTAAAACCAAACTGTATTGTTGCATCAATTGTATTGCTCAATTATTTCCTAGATACAGCTAAATAAAAATGCACTGCTATAAAAGAAAAATGATGGAATGACTTCAAGAAACATTAATAACATTTTGATTTTTGCCAAATTTTACAAACCAAAATGTCAAATGGGTAAATTAAGTATTTCCTTAGTATTTAAAATAGTTAAAATTTTCGAAACATATACAGTCCAAAATGGGAATAATAACTATCAAGGGAGTGAAAATAACTTTATAGACACTTGATGTGTCAATAAAGTTATTTGTATGTGACAAAAATGTGAAAATTAAATATTTAAATAAAACATGAAACTTGTATTTAACTTAAAATAAACAAGAAAATTATATATGATTACACAGTGATTCATACATTAAAAAAACTTTAATATAAAGTAATTTTCAATTTAAAAACTCTTTAAATATCTCTTTTATTTTAGTTATCGATAATTCATTTCCAAGCTACTCAAATGCCTTATTAATTCTTCAAACACATTCATTAAATTTCAATAAAAAAAAAATTAAGTATATTAAGTATATATATAGGGACACAACTAATTTTGTTGTATTTACTTTGCCTAGCATTTTAATATTATCTTTATTATATAAAGCATTAATGTTTATTAAAAATTATAATACATTAAATATTGTAAAGTGTAAAAATTTCCATAACAATGTAAACGCTAGGTAAAGTATAAATATCCCTATTCATTTTTGCACAGTATATATTAATTTTTTTAAAGAAATGTTAAGACAAAAGGGCAAAGTTGGCTTATTATCAAAGTGGTTATTACAAGTAAAAAATAATAGTATAAGAAGTAGGTCCTCGAGGACTTGATTGCCTAAGGCTACTTCAGGTTACCTTAACACCCACACAATTTCTGACCAATTCATACTTTATACATTTTACACAAAAATACCAAAATATTTGTCATATCAGGATATAAAAATAAAATAATATACATAAATTTCTATAAGTCGGCAGAGCACTAGTAAATTTACTGGTAATCTATGTTGTCCAACAGGATATGAGATGTCATTAAATTCATTCAGTAAATCTGGCCTCACCATGATTATCAAATTTGTTTATGAAAAACAATCAAATCTCACAAATAAATTCCTTACAAAATCTTCTTTAAAGGTAAAATAGATAAACTTTCAAATAATGGCTTTCATAACAAAAACCTGTTAATGAGAAATAAATATGAACAAATGAATGCCACTTAAGATAAAGGCACTTCAAACTCAGATATCTAATAAGTTAATTATTCACTTTCTTACTTCAATCCAAGCTTTTCTTGAATAAGATTTGCATATTTGAAAGCACCTCCGCCCGTTGCTTTAATAATTTTTCCAGCCATTGATTCCCTTGAACCGACTAGATTGGATTTGATAAAGTCTAGACATTGTTCTATGTATTTAGTTTCAAATTTGACAAAATGAAGCCTCGCTGTTTCTGACACTTCATAAATATTATCCTGAAAAAAAAGTTTATAAGTAAAATAAAGGTTTAATGCCTCTGTAATAATTAAGCAAATTATTAGTATTAGGAATATTACATCAGAAGAAGACGAAATATCTTTATCCAAGTAATAGTTAGCTCTCCTGTAAGAAAGTGTTGAATAGTAAGCAATTTTTGTAAGGGAACCACCTAAAGAATTCAAAATAAAGTAAGCAATAAATATTTCTGTCTGTTTATTACATAATAAAACCTAATTAAATTACAGTAATTAATGCATAATTGAATATTAACTAAACAAACATATAAAATTGAAAGTTGATTAAAATTAAATATTTACTAACCAATATCAATGGCAAAACGCTTAGCGTTGGTTAAGTTTCGAAAAACCTTTATAGCTTCTGGTAGCTTGATGCTCTGAGGTGTACCCTTTTTATCCATTATGTCTTAACTAGAATAACATGACAAACCGAAACAAAAAACATGAACACTCAACTGAAACTGATTACGAAGTCCAGCTGTATTCCCTTATCTCTCATTATCCTCACCAGGAGTAAATAAAAAGACTCGATTATATAATCGAAATCATGAATATCCTACTTCCTACTAATATTATAAATGCGAAAGAAAGTTTGTAAGATGTAAACAAAATTAAAAAAGAAATTGTACTTATAATTTCTTAGGTTGTACTGAGCGTTGTAACTGAATAATTTTATATCGTTTATAAAATACAAATATTACTAATATTATAAATGTGAAAGTTTGTATGTTTGTCTCTCTTTCACGCAAAACCTGCTGCACAGATTTGGATGAAACTTTACAGCAATCTAGGTTATTCATCAGAATAACACATAGGCTACAGCAAGGGCGGATTTATAGGGGGGGCTCAAGGGCACGTGCCCCCAGACAGTTTTTTGTGTGCTGTGGAGAAGCCATTATAGTACGTTATTAAAGACAAATCAGGAACTTAGCATCTTGAAATTTGCAGATAGGTTCTTTGTATAACGTAAGAAAGAAATTTGGATAATTTCACTCCCAAGGGTTTTCCCCTTAATATAATAGGGGTTCAAAGATTGTATGGAATTCGTCACTTTTTAAGTTAGACATCTGAAATTTTTGATGTACGAGTAACTTACAGTTAAAAAAAAATTAAACTATTTATTTAAAATGATCTGTCACGAATCTTTATGTGGTAGACCAAATTCCACGCGTGCGAAGCCGCGAGCAAAAGCTAGTTATTTATAAGTATATTGAGAGAGGTTAAATGTTTTTTAAATATATATAATAATTCAATAGTATTATTGATAAAATGAAAAATAAACTCTGAAGAATTTATGCAACTAACATTTATCAATATAGAGGATGGGAGTAAGGGAGTACACAGAAGATTAGTGCTGTTGTTGGAGTACTATTGCATTATTGACATGTTTGTATTCATCTAATAATTAGTTGGAGGTGAGTCAGTTTTGAATGTCAAACCAAGTAGTAACTACTAAATACTGCGAGTAGAGGAGTTTCAATGTTTTACTTCTTTCTTTGAAAGTTTAAGTTTGCATGGAGGATTCCTATACCACATATCCTGTCATGTCTCATGTAAGTTTTGTTTTAATATATGTGAGAGTCCCGATGAAGGACACAATGTCGCCCAGGAAAAAAGGAGTGCTTATTTTGCTGATTTATCGGACTTTTCAATCCCCTTATACCTACATGTTAGGCACCTGAACGCATTGAGCAGATTTTCCATGATAGTCCATGGTTTGTTCGAGGTACGGGGTAGCTCAAAGTGTAAATTGCTGAGTTGCTTTGATGAAGGTTCTAGGTTCCGATCCGTTTGTTGTAGATAATTAGTAAAGCAATTTAGCTACGGATAAACCATTAGAGATCAATAGATCCTCCTGAGAGTTACCCAGCCTCTTAGTGGGAACCCTAAACTGGAGGAAAAGCCTGGCGGGGAGCATGATCTTGGAAAAATTACCTCCCAGCCTTAAATTTTGCCTATTTTCTAATTACCATAGGGATCTTTAACGAGTGCCTGAAACCATACAGACCAGGGACTGCGTTTTTAGTTCCACTCCGAAGGACAGTATAACCAAGGATTTTTTACTCTATTTAAAAAGTAGGTTGTAATGCTAACCAATACACCACATGTGACCCTGAGACATGTTATTTATGCTCCTTAAGTAATGGTATAATAATTACCATTTAGAACATTCTTAAATTATTCGATAACTTAGTATAAAGAGATAAAAAAATAATATATAAGAGTATATTTTGGTTCTTGTTGGTCATAGTATTGAAAAAGCACAACAGGGACTACAGGAAGTGTTCAGCCATCTCTCTCAGAAGTCTGGACACTCATCGTCGAAATCGATGTCATCCAGCTGGATTTCATCTAGCAAGCCGCCGCCACCCGCGGCTATGCAGCTGAAATCTGAAAAATAAATAAATGTGCACTATTATGTAAAATGGTTTTCATTATATCTACTGCACATAATGGTCTCAATATATCAACCTTGAAAAATTAAGTCAAAATCTTTATAACCTACGAGAGTCTGTTGATAAGTCCAGAGCCTAACACAGAGATGACGCCACTAGGCCAGTTACACGTAAGCATTGGATAGTTACAGTTCAGCATTTTTCATAAGAAATCTTTAGAATTTTCATGAATTAGGAGGACTTGTAAATACGAGCAGTGTTAAATACTTCCATTTTTAAGGCTTACCGCCAAAAGAAATCAAGGAGGAATTGGACAATACATTGAAAGACTCTACCCCTTCATATTCAATGATTAAAATATGGGTTGCAGAGTTTAAAATGGGACGTATGAGCACGAGTGATGAGCCTCGCCCTAGACACCCAGGGGAGGTGAAAATTCCAGAGACCATTGAACAAATTAATCGTTTAGTACTGGAAGACCGCATATTAAAGTTGTTTGAGATAGCAGAGGCTGTAAACATATCAAAAGAACGAACAGGTAATTTTATGGGGTTTCATAAGGTCTGAGCGAGGTGGGTGTCGCTTTTGTTGACACCTGATCAAAAGTTGCATAGAAAAACTGTTTCCAATAAGAATTTGGAGCTCTTTCGTAAAAATCCCAGTGAAATTTTGAGAAGGCTTGTTACTATGGATGAAACTGCAAAAAAAAAAAACAGGCGATTGCGCAAGATGAACCAACTCCAAAAAAGCCAAAGTCAATTTTACCAGCTAACAAGGTTAAGGCGAGTGTTTTCTAGGATGCACAGGGAATTATTTTTATCGATTAATTGGGAAATGATAAAATTACCATTGACGACTTATCACGACAATGCTCAGGTCCATCCTTCAGTCATAGCAATGGACAAATTTTGCGAATTGCTTGAACATCCACCTTAACCGTTAGATCTAGCTTCCAGTGACTACCACCTATTCCCTAACCTCAAAAATAGCCTTGGAGAACAAATATTTCACAGCAACGAGGAGGTCATTGATGCGGTAAACAGTTTTTTTTGTGGACCTTGATAAATCGCACTACAGAGATGGTTTAATTAAATTAGAACACTAATATGGCAAATGTATAAGCCTTCCTGGAGATTATGTTGAGAAATAAAGTTAAAAAATAATTTTTAAATGCTGTTCATTGAGAGGCCCGGGACTTACCAGTCATTTATATTTATTGGCTTAACGCTTACTAACTTCACTCCCATTAGTACTTACAAAATCTATAATCTTCTGAGATTAAATCAGCTGCAGCTGCCAGAACTTTTGTAAAATATTAATGAATTCTGCCAATGGTTAGAAAATGTAATTCCAAATACCTAATTCATACAATTCGGGACTAGATTCAACGACCATGCAATAGTGTTATCTATTGTGTAAAATAAAATTATATTATTAACCACCAAATACTGTACAACAGCTACCGATACAAGTTAAGTAGCGAGATATTCCAAACGATACGATGTACTTTGGGTATCGAATCATCGATAAATTTAAGAGTCTCGTCAACATCAGAACTCATGCAGCTGACTTCTGGTCGCTAAGTTTGAAACTCCTCGCTCGTTGTTATAACAAAAAATTTTTTATTTAATTGATATTTGTTTCTTTTAAATAATAAATAATAACTCCTTTGCGTAGACATTATTTGGAATTATTAGTTATATTGACTTCGAGGGGTCTTTGAAAGTTGTGTTAGTATCCACAAAAACGCTTCTGATAAGGCAGTATTGTGACGTTGTAACAAATAATTAATTCAAAGAGGGAATTGCACTACAAAGAAACAATCGCTATCTTAGAAATGAGCGTCAACATAGTGCACATTTTTCGTTAAAAATTATAATACAGTCAGATACTGACAGACTCGTTGAGTTAAAGACTAATTGTACTGTTATAGATTTGTCCGGTGCTTGTGTATTAGCCGGTCTGCATGAAACCTATCTTCTTATCTCACGTAACCTCTTCATCACTGGTCTGATTTGAGTTATTTTTGTTTGCGCTATTAAATTATTTTCTATATTGTTTGTAAGTGTTTGTGCCTTGTTAATATTAATTTTTTCTATTTAAATTCATGTATTTTTATTAAATTTAATTTTGTGTTTTGTCCTTTTCCTTTTGACATTTCCTATTGAAAATGAACAGAACAACATTTTAGGAATAAACGTCTTTAAAAGTAGAAGCTGTAAAATACTTCCAGAAGTTCAGAATAATTCCAAAGTCGAAATTATATGAAAAAGGTCATCAAATGGATTTTGACCAGGATAGAAATGGAGATGTCTTCGTCAAAAGTGTTGGGAGAATTTTATATAAGAAAAGGAACCTGGCTAGAAGGGTCTAGAATTAGCATTTTGTTGTTGTTACTTTTTGTATATTATATCAATTTCCATTTATAAGAGTAAGAAAGAATTTGTTAACATTATCTGAATTATCAGTATTCAGGTTGTAAACAATGGCGGATAACAGTCCCTGCAGACCGGCTGATATAAACAAGTACCGATTGTTTAATATACATTTTTCTGTACCAGCTGCTTGTTGTTGTTGCTGTTGCTGTTGTTGTTGTCCGGCATGTCTCGCCATCACCCGATCGTGGATGGATCTCATTTCTTCTTCTGTCATGGCAGCTGGCGGGCAAGAACTCAACCTTGTCATCTGTGCTCTTCTCTCGCATTCTGCTTGTCTTATCCTGTTATTTTTATAAAAAGAATGAGAAATTATTTATCAAGACATTAATATTTATTACTATAACTATCCTACTTGATATGTTATGGATATAATTTCATCAAGTACATGACAACTTACCGGGCCAGTAACTCCCTTGTCTCGGTTAGACTGGGTCCTCTCTCTTGCCTCTCTCTCTCCCTTCGCCTGGCCTCTCTCTCCTCCCGTTGTTGCTCCTCTATCCTCCTCAATAGAGCATAGTCCAATGGGGCGTTGAAGTTTTCTTCCAAGTCGTCCGGCATGCATTGCAAGAGGCCAAGGTCGTCATCAAAGTCATCCTCATCGTCTTTGCAAATTGCTGACACGGCCTTGTTGAACGGCACGCTCTTTGCAACCAGCTCCCTGTCAACGTATTGCACCTGTCTGGATTATTTAAGAAAATCAGATATTCATTTTATGATTAATTTGAAAAAAAGAAAGAAGTATTTATGTGGACAAAATATAGCATTTAAAGAACAGAAAAAGTAAATGCAGTGGCTTAAGAAATATATTTGTATTAATAAATTTAAAAAAAATAAATATAAGTATATTTCTATTATATACTTGTTATTTCAAGTATGGTATGTTTGTATAGCAACTTTTTTAGTTATAAGGTGTTTTTCTCTAGTAAATACAAGACGAGAGATGAACAAAATTGTTAAAGTCGTTAGATGTAATTTTTTCGGCTAGATTTACCTAAGAATTCATGAGTTTTGGAGGTGCTCAATTATTTGCAATTTTGGTACAAACCTATTTTAAGGATAAACAACATTAGTTATAAAATGTTACCTGTTATTTTATCTACTGTCTTAAGTGAAAAGGACTTGGTGGGGGTTTGTATTTGAATACATTTAAGAGGAACCTGAGGTGACCAGAAATTTGGAATAGTTACTGGTATATTTAACGTAGTAATACAACTATAATTTTTGTTATCTACCTTTCTCTTTCCCCAGTAATTTTCTGCTGATGCTTAAGCCGGGCCCATTCTCCAATAGGATGGAAACTACTAGTATAGGCCTCCTTGTAGCGAGGGTACTGTGCGGCCCACTTATCCAGTTCAGAGGGTTCGGGTATAGGGTCTTTGGGAGGTGTGAACGGGTTTGGAGGAGGTGTGACATTAGGTGATGGAGGACGGCATACTCGTTCTGGACTGAAAGGATCAGGAGCAGGGAAGGTGATGAGATCCACAGGCTCGACTACTACTCTTGATTCCATGGAACAGGGTTCGTACGGTTCTATGTCGACGAGGAGTGCAGAACTTGTTTCGAACTGCGGTGCTTCAGGTTGTGGACAAGGCTCTGCCGCCACTTCCCTCTCAAAAAACATTTCAATTTCAGAAGGTATGCAAGGCGGTGGAGGTACTCCACATGTCGGTTCTCTTCTAAAAGACTCCATCGATGGCGGGGATAGATCGTAGGGTACGCTCGGCACCGGCTGCCAGGCCGCACTAGCCTGTGGAGAGCGAGATCTGTATGACTCTGGCTCTGGAGGTTCCACTGTAATGACGGTCGTCTCATGAGGATTTATGTCACCAGGTAGCAGCACAATCTTTTGAGGCTTAGGCTGACTCCGTGAGAATGATCCTGGTGCTGTAATTGAAGCAGATGATTGGTGAAATATATTTTTAGTTCTGAAATAACAAAAGTGAGAGAAAGTGATTAAGGCCACCAAATCCTTCTAATTATGGGAACACTGATGGTGAAATATGAAATATCCTTTACTATCACCTATTTATAATTAACCAACTGGATTAAGTTGGTGAGTTAAATTTTTGAAAGAAACTGTGTTTTTATAATGAACACTGAATTTTTACAGTGTACAGTCCTATATTTTTTATATTTCAACCATTCTAATGGTTTCTACATAAAGGTACTAAAAGGCGATACAGATGTGACTAACAATGGATAAAGGTGATTATAATTATTTCTTATCAGAATCTGAAAAACATTGAGTTTATCCTTTTGCGTCTTCAATTAGTTTAAGGTGTTCAGCAATTTCACATTGAATATGAAATTCTTTGTCTTATTTTAGAAGTAAATATTTAACTAATATTTGTCATGCCAAACTGTTTTATTATAAGGATCATAAATATCTTATATAGGCCAAAATGGATACGCTTTCATATCAGACCAATGATTTACCCATTAACCTTGAGGGCGGCCTGAGTCCTGACTGCATTCCACTGGGCCTTCGAGGCTGGGGCGTAGAGACCTGGGGTGGACAGGGCGGGGGGGACATCCTTCTTGAGCAAGGATCTTCAGGACAGGGTTCCGGAGGACACGGTGGTGGAGGGCATGGCTCCGGACTTCTTTGTCGCGTGGCATAGACTGCGGTTGCGTGGGTAGCTGTTGGCGGCCTGAGTCCACTCCGAACTGCTGGAGGACGTAGTCCACTTCGACGAGGCAGTCCTGAGGGCCTACTATCACATCATTATCGGTCCTTACGTAAATATTTCTTTAAAATATAACTATCAATACTTTTTCTGCATAACATCACTCATATATAGAAAGAATTTACTTAACCTACTTAAATTACCAATAGGCAAGCTCATATATATATCATTTATATGTTGACTATATTTTAATAGGGAGGCATTTTTTTCTGTTTGAAAAGGTTTTCTTTTTTAAACGCGATCTTACTTCTTCAGCCCCAATGAATAAGTAGTATATTAAGTATATGAAGTAGTATATTAAGTATATTAACCAAAATGATTTATTAGATTTTCCTGAAAATAGTGCAGGATTTAAAGCTTCCTTTAATCTACCCTTCCAAATAATAAACTGTTTATGTTTGTTAGACTTTTTGACTTTTAAAAATGTTGACACTAATTAATCCTCTTTCTAACAAAAATGTTTGTTTACCTTTGGAACATTTTGCGCTTTGGAAATATTTCAGTATTTACTAACATAGGAGTTTTAAGAGTTCAAACTCGGCCAGAACGGGGCCGAAATAGGTTTCTTTGTCTTTAAGGATCAAGTCTCCCTCTCAGAATGTCTAGAACTACCGCTACACTTACTTATACTGACTTTGCTCCAGACTTTGTTGATATTTCTGTCTTTGACATTTTGGACCCCGTTCCGTTTGAAAGAGGTTTAATAAATGTTTACATTTATGAATGTTAAAAATCTAACGAACATAAACAGGTTACTATTCGGGGGGTATTTTAAACAAAACATAAAATCTTGGATTATTATCCTGACAATCCAATGATTGTTCTGGGGAAAGCGGAATCGTTTCATTTTGGTAGTCCTTTGGCTTGAAATTGAGTTCTAATATAAGCAATAACTCAATATCTAGCTAAGGCTTGACCTGGCCACTTATGTACTATGAGAATGACACGATTCAGCTTCCTCAAGTATATTTTGGACGAAATTAGACTGAACTATTTATTCGCCGGGGCTGTAGATGTACTCGTAGCAGATGATTTTTTTTTCATATACTAGTTTAAATTTAAGAGTTTGAACGAAAAAAAAAAAAGCAATGTCTTTCCTATAAGGTTTTTTCAATAAATACATAGAGCCAAAAACTATGATATATTAGCAACTATGATAAAATATCCATTAATTAATCGAATAGAATACAGTATCGAAAAATACCTCGCTGAAGGTGGGCACGGAATGCCTGACTGCCTACGTGTTGGCGAACCAGGGCAAGGAGAAGGTGGGCATGGAGCCGGGCACGGCGCAGGTGGGCATGGCATTGCTGTAGACGGACGAGGTACAGCCGTCGTTGGGCGTGGGCATACCGCACCTGAAGCACTTGGAGCACGTTGTGGACATGGGCGCTGAGCAATACCTGTACCAGATCTGTATACCATCTGCCTTGGTCGTGCTCCTCCCTGAGGCGCCATCGATGCTGCTGCTAGAAGTTCTAACTATTAATATTCTATTATTTGGAAATGGAATGATTATAAAGATTAATATAAGATAAACTAATTTAATTTTTTTGAACCTTCACCAGTCAACCCATGAATGATCTTGGGCTCAGTACGTATTAGAGAAGTAGGGATCATTTATGCAAGATGATTTGTCCAAGATCACTCCTAGGTTTTCCCCTATAAAGGATACCGACTTTGCAGAGACTGGATGATAAGTACTTTACTAATTACTTGTTTTATTATGTTTCATGTTTTCGTTTACTGAGGGATCCGAAAAAAAAAAAAAAAAAAAAAAAAAGACTGGATGAACCCCAGGAGGGTTTCCAGATCGCACAGGATCCACACCCGGCTGTTAACAGATTAAATAAATTATCTGCCCAGCTGGATTTGAATCCAGGACCTTCGGCACGGTATAAGTCAACGCTCTACCACTGAGTTATACCACTCTCTATAATATGATATATGATACTTTACATAATAGTGCAAATAGAAAATGTATTAAATATATAATTAAATTTTATGTAACAAATCATAGTTATTTTCGTGGAGAATGGAGGTAGTTGAGGGGTGCAGTAAAGAAAACACCAAATAAGTCTTGGCTTGTTTGGTGTTTTCTTGAATGCACCCCCCCCCCCTCCCCCAGCTATCTCCATTGTCCATTATATCATCCAATCAACCAATTTCCTCTCTAACATAGTTATGTTCGTAATGGTCACCAGTCGAGGGATACGTATAATCTTTATACCATCGTCACAGAAAATTACTTTAACGATATACGGGTCAACAAATGCTTCTAATGTCATGTTCGTTTGCTATTTGATGAGATCTTAAACTTACAATTGTTTCTCTGACGATGGATTATGAATGCGAAATAATAAATATGATTATTTAAGGAAGAAATAGTTGGGGGTGCAGTCAATCAAAACACCAAAATAAGCATAACTTATTTATTATGTGCCGACGTTTCGGCCTACAATGTAGGCCATCTTCAGGGCTAAGAGAGAGAGAGAAACAAACAGAAATATATAAAAACGTAGCATTTCTGTTTGTTTCTCTCTCTTAGCCCTGAAGATGGCCTACATTGTAGGCCGAAACGTCGGCACATAATAAATAAGTTATGCTTATTTTGATGTTTTGATTGACTGCACCCCCAACTATTTCTTCCTTAAATTAGAAGATACAGTCGACCAACTCTTCTCTAAAATAAATATCCTTGTTCACATAGATTCCTGAAAGCAACTTTAATTACCAAGGTTTAAGCTTTCGACCGGGTATGGCATGCTGGTTTGCTGTTCAAGCTCAAAACCCAGTTGCCTCAATCCTTATTCCTAGTCCTTCGATCCTACCTCTCTGATCGCTACTTCCAAGTACGCTGTGGTAACGAATACTCCAATCTTTATCCAATTCAAGCTGGAGTCCCCCAAGGCAGCGTCTTGGGTCCTATCCTATACATAAGGTGCACCGCTGATATCCCAACCACTCCTGAAACCTTCCTTGCAACGTTCGCAGACGACACAGCCATCCTATCATCTCATCCAGATCCCGAAATGGCTTCCTCGAACCTCCAAAGGCACGTTTGAATTGAAATTTGGTGTAACCAACGAGGAAAATGCAAACACGTGACTTTTATACTTTGCCGAGGAACATGTACTTCTGTCCAATTCAATGAAACCGTCCTACCTATTTCCGACACAGTACGATACCTTGGCTTCCTCCTAGACAAAAGACTTACATGGAATCCTCATACCAGACTCAAAAGGCAATAACTTCACAGACGATTCATCCAACTATAAAGATTACTATGTAAGACCTGCCATCTTTCAAAATACAATAAACTACTAATATACAAGACCATCGTCAAACCTATTTGGACCTATGGGCTAGAACTGTGGGGAACCGCAAAAAGATCAAATATCAGACGCATTCAATCCTTTCAATCCAAAGTCCTGAGAACTATTGTCAATGATCCTTATTATGCCTCCAACAAAACCCTCCATAATGATCTCAACATTCCTTTCCTCCTCAACCTCATCCTTACTAAATTTTCAAACTTTCACAAAAACCTTGCCTGTCATCCCAACCCCCTGGCTAAGTCATTATCCAGTTCCACACATCCATATAACCCACCCCGCCGACTAAACCGGCAATGGCCCCGAGACCTGATATAATAATGTTATTTGGAGTACTGGCACTGGCCAGATTCTCCACTCACGACTTGTTTGTGTGTGAAGCGCCCTTAACCAGCTTCCATTGGCGTTTAATGCCAGTGACGCGGCTGGGAAAGGAGGGTTGGGCTTCCCGGACTCCTGCTTTGTCCTCATTTCTGGGGAAGAAGCTCAGTTTGGGGACCCCAGGCAAATTGTAAATAGGGGATGTGTACATTTTATATATATATATATATATATATATATATATATATATATATATATATATAAATATTTACTTTATTTTATTATTTTATTATCATTTTCGCATTAATTTCTATTTATTACCGCATGTATATAATTATTTATTTTATTTTGTTTTTATCATTGTTTTGTTATGAAATCACTGTAAGCTACATAGCACCATTACTTATTTCCCACAAGTGGCAGATTGTAATGTTTCAATAAAGCGTTAAAAAAAAAAAAAGTGCCAAGGTATCTGGGTCTAACCCCATGGCTAATAATTCAACACCCTTAGCTTGAAAAGGCAAACTGAAAAAAGAAGAAAAAAAAACCGGTATGACACTTAATATTTGGAAGTAAGTGCTTGAATCTATTAGAACTGGATGTTTGATGGAGCTGATAACAAGTTATCGAATTTCCATCATCCAGATTTCAAACATCAAATTTCATAAAGTTTAACTATTGCTGAGATTACTAACAGACAAAATCAACTCCCAACATATCCAAAAATGAGTTTTGAATGAGTAGACAAGAACTACCTCTTGATTTAAGTATCTCTAAGACGAAGATATTGGAAATGCAATTTTTTCAACGAAAGAAACTTTATAAAAAAACCGTGGGACAAATCATGACAATTAATACAAGTAAAACTAGATTCGTGACAAAGAAAGACAATAAACTTATTAGAAACCTTGAAATAATGTACTGGAAACGTGTAAAATGAGGGTTGTTCCTTCCTGCCAAATTCTATTCAATTGTCCTTGATTATAACAACCCATTAACTTGGTGGAGATGAGAGAAATAATTTCATAAATTGGTTAAAATAGTACATGTAAGTTTGAAATGACGTGATAATTATTAACTAGCAATTATTAACTAAGGGTACTTACGTCTGCTGGCGACAACGACAGGTGAAGGTCTTGCAAGGCCTGAAGGCCTACCCATTCTAGAAGACGCAGGATCCCTACATACTTGTCGAGCACAGCTTCCCCCAGCCGCGGCTGCTGGTCTGGGAGGAGCTGTCATGCCGGAAGGTATCGATGGCGTCGCATAAGCAGGTGGACGGGTAGGCGGGAGTTCGCATGGTGCTTCTCCAAATCGGTTTATTTGTATAGGCTTTGGTCGATCCTTTTTTTTCCTGAACCTGGGATCTTCCCAGACCACCTCTCTCTTCCTCATTTTTAGAGTTTAATGTTTCTTACAATTTTAGGTTGTCGTGCATTTTCATGTTCGCTGATTTGGTGTGATTTTACATTACTTACAAATATATGTTGTCTTAGAACTAACCATGTGAATTTGGACTAACCATGACATTTTCCCCAAATTATCACATGTTTTTTTAAAATTTAGATAGGTTTTAAAAATGTTAACACTATAATATAAAATTAAGTTTAATTTTGTGGCGGATCCCCCTTCCTCCCTCCGTAACTCATGCTGCTGTCTGTAATGAATACTGTAGAATTACTAGAGATCTTTAAAGCAACATCACATGGAGAAAGCTCTTAGTTTTCTTGAATCCCTTGTATAAGCGTAGTTACCATAATTAGAAAGATTAGTACTTTGAACGGGAAGTTAGCATGACAACCTACTATGTACAAGGTAGCGGCAGGTGACTAGGATTTTTTAAAAGGGAGTAAAAAATCCTTAGTTATACCGTTCTCCGGAGGTGGTCCCGACATAGGCAAACTTTAGGCCACCCACTAGCATTCACCGATTAATAAATGCAGCACAATGTGACATTGAATGAATCAAACAAACAACTTAACGGAAACGAAATGTCAGGTTTGAATAATTTAACATGTGACATGGATTTTACATAAAAGAAAGTTTGTGAATCTGAAGCGAACTTGAATGTTTATTGTTAGCAAATTAATGACGATATCAAAACTTTTTACGGTCTAAAAAAATACTAACTACTGTAAATTAAACAAAATCGTGATATTAATCAAATTCCTCATGTGATGAAACGACAAATGTGAAATCATGATTTTTAGCAAAAAAAAAGAACTAATTGTCGCTAAAATTCTGATAGACAAAATCTACTAAATAAAGTTTTTAAATTTAGATAAAATAACTTGTTCTCTAACATAAAGTATCTTAAGGTGGAAATAATATCACTGAACTGAAATATTAACAGTTAGCATTTGTAACACATCGATTACAAACAAGTACAAGCTTCAGTTGTACAAGAATATAAGAGGCACTATTTGCTTCCCTGCATTTCAATATTTATACTTCAATACCTTTTTCAATAATTAGTAGTTAGTACATTTTTAATAATTAAGGACATAAAAGAAGTGTAGTTTTGTAAGTAAAGCAAACAGTCTGGTGGTAGCATGTAAAAAATAGTAAAAATTGCGCAGAAGTTGCGGTAATGAGCTGTTACGACCTGTTGGGTGTAAAAATGACTTAAACACTCCTTAATTCGAGATACTAATATTTATTAACAAAGTGACAAAAAGAATATTATTAAATTATTAAACTGATATAAGTTAACAATAACAATATTCTAAAGATTATAATCTAGACCTAACTCCTATTTAATTACTAAAATAATATAAGATGTTACTAATTCTAAATGACTTAACTATTTACATAAATTTGTACGAATGCTATAAAATTACACTACAATTTACAACTACTAATTAACACTTACAGTTCACTAATCAAAGTCCACCGACCGTAAGATTCTCCAAATATGACAAACTGACACACATTGATACGCAGAAACGGTTTATTACACTCGCAAGACTGTCACAGTTCACTGATACACTTATTACACTGGCCGGTTCACCACTGAATAGTTTATCACACTGACACTCACTTATAACTAGTTCATCACAGTGCCAGGTCTACTCTCTGACTGACTCACTCGTCGCCGAGGAGGTGCTATTTATATCAAGATAGAATGTTCTAGACGGGTGGAAGTGAGGGAGGCCGTTCGAGTATCTTCGAGGTGGCTCTAATCCAATCTTATCCTCTCCCGCCGACGGGCTTAAGACGCTAATCCCTTCCTTCCGGCCTTCTCTCAGTCACCGTAACAGCGCCAATAAAGAGCAGCCTTATTGTTCGCATGCGCACGCAGTTATCTTTATCGAATAAAACTGATAGAAATTGTAACAATTGCATGCGTGAATTATGTGTCTTGGTTAATAGAATGATTTCAGATTGCATTGTCACAATTTCGGAAAATCCTTTCTTATCGGATGCCCTCCAAGAACACACCCTCTAAATTTCAGTTCTCTACGATCAGCGGTTTAGGCTGTGCATACATCCCACTAACTTTTTCCCCCTTAGGGGTAGAATTTCGGAAAATCCTTTATTATCGGATGCCTACGTCATACAAGGAACACACCCTCCAAGTTTCTGGTTTCTACGCTCAGCGGTTTAGGCTGTGTCTTGATCCCTCATTCAGTAATTCAGGACAAAGCACTTTATACGTATATGGTAGATTTGTCGCAAAAATTTTAGGTGCAGACTAGCACTTAAAAACCGTAAAATCGGTAGCTGCCGTGGCGTTAATATACAAGTACCATCATTTTGATTGAAAGAACAATTTTCCTCTGTATATAATGAACTATGTTAATCGCAACGATGCTATTTAGTTTCTGAACCACTACTATGCCCAATGTTTTTAAATCCCTATGGGACATGGTAGCAGAGGTTCTAACAGCCCAAAAGGATCAAAAATCGAACGGTTCGGAAGAAAACGAGATCGTAACCAAGTTGGTTCTAAAAGATTTAGGTTTAATATAAACCTTCTTCCATTCTGTTTTCATTCCAATATGAGATTTCATTAAAAATTTCGTTTTACTAATTATATTAACTATCTTTTGTCGTATGTATGTATAGTCGTAATTTGTTAGCAATAAAGAGGTTAATTATAACAACAAGATCCAAAAGCGATACAACAAATCCATTCAAATAAATCAGTTAACTTTAGTTTTAGATTTGTCCTCTGCCGGCAGGCGGCCTTGGTGGCTCAAATAGTAGGGAGCTGTCACGGAAAGACAGAGGATCCGGATTCGAATCCCGGCCGAGGGCCTATCTTTTCTCTTTAAAAATAAAAATATTTAAAAATATAAAAAAAATTGACCGATAATTATAAAAAATTACAATCAACTTTAGATTGGAAAAAAATGACTGGAGATCGACTAGATACAAAATTTATATAAAAATATTAATTTCAGATCCTGTTCAAATTTTAAATGGAAAACCATTTGGATTGCTAAAATATAAAATGGGAACATATCTACAGCCCCGGTGAATAAGTGGTTAAGTATAATTTTCTCCAAAATGAGTTTCTTGTATTTAAGTACACGGAATCGAGTTATTTTCCTAGTGAGGAGCTAAGTAAGGCATTGGCTTGAAAAGGAGTTATTGTTTATATTACAACTCCATTTCAAGAAAAAAACTAGGAGAATGGTACGATTCCGATCATCCGAAAGCAGTTAACTCTCTCTAGACAAAATCCGACATAACCACTTATTCATTGGTGTAGATATATAACTTAGTGTTCGCAACTATTTGGTTCCTTCCAAACACCCTTCATGGATGTAGTTTTTCCATTCAAACCATTGGTAGTTTTTCCATTGAAAACTAGAAATAAAACTTGATCTTGTTTCTCACAATGATGATATGAACGTCGACTTTTCGTTGTGGCATAGATTTACTCTTCAAAATATTACCTGCAAACTACCTTTAAAAAAGGAAAATCCCCTTTTATCTGTACCATCAGACTTAAGCTCACAATAGACAACTATTTACCTTGGTACATCTTTATTCGATAAGAACACTTTATGGCATAGATTTCCTCTCCAATGATCTTAAACGTTCCCTAGGATTAACTTTGGGCGTTGTTAGTGATACACGGCGTTCGTGGAACTTGGGAAGCGCCATTGGTTCACCCTTTTTGGCGCAGTTGGAGAATTTTTGACGAACATAAACGGGCTCTTCACCTTCTCCGGAAATACTGCAACGTGCCACTGCTGTTCTCCTCGCGGTTACCTTAACAATATTAAATAAAATGTATAGGAAGTGCAGTCAATGAATAAGACAAAATAAGATGGACTTATCTTATTGGTGCCTAAGTTTCACCCAATTTTTCAGAGCCTTCAGAGCTAGAGAAAAGAGAAAAACTTATAAACATTGTTATAAATGCCACAGGTAAATAACTTCAAGTCATATTTTTATTGAAATACAGAAAACACTTTGAACGAAACTCAAGTAAACAAAACAATACTACCACCATGTAGATACTCATATCTGAAAATGTAACCTTACTCTCCCAATAACCTGTCATACAATGCCTTTTATATTACATATCACAACAAGCTTTGCAGTGCTAATCAAGATATAACAGTTTACATATAAACAGAATTGATAGGAATGAAAAGATAAATTCAGAAATAATTAGGATGGAAAGAAATCTATAAGATAATAAAACATATAAAAGTTAATAAAAATCTTGGATAAAATGATTTTTTTTCATTTTAGAGTGTGGAAGGATCCTGTTGAAGTCTCACAACACTCAAAGTTAGGAAATTCTGGGCGCGAAAATCATTACAAAAAGTAAAATTACAATTGTGCATATGTTCTTCTTCCGAGATGGACCGTGTGGTGTTGTTTGCCGAGCTTTCATCGTGTTGTGAGCTTCTTCGGGGCTAGTCAGTAAATGAAGAGCGGATTTTTTTTTTTCTCTCCATCCAAGATTTATTTTCAATTATGACAATTACTGTTATTACTTAATAACTATAATGCTGCTATATACACAAAAAGCCTTTTCTTACCTTTCGGTATTTTAAGTTATTACAAATAGACTGAGTCCGCTGAAGGCGGTTTATACTCGAACCGGCACAAGGCTGCTGACTATACAATACAAAACGGGGAGGGACCGTTTAGCGGGATTAGGAAATAGTAGGAAGAAGAAGAAACCCCTTCACCCCATTCCAAGATCAATGTAAGCACATCGACCAAGGGGACACTCCGCTGCCATCTCCCAGGTCTGGGGGGTGGTTTAATAAATAGGGGGTTCGCACAGGCCTTCAGCCCGTCAAAGAATTTGATGTGCCACAGACCTATATTCAGGCACCGAGGAGAGCCGAAGCTCCTCCCGGATGGCAGCGCTCTCGAGCGATGTGCCTCGAACAATCTTTTTAAGGATGCCATTCTGATGCTGCTGTAGACGCAACAGGGTTGTTTTGTAGAGGTATCTCAAAAGCGGAGCACCATAGAGCATTGTAGGTTTTATTATGGACTTATATATTTGTAGCCTCAATCGCAGTGAGTGCTATGGTGACAGAACAGGTGGTAGAGCCTAAAAGATTTTTGCCGATTTTTCTTTCTTGAAGTTTTTGACACTAGCTATATGCTCTTTTAACCTGCTATATTTATCCTTCTTTCGATAGTCCTTCCGGTTTGTCCTATATAGACTTGCCACAGGAACAGGGTATTCTATAGATGCCTGGGATACATAGTCCTAACTTGTCTTTAGGGTTCGGTAGGATGTGAGCCATTATTTTGTCAGTGGAGAGTTTGGTAATGATGTCGTGGTTCTTTAGAATCCCGACTATCTTTTCTGAGGTACCGTTGATGTAAGGAATAGTTGTCTCGGTTTTAGATTTTGTTATTGCCTCGTTTTTAGTGTTTTCTCTTGCGTTCTATCCGTTTAATAGTTTCTTGGTCGTCTCCGTTTTTTAGGAAGGCTCTTCTCAAGTTCCTCTTCTCTTTAGGGAGCTGTGACGGTTCAGCTATCATTTCAGCTCTGTTGATGATTCGTTCCTTCTGAGATGGATGGTGGTGTGATGTGGCATTGAGGTATCTTTCTGTATGTGTAGGTTTCGGAAAACGGTGAGTCCAAGGTGGTCTCCTTTCTTCTCGACCAGAACATCCAGGAAGGGAAGTTTTCCATCCTTCTCCAGCTCCATGGTGAATTGTATCTTCGGGTGGATGCTGTTTAGGTAGGGTAAGAATCTGTCCAGTGCATCTTTTCCGTGCTTCCATATGGTGAAGGTGTCGCCTACGTACCTAAACCAATATTTAGGTTGTTGGGCTGCGGTGGAGAGTGCCTTCTGTTCGAAGTGTCCCATGTACAGGTTCGCTGCGGGTGAGCTCAATGATGATCCCTTGGCTGTGCCTTCCATTTGTTTATAGTACTGTCCATTGAACAGGAAGTATGTTTCCTTCATGCATATCTCCGCCAGACAGTACTCTTCTTTGCTCAGAAGATTTTTCATAAGGTTCTCAGGGCTTCATTCACAGGGACCTTGGTGAAGAGCGATTTGATGTCGAAGCTTACTAGGATGTCTTCTTCTTTGATATGAATGGTTTTGATAGTGTCTAAAATTTGTTTGGAGTTGCGGATGTTTTGCCAATATGGGTTTTGATTATGTCGGAGATATATTTTGATAGGTGGTATGCAGGCGAGCCAATGGTACTGACTATGGGTCTCATAGGGATACCATCTTTGTGTATTTTAGGTTGTCCGTATAGTATAAAGCTTAACAAACAACACCAACACCACACGGCCCATCCCGGAAGAACATATGCACAATACCAAAGACCGTGAATAAAATTGCAATGTTACTTTGTTATCCGATTGTATGTTTAATGTTAGATCGTTTCACTTTAGGTAAGGTTAATCAACCATGGTTCACTTTGTAGTGTTTTCTATCAACCTAGAGTTTTTTCATCCCTTCGAATCTTGTCATTCTTTTTTCATCAGAAGTCGTTTGGTCTTTACCCAGTCCTGGAACTTCTTACTTATATCTTTGGTTATGCTCTTTGCGGATACATCGTTAAGTATCCTGTCTTTTGATTTCGAACTCTTGTATGTTTTTCAGTTTCCTTATTAGTTAAATTTGGTTTTTGTGTTGCAGTAAAAAATTATGCTTTACCTGTCCATTCGTTGGATAAAGACATAGAAGCTAATTATGTCTCTTTATCTGAATATCCAAATCTGAAATCTCTTTAATTCTCCTAGAAATAGTCTTTTTGCGGACGCCCGAGAATTTGTAATGGAATTAGGGTCAAGAACCTTTGTAAAATATTCATTTCCTTCACCTTCAATATTTATTGGATGATAGTAATAGACAGCGTTTCCGTTGCATTTGCTTAAAATGCTTTGCTTCCATTGATAATTTCTTTGTTACCAAACAATTTATTTTCATCTGAACGGCCTTTTTTGGTTTATCAAGGATTTGACCAAATTTGATCTTGTTTATTGCTATCATAGATATGTTAACAACATACATTTACCTCAGAAATTATTTCTAACTAATTAGAACTAAACACATTTATGTTTTCTCCACTTTTAGCAAGTTCATCTATGCAACTATAGCTTCTTCTGTATACTGCGGAGAATCCATTACAGTACATACTTATAGGCAAACCATGTGATGATAGTTGTTAAATAATAGAAATAACATGAGTGAAACTATTGTTTAGATATTTTAATAAACCTTTCTATAAATACTACAAGTGTATTTCAAAGTTATTGTTGATTTTTTTGCCTGTCTGCCCGTTGTGCCACCCCAGAAAAAATCCTGGATCTGCCCTTGTAGGGTAACAAATCTGGTTGGCTTTAGATATTCTGTTTGTTACTTCTGGGTAATATAGCTTAACTATTATAAAAATATAGCCCCCGAGATAATATTTTTAACAGAAGGCAATAAAATCTTAGATGAAATGATTTTTTTTCATTATAGAGTGCGGAACGATCTTGTTGAAGTCTCACAGCGCTCAAAGCTGGAAAGTTCTGGACACGAAGTACATTCTTGCGGAATTACTTCCTCATGACCTTGAAAGCTTGAGGAAGAAATATTGGCATATATGATTATGTATTATATATATTTGCATATTTTTATAATTCAGTAGATGTGTCTTATGAATTATCTCTTACATTTTAGTATATACTTAAAATATACAACTAGATAAGGTGCCATACCACAGGTTCTCTATCATATAAAACAGGAGGAGGTCGGGAAACAAGCCAGCATCCTTCAACTAAATCTTCCAATTGGTTTGAAGAACTTCTATAATAGTAATTACTTATTTTAGAATATAGAATAGAATAGAATGGAAAAATACTTGTATTCTGGAACTAGGTCTCTTACAGCTACATTATTGGAATACTACAATTAAATATGAACTAAAACGTATGTTCTCATAAAGAAAAAAAAACAATTAACAGAAATTGGCTAATGGAAAAATAAAAAAGCAGTTAAGAACATCTAATAATATGAATAATAGTATCATAACGAGTGTGGCATATTTTTACAGATACATACATAAAAACATTCACATATTAGAAAAAAAATATATATATATATATATACTGATAAATATATATAAAACAAACAAAAAATAAAATAATAGAATATATAAGTAATAGTTGCGAAAAGAACTAAAGAAAAAATTTAGTTGTAGATCCCTGTGCTAATGTAGAAATCCTGATTTCTCTGGATAACAGGTAAGTTCGAGAATAAATTAATTAATATAAAGTATTACGAAATCTTAAAATAAAAAAAACAAATAAAACAGCATCACTACAACCCATGAAGGGTCTGGGGTTCAGCACATGGTAGAGACTTTACTGTTTCTTGGACAATGGTTGTGCAGGGGGGTGCTTTGTCCTAGTTCCCGCTCAACCGCCAATTTTTTCTCTCTTATTTTAGGTATCCACTTATAGAGGCTGAGTGAGCCCCAGGAGGGTCCTAGATCCTATAGAACCAATTTCCGGCCCCTAACAGATTAAATAAAAGTCTGCCAACAAGCGGGATTTGAACCTAGAACCTCTGGAATTATAACTCAGTGCTTTGCCACTGGGCCAAGCTCCCTAGAAAATCAAAGTTATGAGGAATACACCATATTCACAAGACGAGTTATGAGAAATAAAAAAAATAGATTCAGAAGCCTTTATTATTTAAAAAACTATCTCTATTTCACAGACAGAATTGTTCATCGCTGACTTAACCTTAAGAGGATAGTGAAGATTTTATATTTTGAAAATAAAAATTTTGTTTACCTTCTGTAAGTATAAAATTTTGCTCTATTAACCATTTTTACAAAAATTAGAGAACATTTAAAAAATAAAACCTTTTATTAGCAAACTTATGGCCATTTTGGATGTAAGTAAAAAATAATTTATTTACTTTGAAATTGGTGGTAACTTGTTTGAAAAATACTCAATTTCAAAAGCAGTAATTCAGACTTAATTAGAAGTCTTCTACAACCCTATCAACAATGCATAGGGAACTCTTTGAGTGACAGAGCAAGTGGATGGTCCATTGCTCCTTTAACTCTTTGTAATTTTCCTTTTTATATTTCTGATCCATGACGAATGCTCAATAATTTAATCATAGAAAACAGGTCGAAATTGAACTTGAATGCTAACCTCCGATTCTCCTGATAGGAGAATGATGCGAGAGAAAAAGTTGATGATGACATGTTCCATGACCAAGAGCATTCATTATCTTGAAAGGAACTTATGTAGGGCTCTCTTAACGATGACCATTATAGGATCAAGAATACATCCAAGTAAGGTGGTGACCTACCTTGTTGTCAGGATTGGAATTAATTTCAATGTTGCATTTCGCTTGGACTATTTTAGAAGCAGGATTGAGCATCCAAGGTCACCCATAGTGCACCTGCTTGGGTGGACTCCGTAATATTGGGAGGACTATTTGCGTCTACGGTAACCCTTTAAAATAACCATTTATAAGTGGTTATGAATATCCTGAAATGTGCATCTCCTGTCTGGAACGTCAGATCGCAAGAGTCTTGCATACAGCCAGAAGAGCAAGTTGACAACCAAACCGGGTTATACATAACTATGTCACATGAGGGAGAGCAGAAGTAATACTTCTTAGCCAGTAATGTTTCTTAGCAGAAGTGATACTTCTTCATCGCCTGTTCGGAGATCAAGATTTCACTTTCAGTAAAAGATAAGGAGGGAAGCCCAAGCAGATCTTTTAGTGAATCTTAGACTGGAGATTGGTGGAAACCTAAACTAGGCAGAGGAATTGCTAGGAAGATACCGTGGAAGAATGAAACTTTTGACAATCCTAAAGGGGCTACCTTTATAGGAATAGTATAAGGGGAAGTATTTCAGTAATAGTTTACAACTAGATGTGACATGGATCCTTCTTGACTACTAGCTAACACAGATTATCATGGAGCATGGGGTTTTTAGAGAAAACTTTTTAACCATAGAAAAACATAGATTCCCTGCACACTAGTGCAGAGCATCCCATCACTACCTGCTAATTATGAGACTCAGAGGGTCAAGTAAATGAAGGGAGGCAGGGCTTTGTTCTGTTTGAGAGTGATACATTGAGTTGATGACAAAACAAAATTCTTCCTGCTTCCAAAACTTGGTGTCTGAAGCTCTTTTACTAGGGGAGAAGAGATGTATCAGTGAGACAACCTGACAAGGAGAGTAGTGGAAGATGGTGGTAAAACTGAAGAGCAGCCAAAAGCAGGCTATGTTCACAGCTGATTTTAATGTTACATGGTCTACTTGCAGCATGTTGGTGTTATGCATAATATAACTCTGCAACATATATTCATATTATCTTGCAGGCATGGTAGGACGACAAATATAATGAAATAAATAAAAGATTATAGAAAATAGAATTAAAATAATTAATAAAACTAAAAGAAGTGAATTTGGTGGCAATTAAATTAAATGGCAAAAGCTGAAAATATGAAACTAATCACACACCATTCCAAAAGACAGAAATCAAAAATCAATTAGGGAGCTTTTTGAAGAGGTCATGAAACCTAAAACCAAACATTATTGTGACTTACGGAAACATAGTACCAGAAAGCAACTACAAATAGAAAATTACTTTTCAAAAAGTGAATTATTTCTAGTACATTGCCTTTGAAAGATCGGTAAAAGAAAACAGGTACATTGTATTAAGACTATTACAATAAAAACGTATGAGACCTCTGACATGTTAGAATGTCATAATTCTCACTTCTATTATAATTATTGTTAGCTATTTTTATTGCTATTATTATGATTGCCCCATGAATAGGAATTCTGCTGACTTCCATGTAGTATAGAACAAATACATATATAATATGTGCATCATTTAGGGGTTACATATCTAAAGTACTCCATTTGTTTTTTGATAAATGTGCTACTTATTTACAATTTCCTGAAGTTGTTTGTTGCCAACATTTATCACTCTGAAGTAAGATTTGGCCTTTTTGTTGGAAGGATTATGCAGAAAAATTCTGGCTGCCTGCCTGGTTAGTGATTTATAAAACGAGGTGTGGTTTTAAAAAAGGAAGGTAATATTGTTATGAAATGGTAACTAACACATCTTATTTTATTACAAAAAATAATTAAGCTGTTACATCATTGAATCAAAAAATCGTGAGAACATATATTCTTGATTATTATGAGATAAAAATAAATACTTATTTTAATAATAAATGCATTTAAATTCAATGTTAAGTCTGTAAGATTAATAATGTTTAGTTCATTATGGGCCATAATGAACGTTATATACGTACTAACAGATAACAGATAAATCATTTTTAATATAAAAAATCCACATATGAGAAAATAACATTTAGACTACAGGAAGATGCCTTTACATCGACTAACTCAACCTTGATAAATTTTTTAGCTAGAATAGAAAGAGTAATTGTTAAGTTTTTATAACTGAGTAAAATTAATACTATGAAACATTAAGGTTTTGAAAAAAAATATAAAACTACTACTTCAAAGGTTACAATTAAATATTAAATTAATTTTTTTTATATTCATCTAGTTTTTGTCATAACTTTTTCTTGATAGGAAGAACTGAGATCTGTTTAGTCCTCCAAAATTTCGAGAGACCAACCCTTCCTGATGAGGTGGCCTTCAATGGAGGACAGAATATAAAGAAATGATTTTCATGAACTAAGTTGGATAATGTATTTATTTTTAAAAGTTGTTTTGAGTTTTAATTGTATGAGACCACCCTCAAGATAGTTTTAAATTTGTTACTGATTTTAAGCAAAAAAACATGTTTGCAGCTGAACTTTACTCAGAGTGAACCATAAGTGAACAATGAAACACTATCTGTATTTGGTCAATATGGACTTTTTTTTTTAAACCTCAATATCTAAAATAGTTACAGTTTGTTTTCAATCTGTAAGATAATGAGATCTTCCAATTATATTAGAAATTTTGGTCCCAATTAGTTCTTATAACTGACCTTTTTTGTATTGAACTGGATAAGTCTAAATAAATATTGCAAAATATTTTCAATCAAAATGTATCCAATGTTTCCAAAAGTGATTTTATTGTTTTGTGTGTAATTACGAATCATTAAGGGATGTCTTTAGAAACAAGAACTTACCTATCACACTCAGATGGTTCCACCATAACCATGTCTGGAAAATTACTTTTAGTTCTCGAACATTTACGTCTGCAATGTTTTTTTGGCATTTTACTTGTAATTTTTAAAACTTAAAAATAAATAAATAAACAAACTGGAACAGCTGGAATAAAATATTTTTTAATGGATAACAGTAAATAAAAACATATAATAGATTGGTAAAATAGTTTAATTTTGCTTAAAGCTAATAGAGTATCCTCCTGTATTGGGGTCTTGAACCATCTGGAAATTGTTTGTAGACAATCCAAAAGGCTTGAGTATCATATTTCCCAAATCCTTAAGCTTCCCTGAAAAAAAAAAAAAAATGCTTTAAGACAACAATATTCAAAATTTAAATCTTGTTATCACATCTCATACTACTTTTATTGTTATTTTAATGAGAATAAACAAACAAACAACAAAAGGATTTTGTGTACCAGAAATAAATATGTTGAAGGGACGGAATGAAATAAATAAATTTCAGGCAAGGCTTGAAATGTCTGATCTTGAAAAGGTTTCGTGAAATGAATCAATTCAGAAAACAAAAATGCATCAAAATTATTTAAAGATTATATTATTCTAGAGGAGCAAAATCAAACAAAAATAATTGATGAAACAAATGGAAAATTCCAAATAATGTCTCAAGTCTCAAAAATAATATCAAAAAAGAAAACCTGATGGCTTTGAGGCTTAAAGCTTCTTGTTTCGATTTTTCTATAATTATCTGTTCCAATAATTAAGGATTCAAATAATACAAAGACTCAATGATGAATATAAGACCAAAAGAATCTAGGAAGTTATTATAAGGAAAACATCTTAAAATAACTTTGTTATAAAGTTGGTAAAAGGCAATAAAAATAATAGAAAACATTTTCAGATAACAAGGGATGAATATTTTTTGTAATTTAAATATTTAAAATTTTTGCAATTCGTAGTGACATTTTGTAAAAAGGAAAGACATAATACGGAATAAATTAATTTTACATAAATACAAGGTTATAACTCACAACCTTCAGGAAAAACCCATTAAAATGCTAGCTAATATAATATCAAACAAATACAAGGCATTTAAAAAAAAAAAGAAACAATCCTTATTTCTCAAGTTTTATATAAACTCAAATCAATGTTTTATTGAAAGTAATAAGCAATTTGATTCATTTACATGAAATAAAAATGTAGGATTCTATTGCCAATATTTTTTTTTATAACTTTGATTTTCCTTTGAAAATAACTGCATTAAGTGATGGTTATTTTACTTTGCATTTGTAATACTAATTTCATTCAAACCATCTCTACTAATTCATACTTCAAACATACTAAGTGAATGTTCCAGAAAGTTCCTTTCTGCTGAACACCATCAAAATATATAATTAAATGTCATATTTCATTTGTATATACTTGAAGAATAATTACCTAACATTTCTGTCTTCATTTTTTCATTTCTTTCATTAATCATTGGAGGTAATCTCTGTAAAAAAAAAAAAACACAGAAAACAAAACTAAGATTAAAAGGGAAGAAATATATGTATACTAAGCTTCAATAATAATAAACGGTACTTGAGTGTTAACGCAGCCACCGATATTTTTGCCTACTTGTTCGCATGCGCTAGCAGTTATATTTTGTAACAGCAATCTTGCATAACTTTTTTAAATCTATTTATTGGGGTTAGGGGTGGTTTGTGTTAGAAACATTATGTATAATATAATCATCTGTTAGAAATATAACTTTTATAAAATATAACTGCTCACGAACAAGTAGGCAAAAATAATGGTGGCTGCGTTAACACACAAGTACCTAATAAATCAATACTGTAACAGTTCAAAAAGTATTCATAGGAGTACTTGATACTGTGTAATGTCCTATATTTACAAGTAAATAATAATCATAAGGACTAATTTAAGAGGTGAAAATAAAATCATTGTTACATATTGACCTGGAATAGAAAGCCAAAATCTAACCCATGAAGGTATCTAATTATCTTAACAATTTATAATAAGCAGCCATTTCAGTACTGTGTCTCAAGCCAGTTTTGGCCAGTATCTATAGGGTATAGGTTTGTTTGTTTGTTCAACAAACTATTTAACGTCACTTTATGCTGCTATGGCTAATCGGACGATGCTACAGTGGGAGCTCTAAATTTTGCCTATCCAGGTTTAATTAGGATAGGGATTTTTAACGAGTACCTGACATCGTACAGACTCGGGACCCCCGTTTAACGTCCCTTCCGAAGGACGGTGTAACTAAGGATTTTTTACTCCCTTAAAAAATCCTAGGGCCACCTGCCGAGCTACGAACCCGCGATCTTGGGCTTAGTAGTTTGTTACGCTAACCACTAGACCACAGGTGACCTTATAGGGTATAGGTACTTAGATGGCAAATATTAACTAACATAGTTTTGATTAATATACATAAGTAATATGCAAATGAAGATTCTAAAATTAATTTTTTTTAAAATATTTTATTTGAAAAGAAAAGATATGACCAGGACCGGGACTCGAACCCGGGTCTCCTACCTGTCTGTGGAGGTGCTTAACCATCTCAGCCATCCTGGTTCGCTTCTCGGTCAGTCATATCCCTCCTTTTTCTCGACTGACCGAGAAACGAACCAGGATGGCTGAGATGGTTAAAGCACCACCACGGACAGGTGGGAGACCCGGGTTCGAGTCCCGGTCTTGGTCATATCTTTCCTTTTCAAATAAAATATTTAAAAAATTATATCATATAACAATAAAATAAATTATAATAATTTTTTTTAATTTGTTTTTACCATACCATCAGTTTAAGGTACAAAATCTCAACTATTCAAAGCAAGTAAAGTAACTTCAAAATACATTTTTTTAAAGAGCACATGAAGAAAAATGGAGTCCTTTATTTTACCCTGTTTCATTTGTACATGATCATTGTAACAACAAAATTTTAAACCATCAGACTTAAGTTCTATTAAAACAATAAAATAACAATATGATTATAATTCGTTCTGATTATTGTGGACAGTCATATGCACATGCCTATTTGTTTATCTTTAAAAACACAAAAAAAAAATAAACACTATCTGAAAAATAATTCAAAATTAGACAACTACACTTAAATAATTGTTACCACGCATGCTTCCATGGCTTCTCTATGAGATGAATCATATTCCAGGATCTTCTTGAAATCTTCTAAAGCTTCATCTAATTTCTCAGAAGACTCATAAAGCTGTGCTCTTCTCAACAATGCCTTAATATAAGATGGCTCTAATTCGATTGCTTTGGTAGAGTCTTCGATAGCAGCCTCATTTAATTCCTAAACCAATCAAAATGTAATTACAATAATATGACTTTCATGTTTCCTAATTATTAAGAAAATAATTACCTACCAATTTGATTTTTGAAGCAGCTCTATTGGCATATAATATCGCCCTTTCTTTGGGATACCGTAGAGGACATATCCTTAAAGCAAGTGTGTATGTTTGCGCAGATTCCACATATTCTTTGTTTTTGAATTGACTATTTCCCTTAACCTTTAAATCTTCAGCTTCAGATTTTAATCTCTGAAAAATGAAATATTAAAAAACTATCTCAAAACACCCCTTACAAATATTCATGGGCTAATGCTTGAGATTTTATTCATACCTCAAAATCTTCTTTAGAATAAGACAATTCTTTAGTCTTCAATTCTTCCTCATCAATAAAATCCTCTGCTTTAGGCTTTTGTTGACTAGAGTCTTCTTTGTTTTCTTCTGAAAACTCATCAATTCCACAATCCTTTCCAGAAGAAGATGCCTCTTCAGGTTTCGATGAATTTGAATCATTCGGCTTTATGTCGCATGTTGCTTTGAAATCTTCTATTAATGAATTGACTAGTTCATCATTGGCTGGAACTCTGTTGGCCTGAGCGGAACCACCATCTCCTGACATTTTAATATTTCAAAGCTATATTAAACTAAATTAATCAAGTACTTAAATTAAAAACAACTATCTGGATAAAGGTTTAATTGATAGATGTCATCTTTCAAAACAGCAATATCGTAACCTTGGATGTAACCACGCTGTAACCTACCATCCAATTGAAATTTACGCTGCTTTCTTTTCATTATAGATGTCGAGTTAACAAACTGCATTCATTATTTGTTTATTTTTATTGGTTTCAGTCATGTATTGGTTTAAGAAGATTATGTTTCATTACAATTTACTGAACTGAATCTATTTGACTTCATGTTACATCACACTTGATAAGTGAATCTGTGATAAGTATTTGTGAGCAAAGTAGTTTCTTCATTTCGAAATGCTGAGTTTTCGTTCGACTTTGGGATTTCCATGTTTAAATTTCTGCAGTGTACGAATGAAACATCACATTTCTGATAAAATCAAGCAGAAAATTGCTAGTGGCCCAAGCCTTGAAGAGTTTGTAGCTGGTGATGTTTCCTCCAAAGAAACTTGGGAAGACTACAAGGGTAAAATCAAAAGGGAAAAAGGAGAAAATGAAAGGCTCAGACTTCCACCTTGGCTCAAAAGGGAGATTCCAATTGGTGAAAATTATTCCAAGATAAAGGAACAATTGAGAGGCTTGAATCTACATACAGTGTGTGAAGAAGCTAGGTGTCCAAACATTGGTGAATGTTGGGGCGGTGGAGAACATGGTACTGCTACTGCAACTATAATGGTTCTTGGAGACACTTGTACAAGAGGATGCAGATTTTGTTCTGTGAAAACATCAAGAGCACCACCACCACCTGATCCCAACGAACCTCGAAACACTGCTAAAGCGATTGCCTCATGGGGCTTAGATTATGTAGTACTCACTTCAGTTGACAGGGATGATCTCCCAGATGGTGGTTCCAACCATTTTGCTGAAACAGTTAAAGAAATAAAGATACAAAACAGCAACATCCTTGTCGAATGTTTAGTTCCAGATTTCAGAGGGGATTTAACCGCTGTAAGAACAATTGCTGAATCTGGCCTTGATGTGTATGCTCATAATATCGAAACTGTTGAAAAACTGACGCCTTTTGTTAGAGATCCCCGGGCAAAGTACAGGCAAACACTTGCTGTTTTGAAAGCAGCCAAAGAAGTCAACCCTGATTTGATCACAAAGTCATCAATAATGTTGGGTTTAGGCGAGAAAGATGAAGAAATAGAACAGACGCTAAAAGATTTAAAGGAAGTCGGAGTTGACTGTGTCACATTAGGACAGTATATGCAGCCAACCAAGAGGCATTTAAAAGTTGTAGAATACGTAACTCCAGCCAAGTTTGAACATTGGGAAAATGTAGGCAATGAAATGGGTTTCTTATATACAGCAAGTGGTCCTTTGGTGAGAAGTTCGTTCAAAGCTGGAGAATTTTTTCTCACAGCAGTTCTAAAAGCCAAAAAGGAATCTCAATAATATTGATTTTCTAATTGTAGTAAGTTTTAATTTCATTATTTGATAAATTAAAATATTTGTTTTAATGTTACCATTGGTGGGATATAAATTATTTTATTTTTATATAATTAAAATTATTCTTGTTGAAGTTGTTATTTAGTATGATAAACACATTAGTATAATTGTCTACCCTAATGAGACTATAACAGGTATATCAATTTAATTTTAGAAAGGAAAAAAACAGAAAATAATAATATAATTTTATCAGATCTGTTTTTTTCTGTTATGCGTTCTATCAGAAAACTATCTATTTTCCGTTGGCTGCACACATCTAGAGGTATTTTTATATCCCAGTTTAAGTTCTAATTATCTAAGTCAATAAATAATGTGGTAAACATTTTTATTTATTTAAAGTGATTTTGTTTTATAAATGTATTTATTTTAGATATTATTAAGATAATCTATTTTATTACTGCAGAAAATAAAATCATTTGACTTACTATTTCTTAATATTTATGTGTAATATCCATGACAGAATTCAATAATTTGGGATCTCATCTGTTTCTAACATTATTAGATATAGTGTATATTTTATTGTAGTTGTTCCTAATATTATGGTTATGAAGCTCATATCATTACTATCCATTCTATAAAATTAATTGTTTTGATATTAAAGAAGAAAAAAAAAAGACATATTACTGAACTTAATAATACTGATTGAAGTATCATTGAGTATTTAATTGGCTTTAGGCAAAGTGGATGCTGTTTTAAATATTTGTTTTTATAAAGAGTGGATGGACCTACCTAATTTAATTTTTTGAAAAAATCAGTGGTAATAATAAATAGGCCAACAAGAATATTGTTCAATTCATAAGAAATGATCCAATGAGGGCTGTTTGACCATTTTTACATGTATTGATTATTTTATTTGTAAAATAAAAAAAAAATAAAAAATTACTACTAAAAAGAGCATGATGTATGGTAAATCAATGGGCATAAATTTAAAAAACAGATTGTAAAAGGTTTTAATTAAAAAAACTTAGGTAATTGAAAGAATGACATTAAGTTTTTTTTTTTATTATTTATTGATATTTACATCTGTATTACAATAATACAACAAGTAAATAGGCTAAGTGATACATAATGACATGAGATAATGACAAGTAGAGAAACAACCCACTGGTAGTAATAAAAAAATTAAGTTTTTTAAATTTTAAATTTGTTGCAGGGAAAAAGTTACTACTGATCCTTTTATTATAATGCAATTGGGAAAAACTACAATGCAAAGCCTTATGTTTCAAATTTCTCCAGTTATACACCCACTTACCGGTCGACGTTTTACCTATTCAGACATTATCAAGGCACAAAAACAAAAAAAGGTTATGTGAATCACATCTCGAAGAAAAGTTGCAATATATCCCAATGATCAACAGCCCAAACAGGCTCCAAACATGAGACAGCACCTCACCACCAATACTTTCAACATACTGATCCTTTTATTTTCTGCAAATGGAGAAAATAGGTTTTTCTAAAAACAATCATGTCAATTTCAATGTAGTTTGTTAACTCTTCCTTTACTTAATTTTTTAATTGACATATTTTACAATCTGTTTTTTAATTTAGGCCTATTGATTTACTATTAACATCATGTTCTTTTTTTTTTAGTAGAATTTTTTATTAAAGTCAGAATATCTTTTTTCTTCAGAAACACGGAAAAAAAACCAGGGTCCTGGATGAAAAAAGTTGAACTTATTCCACCAAAAAGATAAGTTGCACAAGTTGCTCCTAAACTGGCCTAAACCATCCCAAACTTATTTTTACTTTTAACTTAACGTGCTCACAATTTCTTTGTAGGAAAGAAGGAATAATATTATAAATGAAACTTAACTTCTTTTTAATAATAAAAAAAAGAAAAAAAAATCAAAACCATATCATGAAAAATATTTTGATTATAATTAAGTTTAATTATTGAAGATTTTAAAATATCAACCAGTTTAACCAAGCAAGTTATATTAAAATTAATTTTAAAAAAATTGTTTATTTAATAGTGACAATTTTATTAATCCTTGAAAGCTGCTAGAGACAGTATCAACAGATTAAAACTGTAAATAGAGGACTAATATTTTATAGTATCAGTAGATAACCTTTGAACATTTAGTTCAGTTATCCACTGATCACAGACAATGTCTGAATGTTTTATAATTTGACTTTACAGTAAATAAATACCATTATACAACTCCCTCTTTCTTATTTAACAGTTATTAAGTTCTTACTTCACTGAATACTTGAAAGAGACTTTGGAAACTGGCCAGATTCTTTGTATGTTATGTTACAAACATAATTCTCATACCTGATCTGCTCTGCTTGGATGAAAAGAAACAGTTCAAAAATATTCAATCAAGAGCTTTGAAGTTGGTCTACCGTTTTTTTAAAGATTTTGTAGAACAATATTTAGGATTTAGTTACAAAAGTTTGGAATATTGTTATACATTTTCTTGTGCTTTAAATTGTAGATCTGTATATTTTCCCATTGAACATCAATGAGATTATTTATTTCTTATCACTTGATCTACAGCATCATTTTTTTTTCTTGTACCACTACCACCCTTGAAGGGTCTGGAGTTTAGAACATGGTAGAGACTCTAGTGTTTGTTGGACAACGGTTGCGCAGGGAGGCTATTTGCCTAGATCACGCTCAACCACCAGAATTTTCTTCCTTATTTTGATACCCACTTAAAATTAGCTGGGTGAGCCCCAGGAGGGTTCTAGATCCCATAGGATTCATCTCCAGCCGCTAACAGACTAAAGTCTTGCCAGCAGGGATTTGAACCCAGGACCTTCGGCATGGCAACTCAGCTCTCTACCACTGAGCCACTCCACTCCGTAATCTACAGCATCATAATAGTAGATAATTTCCCCATTTTCACTAGAATTCTTTCCGACTCATTTCCCTTGAAATACTTCTCTGAAAACCCTCTCGTTATAGTATATGATGTTTTAAATTTTTTACTTCATTGAGGGAGATGATTGAAACTTTAAGACTAATCGTAATGAAGGAAACATGAAAAAAAATTTACAATTGGTTAGTGAGGAAAATTTATCTAAATTTTAGAAACTTTTTTCAGAGACTACTGAATCTTTGTCCCAAATAATAACAAAATTGATATCTAATTAAATTTCTATAAAGTGATTGTTGTCAAAAAAATGTGTATGTGAAAACTGAAGCATAATTTAAGGTTTTTAATATTGATACAGAGAGAAGTGGACTTTGAAAACTTAGATTCGACATCTTTGTACCGTCATATACAACTGAATAAGAAACCTACTAACATATTTGAAACAAATTAGAATGCACGAGGTGCCTGGGCTTAACTTATGATGTCCTTTTCAATCCTTTATACAGGCCATCACCTTTCCCTCAATGCATTATTTCTTAGCTTTTCTTTAATGATCACTTATTTTTCTTTTGTTCTAACTAAGGGGCAGGGGCTTTATATTGATTCTTTCCTGTAGTTTTATATGTATTCCTTTCCTTAAAATTTCCTTATTGAAATTCCAAAGGAGTAAATAACCCATACCCAATTCAGTTCCTCTATTAATCTTAAAGCCAGAAAAATATCACCTGATAACTCTATGATAAATGGAATAACCAATGACCTATTTCGCTTTTCTGAGAAAAATGTAATTTTTTGGGCCTTTTTTTTTAGGGTAGAATTCATAGCCTATTATGAGGTAGTTATCCCCAAATTACATAATGAGGCAGTTTTCATTAGAATTAATTTTCTTTTTGCCATCACTTTATGACCACCTCACTGATCTCAGTCTGTTCTAAAATTGAAGTTCCGCAACAATTGTAACTGTTCTGTTATTACTTCTATATTGAGAAGCAACTCTTTCTTCATCTGATTAAAAGAGCTCCTTGTCACTGGCATTCTAATAATAACAGCAAACTTAATACCTATTGACCTATAAACTTAATACCTATTATCTTCAGGACAAAGAAGTTAAAAAATAAATTTTTCAACCTCAAAATGCAGCAAGATATCAACCAGAGAAAACATCTCAACATCATCAAGGGCCGATATTTAAGGTTAGAATGTTCTTTATTAGTTTATTTCCTTTGTTATTATTCTTTTTCTGCCTCGATTACTTCCTTCTAATTTTCTTACTTCTACTTATTTCCTCGATTCTCTTTATGCCTGAATAGGCGAAATATTGATAGGTTTTTATTTCTGTTTCTATTTTAGATGCAGTTCAGGTCTTATATCCTTTATTTTCCAGATCGGCTATTCCTAGCCTTACCTGGTTTTTTAAAATAATGATTTTTAAAACTTTAACAGAAGGTAAAAGTGTGGGTTTCGTCTCATGCAAGAGACACCCCTAACTGTACATTATCAGATTATTTAAAAGAGAACTTATAAATATATAATAGTTTTTTTTCATATAAAATAATTATAATGTAATAACAAACAGAGAGTTCAGGTCTAAATTATGTAACTATTTATTTTTGCCTACGTTTCGACCAGCTTTTCAGATTTTCATAAGATATAAAGATACACACTGTATTCATAAAAGTGATACAAAGTTATTTAGATGAAAACATATATAGAGCATATCTAAGACCACAATGGTAAGAATTCATTAAAAAATAAAAAATCAATAAAATGAAATGATAAAATAAAAACAATAAAAATTAGTTTATGATTAGAAAAATAATGAATGTCAATAGCCAACGCAGCAAAGAATTCCAATATATATATATAGATCTATTGAAAAGTAACAACTGAAAGCGTGAAAATGATAACTGTTAACTAATTCTGAAAAAATATTTATTTGAGACTAGTATACAAATGCTCTGCTTTAGTGAAACTTCCCTTACAGATTATTGTGGAAACTTAGTTAGAGAAACCTTCCATTGAGGCCACTCCTAGCGTGGTTCATCTCTCTGTAGTAGATCTCTACTCCTGACGCATTTTAGTCTTCTGGTCGGATTCTATGGTAGTGTGTGAGGAATGTTTGTACCAGTAAGTTGTAACCCATAATGTTTTTTGTTGTATTTCTTAATTGTGTCAGTCACGAGTGGTATGCCCAGGTCATTAATGGTTTATTAGGTTCGTTGAGAAGGCAATGGGTAATACGAGTATTTTTTGCATGAGCCCCACACGTGTGTAATGTAATTCCATTCACAATATGTGTAAGTAGCCAATGTGATTTCCATGTCAGGTTTCTATCCATTGATAGGCCCAAGAGTTTTTTATGTTTGTTTGGATAATAAAAAATTGTAAAATATTAGTGTGGTAGCTGCCTGAACGTCTATGTGTAAATGTTTCATTACTATATTATGATTATTATGTATCATCTAGTATAAGGATTCTAATATTACTTAATGAGTATACACCTTAATTTTTACACACCATTTATCAATCAATAGTCTGTCTGCAGCCAGAGATGGATCGTATGGGATCTATGACCCTACTGGGGCTCACCCAGCCTCTATAAATGTTATAAAAATAGTGTACCCAAAATAAGGGGGGGGGAAATCTGGCGGTTGAGCGTGATCTAGGACAAGTCACCTCATGAAACAGTACAGTCTATACCATGTACTGAACCCCATACCCTTTCACGGGTTGTAGTGGTACAAGGTTTATTTTATTTTTATTTATCAATCCAATTGTAATGAATTATAACGAGTCTGTACGTTCTAAGATCTTATATTCGGAATTGAATTTTTTGGAACTACGTCTGTGTCGTTCATATTTTTTGCAGGCAATGTGTTTGCCATACTGTCCTGCAAGGATACTGTCCTGACCACAGAACATTGAATAGATTATTGTATTATTATTATTATTATTATTGAATAGTGTATTCTATGTTCTGTGGTTCTGACCCACTATAACATTAGTTCGACAGTAGTCCGAAAAGTGGTAACCAATTATTTTGAGAAAAATAACATTTTATAACGTAATGAATGATAAAGAATTATGTTAATAAAGTAATGAACATATAAAAATAATATTGTAATAGTGAGTGCTAATAATGAAACCACTTCTATACTCTATGACAACATACAATACATAACTATACAGAGGCTACAAACAATTAGTTAAATATTATTTGATCATGTTTTTTGAGAAAGCGAAATCCCAGGTCCAAATCTGTCTGTGGTAGATTTTATTTAATCTGTTAACAGCCGGGGATGGATCCTTTGGGACCTGAGACCAGGGACAGATCCAGGATTTTTTTCTGGGGGGGGGGCATAACGGGCAGACGGGAAAAAACAACAATAATAACTTACAAATTAACTTGTAGTATCCATAGAAAGATTTCAAAGATTTATTAAAATATCAAAGTAATAGTTTCACTCATGTTCTTTCTGTTATTTTAACAACTATGGTTATGTGATTTGCCTATAATTATGTACTGTAATGGATTCTCCACAGTACACAAAATACTGCCTGGGGGGAGCACGTGTCCCCGTGCCCTCCCCCTGGATCCGCCTATGCCTGAGACTCTCCTGAGGCTCACTTAATGAAGTGAGTACCTCAAAACAAGAAAAAAATTCCCTATGAAGGTATGACCGAAAACGCTTTGTTTAGGAGATATTCGCATCTAAAGATTTCATTGTTATTTAGGCATAATTCGTAACAATGAAATCTTTGCAATATAAAACTTATTTAAAAAATAAAACTTATTTTATTTGTTCCAACTACTGTATTTATTAAATGTAAGCCATTAACATTCATAATAAATGTTCAAAGTGATTTCCTTGAGCATTCAGACAGGCTCGGCATCTTTCTTCAACAGCAGCAGTTGCAGAGCGGCACTGGATATGTGTTATTGTTTCAGAAGACTCAATTATCCTTCTTCGTAAAGAATTAAGGTCATTCACTGGCCTTGCATAGACTTTTTGTTTAATGTCCCCCCAAACAAAGAAATCTAGTGGTGTCAGGTCTGGAGAGCGAGCAGGCCAAGCCACTGGTCCTGCACGGCCAATCCATTGATTAGGATAATTAGCATTTAGCCATTGTCGTATAACTCTTCCGTAATGTGCAGGACAACCATCTAATTGAAACCACATGTTCCTTCTCAGTTGTAGTGGAGTATCTTCAACTAAATCGTGGTAATCATTATTAAGAAATTCCAAAAATGTGTCCGCATTAAAATATTATCTATTATCCCGAACCACACATTGATGGAAGATACCTCTTCTTGTGAAGGTAGCTTCATCTGTCCATAAAATTTCTCCTGAAAAGTGTGGATTGTAATCAGCTTGATTTAAATACCAATCTGAAAAATTTATTCTTTGTCGTAAATCTTGCAGTAATAAATTTTGTACCCGTTGATAATGATATGGTTGACGTCCATCTGCAATGAGAGTTATCCATACTGTAGTTGGCGTAACATTTAATTCTGCTCCAGCTCTTCGTACACTGGCAGGTGGATTATCATCAAAATATTGTAATACGGTCGCACTCCTTTCTTCATTTCGTAAAGGGGCTAAAATACCATCAGCATGTGGTACGACAGCAAATGTACCAGTTTCTCTAAGACGTTGAAACGTAGAGTTAAAGGTAGACTTACTAGGTAATCTTTTATTTTGAAATCGCATGGAATAGGATTAGGATTAGGATGAGGTTGTGGGGCGATCAACTGCGGGGTTATTACGCCCTTGCTTTTGAAGTGATAACTGTGCGGAATGATACTTTCGCATGGAATATTCACGACGGGCAACATTGGCACCACCATTGCAAAAATCGTACATACCATATATCACATACCATATCGGCATATTCAGCATTAGTATAAATGTAAGGCATAATGAGCACTCTGCGAAAGCCTCAAACAAACTGATAAATGTTATTGATAGTTCTATTCTTATTATTATTTGTTATTGATGCTCTATTCTAAACAGTATTAATCCTAAAGTCCATAGTTTATGTACAGGTCACTGCTGCTGTTGAAGAAAGATGCCGAGCCTGTCTGAATGCTCAAGGAAATCACTTTGAACATTTAATATGAATGATAATGGTTTAAATTTAATAAATAAAGTATTTGGAACAAATGAAATAAGTTTTATTTATTTTCTATACCTAAATAATTCGTAACAATGAAATCTTTAGATGTAAATATCTCCTAAACAAAGCGTTTGCGGACATACCTTCATAGGAAATTTTTTTCTTGTTTTGAAGTCCTTAATTCAAATTTTCAGTTTGGCCATTCAACCCTGAAACACCCTGTATAACTTTTTTTTAAATATTAGAAATATATTTTACACCAGAACATCCCAGAATAGTTTAGGAAGCGTACTTAAAGATAATTAGTAGTAATTAATGTAAAGTGAACTAAATTGGACCGAACTAATCCAAGGACTATGCCAGAACTAAATTAACTCAAAGCTGAAAACGAATGTGGATAAAATATATAAAATATATATATAAAATATATATCTTATATCTGTGTATGTAACATTAATTCAACATAAATTTAAATGAACCCGCTTACAATAAAATGAAATATGTATTACACTGTCACTAAAAACATGTTCATATATTAGAGAGATTTTATATTTATGTGTTCTTCTCACGGTCAACTATTGATATACCAATATGTTATAATTAATTAAGAAAATAATTGTTCCTTCATTTTTTTTTGTTAACTTCTGTTGTTAAAGCTTTAGTGTCTTACTAATATTTAATACTTTATTATACTAATCATTTTTGTTTTGGTGTGTGGGCTTATTCTAGAATCTTTAGGGAGTAGAGAGTTATACTTACTTTTACAGAGCTGTACCAAATATACATAATAATAACGTAGGCTACATATACAGTGGCTCCCAGTCATAATGATACACCAGGATATTTATAGATGTTTTTTAATTAATAAATAATTCAAATTACATTACATTAAAAACAATAATTTATCGTAATCACAAAACATCCTAGAAGTACGTACTTTGTATTTAAACATTTAAAAATAAACAAGGATTTAATAATAAAAATAAAACACATTTGTTTAGAATTACTTATCACATAGTGAAAATGATACACCTTAGTTTTTCCAAATATTTGTTTAGCTTAAACTATTTTACTTTAGATAAACTCTTGTGTCGAAAGTGTTTGGCTATTTTCAAAGCGAGTTGAAGAAAATCTGACTTTTTAATTTTTTTTTTACGAAAATGGGTGCACACACAACGTTGAAAGAATGTGAGTTGGTTATTCAACATTTTACTGACGGGAAATATTTAAATGAAATACCCAAAATTATTAAAAAAAGCAGTTCAACTGTCCAGCATATAGTGGAGAGATTGAAGAAGGAAAAGTTTATTGCCAGAAAAAAAGTTAAAAGCACTAGAAAAATTTTAACTGATAGGGATGAGACTTGGATCGTCAGGTAAAATATAAGAAATCCACGTTTGAGTGCACCCCACAAAGCACAACCTGCAAATAATTGTACTAAACTAATTGTTTACTAACTACAAAGTTTATAAATTATTTGTACACAAAAGTTAATTAGAAGTGATGTGTAATTTTGAGCATGAGATGAAATAATTTATTTCCTTTTTGTCTGTTTATTTTTTTAAATAATCAAAATTCAATATGTTCAATTTCATCTAATTGTATATATTTAAATTGATACTATAAAGAAATATTTTGAAGAGTTTTCTGGTTTTGATCCCTGTAAAAAATTTTCTTTTTTCTTCTTCTTTCTATAGGGTGTATCAATTTCACTGTGAGCCTCTGTACGTCTATGGAAGCGGAGTGGCTCAGTAGTAGAGCCCTGAGTTGCCATGCCAAAAATCCTGGTTCAAATCCGGCTGCAGGCAAGACTTTCTTTTAGTCTGAAAGCAGTCGGAGATTGATCATAAAGGATCTAGGACCCTCCTGGGGCTCACCCAGCCTCTATAATGTGGGTACTCAAAATAAGGGGGAAAATTTGGCGGTTTAACATGATCAAGAACAGATCATCTCCCTGCACAACCGTTGTCCTTGAAACAGTACAGTCTCTACCATGTACTGAACCTCAGACCCGTTCACGGGTTGTAGTGGTACAGTTTTTTTTTTACATATATAACTTGTTTCATATATAGTATCGAAACTAATGAAGAGGATTAATATTTTGAGAAATCTTGAACAAAATTAAAACTCTTTTTAATTTCACCAGTTTCAAGGAAATTGATAAGATCTGATGGAAAATTTCGTTTCTTTTTTGGAAAATAATTGGGATTGAAAAGCCGGTATATACATTTTTTACTATTTTTCCTGAAGGCATAAAATATTCTACTTTGAATAAAATTTCTTTGTTAATATCTACTACTTAATGATCTAATTGGTCGGTTTTAGTTAAAACTTGAAGCATTCCATTATAACTTGAAGAGAGTTGAGGCTTCCAAATGGCCAAGCTAGAACTAACTTCAGCTAAGGGCCATTTAATTTAATTATTTTTTTCAAGTTTTGATGAAAATATATTCTCCCAGCACCGTTTTCCTTCAACTTAATTGTCTTTTTTTTTATTTTATGAGGGAGATGCAAGGATCTTTTCTGACTGCTTATGTCAGAAAAATATTTGTTGGTATGGACGTGTGCAACCTTCGTAATCTCTGATGAACGTTGGGTAATTCTATTAAACGTCATATCACATGTGGTCGAATCATCTAGTATTCAGAAATGACCTATGCCTTATAATTATAATAACAATAATTCTATGGTTATTACATTTAGAGTAAAAATTAAAGCAGAATGACAAAAGCTCAAAAGAGACTGAAAATTCCACCCGAAAAAAAGCCTTAAATCTCTATAAGAAAACAAAAAAATCTGTTCAATATCTCTGTCGATATATATATAGGCATCATCAGGACAGGAATGCTTAAAGTAAAGGAATTAAACAAATAACACACATCTAAGCCTTAATATGCAAGCTGAATACCAACCAGAGGAAACACCCCACCACCACCAAGGCCCTTGGGCTACTACTGAATCTTAAAGAAGGTGACAGGACAACATACGGAAAAGTGGAATATAACAGCTGATATAAAATATAAAGAGAATAGAAAATAGACTTAACAAAATCACAGAGGAAACTAAAAGCTCAAGAAAAAAGGGACGTTATCAAGAAACCTGTGGACATACGGCTACTTGGCTAAATACGTTGATGGAATTTTTCCATAGATTTCTTAATAAAAATTAACCTATTTCTTTAAACTATTAATGCTGTTGGGTAGCTAAGTGTGTAGAGTGCCGAATTGCCGATATGAGGATTTCGGATTCAAATCGGGCTGTAGCAGAATAATTGAATGAATAAGTCATTTAACATACATCAAACAACTTATTTAACATACATCAAACAACTTATTTAACATACATCAAATAACTTATTTAACTTAGCTGCCATGCACTCCTCCACGTCCTCCATCCATTTTCTCTTCGGTCTTTCACGCTTTTTTCTTTCAGGTGGTATATAGTTATGAATTTTCTTTGATCAGCGGTTTTCGTCCATCCACATTAAGTGGCCATATCACTTTAACTTTTTAGTTCCGATCTGGTAAAGGATGTTCGTTTGACATCCGACCTTGTCTCTAATTGCTGCGTTTGGAATCCGCTTGGTTCTCGATATACCACAGCTTCTTCTCCAGAAATCCATTTCCATGGAAAGCAACCTATTCTCCGCCTTTTTCGTGAGTTTCCAAACCTCTGATCCGTAAGTGGCTACTCTTTCCACGAAGGAATGTTAGATCTTCTTTTTAGTTTCCAATCTTATTTCCTTACTCCATTGGATGGAATTTATCGAACTTATTATTTTTTCCCCATGTTTTACTTTAAACTTTCACTTACATAAGGTCTAAAAATAAAGTAGTTATTAAATTGTGCTGCCTTATAATCTGCTTCTGCAGTTTTTCTGAATACATTTTTGTAGAATTTTGATCTATGTTTATAAGATAAAAAAACATGATTGCCTTCGAATGATTGATCGAATAGGTAAATTTAAAGGTAAAGTTTGGCAAATGTTGATGGGTGTAAACTAATGGGTGTCAACTTAGTTGATGGGTTGAGTATTCTATTTGAAATTTAATGTAAAAGGTCTTTTGAAAATACAAATAGAACAATAAAGTACTTTACTCTTTAGTGATTACTCTTTCAATAGAAAAAAAACAAAAAAAAAAACTTGGTTTATTTATCTTCAACGAAAAATGAATGTTGAAACAAAAATACGGAAAACAAAATGTCCCCTACTTTATATTTTTAGTGTGCGATTATTTGTTCATATAGAATGTTACAAATTTTACAATATTCATTTATGGATTTTTAGATTTAGTAAATAATATGGTTTATGATTAAACACATAATAAAAATAATAAGGATTCAGGGATAGGCCTGTTAGAGACTAAATATGGCGTGTGTAATGACGAAACTTGTGACATTCTCGCCTTGAACCAGCTCTACCGATCAAACTCTTAACTCAGGTCAAGAGTTCTCCTGTACTCATAACAACTTAAATACTTAAAAAATAAAAAGCAAAATAAATATTTTAGGCACTTTATTCTTTTATGTATTTTCACTCATAAAGTCATTATTCCCAAATAATGGTTAAACCATAAAACCTGTTCTTGCGATTATTATTATATAAAACTATTTTATTATTAATGATATATAATTAAAGTAATCCACCCTATATTGAATGGAAAGGTAACATTAACGGAATTGACTTTCTATTAGGGTTGTCCTAAAGGGTGAAAAGTACGAGGTCAGAAAGGTCAAGAATGGCCAACGGATTCAAAGGGAAATCGAAGCCGAATTCGTGTTGTTGAGGGAATAAAAAAAAAAAATCTTAATTTACTAAGAAAAAATATCTTCATTACATACAATTTTCTGTTATTACAAATAATTATGTAAAACTATTGTTGAATCAATAGAATATATATAATATTGTTTTTAGTATATATACCAGAAACATAATGGTTTCACGTTTTAACGTTGGCACAATAAAATAAGTTTTGTTTTTTTGTATTATCTTAGACTGCACCCCGTGACCAATTCAATCCATTATTAGAATTATTCAGTCAATTATTTTATATAATTGAATTGACTCCTGTAGAAATCAGGAGGGGAATAATGATGGAATAGTTAGTGTTTGCTTTTAAAATAATAAAAGGGTTCTCTAAAAGGATCAGAAGTACAAGGAAAATAAATGGGAAAATATATATGAGGAATGGAGGAATCGTCAGGAAATACAAGGGACTTGAGATGATATAGGCATTCCTGACCCAGAGTCAGGATCAAAGGATGAGCTACATCCTCGCTGGTACCAGTGCCAGAGGGAGGATATCAAAGGGAATCCTCCACGCAGTGTGCAGGCCACGTATCGATTCCCTCAGGATCGACGTAGGGACAGCTAATACAGAAGGGTTGGCACCACTGCTCCCCGGTCCAGTCGATACAGTTCCCTTGCGTGGGATATCTTCCCCTGTCGGAGTGGCTGCACTGAAATCCCTTCCAGTGTCAATACCACCCACACTGGCCCGCTGATGGTCCTCAGATAGACGTCGTCAGCTCTGGTCTAGTTGTAAGTCTTACGTCAAAGAGTAGACATTTTAGAGTGCATGCCGATATATTTTTTTGAATTTTTTTAATTTAAAATCCAGAATGAAAAAAATTGTATTTGGATATACAAAATTTTTCAGAAATTTATTATTCATTAAAAAATAAATGAAGGAATCGTTCTACTTTAAAATTTTATATATTTACTATATTAACTATAAATCGCTATACTACAGTAAATATTGATTCAGAAAACAGTCAATATTTGCTATCAATAATATTTTGAATAAAAAAAATAATCCAAAAAATCTTCTGGAACTATGATAAATTTTTTAAAAATAAATAAACAAAAAACACGAATAAGATTTGAAAAATAATTGTTGATACTGTCTTAAACAATATGTTACACTTTAATTATATTTATTTATTTTAAAAAAAATGTTAACATGGCTTTATTAAATTAAGAAACACATATGGTACCATTACTTATGATTTTTGATATTATTGTTGAGTCTAATTTGATCATTTTAATATATCTTTAAAAAAATTACTGAAAATCATAATCTATTCTTGGTTGTTAAAGTTTAGTTTAATTTTAATCATCGAATATTGGATTAAAACCAAGTTCTTTACTTTCGTTCATTATAAAATCAAAGACAAATGAAAAAAAAAATAAAAGAGAAAAACATTTTCCGTTGCTTTCTCAAAAGTAATGCCCCTTTTCCGAAATAAACGACAATGAAATCTTTTTAGGCTTTGTAAAGATCTTTTGATCATTGCTAGAGGTCAAAAGGCCCCCGTATAATGAGACTTGGTCTCCTGCCTTTTCAAACTTCATTCGATTCAGGACTAAATTACTAACAAGGGAGGCTAAGGACATGGCATAGTCGATCGTAATTAAATTTATTTTACTTTATTTTATAAATTTTTACCATATTTGTCCCCTTGTAATAAATATTTTCATTGCTATATCAAAAAATATTAGACATATGTCCCAGATTTCTCGCCAATGCGCACTGGAAGCAAAGGAAAGCTATTTTATATAATTTAAAATATAATATAATATAATTTTACTATTCTTTATTTGTGTAAAATAAGAAAATAAATACTAGTAGTTTTATAAGAGAATTTACATTTTGATAAATTTACAATATACAAAAGACGTTATAACAATGAAGGCCAAATATACCAAAAACATAGTCAGATTTCGTCATTATGAACCTTTGAAATTCTTAAATTAAAAATTTCTTGGAGGTCAATAAAAAATAAATTTTAAGATCTATTTTAATGAACATTTTTCCCATGACTATGCCAGCCTTTTATTTAATCGTTCATAAGTCTCAAGCATTTTTATAGTACTCAAAATTCAACTTAAGTATATCATTAAGAAAGCTGTATTTCGGTTTTAAATTCATCAGCGCATTTAAATTTCAAATTAATATAGGAAGAATATCCTGAGCAAAAGAAATTATTTTGAATTGCTTTGAAAATTTGTATGAAGGATCTTTATGGGAGAAGAAAACGAAAATCGCTTTTGTTTCTCGTGGTACATAAGTGTACATATATATGTATATATATATATATATATATATATATATATATATATATGTACATTTTGATACAAATATATTTCCCCAATTAGTCCATCGCATAGTGTTTGAACTATAATATCATGACGTGAGAAAATCGGCCGTAACTGTTATTTGAAATAAAGTAAACGATTATTTTTTTAGTATCTATAAATATGATGAGTGGATGAATCATTGAAATATATAAATTAAATAATTACAATTAATTAACTTACTTTAAAGAAAATTGATTGCATGATTAAATAAGCAATTATACTTTTGATGGATATATTTAATAATTAAGAGGTAGTTATAAAATAAGTTTCATGATGAGATTGTTATTTATGGGTTAGTATAATTAATTAATAATTAGATTGTTTATTTTTAATCATCATAAGAACACCAATTGCAAAATAGTTACATTGACTAATTAGAACTGGCGATAAACATGAAAATATCTTTACCGTTTTACTATATTAAAAATAAGAAAATTTTAAAAAATATATGCAATAACTAACCTATTAAATAATATCGTTAAAATATTATGTGGATAATACCTACTTTTTTTTAGATTTGTGGATTTTTTATTTACTAAAAAATAATTTTTTTCTAACAAGAATTGAAAAAAATTTAAGTATCAGTAATTGAGCTGATCAAGCAATATTTAAGAATATATTAACAAAACATTTTGAAATCCTACATTGGTTTATTTTTTAATATCTGTATTGTTAATTGATTTTGTCACTTCATTAGTGAAGCCAACAAACCCGCAATTCCGTTCGGTCTTGTGGAACTGTATTTCCAGTCATTGAAGGCGCAAATCGAATCTGCCAATTATCCCGCAGTTACAAAATAAAGTCGCATATTTTTTGGAACAGACCATTTTCTGGCGATTATTCAACAATAATAGTATTGTTATGCTGATTATATTCATATCTAATCTTAAGTTATCTTTCTTACCGAAGTTATCTCTGACCCTAGGAGCGAAAATCGGACATTTTTTCTCTTTTTCTCTTTATAAATTATTTGCTGTAATTCACTACAATTCAAACTGCATTGTATAATAAAATAAATAAATTTACGTTTTGTATTTATTATGGTTATTATTATGTTATCATGGTTATTCGATTCAATAGTCTACTAGAAATAACAAAGATATTTTTTAAAAAATCAGACACTTAACTCGGACTTTAGTTTAGAAATACAAAAATATAGGACATGCAGATCACCTAATTATGCGTTCACCTAATATAGAAAATTTAAATTTTTCAAGTATACCCCTCCAAATTGTAAGTTATTGCAATCTAGACTGCAAAAGCTAAAATATTATTTTTTTCAATAATAATTAATAATTATTTTTCATAAAATCATAATTATTTTATGATTTTATATTTCAAATTTTAATAGTAATCATTAATTTCATCCTTAAATACTCTGAAAGTTAGTAACCAATAAATTTTATGATGACAGGAAGTGCAATACTTTTCTTAAATAGTTTTCAAATATTATGAAAATTTTTGAAAGAAGTATATACAATTACTAAACTATGAATTGATATGGTTTCATTCATATAAATTATTGTATGAATAACTACCATGTTTAATTTTATAATAATTAAGCAATATCACCTTAAAATGATTTCATCTTTTGCAATCAACTGGCAATAACTGCGCTATTCCGCAAATACCAGAGATCGGAAATTTCGAAAGGTGTAAATAAAAAACCGCTAATAATGTACAACTTTTATTGTTAAAGATTTTATTTTAGTTGTTATTAAAACCCTAATGTCTAAAGTTGTCGTATGTGGTCTGAGTTGAGTGCCTCGGTATTAGACAAATCTATAAAAAAAAAAAATCGTCGTTATTTGTCTATCATTTCCTAATACGCCCCTTGACCGAATAATTACATTGTGGTGCTTATTCAAAACAAAATTAAATTTTATTTATTTTTTTTAAACTATAACCTTTTCAATAATTTTCAGAAATCTTAGCCGGAAAACTGGAAAAAATTGGTTATAATTTCATAAAGACGCGGACCTGAATTGAGCAGAAGAAAATCTAGAATAAAATCATAACTGAAATGAAATGATAATTTCATCAAATATTTATTAAAAATTATTTCCGAATTGAATTGCCCAGAAATGGTCTCATTATGTAGATTGTGTGACTAGATGGGAAATTCGTAACATGTCGTACGCGGTTAAAAATAAAATACAACCTCCGCTAATTCAGTTACTTAATTTAGTTACTGAAGACCCCCTCCCCCCACTAAATATGACTTTAATGAGACTTCGTTATCTCGTCCTGTAATATGAACTTGTCTGTCCCGAGCCTTTCATTTTAACGTGTAGATTTCAGTTCCTTCAATAATGAAGAGCATACATATATTTATATTATATATTACATTGTACATACATAATTAAGAGACATAATTAAATAACGGTCCGAAATTGAACCAATTAAATTAAAAATCGAGCCACCTTTGTTCAGGCCATAATCCAAATCCAACGTTTTCATTTACCATTAACCAGCTATTCTACTTTAGTTTTGAAACAACAAAGTAATTAACGTGATAAAAATGTACAAATTCTTTAGTAAATAATATTTTTCATAATGGGAGCTCAATACGAAGCGCTTTACTGTTCTGAATGCTCGGGATCAAATACAGCTGTGGTAGATAAAGTTTTCACACGAGTTTTATAATAAAAAAAAAGGAGATTCTGAAAAAGGGTTATATAATTTAATTTGTAAGCATAAAAACATAGATGGTAGTACCAATTACACGGTTTATATGTTTTCATCTTTTAACTAACATTATTAAAAAATCATATATACATAAAAGTTCATCCGTGTTAAAAATGAGCCTCCTCAGTTAACCAGTATATTAAATAATAAACATACTTTATTGTCTGCTTATAATATATTAGATACTATTTATTGAATTATTAAATAATTACTACATGGCTTTGCAATAGTTATGTTGGCATTTAACTTTTTTTAAGATAATTATTTTTGTATAGGATCTAAAGACCCTCCTGGAGCTCACTCAGCCCCCATAAACTGAGGGACTCCAGGTCTTCATTGGAGAAATATACCTGGAGGATGAGCGTGAACTGTACTTTCCCTCTCGTGTTCTGAACCTAAGACCCTTCAAAAAATACCTATTGCATGGTGGACTAACAAAATTCTCATATATTCAGCTATGAATAAATGAAAATATGAATTATTTAAGTCAAAAATATTAAAATGTGCGCCTTAATCACTTGTTTTATGTTTGAAGAAAAAAATATCTAAGTAAAGTTATTAAAAAAAAAGAAGTATACTTTTCTCAATTAATTTTTATTGCGATTATCGTTTATAATCATACTTTAGTACGATATAATAAATATTTATACAGATTTATTTTATAAATATTATTATGAATAAATATAATTATATAATCATATTTTATTACAAAAGGTCTATAGGTCTGCAAAAAATACATTTTTTTAGAAAACTTTTATAAACAAGTTGATTCTCGCGCGAGCCAGGAATGAAGATTATTTTTTCCTAAATTCTATGAGATGTGAAGTTGATTTTGGGGTTTAAGGATTAGGGCAGGTAGGGATCCCTTCAACTGTACATGATGTATTGAAAAGGACTTAAAGGAGTGTGAAATTTTATTCATAAGGGATTCAACGGATTAGAGTTATTTTTATAACTGGCTCATTAATTGTTTATCTAGATCAAGTAAGTTAATAGGTTTTAATTAACAGTCTATTTCTCTTGATCGTAAGGTTAGGTGAATAGTGGGTCCATATTCGGTGGTAGGAAAAATTGGATATTCCTTGGTGATAAAAGCTATCATTGTAGGTGATTCTTCGGCGGTCGTGTGGATAGATTTGTTTTTAGGTCGGATCCAAAGGGTATTGGTCCTCTATAAGGAGCTTTTCTTACATCAGCTTTATATTCTTGATTTATCGTTTTATTGCTATTGTATTCTATATATTTTATAGTAGACAAACTATGAATACTTCATTAGTAATTTAACAAAATTGGAATAAAAAACTGTACCACTACAATCCATGAATGGTGTTGGGTTCAGAAGTTCTCGAGACCGACTGTTTCTAGGAGAACGGTTGTGCATGCTGGAGATTTGAACGAGATTATGGTCAACTACCAGGTCCCCCCTATTAAAATTATCCTCTTTATAGGGGTTAGGTATGCTCCATGAGTGCCTGTAAAACCCACATAATAGGATTTATTTATTTCGCATACCGTGTATGTTTTATGCTATTTTTAATTTAATAACTTAAAAAAATTATTATTATTATTTAATTTTCATTTGCACCTGCGCAATTGCGCATCCAGCAAATTTGATCCAGATGTTTTTCTCTTTGCTATTGTACAGGAACATCGAGTTTTGGAATGAAATACAATTTTTCAGTAGGTCTCTTGGCCAATGTCTTTTTAATCTTTTTTTTATTAAGTCCAGGTAACAGGGAGTAGGAAAGCGGAAGAACGAGTGGGTTTGGGTGATATTGTGTCGATAAGTGGAATGTTATGTATTTGTTATGAATATATGATTTTATAGTAGGAATGTTCATGTCATTGTGTATAGTGTGATTCGAAACATACCACGGTGCATTAAGAATTTTTCTGAGAATTTCGGATTGTGTTATTTGAATCTTGTGTATGTGAACTTTTTTTGCTGAACGCCAAAGTTCTGCTCCATATGTCCAAATAGGTTTTAGTATACTGTTATAGTTAAGTCGTTTGTTCCTCAAGTCAAGTGAAGATCTGTAGTCCAGAAGATGTGATAGTTGTTTGTACCGTCTAGTCAGTTCTTGTCTTTTTAGTTTTGAATGTACGTTCCATGTAAGTCTTTTGTCCAATTATAGTCCTAGGTAACGTACATAATTTTTGGAAGGTACTTGGTAGGTACTTCGTAGTTGTCAATTTTGACTGCTGGACACGAAGCTTTGCGTAGAGAGAAGCTTACATGGCTCGATTTTGAGGCGTTTATTTTTATTTGCCAATTATAGAACCACCTTAAAAAAAAAAAAAAAAAAAATTAATTTTAATATAATAACCTTTCTTCAAAATATAAATTTATATAAATATAAATAATAACCTATATAACATTAACCATACAGAAACTGGTTGATATTTAAGGAAACAGCTAAGAAAAACTTCTTATTAATCTTTATGCTATTTGATTTATCTTTAAAACATTATAAATCATTTATTTCACTAAGAATCATGAGTTCAACAATTATGCTTGAATCTTTCTAAATAGCAGCAGATGTCTTGGTCTCTTCATGAGTCATTGTCTATGTAATTGGCCCCTGGCAATTAAGGAACCGATATTGGCATATTCAAAGTTGATAGGATGCTTTTATTTTCTCATGAAATGCTAATTAAATAGTTATTTCTATTTTCGGATGATATTGTTTCACCTACTTGGTATATAATCATTACATACACATTCTATATGGAATATATTTAAGAAATTTAGTAAATAATTTAATATCCATGGATTGATATCTTATCTATAAGATGTGGATAAAGGATAAGAAACCTTTTAAGAATCATTGAAGACCTACGTGGTTGCTAAATCTCGATAATCAATTTCTAGATTAAAAATACGGTCTCAGCAAAGAAAAAATGGCGATCAGGTTACCTACAATTACCTGCCAGAAAATTAAAAAAAAATTCTTGTGCTTTAATGCCACCTTTAACCGACCATCCTAATTAATAAATGTTTTTAACTTTTATATTTTTTTATTATTATTAAATAATACTATATAATAATACTATGTTACTAGGACAGCAAACATTTTGCATAAACCATAAAATAGCGTTAAATCTTATTTTATTAGCTTCTTTTATTATAATGCAAAAAAAAAACCTTATCGTTTTCTTACAAAAAGCTACAAATAATTCAAAACAAATGCCTTAGAATTGCTGGAAATTATCCATATGACACTAAAGTTAAATTTAAGTATAAAGAATTATGTATACCTTATAAAAATTAACAAAAAATTATTTAAAAAATTCTTTTTTAAGTGTAAACACAATAAAAACTCTTTTATTAAAAATATTGCGAAGTATATCAAAATAGTTAAATAGTTACCTATAAATACATAGTTAACATAATTTTAATTATATGTGGTAGTATATTCTTTGTGTGAGACATAAAAAAGTAATGTTTCATCCAATCATTAAACAGTTCTTTGGAACTAAATAAATGGAACACTCCAGAAAACATAGCTCTATAGCTAAAGCTTTCAAGAATTAGTATGGCGTAGAGAGTTCAATCTTGCTTAGAAGTAAATATAACTTAAACTATCAAATGATGTTTAAAGAATAATTGTTACTTTTTCGCCCTAGAGTCTTTATTGAAGAGATTACACCAATAAAATCTTTTTTTTTATTTTTAACAATAGTAGAAGCTTAAATATTACAATATTTCAAAATATAAAATCAGCATATCCAAAATTGCAATATAACTGGAGGCAAGGATAAAACTCGAGATAAAAACCTTACAACATCCTAATTTGTTTATTAGATATTAAAATATTATTGATTTAAAAATGAAAAACGTAACAATTAAACGTATATTTCAAATCATATAATAATAAATATATGACTTATATCAATACAATGATGAATGGATGAAACATTACTGGTTATGTAGTCCGATTTTCGCAAGAGGCGGATCGAATACAGATCTGCCATTATGCATAAAATTTCTCATTTGAACCAATTCATTTTATTATTCTTCCGAGAATAAAAATTTCCAAAATTTGTAAAAAAATCAACGGTTGTTCAGGAGCGCCAATCAAGCTATCATTCTAATTTAAAAATAACGATATTCCAACTTCTCGCTAGTCACGGCCTTTATGAGCTAGGCGATATATACTCTAGTAGGCCTTTATAAGGTGTGGGCTTGGCGGTACTATCGCCGTTAAGACACTCTTGAACTGCAGTCAGACAGATGAGGAACTCAGCTAGATCGTTGATTTCTGCGCTACTACCGCACCGTCACAGCATGCCGCTGACCATCTGATAGCAATCGCTTATGTCCCAGCGTCGTACCACCATAGATAGTGTAAGAACTTCGTGAATTTTAAGTCGTTTTTCATTATTATTAAATGTGCAGCGCAGCGGCTGTAACTAACTAAAGACTTTCATTCCATGTGGCTATACCGTTCCGGTGTAAAAAAGACAATAATCCTGCCGAGAGGAAGGACTCTAATTAACGCTTTATCGCCTAGCGTTAAGTGTCTAGAACGATCATTTGAGTTAGAGATTTAGTATAATCATAGATCCTAATAAGTCTTTTCTTTGTATTGATTGTAATATTATATTATTGCATGTTGGTGGCCAGTAATAAATCATGTTCCAATATCTGGCCTTATCAATAAAATTCCCGGCTCCTTTCTAATGTATCCTATATTCATGTAAAGGAGATGGTTGGGGGGTGCAGTCAATAAGAACACCGAATAAGTGAAGTACTTATATTATGTGCCGACGTTTCGACCTACAGTGTAGGTCATCTTCAGGGCTAACAGAGAAACAAACAGAACAAAAATGTAAAAACATCAAAGTTGTACAGTAACAATACTAGTGACAAATAATGTAGAAAAATACAAAGTGGCAGATATGAAAATAGAAGATAAAGAATATTAAAAAGGAGTCAGATTATAATAAAATAAAGATATAGACAGATTTAAAAATTACTGATAATGAAAAGGCATTAAACTAGTGGTAGATATAATAAAAATCAGATAAAGACAAATATAACAAAATTATTGAAATAGTGACAGATATAATTATAGAAAAGTGATAGAATATAATAAAATTAAGATAAAGACAGATATAACAAAGATATTGATAATGGAAAGAAAATGAAAATAATGGCAGATATCATAAAGTAAGACAGATTTTATAAAATTAAAGAAAATGAGCAGAAATGATAAATAATAAATAACGTATATAAAATAAATAATAATAAATAAACGCATATAAAATAGAAAATAAATGTACAGAATGGATAGTACAGTACAATATAATAATATAAAGAAAAATCAAAAGGAGGAGTTAAACAAAAGAAACAAAATGAGGATATTTACATATAAAGAAAGGTTGGAATATGAATAATACAGAAAAACTAGTAAAATAAAGGTGTAAAATGTATGATAACGGACTTAATGATGTTACCAAATTACAGAAAAGTATGGAACTATATGTACAATAACAAATGTGAATAATAGAAAAACTATTGTACAATAACACCAGTGTACAATGACTGTTTTGAAAATATAGTAGATAGGAATAGAATATGAAAAGATAAAATAGGTGAAAACGCTAGTACAGTAACAATAGTTTACAATGTATGTATGAAAAAAATTAGATGGGATTAATGAATTAGAAAAATAAAATAGGTGTTTAAAAATATGAACAAATGATTACCAACATATGATGGATGCCAAAATGATAAGGGGAAAAAATAAGAAAATTAAAATTGGAGAAAGGATAAAGAGAAGAGATTAAAATAAATAAAAAGAAGAAATGAAGAGGAGACATACCGAATGATGGGAAGCGTGGCCGTTACAGATCGCGGCTAGAGTGTACTGGGCCAATTTGACCGTTGAGAACGAGGGAAGAGATGGGGGCGGAATCTAGTGGCCGGAAAGTTAACTATAGAAGGAAACTATACTGGAGTATAGGAAAAAAGGATAAAAAATATAAATAAAATTAAAACACTGAAAGAAATGTCGATAGAGTGATAAAAAAGAAAACATCAAAGTCGGAGTAACGGGAATTTATCGGATTCCAGCAAAAGAACGTTAAGACCGGGGGAAGAGATAGAGGCGAAATCTAGTGGCCAAAAGTTAACTATAGAAGGTAACCATGCTGGAGAATATGAAAAGATGGGGAAAGGGAGTAGATGGATAAAAATAATATGAATACATATTTTTATGTATTATGAATACAATAAAAATAAAAAAATTGAAACAATGAAAGAGATGTAAACCGAGTGATAACAAAAGAAACGTAAATGACGAAGAAACGGAATTTAAGGTCTTTTGAGTAAATTAAAAATTTGGGAGTAGGTAGAGGAAAGGTGATGAGAGTCAGACTTAAGATTGACAGAGGAGGAATCTAAATTTATGTGGATGGTTTCAGAGAGGATGCGTTTGTCATGGTTATGCGCTGTAGCTAGGATAGACGTATTTTCAAAATCAAAGGTGTGGTTTAAAGAAATGGCATGTTCGGAAAGTTTAGAGGAGGTGAGGTTATGGGAGGAAATGGCATATTTGTGTTGAGAAATACGGTCTTTAAGGAAGTTTTTGGTTTCACCTATATAGGAAGAGTTGCAATTAGTAGAAGAACAAGGTATCCGATAAACGACATGGGAACGAAGCTTGAAGGGAATAGGATCTTTGATACGGGTATAGATATGGGAAAGTTTGTTATGGGATTTGAAGGCAATACGTAAATTAGGGATAACGGAACGTAAGTATTTTTGAATGCAATTAGAGAGGGTGGGTATATATGGCAAGGATCTGTATTTAGGGATAGATGGTGGATGTGGTGATCGGGTGAGGGTGGGGGGGTTATAGTAGTCATGGATGAGTTTATTAACAATATAGGGAGGGAAATTGTTTTTAAAAAGGATTTCTTTGATACGGAGGGTGTTGGTTGTATGGAAGCAGGAGTCAGAGACGGATAGGCCACGGTGAATAATATTTTTAGCGACGTTAATTTTAAGGTGGTGTGGATGTTGGGAGTAATAATTAAGAAGTCGGCCAGAGTAAGTGGGTTTTGTATACCAATCGGTGGATAAGGTGTGGTCAGAATTTTTAATGATAAGGAGGTCAAGGAAAGGTAGTGACTTATTGGATTCGACTTCAACGGTGAAATGGAGGCGGGGATGGTATGAATTGAAGGAAGATAATAAGTCAGTAATGATGTTGGGATTGATGATAAGGAGGAGGTCGTCTACATATTTTTTGATGAAACAAATATCGTCGCGGAACTGTGGAAGAATGGAGTCTAGAAGGTCATTAAGAACAATATTAGAGAGATTTATATATACCCACCCTCTCTAATTGCATTCAAAAATACTTACGTTCCGTTATCCCTAATTTACGTATTGCCTTCAAATCCCATAACAAACTTTCCCATATCTATACCCGTATCAAAGATCCTATTCCCTTCAAGCTTCGTTCCCATGTCGTTTATCGGATACCTTGTTCTTCTACTAATTGCAACTCTTCCTATATAGGTGAAACCAAAAACTTCCTTAAAGACCGTATTTCTCAACACAAATATGCCATTTCCTCCCATAACCTCACCTCCTCTAAACTTTCCGAACATGCCATTTCTTTAAACCACACCTTTGATTTTGAAAATACGTCTATCCTAGCTACAGCGCATAACCATGACAAACGCATCCTCTCTGAAACCATCCACATAAATTTAGATTCCTCCTCTGTCAATCTTAAGTCTGACTCTCATCACCTTTCCTCTACCTACTCCCAAATTTTTAATTTACTCAAAAGACCTTAAATTCCGTTTCTTCGTCATTTACGTTTCTTTTGTTATCACTCGGTTTACATCTCTTTCATTGTTTCAATTTTTTTATTTTTATTGTATTCATAATACATAAAAATATGTATTCATATTATTTTTATCCATCTACTCCCTTTCCCCATCTTTTCATATTCTCCAGCATGGTTACCTTCTATAGTTAACTTTTGGCCACTAGATTTCGCCTCTATCTCTTCCCCCGGTCTTAACGTTCTTTTGCTGGAATCCGATAAATTCCCGTTACTCCGACTTTGATGTTTTCTTTTTTATCACTCTATCGACATTTCTTTCAGTGTTTTAATTTTATTTATATTTTTTATCCTTTTTTCCTATACTCCAGTATAGTTTCCTTCTATAGTTAACTTTCCGGCCACTAGATTCCGCCCCCATCTCTTCCCTCGTTCTCAACGGTCAAATTGGCCCAGTACACTCTAGCCGCGATCTGTAACGGCCACGCTTCCCATCATTCGGTATGTCTCCTCTTCATTTCTTCTTTTTATTTATTTTAATCTCTTCTCTTTATCCTTTCTCCAATTTTAATTTTCTTATTTTTTCCCCTTATCATTTTGGCATCCATCATATGTTGGTAATCATTTGTTCATATTTTTAAACACCTATTTTATTTTTCTAATTCATTAATCCCATCTAATTTTTTTCATACATACATTGTAAACTATTGTTACTGTACTAGCGTTTTCACCTATTTTATCTTTTCATATTCTATTCCTATCTACTATATTTTCAAAACAGTCATTGTACACTGGTGTTATTGTACAATAGTTTTTCTATTATTCACATTTGTTATTGTACATATAGTTCCATACTTTTCTGTAATTTGGTAACATCATTAAGTCCGTTATCATACATTTTACACCTTTATTTTACTAGTTTTTCTGTATTATTCATATTCCAACCTTTCTTTATATGTAAATATCCTCATTTTGTTTCTTTTGTTTAACTCCTCCTTTTGATTTTTCTTTATATTATTATATTGTACTGTACTATCCATTCTGTACATTTATTTTCTATTTTATATGCGTTTATTTATTATTTATTGCGTTTATTTATTATTATTTATTTTATATGCGTTATTTATTATTTATCATTTCTGCTCATTTTCTTTAATTTTATAAAATCTGTCTTACTTTATGATATCTGCCATTATTTTCATTTTCTTTCCATTATCAATATCTCTGTTATATCTGTCTTTATCTTAATTTTATTATATTCTATCACTTTTCTATAATTATATCTGTCACTATTTCAATAATTTTGTTATATTTGTCTTTATCTGATTTTTATTATATCTACCACTAGTTTAATGCCTTTTCATTATCAGTAATTTTTAAATCTGTCTATATCTTTATTTTATTATAATCTGACTCCTTTTTAATATTCTTTATCTTCTATTTTCATATCTGCCACTTTGTATTTTTCTACATTATTTGTCACTAGTATTGTTACTGTACAACTTTGATGTTTTTACATTTTTGTTCTGTTTGTTTCTCTGTTAGCCCTGAAGATGACCTACACTGTAGGTCGAAACGTCGGCACATAATATAAGTACTTCACTTATTCGGTGTTCTTATTGACTGCACCCCCCAACCATCTCCTTTACATAAGATCATCCAGTCAACCATTTTCATCTCATATATCCTATATTCAATTATAATTCAACAAAATTCAGTCTAATACACGCCGTAACAACGATGAATAACGAAATAATAATTAATATACAAAGTTGTAAGTAACAAGAACTATGGTGAATAAATAGGCTTAGCTTAAAAAAAATATATGTGACTCTGTTCATCTAAAAGATGTTTATTTGACAGTAATTCGCTACTATGGTTACTCGTTCCAGAACTTTCGTTACAAAAAATAATCCTATACCAGCGAAAAGGAATTACAATAAAAAAAATCAATAACTACTGAACTAAACACTTAATTAAATTTAATATTTATGATGTAAATGTCCAAAGCTGGTCTGTAAATAATAAAAATGTACATGGAAATACACGCAGACCATCCATATAAATATACTTGAATCAATAGAAGCATTTTATTTAATTACTTAATATTCAAAGAGACAAAAACACCGTTTTCCTCTTTCAGTGAGCAATGTACTAAACTGGTAATATTAATTAAACTGTATTTTGTTTGTAATTTAAATGTTTAGTATTCATTTTACCTGATGTAAAAGTCAATTCGAGGTTGAAATAATTTGGATATAAAAATGTATTAAAAATTATTAATTGATTTTTTTAGACTAATAACAAAGAACTGTTTAATGATTGGATGAAACATTACTTTTTTATGTTTCACACAAAGAATATACTACCACATATAATTAAAATTATGTTAAGTATGTATTTATAGGTAACTATTTAACTAGTTTTATATAGTTCGCAATATTTTTAAAAAAAGGGTTTTTATTGTGTTTACACTTAAAAAAGAATTTTTTTATAATTTTTTGTTAATTGTTATAAGGTATACATAATTCTTTATACTTAAATTTAACTTTAGTGTCATATGGATAATTTCCAGCAATTCTAAGGCATTTGTTTTGGATTATTTGTAGTTTTTTGTAAGAAAACGATAAGGTTTTTTTTTTTTTGCATTATAATAAAAGAAGCCAATAAAATAAGATAACCAAATAAATTATTAATTAAAAGGCAAACAAGATATTATTATTATTTAATGCTACATATATTGTTTGGGAGGACTAAGTATTTTATTTTCGAAATATAAAACATTTGGTGATTTTTACATATAGATTCCATCTTTTGATCGCTGTACGTTAGTTCTCCACATTCTTCATATAAAATCCTCCTCCTCCTTAATTATAAAATCCTCCTCCCATATCCCCAAGTGACCTCTTACCAACTCATGCAACATTCATTGTATTGAGGGGCTTTAATAGCTTTAGAGCAAGTGGTTCAAACTAACTTACAACTTATATAGAACTACTGACAGACAAGTATAATTGATAAATTACACTATCTCATTATATTAGCTGAAATAGCTAAAGTTAATAATAGTTTAAAACATCTTAAAAGCAAATTCAAATTTTTAGAATTTTAAATTAGTTTACTAGAAGAGAAAGAGGATCGCTAGCTACTAGTTAATTTATCTGCATCATTTAACAAATGTCTTAGTTGTACAGCTCTTGTCTCTTTTTTTCTTGGAATATTTATTAATCTTATGCTTCCACTGATTTACATAACTAAATTCTCTTTCTAATATAATTACCATGGAAAAACAAATTAAAGAAAAATTCAAAGGCCTCGTAGCTTTGTTCTCAACAACTCGACCCTATTTTAAGTGCTCTTCGTGAAAAGCTTCTTTTCTTCTTATTTCAGGTGGGAATCAACTCTGCTAAATGGAATTATGCAGTTCTTTTTTAAATTTAAAAACATTCCATCCAGAAAGCTTTCCAGTTTATAAAAAGCGTAGCCAGAAGTTGTACCAAACTAACACAAATTAATCCCAATTAAGCTAATTATAGTCAAATATTTAAACATCACAACTAGTGTGAAAGTTCTTGTCTATATCAGTTCATAATGTTATAGGAAAATTGAAATTGAAAGAGAATATTGAATTATTTTCTTTAAGGATGCCATCTATTGCTAAACTATTATAATTGTCCTACTTAGGATATTGCGAATATATTTTAAAAATACCTGAACATATGAAATCAGATGTATCCTTCTTTCCTTCAGGTCCGGTAAGCATCGAATAAAACTGCCTAAAGTCTAGAATAAAAATATATTAAACAAATATAATAAATTTCACTGCTCCTAATGGGATATTTTTCCTACTAATCTGAATCTCTTTAAGTTCCTTAATTTTATAAACTATTCAAAAGGTTTTTATAATATTTTGCTTTCTTCTACGTTGTGAATAAATGATTATAATCTCGAATATTTATTAATATTTATTTTTCAGATAAAAAATTTGATTATTTTGTTTTTACTAACATTAACAATAATAATAATATTTGATATATTTTAATACCGTGGAAAAATTCCAACAAAAAGCCCTTAAGTCTCCAAACTAAAACAGAAAATTAAATTATCTGTCCGATATTTCGCCTATTCAGGCATCCTCAGGGTAGAAAGAGAATAACAACAAAACAAAAAATGAACAGTGCACCCAAGTAACATCCCACCAATTTTAATGCTCAAATGCAACAAATGAATCATAAGGAAGGTTACTCGACCCCGGCTTCATAAGGTTCGATAAAAACAGCTGATAAATACTCCAGAATTCGAAAAATAAACATACACTCACCAAACTACGAAAAGCACAACAAGAAAAAATAAATAATAGTAAACAACAGAAAAACATAAGACAAAAGACCATATGAAAAAATATAAGTAAAAATGTTAGAGAAATAAAAGAACATTATCAAGAAACCAGTGGACTTATGGCTATTCCACAAAATATATTAATATTGCAAAGTAAAAAGAGACCTCACATTTTTTGTTGGAATTTTTCCACGGTCTCAACTTTTATGTGAGGTCTCTTTTTACTTTTCAACATTAATATTTGATATAGTTTGAATAAAAACAAATAAAAGCGACAATTTGATACGGAATTACGTATTGTCCACATGAGTTGTTTTTTTATTAGATAAATTAAATCATAGTAAAAATCTTACTTGAAACAAATTTATTAGATTAAAAAAGGAAGATATTCTTCTTGATCTTACAAATCTGAGTTCTATTGCATAGATTCGTCCTACCTTCAATGACTGTTGTAGGCTCCAGTACCGTTCAATAGGCTCCAGCCATGCAAATATTGGCAGACCACGCATCAGAATTCTAGGCAGGTTCTAGGCGGGACATTCTACACCGAACTCGTTCCGATCTAATCACAACTGCCGATATTTTAGTTTCTCCTAGCTCAAGTTCTATGGAAGTTCACTATGAATTTTCTCTTGTAGTTTTTATTGTAGTTTTTGTATGATTTTTTTTAAATTCGAAAGTGAACAACATTCATTTAAAATTTTATTATTTACCAAAATAACTATATATTAAAATTTGTATTAAATTGTTCGACAGACATTTTAAATCACACTTCATTGTAACGAAACTTGCGGATATCCTTGTATACTATACACCTTTAGAGAAAAAATAAAAACATAAAAAAGTGTATTTTTATCAAATAAAAATAGTTAAAATACAGTTACTGTACACCACTACAATCTATGAAGACCCTTGTGTTCAGTAAACGATAGAGAATGTACTGTTACTAGGACAATGGTAGTGTAGAGAGATGATTTGTTAGAGATAACCGCCAGATTTCTCCACCGTATTTTTGGTCACTTTATTGAGGCTGGGTGACCCCAGTGCTAGTGCAAGTCGATATTCAAGTTGAAGAGTTCATAAAACTCAGCACTAACGCCATGCGATTCACTATTGTCCAAAATTAGAGCTGAAAATTGTTCATCCTGCTTAGTGTCTATGTAAGCCAAAATTATTCACTACGTATTGCCGTTCAAGAATTTGTAACATGCTTCATAATCACTGCTTTAAAAGGTTTAGAAACCATATAATACAGTCATCGTGGAATCCAACGAAGCTTGAAATTAGGAGAGACCATGGTTGATGATATAAACTCAACTTAATAGATGCACTAGAGATACAAGCAGCTATAAGTAGCCAAAGAAATACTTTTTCTCCTTGGTCCCGTTGGGAATCTATTATCAGAATTCCACTGAAAGAAAACTTTCATAAAAAATTACATGATTCGTGGGACAAAATCCCTCTGAGAACACAACCTTATAAGGAGAGAAATAAAAATTTGGAACTCAATTTTAATAAATAGGACAATGTTAGTGCAGAGAGATGATTTGCTCGAAATCACGCTTAACTGTTAGGATTTCCCCCCATTGGGAGTACCCGCTGTGTACAGGCTGGGTGTACCCTAGAACTGTCTGCAGATCCCACAGTGTTCAACGACGGCTGTGTTGGCTGGATTTGAGCTTGAATATTTGCATATTATAGTTATGACTTTATGGTTATATTAGCATATCATTTACAATGTTATTAAGTAGCGCATCATTTATAATTCAAGTTCATCATGCAATACTAATGTATTGATCTTCCTAAAATATTTATTCCTAAAATAAATATTTAATATAGCCAATATAGAAATGAATATTTCCTTTAATATAAAATTCATCAATCGAACCCATTAAGCACTTAAATCCAAGCCTTACGGTCCATTAGCAATATTATTACATATACGGAACTTCAGATGCACTTATATTACTCTTAAAAACATATGAGGATCTACAACCAACTTAAATGAACGCCCTTTCACATTCATATAGAAAACGTAACAATCAATAGGCCTGAAAACATCCACTAAAGCTGAAAAGAAATAGGAACAGGGATCTCGTTGATTAGTAATCTTTAACTTGTAATATTTAATTAATTATAAACATTACTGTTCAGTTTAGTTTCCTAAAATGATTTAAATACTATTTTTATTAGAGAGGAAAATAGTTGACTGAAAGATCTAATGGAGGATGGAAATATTTGGGGGGTGCAGTAAAAAAAAAACACCAAATAAGTCAAGACTTATTTTTTATTGTGCCGACGTTTCGACCTACTTTGTCGGTCATCTTCCGGGCTAATAGGAGAGGCGACTGAGTGAACCGTGTACCTGTATTAATTATTTATTTTACATTATTTATCGAATTACATAGTTCACCCAGCCGCCTCTCCTATTAGCCCCGAAGATTACCTACAAAGTAGGTCGAAACGTCGGCACAAATAAAATATAAGTCTTGACTTATTTGGTGTTTTTTTTTTACTGCACCCCCCAAATATTCCCATCCTCCTCTAAACACTATTTTGTTTAGATTGCAAATCCAGGATTGAATATTTAGCTTGATAACTAAAAAATTAATGTAAAACAATTTACTATATTTAGATACTTTATATCTCAATGATCTCAGTTTGAATGTTATTATCATAAAATCTTACTATACTTGAGGTAAAATTTTGTGATTTAATTTTTTTTAAATTAGAGTTAACAAGGATTATTCCTCTATAATGGGATTATTTCCCCTGTTATTTTATTCCATATCATAGATTTCCCCCCTGAAAATATCTCCCTACAACATGTCTAAAGATAATTGAATTCGGAATTGTGTTTAGGTTTAAATTACTTGGTGATTTGCACTAGTGTTTTAATTGATTTTGCCCCTTCATTAGTGCAGCCGATAGACCCGCATTTTTGTTTTGTCTTGCGGTACCTTCGTAATAGTTATTGAAGGCGCAACGGGAGAATAACCCGTTATTGCAATTGTTAAATTAGTTGTCGATTATATTTATTTGTTAATAATTAAATTGTATAAACATTAGGAAGTAAGCAAGTTTTTTTTTCTAATAACACTTTTTACAACTTATAAGGAACTGACAATCAATCACCAGATTAATTATATTACTAGGTTATTTTATTTTAAGTCGTATTATTTCTATTTGAAATTCGACATTACTGATGATTTTTTTGAGGATATGTTTACTTGGAATACACATATACATATGGGTTTAATGAAGTAAGCTTATGTACTTAATTTTAAAAGTGTCTAAATTTTAGTTTGATGAAAACTTTAATTTTGGTGATTCGGAAATATATTTTTAAGGAATTGGGTTTGAATGGAACTTGTGCAAGGAAGAAGTATAGATTATTCAGATTCTCTAAGTCTTTTATTAGCACTGTTTCATTGGAAATGAATCTAAGAAAATTTATAAATTCAACCATGATTAGCCATATTTTTAATGTTTCAGTAAAATAATTATTAATTTTTTTGACTGGTAATCTTTTAAGGAAATAATTTTATTTATTTATTAGAATGCAATAAGGGAGCGGACTGGCTCAGTGGTAGAGCACTGAGTTGCCATGCCGGAAATCTTGGTTCAAATCCCGCTGCAGGCAGTTACTTTTATTTAGTCTGTTGCGACGGGAAATGGATCATATGGGATCTATGACCCTACTGGAACCAACCCAGCCTCTCTAAATTTTATAAAAATTGGGTACCCAAAGTAAGGGGGAAAACCTGGCGGTTAGGTGTGATCTAGGACAAGTCGCCTCCTTGCAGAACCGTTGTCCATAAAACAGAACAGTCTCTACCATGTACTGAACCTCAGACTCGTTCACGAGTCGTAGTGGTACAGGGGTTTTTTTTTTATTAGAAGCAAATGGAAAAGTCTCAATTTCAATAAATATTTGAGAGATATATAGAACCCGTCAACGTTTCATTTCAAAATAACTTTATATAAAAAATTTAAATTAAGAACCATTAAAAGAGTTTTTTTATAGTTCTGTTGATCTAAATTTTTATTTTGGATTATATGAATAATGCTTGAATTGGCGAAAGGTTTATTGGTTAATATCTGGACAGTATTTCAAATACTTAATGCTCTGTTTTTTTTTCTGTGTAGTTTTCCAATAATAACTTGAAGCCTCTTTTTGAATTTTTTTAAGTTCATTTATTTTTAAAACTATTTTTGTTCATTTTTCAATATATTATTATATTATTCGAAGGCGTAGTATTTAGTGTTTAGTACATAGTATTTTCACACAACAGGATCAATGTCTTGAAGTGAGTAATCAGAAATACCAGCCTGCTGACATTGTATTGACACGAGCTAGCACTTCGTGTACTGACCACCCTCGCGTGACCTCCGATCGACTAGGTCACGAACCTCCTGTCCTTCCGCGCTTCCAAATAATATTAAACTCAATTCCCTATTCAAGCAATAAATTACAATAAATCATTTTTATTACACTTCTCTTATAAAGTTCAATTGGTAGCAATAAAAAGTAATTTCATTATTAACAATCTAGAAAAATAGAAAAGAAACGTTTTAAAAAAATACTTATTGAAATTTACAACTGTAGTATAATAATAAAACAAGTAAATAGAATGATACATACTGGCATGAGGCAGGGGCAAGTAGGGAGACTATCAACTGTTAGTACTCGAATAATGTATTAAACTCATAACATTATTATGTTATGAGTTTATCTTTTTTCCAGGGGATTATTGAAAATTGAAGATGTTGCTAGGTTTAAAACTAGTGGGTTGGTGTGGGAATGTTTGTCGGCATAGGATTGATATCGGGTTTCAGGGCGAATCAGTTACAACAGGGCATTAAGGTCATTATGGCTGACTTTTTATAATTGATTTTTTTTCCCCTTTTGAAGGTAGTCAATGTGGATTATACCACGTGCATCCCAAAAAACAGTCGCCATGACTTTTTTGGCTGAAAAACTGCGAAATTGTCACACGGTTGCGTTTGTGGTCAATTGTGAGCAAACGCGGCAAGCTTTCTCATACCTGAGTGATCATTCAAAATTGAAACCATTAAGCCATGTGAGATGCCTATGGCTTCCACAATATCTCTCACTTTCAATCTCCGAGAAATAAAGAAATAATTGAAGGTTAGAATACTATATGTATGGATTAAAAAAAAAACATACATATACAATTACAAACTTGTAGAAGGCACTTTTGGATAAATAACTTATGTTTTTTTAACAACCTAAATATTTCCATTGATATTAATGGCATATAATGACCCTACGATAATGCACTGATATAAATCAGCCCAATATGACAGTGACAGAAAATATGCATTATGGACTTTATCGATTAGTTTGTTGCCCTAGACTGGCTGGAGCCCTGGATTGAGTCCAGTCCAGGGTGGAGGAGTCTGAGGGGAAACTTCTTAATGGAAGAATAAACAACTTCATTGAACTGGATTTCACACTGTGTCTAAATTTTTTAAAAATTATTTGTGGCTTTATTTGTTATGGTTTTTAAATAAATACTTACGTTATGGTATATAAATGAGGAACTGGCGAACAGAACCGGAATAGTCCACAATAATAAAAACACCCTTTTTTTTCGAATTATGATGTCTTGGTCCTCGTCATGTCGATGCCTGTTAATAATTTTAATGAGAACCACCTCTAAAAAAGGAAAAAATAGTTGTTTCCGATTTTTTACCGAACATATTAAAATGTACATTCATTTTTCATTCTAAAGCGGGACTAGTCCCTTGTAGCGTTCAAATCTTTAACACATTTTTAATCAAAAGTGGACACATCTAGCAAAAATAAAATATTAAGAAAAAACATTAATATTTTTTGCACTGTAACACTAAAATATGAATAAAAAAGTTAATCAGCTGTTATTATTTCAATTGTTTTGAGTGTTTTGTGCTCATGATTGCATTTTAACTGTTAAGAATGGATGAAAATGTGACTGGAAAATATTAACGATGGTTGTCGTAAGAGGAAGAAAAGAGGACGCACTTCAGAAAATAACAAATATTTAAAGTTTATAAAAAAAAAAAAAAGACGTGGGGCGTATTTTAGTAAAGCAGGTTGGTGATAATTGAGTTGAGTATCCTGAAGTAGAATGGTACAAGTAGGTAATAGAGACTACATCAGGATCTACAGGAATCATTGAAGAAAATGAGATAGTGAAGAGCAGGTGAATGTGTCAATATTGTGGATTGCGAATGTATGGAAGTGGATATTACGGAAATTGTTATCTAATAAATAAATCTTTCAAATCTATATTTTTTATCTCATTTCTAAAGTCCTTTTAAATACAAAATCGGATTCGTCCAATACTAACAAAACCGGACTTGTTACATGTCTACGGTCACACCAGGATAAGTCCATCTTTTTCGAACAAAACCAGACAAGTCCATTTTTGTTTTCATAAATAACTTCTATAAATAAAAAAGCAAATCAAAAATTAATTACTCAAGTAACAATAGTACTAAACCCCCAATCTATAATAACGTAATGCTGTCTCATTAATCTCCTCCGTATGTTAATGTTAGTTTTTTAGCCATCCTATAAAATTTAATTTCATGGACTAATCCGGTTCTGTTCGCCAGCTCCTCATTTATATACTATAACATAAGCATATATTATGTATGTATTTATATAAAAATGAAACAAATCAACCATCAAATCAAACAAATAAACCAGCAAATAATTTTTAAAAATGTAGACACAGTGTGAAATCTAATAAAAGTCCAGTTCAATGAAGTTGTTTATTCTTCCATTAAGAAGTTGCCCCTCAGACTCCTCCACGCTGGACTGGACTCAATCCAGGGCTCCAGCCAGTCTAGGGCAACAAACTAATCGATAAAGTCCATAATGCATATTTTCTGTCACTGTCATATTGGGCTGATTTATATCAGTGCATTATCGTAGGGTCATTATACGCCATTAATATCAATGGCAATATTTAAGTTGATAAAAAAAGATTAAGTTATTTATCCAAAAGTGCCATCTACAAGTTTGTAATTTCATATTTGTGGTTTTTTTAATCCATAAATATAGTAATATAACCTTCAATTATTTCTTTATTTCTCGGAGATTGAAAGTGAGAGACATTGTGGAAGCCATAGGCATCTCATATGGCTCAGTGGTTTCAATTTTGAATGATCACTCGGGTATGAGAAAGCTTTCCGTAAGATGGGTGCCGCGTTTGCTCACAATGGACCACAAACGCAACCGTATGACAATTTCGCAGTTTGTCAGCCAATAAAGTCATGGCGACCGATTTTTGGGATGCACGTGGTATAATCCACATTGACTACCTTCAAAAGGGGAAAAAAAATCAACAGCCATAATGACCTTAATGCCCCGTTGTAACTGATATGCCGTTAATATCAATATATTAGGAAATATTTAGGTTGATAAAAAAAGATTAAGCTATTTATCCAAAAGTGCCTTCTACAAGTTTGTAATTGCATAGGTGTGTTTTTTTTTCAATCCCTAAATATATTAATCTAACTTGCAATTATTTTTTTAACACATTTGAACGTTCACAAAGAGCTACTGCACTATATAAATATAAGCTACTACGCTATATAAATATAAATACACAATGAGGGAGCGAGGTAGCTCTTAGTGTAGAAGGCTGAGTCGCTAGGCTCAAGGTTTCGAATTAGGCTGTGCTAGGGAAATTATTTAATCTGTTAACAGCGTTAGATCGACCCCTTGGGATCGACAGGCCCTCCAGGAATTCACCTCGCCGCTATGATGTGGAAACCCTTAATTGGAGGAAAACGCTGGTGTTCAAATTGCAAATATACCATTCATTACCTTTTACGGGATATGGAACATTTCTGCTCTTGTTGTGGGTTTTTGGTGGAGGCATTCCACATTTAAATATATATTTAATTGTATCACAAAGAATATACTTATGTTTCCCTAACATTGAAACATATCTTATGAATATTAAAGCGAATTAAAACCTAAGCTAAATTGATTCATTTTAAATTTCTATTTTTACATTTTAATTATGTTGTCTGCATTCCAAAATTAAAATTTAAACATCATTTGAAACAGTTATTGCCTTAGGAAAAATAGATTTTGTTAATCTAAATCCTCGAATTATCTTTTTATATATTTTTATCTCTTTTTACGATGTGAGATGTTGGAAAAGAAGGGATTCGAATGAAGATAGGGAAAAAGCATAATGGCTATTCAAAGTGAGAGAATCCTAAGTGGATATTGAACGGGACAAGAAAGGAACATGCCATTGAATATTTTAGTTCCGTAGTAGGGGATATAGAGATTGAAAGGAAAAACAGGATATTTCATGTGAATAGATGGCGATACATCTGTGAATGGCATACTGGGCTGCTCCTTGCAGTGCTGGCTGCCTGCTGTGGGTTTCTGCTCTAGTTAGTGTGAGATACATAAGCTGGTACCAGTAGCTGTTCTCTAGTTTCTCAGTTCCATTTTTCCCAGTAACAGGCCTAGGCAGATTAAAGATTACTGTGGCTAAGAGATATATCAGAGATTGGAGTAAATTATTGCTGTACACACACACACACACACACATATATATATATATATATATATATATATATATATATATATATATATATATATAAAGGATGAGGAAGAAAATGGTCCGGGCACAGGTAAAAAAATTCTCCTACATAAGAGAATGTTTTGAACCTATGCAAACATATACATATATATATATATATATATATATATATATATATATATATAAAGCTTTGTCAATTTAGGCTCATAGCTGAACTATGAGAACAATGAAGTTAATATATAATAGGGAATAATAAATGAAGCACATTTCTCGAATATTAGACTCTTCAAAGATAAAACTGTTTTTTATTTTAATTCTTTTGTTTCTGTTACTGGAGTACATCTTTTTTAGTCATTCATTCAAGTAAGTAAAAAAAAAACTTTTTCCAGTCAAAAATTTTTTCTTTATTTAAAAACTTTTCAACATTCTTTTGTCATTTTCAATTTACATCTCTTATAAGTCCCTTTTCTTTATTTAATTTAAAAATATTTTTTTAAATCTTTATAAATTTGCACATTTTTAACCTTTTAGTAGATTGTCAAATAATTTATTTTTTTTCTTATAATACTTAGAGTTTACAATGTACTCCATGGTCATTATTAACATTAATAAATAAATGTTAATAATGACCATGGAGTACATTGTAAACTCTAAGTAGTATAAGAAACAATTTAAATTATTTGACAATCTACTAAAAGGTTAAAGATGTGCAAATTTATAAAGATTTTAAAAAATATTTTTAAATTAAATAAAGAAAAGGGACTTATAAGAGATATAAATTGAAAATGACAGAAGACTGTTGAAACGTTTTTAAATAAAGAAAAAATGTTTGACTGGAAAAAGTTTTTTTTTTTACTTACTTGAATGAATAAATAAAACTATGTTAAGGTGCCCCTAGACTAGGCTTTACAACAGTACATTAATTAGAAAAGTGCTTATTATTGATGTAGATATATGGACACTCACTGCTGCAATAAAAAAAAATTGATGCTAAAAAAAGGAAATTTTAGGAAATTAAAGGAAAAGTTACGGTTCGGTTTTTCATAATATAAGCAATGTATACACGTTAAGGTCGTGTATTCCTTGTATAAAGATGCTTATGAGGTCCGATTCATCAAGGCATAACGTATAGAATGTTTAGGACAAGAAGAACGCCTGATAGAATAGTATAAAGGGCGATAATTGGGAACAGATGAGTTGGCTGACCACGCAGGGGAGGGGATGCAAGATATTAATGAGGAACTTAAAGCCCCAGGCATTTAAGTTCCTCAATTGAGTTCAATCAAAAAGTTCAACAACTAGATTCTTAACTGTAAAATAAAAATTTGCGTATTACATCGATGTCAAATAAAATGATAATAAATGTTATTTTGTTTTTTCAAGTTTCGTTTAAGATTTCGGTTTCCTTTATAAAGGGTATAAAACACCTTTTTGAAATAGGTTTTGATCACAACTAAACCTATTTTCTGCGATCATTCGGGATCATTGTCCACATCAGTTTTATCAAAAGCTTTCTTTTATGAATTTGTTGAATATGTAGTCGTTTTAAAGATCAAACAAGACCCAATTGATTTATAGCGAAAATAAAGCAATTGTATTCAATCTCTTATTAATAAATCGAAATGATGTTCAATTATAGCTAATGCAGAGATAATGATGATGGAAGCAACGACACGAACACTGGCAACATTATCAAACAGGTCCCCCCTCAATAATTCAGTCCATCACGGCTAGCACCTGGCCATAACTCCCTTAATATTTCAATAGGACCAGCCTTCTGGATCGGATCGGATGACATGTTATTTAAATTGCCGATTCCATCGAAGTGTCAGCTTCCCTTTATTGACACATCTAACGTGTTATGGGCACAAGCTCACGCTTAAATGAAACACCCTACTCAACTGTAACTTGATACACTCACGTGATAAAGTTAGAATTAACCATAATAGTGTAACATGGTCATCATCGTCTGACTTAAATGATTTTTTTTGTGTGGATATTTTGAAGATCATGGGCTATCAATATTGCGATGAGAGTGTATCGAGCACTGGTGAGGTAAATATATACAATGAATATGGTAATTAAATCTTGCAGGATACAGTATATATATATATATATATATATATATATATATATATATATATATATACCACTTCAGCTGTTTTTTGTTCCTAATAGCCCTCACAAAAATTGTTGGTTGTTTCTTTCCTGCTATATCAGTTGCCCTATCGTACTGTTAGGAACATGCTGAATTCTGGAAATAAGACGTACAGCATACCTATAATTCTTTTGAACACACAATACCTTTATCTAAAGTATCTACCTTTCGCTGTTTATTTATTTAACGTTACTTTATGCTGCTATCTCTAGTCGGACGACGGTGTAGTGGGAGTGCTAAATTTAACGTGGTGGTGGATAACGTAGTGAGGGATAGATCTTAAATATATACCTGACATCGCACAGGCTTTGGACCAACATTTTATTTACTTGCCCTAAGAAATACTCAAAGGTTTTTACTTTTTAAAAAATCCAGGGGGAAACCTGTCAGGCTGCGAACCTCCGACCTAGGACATGGAAGGATGTGTGCTAACCACTACACTGCAGATGACGCACATCTACATTTTGGTGATGGGTTGTAGATCCAAATTTTATGAATATTTGACCTAATCCTGCTTATTGGAGGTTTAACTAAAATGCTTGGAGATGAGCGCCCTGCTCAAGATTTATATATAAAGATTAATTAAAAGTAACCATTAATGACTAATGATATAATGTTGGAGAGGAGAGGGTTTTGAGTAGGCGAAGGGAAATCATCTGTGGGTGGGCGAAGCTGGAAGGGAAAAAGCTGTGTAGCTGTTATAATATGGCATTGACTGGGTTCAACGGACCCTTTCTGCGACAACAATAGGAAGGGAGGATATGATTGATCGGAAGAGTGGATCACAGGACGCGGGGAAGTTGTAGAGCAAATCTAAGTGACTCTTCGTGATGTGTTATTGTACAATGCATAGTTGCACTTTGTTGTGAATTTTATCTTTCATCTACCATAAGAGCATTACCTTACCCGGTGCTTGATAGACTTAACTAAGTAATTTATCCTTACCTGACAAGTAAGGTTTTCTTATCCAGCTTCAACGACGGAGGATGTCAACCATGAGATCGTTTCGTGAATAAGTCTGTTGCCCACATAATGTAATTATTAAATCGTTGCTAATGAGTCGTTATTTTTTGTCGATCTCAATGTTGCTACATGTGGATATGTAATAGTGTTAGTCAGGTACTCTGGCGCTTTTGTTCTCAGTCATAATATTTCAGATTAGGTAATTTTCTGTTTTTTAAGTAATTAGATAGTTTTGGGCTTTACCCTTTGCTAAAATAAAAAAAGTATTGTTCATTTAAATTATATGAGATATATAAATGGTAAAGTATTGTCAAGTTGTTACATTGTCACATGTGTTTACTTTTGTCTAATTTTTTATTTACGATTAGCAGAACATTATAGGAACTATCTGAATAAAATTTCTTGTACTGTTTTTAGTATATTCATATGTCCTTTAAAATAAAAAATGTTGTGGGATGTAAAAAAGAGTTACATATACGGAAAATAAGACATAGAGGTTAATATTTGAAATCCTGATTGCTGATATAAACTAGAACGAAGTATAGAGACCTGTTAAGCATAGCTCTGAGTGTCGATACAACATTATGCTATTAACAGTAAACTTCGTTAATTAGTCACAAAGACAGTAACAGTGGACGATTGAAGGAGTAAATCTTATAGATAGACTTGGCATCGGACCTCCTATGAGTTCCAATCCTACAAGATAGCATGGCGTGAATTGATTTTCGTCGTATTAAAGATTTGAGGTTAGTTAGAAGGTCATGGAGGGAAGATCGAAGTGGGTCTCTCATGACACTTCTGTTTTAGAAAAGAGTTGCAATAAAGTTAATAAGCTATAGTGCTTTGAATAAACACAAACCGATTCATAAACTGATTTTCTAAAGTATTAGGGATAGAAGATGGGTTTTAACAATGTAATTAAAAGTTAATTACTGTTGTAGTTTAACAAAATATTTGTATTGTTAATATTAATAATAATAGTAAATCGATTTAATTCGATTATGATCTTAGGAACGAACTGTATAAATAATTAAAAACTAAATAAATAATAAATTAATTGTCATGAGGATGAAATCACATGGCGTTGTCGGCCTATTAGTTCTTATCTTACCTGTGGAATACTTTATCATATTTTCAAATTATGAACATTAAATAACTCCATATAAATATTAATTTTATATATTTATATGTTAATTAATAATTAACTCCATATAAATATTAAACGTTAAAAAATTTGCTAGATTAACGATACTAAACAAAAAGTCTTGGTCAGGTTTACCTTTACCTTATGTAAGTACATGATAATATGATATTGATGACTATAATAAAACGCTCGAAGGCACGATGCCGACACCACCAATCTCTACTTACAAACGTCCGTCCACAGACCACTACCCAAAACAAATCCATTAGATCTCCTTTAATACAGCCCTCCCTACCTACGTCTTGGATTGCGTTTTTTAGAAATTCGTTCGTTACTAAGTCCAACAACTTGACCATTTCAACATTCGCGACGCTTCAATTTCACTTCAATTAATTTTAATTAACCCTAATTTGTACTATTATAAAATATTATAAAAGCTATACGAATTGGATAGATTTGAAAGTAATGCTATGTTTGATTTTTATATTTCAGTAATATCTATGCACAATAAGCTATTAAATATAAAACCACATAAATTATAGTTTATTGGATAGCATCAAACACATATGTCGGACGTGTATTTAGATTAAAACATGAAATTGTGTCCTTCCGTGATCAGGATAGCTTCGTGAGATAAGTGCTTGCAATTGAACTATTATTTTTAGGATATCGTGCAATCTATTTCCCCGCCCTTACCTCGTACAGTTCAGTAGATCTTAATTATCAATTTAGGGCATTTCCAAGTAATTTTTTAAAGTATTTATTTGTTTGTTATTAATGTATAATAATAAATCAAGTAAATAAAACGAGTTATACATAATATCACGAGAAAAAGGAAAGAAACTACCCACTTGCTGAACTCAAAAAATAAATTCAACTTATATTTTCAAGAGCTCATCTTCTTATGGATTATCAGGAGTTGAACAGGTTTCTAGGTTTGAGACTAGTGGGTTTGAGTGGTGGTTCCCAAGTAGGTAAAGGAGTTTGCTCTTTCAATATCAAGGCCTCCTATCTTTATAATACCAGTCAGCTCCATCGGTCCTCTGGCGTGCATGCATTTAGATTTGGACTGACAATTACTAATCTCACGCCCTCAGAACCTCTGATCAGTATGAGGAATGTTTTCAGTTCATTAAAGGGCCTTCGTATGTTGTCGACTTCTCCTGCGTTGGCCAAAATTTGTGTCGACTTGTTGAAAATTGTACCGGTTCATTGAATGCCGGCTTTGCGGACCACATACTCCAGAATCAGATTAAATAGTCGGCATGATAGGGCTTCTCCTTGTCTTAAACCTTTTTTGGTACTAAATTCAGTTGAGAGGTTATTTTTCACGCGTACGTCATATGCTGACCTGAAGTCAACAAATAAATGGTGAGTTTGAAGGTTGTAAAATAATGTCTTGATAGAGGTCGAGAAGAGAGTGGCTCCAGCAAACAAATGCTTCTTTGGGATAAATCGACATTTAAAAATCAAGTTCATGACGTGGAATACAAAGATGATTCTATATAAAACGCTCATTGGGTCTGTCCTTCCATATGGGTCAGAATCCTGGGTCATAAAGATAGCCGATGAAAAATTGGTTCAGGCTTTTGAAAGTAGGATTTTTCGGCGAATTTATGGACCTATAAGAGAGGGAGAAGCAAGGAGAAGGCGTACCAATGCGGAGCTGGCAAGTCTACTCCATTCTCGGACGTGGTCAAAATAATAAGGCTTGGTAGGTTGCGCTGGGCTGGCCACGTGGCCAGAATGAAGAGTGCTGAATGGTCCAGAAGAGTAAAGAAAAGATACAGGGCACAATAAGAGTAGAGTGACCAAATCTGCGATGGCTGCATGGAGTCAGTGAAGACTCCAGGAGTCTAATAAATGTCCGGAACTAGAAGGCCGCTGCACTGGACAGGGAGGACTGGCGGAAACGATACTGGATATCGAGGAGGCCTAGGCTCATTGATGTGCTCTAGAGCCATGCAAGAAGAAGATGAAGGGTTTGAGTGGGTATAAATTTTTCATGAGAGGATTGATATCGTGTTCGGGCCAAATCAAGGTCATTACGAATGACTTTATTCGTAATAAAGTAAGGAGCATTGAAGGATTTTGGATTACATGATTACATTTTCCGTTTATAACGAATACTGTAGCATATTCATGGAAATATCTCGTTGTGGTTGTTTTGTTGGAAAATAAAATTTTATTAGGTTATCTTATCAGTTAGGGGCTCTAATCAGTCGATAAGATATTGCTTGTTTATGAAAATTATCAGGTTGAAGTTCTGCTGCAAATTTAATTTTTTTCATTATTTAGATTACCTCTGACTTGTTTTTTATACAATCCGAATTATAAATTAAAAATTCGGATTTACTATTCTACAGTACCAATACAAAGACAAAATAAAATTTTTAAAAATCATCCTAAAGGCTGGTGATTCAAAATCTGCTGTGGATCATAATTTATTTAACATGTTTTTGGGGTCAACAGACATTTCTGGGTTTCACACAGCCTTATAACGTAAAGTATTCTGGTGGTTGAGCGTGATATCTGTCATTTAGCTCCCTGCAAACTATTGTCCTGGAAACAGTACAGTCTCTACTATGTACTGAATCAAAGTACTTTCATGGGTTTTTGGTACATTTTTTTTCAATAATTAAATTATACTTATCCGTTTTTATTTATATTATCAATGAGCAGTAGTTACTCATTTGACATAGTGAGAAACTAAAGTAATTTTTTTAGATCGAGTTGAATGTGTTTATATATTTTTAATGCTTCTAGAACGTTTTAAAATCTTTTCTTGCTAAATATTTAAAGATTATATAAATATGTGTGTGTGTGTGTGTGTGTGTGTGTGTGTGTGTGTATGCAAACAACTATGCAAAAAATATTTGAAGACTCGAGGAGATGAGGAAGCATTAAGGAAATGGACTGATCCATTAGAAGACGCTCATGACCCCGATGTTTACCAGACAGCTGCCAAGAAGTAGAGGATCGAAGTGGAGTACGCCTGCCCGGGGCAGCCACTAGGCTGAAGAGCAGATTACCTCCCCCCTCCCCGCCCCCCTCCGTCCTGACAGGAATCTTATCGCCCTCTTTCCTTAGTCCTTTTTATCCTTCTTCGGGTCTAATCTCAACGGCATCTGTCCACTTCCGATCATCTATTGATACTTACATTATCTACTTATTAGGTCGTAAACTGATATAAATCTCTATGAGACTCGACACGAATAATTAACGTTAAATTGTATAAATATAGTTTTGAGTGATATGAAGAAATAAAATTAAGATTATAACAACATTTTTTCTATACTCTTTTAGGTTTCCACAGCTACTATTATTACAAAATGATTTGTTGTTTTCTTCTGGTTTAGTTAGTTAGTTAGTTCATTTAACGTCACTTTATGCTGCTATGGTTAATCGGACGATGCTACAGTGGGAGCTCTAAATTTTGCCTTCTTCTTCTTCTGGTTTAGACAGTGTTGATAAATTTTTCGCCAACGTTTCGCCAGCCATGCTGGTGACTTCTTCAGGGCTGAAATGAGAATCGTATTTAAAATAATTTCTTGTTGAAGGGACATTGAATAAAAACAGCTATCCATAAACTCTGCGATAACCAGCTTAATTCGACTGCAATTATTTATAAAATGATTTAGTTTTAATTAAAAATAAACACTTGGGAGCGATATATGAGTCTTTTTAACCCACAATTCCTCTGATATCCAGCCATCTGTTTTTACCTTATCTCATCTAATAACAACAGACTGTCTCTCAGTATTTGAACCTATTACTAATTGCTTAATATGTATAAAATAATCTTATAACTGCCTAAAACCAAATTAAATATTTCTTTTAATTTAATGGGTAATACAAAAATTAATTGTTCAAACTCTTCATCTTTTTCAACTAGATTATTATTTTATTTCCTTTTTTAATTAATTATTTGATTTTTTAATCTATTTTCGTATTGAAAGGTATATTAAATGTAACCGTGCATTTAATCAGAATGTTAGTTACAAAGTTAAGGATTGCGTATATGTTGACCGATACTTGGCTGTTGTATGCTCTTTTTTTATTTACCAGAGGATTTGTTTTTTTATTAGTAAATAAAACTTTTATTTCAATTTTTTTTTAATAAATATGTTTTTCCGAAAAGAACATGGAGCTTCCTCGATGACCTGGGTGTCAATGGCAGGGATGTAGCAGTTCTCGCCGAGAATATTATTCTTGACTCCCTGGGAATAATCCATTATCATATATGTAGTAGATGATGCCCCACATGCTAATATTTAATATATTTTCTTTATTTTCTTGTATATAAAGACAAAAAAAAAAAAAAGGGAAGAAGGAAAGAAGGAAGGAGAAAAGAAGAAAAAAAAATACTGATCAATCCATATCGGACATACTGTACTTTTAAGTATGCATTTAAAACAAACAGAATGTAATGTAGAATATGTCCGATATGGATTGATCAGTATGCTGTGTATTACGGCAATCCAATATAGTTGGACAGCATTGCTGCAAATAAAGCATTTCTCTCTCTCTGTAATTTAATAAATGTTATAATAAAATAGACTTACGAAACATTGTTTCGACTTCATCCTAATATTAAAGAAAAAAAAACACTTCAAAATGCATTTTATTTTTAGAGGGATAACTCTAGAACTCACATTGTTATACTAAAAATAAAAATTTTAGGAATTTGAATTTGATTATTGATTTGATAATTGATCAAATTATACACTTTATGTAAAATATTATTATATTGTCCAAAACTCAAAAGTCACAGATTTTTCTCTCTCTTAAAATCGCAATTTTCACTGTGGATCGGTTTAATGTAATTCATTTCAACCTTAATTTTTTAAAGAAAAAATCGTTTAAACGATATATATAGTTTAGCTGCAAGTGCAAGAGATTTTTCAATGTATTTAATACCAGTTATTTATTTAAGCACTAATTCAGTGCAATCTTTTTTTTTCAGGGGTTCAATCAAATATATTATTCAGTATATTTATTATCTCGTATAATTAAGATTAAATTTCTAAAGTAACTTATTCATAGTGAATATTACCTGAACTCCCGGTGAATACGTCGAACTTTTTAGAATGTCAGGAAGAGGAATCTATTGTTTAGCTTGAATTAAAGTTATAACATTTAAAATTATAACTCTATTTCAAACCAAGCTCCTTATTATCTACGAAACCGTTTCCCTAAGTACAAGAAACTCATATCAGATAAAATTCGACTTAGCCACTTATTAACGCCAGATATATTCTTACCTTTTCGTTTTAATTTATGTTGAAATAGTTTAAAAATAAAACTATTTTTAAACTGCACGTCACACAACACAAAATAGGTTTTCAGATGATTAAGTTTTAAAAATAAACTACAAAGCTTTTATATTATAATATTATGTTGATATTATTTATTGAAAAAAAAATAAAGCAAGAGTAAGCCTCTATACCTTGCATTTAATCACAATAAAGTAGAATGGGAGAGAAAAAGGAAAACACCTGGGATCTTTCTTGCCCCTCTTCTTTCTTAAGTTTAAAAGAACTCATCAATTTTCACTTAATCATCCCCTTGATTAATATCCTGTCAGCTTCTCCAACTTTCTTCTTATTTGTCAGTTTTTTTTTGTATAAATATTGGATATTCGTTTTTTCTGATAATCTATTTAGAAACTTGCTATCTCAGTTCTTAGCTACAAAAACAAAAATGTTTTGGTATTTAATTTTTTATGAACTTAAGTTATTCTATTTCTTTTTAATTATCGGAAGATCGTAATGTAAAAAAAAAAAATTCACGAACGCAATACTTCGCAATACAACACAAAATTTTTCATATTAAAAAGAAAATCCATCTTAGTGATATACTATCTTAATGTATCTCCTTGATGATGATGATTGTCTGTAATGAAATAAAAAGAACAGTAGATACTTTGAATCTTCAAAGCCACCCGGAGAAACCTCAAGTACTACAATTTCAGATGTTAGTAAATTAGGAGAACATTGGACATCCGGGAAGTCTAATGAGTACACGACTTGAAGAACATATGAGAAGAGTGAAGAAGATGGATAGCAATTCTCCGGCATTAGCAGAACGTTTTGTGAACACAAGCTAACGAGTTCGACAAAATTAGAGTATTTAAAAAGTTTAGTGGCCGACAGAAAGAAGGATATTGGCAACGTCCGAAATAGTGAAGTAACCAAAAAATTTCAACAGAGAAGATGGTTATAAACTAAGTAAATTATGGGTCCCAAATATACCAGTGGCCAAGAACAACTAAAAATAACTTGCAAGAAAAAAACAAAGCAGAAGTCAGCTAGTCGAAACCCATCCAATCAAAGACCACCCGGTCGGGATCCAGCCAATCAGAAAGCAACCAATCAGATCACTGGAGAAATAGGCTCCACCCACGGGTAGCTATAAATACCGAAACATCGAAAAAACACTTTCAGTCTCAGATCAGTAGCTTGCAGCTTGCAGTACGGGCAGCGAAACGTCAGCAAAGAATTGGAAAATACCGTGTCAATTGAAGACAGTAATTAATCATATATCGAGTTTTTCTCTTCATTAGTTCTTAGCATATTGTTTGTGTGATTGTTGTACCAATTACTATTAATTATAAGTAACTTAAATATTATAAGTAAATTTGGTTACTGCATTGTCGACCTCTCCATTTACCTTTTATGTTTGCTGAGTCGAGGTAACTTTACCCAGTGTGCTGACTGCAAAAAGTCCTTAGTGTGAAAAAGCCTGCTTGTATTTTTAATCGCTCACTTCGCTTTCTTCTGTTCACTTTTTAAACCCCTGCTTACACCTTAGCACCCACTTTTGTAGAATTGTTTCCTTTAGCTACACTTTTATTCTCTCAGCTACCTCCTGCTTGAATTTCGTAATCATTTCTGCGCACATGTACCTTAGTCCATTATTCTTTCAACGAATCATTCACTCAGAATTATTGTCAATTTATTGGGAATCAATTTTGATTATGATTTGTTGACGATGTCAGATTCTGCAAAAAAATGTAGTTGGCCGTAAAAATATAATCCTTCTAATTATTAAATAAAATATAAAAAATAACTTGTACCAATAAAATCCACGAAGGGTATTTGCTTCACTAAAGGGTATATTATTTTAGTATCGTATTTTATGACGCTTTACTGTTTCTGGGACAACGGTGGTGCGGAGAGGTGATTTGACCGAGATAACGCTCCATCGGCTCAGCCAGGTTTTCCCCACGAGGTACTCTCTTTACAGAGTCTGGGTGAGCCAAATAAGAGTCCTAATGAGAGTATACATACCACTGGATCCATCCCGGGGGGGGGAGAGTTGTTATTACAGATTAAATAATTTCTCTCCCACAGCCGGATATGAAACTCGAACCTTCAGTATTGCGACTCAGCACTTTACATAGTAACTCCACTCCCAATATAGATAAAAAGAAGTTAATCATTAAATAAAAAAACGAATAATTACTTCCAATATCGAGAATGAACCCTACGGAATGCGGGACTGTGGACGATGAAGAGATAAAACAAACAAGCGCAAATGGATGGCATAAGCTAGGTGAATGTCGGGGATTAACAAGATTTCAGATTGTCTAATGGCAGCCATTGTTGGGACACACAATGGCTCCACTGGCTCCGGCAACAAATGGCTTAGTGCGCTCCTGAGTCCCGTTCATCTAGAATTAAAATTCAAATGAGTTTCGCGATGAATGGATGAATAACTCGCTGCTGGCGAAAAATCGCTGGAATATGTCTGTTCGCCCGCATGCAAAACTTTTCTAAAGCGGTAGACATGGAATTGATTTTATTGGTAATTTAATACATAGAAAAATTACTGATCAATCCTCCGAAGTTATGCAAAATAATGACAAAAGTAAAAAACAAGAAAAAAAAAAGAAACAAGAAGAAGAAAAGAAAAAATCTTTTGATTATATTCCAAAAGATTTTTAATGAAACATTCGAAGTTGTTATCATATAATAACAATAATTATCAGTGATCGAGTCGCTACGAAAACAAAAACGAAAAATATTTCATCGTCATTGGTAGTTAGGCACTATTATCAAATGAAACTATCTTTATCATTATCATTATCAAATGAAACTATTTTATCATTATCATTATCAAATGAAACTATCTGTATCATTATCATTATCAAATGAAACTATCTTCCAGGGAAAAATAATTCCTACCTTCACTGTTCATCTTCCTTCAAGTTTGATGATGACACTCCTCATTCGGAGTACCAGTCTTCTAACTCTGCCTTATTGGGAAAAAAATATCATTATTTATATTAAGTTTACCAAACGTAAACAGATTTTGACTCTTATTCTTTTAGTTCAAAAGTTCCCTCTTATTATTTTAGGATTTCGTTAGTCTGTGTCCGCTGCTACGCTCTATCAGAGCCATTCGACTAACTTCTTTTGATTGACTGAATATCTTCTTCTAGACAAAAGTAGTTTCTTTCCTTTACATATGTCTGCAACGTCTAAAAAATTGGGAACTGATTATTTTATTTGCACGTCTCTATCATCATTCCATCTTGATCACTAGATTAAAAAAAAAATTGTTATTCTAAATATCTTGTTTTTGTAACTGGAGTGCATCTTTATTAGTTAATCATTCACATGAGTAAATTAAAAACCTTTTCCAGTCATTATTATTTTTCTTTATTCTAAAAAACGTTTCGACAATTCCTTGTCATTTTCAATTTACATCATTTTTTTTTTTTTTTTTTTTAAATTTTTCAACACTATTTAATTTTAAAAATATTTTCTAAAAAATTTTTTGTACATTTTCAACCTAAAAATTAAAAATTTAAAAGACAAATCAAAATAAATACATTATTTTATATACAAAAAACATGTCCCAAAAATACTGAATAAGATATAGATACCTTTTTGGTTAATTGTCATATAATTTAAAAATAAAGCTTAGAGTTATAATGTACTCCATGGTCAACTACTAATTTTTGTAATTTGTACTTTGGACTGTTTTTTATTATTATTGTTATTAAAATAGTATTTTAATTTATTTAGTTCTTAATAATACAGAAGTGTAACCTATATCAAAAACTTGTCAGAAAAAATTGAACCAACATTTAAAAATTATGACATCCCAGATATAAAATTAGCACATAAAACCATAAACCCTATAAAAAACATAATAAACAGCAAAAAAGATAAAATACCAATCTTGGATAATAAAAATGTGGTATATAACATTGATTGCAAAAATTGTGACAAACAATATATAGGACATACCAGTACACATCTTAAAAATAGATTCTATCATCACAAAAATAATCTAAAACCAAATTCAAAGACAAGCACTGCATTATGAGCCCATTGCAAAAAAGAATCCCACACATTTGATTTCGAAAAGCCACGAATTTTGCACAGAGAGGGAAATAAGATAAAAAGAAAATTTTTAGAAGCATTATACATAAATGATAAAATAGATAAGGTAGTGAATGATAGGAAAGAATCTAATGAAATAAGCAAACTATACTCATCAGTGATTTTAAAGTTAAAAAATTAAATAAAGAAATATAGAAGTCCACACTTATTAGATAACACAGATAACATAACCTTCTCAGTAACCTCAGCATTGTTTTTACATTTTCCAATTCTTAATTCATATAACTAACTTTTTAAAATAAATAAAAGATATAAAATAGATCAATATAAATAAAAAAATTACTAATTAACCATTCATAATGACTATATATTGAAGAACTAAATAAATTAAAATACTATTTTAATAACAATAATAATAAAAAACAGTCCAAAGTACAAATTACAAAAATTAGTAGTTGACCATGGAGTACATTATAACTCTAAGCTTTATTTTTAAATTATATGACAATTAACCAAAAAGGTATCTATATCTTATTCAGTATTTTTGGGACATGTTTTTTGTATATAAAATAATGTATTTATTTTGATTTGTCTTTTAAATTTTTAATTTTTAGGTTGAAAATGTACAAAAAATTTTTTAGAAAATATTTTTAAAATTAAATAGTGTTGAAAAATTTAAAAAAAAAAAAATGATGTAAATTGAAAATGACAAGGAATTGTCGAAACGTTTTTTAGAATAAAGAAAAATAATAATGACTGGAAAAGGTTTTTAATTTACTCATGTGAATGATTAACTAAAAAAAATTGTTTAATAGTGTTACAATGTTTCTTATTATTATCTTAATTATAGTATATATTATAATTATAATTATAGTATAGTATAGTAGTTATTGATATAGTTTATATCTATAATTATATAGATCTTCCAAAACAAATGTCTAAGAATCATAAAAGATTATCCAATATATACTCAAATCAACACAATGCACAAAGAACCGGACATCCCAACAATACACAAATTCATAAACCTACAAACCCTCAGATTCTTCACCTCATGCCAACTTTCAGAAAGCACACTCATACAAGAAATAAGAAATTATACAAAAACAACATCAAAATACAGACACAAACGAACAAAACACATACCATTGTAAATCATAAGCATTTTCTAATATGTTATACATAAATTTTGTATTAATTAAATCCTTTGTACTTCTTTTTTCAGTTGGGTTTTTAAGTTTTACCAACAACAAAAATATATGAACCTGTATCCATTGTAAATAAACTCATCTTCATTGTAAGGGATAATCCCACCAATGTTTTAAAATTTGAATATAATTTAAAATAAAATAAAACAAAACATTTTTTAAAAAAATTTAAAAATAATTATACAGATATAAAACTATCATTAATAGGTTATAGATATAGATATAGGTGACAGATTTGAAGATTATATATGAACTATATCCGTTTGATAAGTATCGCTATGGTTATAGTCTGTGTAGTCTCGTATAGGTATAATTATAGGTATGTAGGTTACAGGTTACAGGTTTTATGTATGCAGATTGTAAGTATAGGTTATAAATAAATTCTAGGTATGGAAGTTTATGGATTATATGTAGTTCAGGTACAGTTTTAGATATATCGTTTGAAATAGCATAGTAATAACCTGTAAAGTCTACAAAAATCTTAATGAGTTAGTATAAACGTTCTCAAACTCCTTAAAAGAGTTAAATACATTAGTTGTCTAAGATTTTACAATTATTATGTTATTCTAGCGATCATATAATATCATTTAGTGCTGAATGCTAAATAGCAGCATTGCAGAGGATTCTAGGAAAGGAACTTTGTAGTTGAAAATTGAAAATAATATTTGAGGATTTGTTTGGGTTAATTGGAATTTTACAATTTATGAAGTTTTGTAAGATGTAAAAGGTTGATGAAGCATAATTTTTTTTTGCAAAAATTCAGTGTTTCTGAGCGGTTTGGGATTGATAAAATCCAAATAAAACACAGTTTGGCAATGATTTTTTTTTAATCTATGCATTCTGAAAAGTTGATATGAAAATGGAGACACCTTTGAAATTGAAAATTTATAAAGAAGAGTCGAATATGCGATGCGGATGTTGTACAGGATAGAGAAGGGAGTCACGTATTTCCATCCTGGGGACATGTCGGCAGTTCGTCGGGGGATTGCTGGTTGAATATTCTCCGCGACAGGATCCCCCCCATCAATAAAAGTGGATATCCTTCCGAGGCGTTGTGGCTGACATCTTGTTTGTTCTGTTAAGCAAGCACCTTAGTCTGATTTGTAATCATGTAATAAGATTAGACATTATCTAAATAAATTTATATTACTTACAATTCTGTAATCGTTCAATATAAATATCCAAAACAACAAATCTGGTGGTATCCCATAATTAATAATTACGAAGAATATGATACATAAAACAGGCTGATTTTTTGGTGGTAAATTGGTGTACATGTAGTGCCTAAGAGACTACAATTAAATATAAAGAAGGAAAAGAATTAACGAAAAAAAATCATTTATAATAAATTATGTTCTAATACTACTTATACTTCTAATCCTTTTAACAATATAAAACTTTAATTAATGTTGATAAAAGATATATAGGAAGATAAGTTGAATGATTCGTCACCTTATTAACACCTATCAACAAAATTGACATTTTTGAGATGTGGTTTGTAAATTTTAGTACAGTATGTTACACTATTTTTCTCATTCTTATTTCGATTCATAAGATCTTATGGATCTTTACAAGGACATAGGTTTTTGTTTACACTCATAAATCACTAATTCATTCATTTCCGAAAAATAACCTACTTTTTAGATACGTTTAGTGTCATTAAGACGAACTGAAATTAATGGATACTTCAGAACTGAAAGGTTTTCTTCCAGAACTTTGACTTTTTAGTGGTTTTTACTACAATTTTTTACTAGTATTTCATAAAATTAATTATGAGTTATGTGCTAATCGTTTTCCATAAACAATTAATTATCGATATAGTTCACTTTTCATCAAGTTTTTTTTTATTACACTTTTTAATGCATGCCATAAAATGTTTCAACATGAGCAACTAAAGTAAGTGATTTAAAATAAATATTTGTAAAAATAAAAATATTATAAATGTAGAGGGTGACTATAAACTGTAAATATGAATACAAAATGTATAGGCAATATAGACTCAATAGTTTCTCAAGCACCAATATTTATTAATAATTTAAATGCAAAAAATTATTACTGCCATAAAACGATTATAACAAGACTCATCTAAATTTAACAATAATTGTCAAGAAGCGTTAAATAACCCATTAGGTTTATTAAAAGACAGCGTTAAAGAAATATAATGAAAATAATTAAAACTTGTTTTATTTTCTTATTAAATTTTTTATAAGTCTTGAGCTATTTAAATTTTACTATTAAAAAAAGAAGCATACATATAATTTTATTTGTTATAATACATATATTTAAATACAGTGCTATATAAACAAAAAGAATGACTGACAAGGAAATACATATTGATCACAACTGTGACCTTTAAAGGGATTTTATTTAGCCTTTTGATGTAGGACGAAGCTACAGAGGCGATGTTCTGGTGAGAAATTTATTGCAAAGCTTCTTCTTGAATTCACTGCAAAGTTTGTCTTCAAATATACTCGTACTGCAAAATTGCCTTGAAGATTCCAATATATTTTCTAAAGGAGACAGTTTAAGTAGAAGATAAATCGTCTTGGAACCACATTGAGTCCTGAAACAGCCTACTTTAAGTTTTATTCCGTTTTCCTCTGCAAAAATGTAGGAATATTTTTTAAAATTAAAACAATCAAAGGCTGAAATAATTTTAGAGAAACGAGAGACTCCTTAATTTGTTCTTGATAAATATTATATAATTTATTGAGAATTCATTTATTAGACCAATGTCTGCCTAAAGCACTTAGGCAATTTTATATTGGTTTGGTGAAAATAGATGAGATGAAAACATTATTATGTAATAATCCTTTTTTTTTTTTATTTAACTCACACACACATAATCTCATATATACATTTAAGTCGCTCCTTCAAAAGAACATCACTGAAAAATTGACATTTTTTATTTAAGCTTTTTTTATTGGATGAAGCTTTTTAATTCAGGAACGACATATCTGATATTACATTTCCAACATGTGTTTTCTTTAATAAAGTCATATTTTGAGTTGTATAAGGTTTGAACTTGATGTTTTATAGGGAATAATGGCATAAGTAAATAAAAAAAAGTTTCAATGTTTAGACTAAAAATCCTATGGTTAATAAAAAAATTTCAACAACATCATTACAATAGGAGTACTTTTCTTTAAAAATACTTAAATTTTAATTTTTTTAACATACTTAGAAATATCAAATACATCTATCGAAAACTTAGGCTACATGTTATCTGAACATGTATATATTCTTATTCTGCAGAATAAAATCTGATAAAAAAAAACTTGTATTATATATTATATATTATAACTAACATATAACTTATATAAATAAGAATTTTTAATAGTTTTGTTGAAGTTACGAGTTCATAACCTATAAGCTATATATTACTTTATGAACTGATTTAATCTATTACTACAGGATATTAGTATTCACTAAAGTCAAGACTAATTAAAAAACATTATTGACATTGGCATTAAGATATCAAAGAATAATAATAATCGAAACGTATTTTCTCTACTACTTCGTCACGAATAGTAACGAAACTAAATTATGTAAACAGTAAAAACAACAAAAATTTTGCAAATATTTAAAATGCTAGAGCATCATTATAAGGATAAAATGGTCCGGGTGGAGGTGAAAGAAAGAACTCCTTAAATAGAGATGAATTATTTGTTGTAATCCGACGTTTCGACTAATATTGCAGGTCTTCATCAGGGCTTTATGATCATAAAGACCATTTTATTACATGTGGGTTGAATATTAGGTTCCCAACAAATACTTCTAATGGTTCTAATTAGTCCTAATAGTTCCCTGTTTAAGAAATGCATTCTTTGATCTCCACTTTAATTAATTTTACGATTATGTAAATAAACGCAGAGATACTTCAGAAATAAATTATCAATTTATTAGAATGACAAACAAATACCTGAGTTATTCGTAATGGGTTTGAAAAAAAAAATAATGAGGACTGTTTCCTTAGCCAAGGACACGAAGGAGAACACAATAAAGCCGAAAATTCACGTGAACCTTTTCAATCCGAGAGGGATCTTCCGACAGATTGCTTCTCTCGAGGACAAACATCCCTTCATGGCTTCATTCCAAGGCTACATCTCATATCGACATTACCTGGTTTTTATCTTAAACTTCGATATTTTGCTTGCAAAGTATAAAATAATAAAAATAAATGTTTAAAATAATATGTTTAATTTAAGATATGAGTTATTATTTGATCGTATGCTAACTGTTTACATTTAATCCAAAAATATTGAATACTTATTGTAAACTTCTTGTTCCATTTAGCTACCTCGGCCTATACATATCTACAGCTCCGGTGAATAAGTGGTTAACTCGGATTTTGTCCAGAGAGAGTTAACTGCTTTCAGATAACCGGAATCGTATCATTCTCGTATATTTTGGCTTTAAATGGAGTTGTAATATAAGCAATAACTCCTTTCCAAGCCATTTACTTATCCTATTGCTTATTATGAAAGTAACTCGATTTCGCTTACTCAAGTACACAAAGTCATTTTGGAGAAAATTAGACTTAACCGCTTATTCACTGGGACTGTAGATATGTATGCAACAAACAACAACTGCTGTTTGCTATCAACAAAAGGAACGCGTCACCTGAAATCAAACCTATTTCTTAACGTATTTCTTCTTCTCCATTACCAGCTGTCTTATCCTAATACTCCTTTGTGAAACAGTTATTGTTAATATTTGAGATAATTGGTTCTTTGTTCCTTAGATATTTTTCCTACAATAATTTTGTATTTTTAATATATTTGTACTGTTTTTTTTTCATATGAAATGTCCGTTTGCGAAAGAAACGTTAGTTAGTAAATACGAGAACTTTTTTTCTTCTTCTCCATTACCAGCTGTCTTATCGTAATACTCCGTTGTGAAACAGTTATTGTTAATATTTGAGATAATTGGTTATTTGTTCCTTAGATATTTTTCCTACAATAATTTTGTATTTTTAATATATTTGTACTGTTTTTTTTTTCATATGACATGTTCGTTTTCAAAAGAAAGGCTAGTTGGTAAATACGAAAACTTTTATTCGAAATATTTACTCTAATTTTTCATACATTTTCCCAATATTTTACAAATTTTCAAAAACGAAAATTATATCCCAGTAATGAAAAATTAAGTAGTTAAGTGATGGATTAATTAAGTCTGTAAATGCGTTTTTGACTTGAGAATCATTATAATTGTATTTAACTCTTAAGGAAGTTGTCCAAATTGCTGAACAGATGCAATATGTTAGAGAGAAGTTGGCGAATAAGTTGGGTGTGGGAGGGCTTCGTAGCCTGGCTTGTTTAGTTTCTTCACTGTCTGTCGTCAAAAATGGCCTAATGGTGAATGAGTAGATGTCCCTTTTAAATTAACTAATGCAGGTAGTGTATTTGATAATCTTTTATTACATTACGATAATATCCCTGCAGTACGATGCGGATGCGATGGTTTCATTTCTCGGTATAATGGAGTAACAAATTATTTATTTATGAATTAATCTTTGTAACCAGCTGAAAATTTCTCAAACCAACGATGAATGGTCCGTTGGTTAGAGCAACCTTCTCCAAACGCGGTAATAATTCTTTTCATAGGGGCGTCGAGTGTCCAAGTTTAAAATCACATAAAAAATTACACTGATTTTGTTTCCATGCCCATATTCGGTGGCATACTAAACAATGTCCGTTCGATTGTAGTGATTGTAAATATTATCAGAAAAGAGAGCATTAATAACAGAGCATTATAATCTGTAAACATAAATATAGTAAACAACAGGAGTCCAATAATTCCACTTTGAATTTGGTGTATATTTCATATGAAACTACCTATTAAAGCTTACTGAAGTTTATCTTGATGTAAGGTGTGACTATTTCACCTGCAAAAATAAATATAAGTATCAATACAAATACAAACAGGACAATAGAGAGGGAACGATATTGGAAATACAAGGACAGAAGGGCAGTAGAGGGCCCGCTACGGAAGCGACTGCTATTGATCCGGCCCACCCTTCGTAATCTCTACTCAACTTATAATTGCCTCTATCTCTACCTCTATCTTCTCGCTAAGATAGCTATATTATTGAACTAATATAATAGAATATGGCGGAAGAGTAACTATATTCTGCAACTAGGCCGCTTGAGAAAAGAAACATGAACAAGGAACGATAGACATCTGGTCAGAAGGCTAAATAATATAATTCATGAGGTATTTACAAAAGTACCAAAAAAACTATATAAAAAAGCTATGCTAAATTAAAAATACTAACCCATTTAAGCGAATGACTAAACCTGCTTTGAGAGCATCTGCTTGGGAAGTAAGGAGATTTTGGTAAAGAAGGGGTTTAAATAAGGAAAAGGAAGAAGCATGGCGAATATTAGGTAGTGAATTCCAGATAGTGAGAGAACGGGTGAGAAAAGAACACTCGAATGTTATGGTTCTGTGGGAATGTTTCCTATATTTGAATTGAAACAGACTGCAGATTTAGGATGGGTATTGGGAGTTTCACCCTTCATATGGTGAACCAAGAAAATATTGTCTACGAATGGGAGTGAAGAGCCACTTTAACGCGTCATACATAAAAGACCGTCTCAAGTTTACCTTAGATCTTAAAGAGTAGTTCAATTAGTTATAAAGAGTGCTTTCGAGTTCCTCCATCATTATATCTTGTAGAAAACAACCGTAATATTTAAGTTGAGGTTAAACATACTGGACGAAAGGCCAAAAATACTCGTAGTCTGCAAAGAAACATCGAAAATTGAACTTGGAAGATTTTAGTTTAAAGTTTTTCTAAAATAAGCAAGCTATTTCAGTCAAAAATGTACACACAATATATTAATAGTCACTTAATTTAAATACATAGAAAAAACGGAAAAGAAAAAATTGCGCAGAATGCTAGGTTACTGAATATGAAAAAAAAAACCTGTACCACTACAAAAGGGTCTGTGGTTCAGTACTAGGTAGAGACTGTACTGTTTCAGGGCCAACGGTTCTGCAAGGAGGTGACTTGTCCTAGGTAACGCTCAACCGCCAGATTTTTCCACCTTATTTTGGGTACTCTGTTGTTATAATATTTTATAGAGACTGGGTCATACCCCCCCTCCTCCAGGAAGGTCCTAGATCCTATATGATTCATCTCCGGCTGCAAACACACTAAAAGTACTGCCTTGCAGCGGGTTTGAACCAGGATTTCCGGCTTGGCAACTCAGTGCTCTACCACTGAGCGACTCCGCTCCCTGAATATGAAGAGAGCCTAATAAAGGACGAAGAAAAACACCAAATGCTTGCTGAGTGAAACATTGACATTACACACTGAGGGTCAACTAGAAAAGGTCCTCACAGAGGAAAAAAAAAATCAGGAAAATTATTACACCAAAACACACAGGTGAAGAATTCAGGCTTCTCTCAAATAACATTTCAGGGAAGTTGTCCAACCTCACAGCAGACATCACAAAGAGGCGACGGCCACATCAGCAGAGTCGGCTAATCATACAGCGGCTAAAGACTGCTACACCCTGGATCACACAAGTCAAATTTTTTCTGGAAAAAATTCAGGTGGCGACAGAGGTAATCACGGAAAAAATCGTCAGAAGACAAAAGCACAAGGTATACAAGGGCCAAGTGATGCCAGGGAAGACAACATTCTTTGACAACCGAAGATCAAAGTGAATCGAAGAAGGGAATAGGGCCTTTTCCTTCAGTGAACGAATGGAGGAGTACTGGAAGAACAAGTGGCGATGAACTTTTCGTGTGGTCTGATTAAGGTTATGTAACGCTTATAATAATAATTATTAATATATACATTTATATACGAGTACTTATAAAGATAGTAAGACTAATAGAATTACTTATCAGTTATAAATGCTTTCTGATATTGAAGGTCTGCTTGACTTTGCAAGAAGTAAGAGGAGAATGGGGGAAGTATGTTTCATCATAGTTTTATCAAGCAGCAATCTCATAATCGTAGATCATTGAGTTTTAATAGGGTTTATCACAAACTGAGTAGAAATTTCTTCACGTTTAAGTTTCAAATACACTTATATTTGAGACTTCTTACAGTGAGATTCACTTTTTTAGTAAGATTTAGTAAATAAAGAATTAATATATATGAAAATAAGGATATAAAAAATAAATACATTAAGGAGGTGTCTATAAGAGAGAAAGGTACAACAAAGGGACTACCGTGGAGGTAAAGCTACTCGAGTAGTTGGAGTGCTGTTCAACATTAATCGAAATCTTCAAACTTTGAACCCCCCCCCCCCAGGAGTTAAACACTCTCGGTGTTCGATGTGATTGATTACGACCTGCAATCAAATCCAATTTTATTTATACCCTTCAAACATAAAAAAAATTAAATGTAAAATAATCCTAAGCACTACAACCACTGAATGATTTGGACTTGGAGCATGGTATTGCGCTGTTTCTAAGCCAAAAATTGTAAAGGAAAGAGATTTAGCTCAACCAAGTTTTCCCATTGTTTAAGGGTACCAACTTTATAGAGGCTGGATGAGCCACACGAGACTCTTAAGATCCCATAGATTCGATTCACGGATATTAACGGAATAACTGACTTACCTTCAATAGTCTCGAACTCAATATTTTATTTTTTATATTAATTAAAAATTATTTTAAATTGTAGATGAAAGATATATCTGTGGCACCTGTGCATTGTGGGCTAAGTGGAATTTTGTGAATTTCAAGCCATCTACTTAGAATCGTAATTTTCTGAACTTATTTTAAGTTCAAGATGGGAGTATCAGCCCACGATTCACACAGGAATATCCTTCATTGCAATGGACGGAACACTTAGAGTGTTAGACACAAGGAAAGAGAAAAAAATTACGATTCTAAGTAGATAGCTTGAAATTCACAAAATTCGACTTAGCAGCACAGGTGCCACAGATATATCAGTATAAACGTTTGTTGGATAATTAGCTACACGACTAAGTATTTTCCAATCGAAAGTTATGCTCAGTACCACACCAGATTAGCTTTCAGTCAAACTTTGGTATGATTCAAGAAGTCTCTAATACAGTTTATTATTTTTTTTTCACGGAACGGCCTTAGAGACCAGGCGAATATCATAATTTTCACTTCATTCTGTCCTTCCTTCTTTCTTCCCACATGTTCTTCATTCTTTCTGATTGTTCTTTCCTTCTTTCCTCGGTCCACGCTATTCCTTTTCTCGCATCTCTTTTTTCCACAAGGATCTTAATTTCTTTGACTCTCTTCCCATCATCATCCTTATCGAAACAGTCCTGGTCTGTTATTTTCAGTCTCTCAGTTTCTTCCTTCATCAGTTTGAGGTACCTCCCAACACTCTTGTATCCTCTCACTTTATAGAAGATTTCTCTCTTTAATCGCTTTGGGTGCATCCTCACCATATGTTCGTAGAACCCTTATCTTCTTAATCTTACTTCCATTTCCAAATCATTCACTTCTTTGTAAATTTCCTTATTAGGTCTCAACCTATAGCCTTCCTGTTCTATAGCCAACCTATAGCCTTCGGGCTATAAATTCTTCTTAGTATTCTTCTTTATATCCCTAACATTTTCCTTAGGCTGGGGAAGGAAGCGGTTTCCGTTCCGTACAGTATTACCGGCTTAACGACCGTATTGTAGTGTCTTCTGAAGCTTAGAAATAATCGAGCACCCGGATGTGATGGCATACCAGCTGAACTTCTGAAGGCTGGTGGAAATGAAATGATAAAGGTAATTCGAGATCTGCTACACAGTGTATGGATAAGCAAAACTCTCCCGCATGACTGGTGCATTGGCCTTATCCTCCCTCTTCACAAGAAGGGAGACCAGATGTTTTGTGATAACTACCGTAGTATAACACTCCTGAGCTCTGCCTACAAAGTACTTTCGAATGTGGCATTCCAAAGACTACTTCCCCATGCCCAGATAGAGATTGGAATGTACCAGTGCGGATTTATTAATGGTAGATCTTGTATTGATCAAATATTCTCCCTGAGAACTCTTATGGAAAGGACTAGAGAGTACAACATAACGACCCACCACCTTTTCGTGGATTTCAGCAACGCCTATGACTGCATCATCAGGGGAAAACTGTTTCAAAGTATGGAAGAAATGAATGTCCCCAGAGAATTGATAAGCCTCGTGGAATTGCTGATGAGGGAGTCGAGAAGCCAGGTCAAGATCCAGAATGACTTGTCTGAAGAATTCAAGACAACTAGGGGTCTGAGACAAGGGGATGGACTCTCGTGCCTGTTATTTAATTTTGTACAAAAAAAGGTCATAAGAGACGCAGGGTTACAAGTCACTGGTACGATTCTGACTAAGTCCATCCAAATACTGGCCTATGCAGATGACATAGACATAGTGGGAAGAACACCGAGAGATCTACAACAGGCTTTTCTTGCATTGGAGAATGCAGGACGGCGTATAGGTCTTCAGGTAAACCAAGTAAAGACTAAGTATATGGTGGCTAACCCTTCAAGACAATCGGATCCCACCATCACGTTTGGTCCCTACACATTCGAAAGTGTCGAAAGTTTTGTCTACCTCGGTTATTTGGTCAAAGCAGATAGCTCAACCAGCCCAGAAGTTCAAAGAAGAATATTGGCTGCTAATAGATGTTATTTTGGGATGGCGAAAATTTTACGAAGTCGTCTGATATCAAGAAGAGCCAAGGTCGTGCTGTACAAAACAATCATCAGGCCTGTTTTGACTTATGGATCGGAAACCTGGCCTCTGTCCAGGGCAGACGCCAACAGTTTGCTGCTCTTCGAAAGAAAAATATTAAGAAGAATATTTGGAGCTGTAAGAGTTGGCGATCAATTTAGACTCAGCCAAAATGCAGAGCTGTATCTTTTGTATCAGGAGCCTGACGTGGTGAAGCACATAAGAATAGCTAGATTGAGATGGGCTGGACATGTGGCCAGAATGGAGGACAACGCTATCTTAAAAAGACTTCTGTTTGGATTCGTTTATGGAAAAAGAAAATGTGGGCGTCCACGACTTAGATGGTCAGATGAAGTCGAGAGTGATGCAGGCAGCATCATTGGATCCAGAGCTTGGAAGACCTTGGCGCAGGACAGAGAAGAGTGGAGGCGACGCCTTGATGCGGCCAGGACCCGTGCTGGGTTGTAGAGCCAGTGATAATAATAATAATTGTAGTGTCTTCGCGTTTGTTGACAAGCTCCTTTTATTATATAAATTGCTTGTCGCGAAGCTTAGTCTTTCCAATTTAGTTATTTTCTCTTTTATGCTTTCCTTCTCTAATACAGTTTTAATGAATGCTAATTATTTTTTTAGTTTTATGAGGCTGTACCAACTCCAGAATGAACTATGGCTTTTAAAAAATGAAATTATGTATATTCTACATCCGGAATAGAAACAGGAATCTACAACTCAGCAATACAGCACTCTACAAACTGAGCTAGCAAGTAGTTAAGTCGAATTTCACTCTGAGTGATTTATTTGTTTTGAGGGAAGGGGAATCGTGCTTTCATCGCAGGTTTTTTTACATCAAATTTGAGTTGTAATATTAGCAGTAATTGTATTCCAAGCAAATGCTGGACTTATCCCCTTCTTCATTAAGAAAATAACACGATTCCGCTTCTTCAAGTACAATCAACTCATTTTGGAGAAGATTTGACAACCATTTCACTGGGGCTGTAGATATTAAAGCTTGAATTTCTCCTTATTTAACAATACATAATACCTGAAAAGGTAGATTAATCAAATAAAATGTATGCGAATATAAGAACCGTTATTCTGATCTGGTCATGTATTATATAATGATAATTAATCCGTCTTAAACAACTCGAAAACTCTCTAAGCTGCAAGTTGGAATGAGTTACGCCGGGAATATAATAGCCGGATCTTCGTATACAGATTTATGAGGTCAGCCTAATATCCATTGTAGGATTATCCGATGAAATTCAAATGAACTTCGTCCAACTTTTTCGAGTAATATATTAGAGAAGAGCGTCTATAAATCTTTATTAAAATTCCAAGGGGTGAGGGTTCGATGTCGTGGTTTAAATCACAGGAAAAAATAAAAAAAACATAGTATTTTTTTATTACGCCTTGATTAATTAGCTTTGTTAATGTATATGCCTTCATATTTAAAAGTTTCATACAGTTGTTAAAATTATTATAAATTAATTTGACATTAATACACACAGGAAAAGCAATAGAAGAGTAGCACAGCACTGATTGGTCGTGCAGAAGTTTACAAGGGTAGAAGTTTACATTTGTATACAATCTTGCTTTTTGAGGTATTTTTTCCTTGGTGGTAAATCAAAAATAATCGTAATGATCCAAAAATTATTTAATTAGATAAATCCTTCCTGAATTATTTTACGGATTTTTGAAACCGCAGTCAGATGATACTGTCACTTCAGGATCATGTCATTTCAGAATGATCCTCAAAATTCGATATTAATATTTCCCAATTCATTTGAAATTATTAAATAAATAAATAAAAAGGCTTATTGAACCCGAAGGCTCGATGCCGATACCACCAATCTCTGCTTACAAACTTCCGTCCACGGGCGACAATCCAAATGCAATCCGCAGTTTGAAATGATTACTTTTTAAGATGTATTTATTGAAAATTACAACTGTATTATAATATTAAAACAAGTAAATAGAATGAATGGCACGAGAAAAAGGAAAGTTTGTCGAATAACAAATTGAATTTTGAAGGTCTTGAGTCCATCTTGTGAATTTAGTGATTTTGAGCGGGAATAAAGTTCGTAATGAAAGGGTTGTATCAGATCCGGGCCAAATTAGCTACAAATGGGACACTAAGATCATTATGGATTGCTTTATCCGTTACAAAGTAAGAGGCATTGAGCATTTTACGAAGGATTTTGGATTGTAAGGATTGCATACGAAACGAATTCGATGGCTTAGCGGGGCCCAAAGCTCTACTCTGTAAGTCCAAATAGGTCGTATGATGGTCATGTAGATGAGTCTTTTGTAGTTAATTGGTAGCTTAGAGCATTTTCTAGTAAGTGTTGAAGTAGCCTAAAACGTCGAGCAGTTTATTTTTGTTTGAAATTAAAACAGCAAAATCAATGAAGGCTTGCTTATTTTTTTCTCATGCTTTCAGTAAATAAGCGAAAAAATTGTTTTTGATGGAGTGGTAATATAACCAATAACTTCATCTCAAACCGAAGCATGACTTATCTACAACGAAAATAACACGATTCCGCATGCCTAAATATAAGAACCTCATTTTTTGAGAAAATACGACTTAAACACTTATTCACCGGAGCTGTAGATATGATAAAAAACATAAATTATAAAAAGTATCATAAAGGTGAAAATGTAAAACATCTATACATCTATTTTTAAGGGTTCCTAAAACAAGTGTTTATAATATCAAATGGAAAGAATATGTTTTTTTTTGTTGTTTTTTTGTCGGTTTAAACATTTTGTTATTTTTCATTCTTATGTTTCAGATTTATGATAGACTAGCTTTTGCCCGCGGCTTCGCTCGCGTGGTATTTGGTCTGCCCCCGTTCACCCCTTAAATCTGCCCTTACTGTAGCCTATATGTTATTATTATGTATAACCTATATTAAGTTTCATCCAAATCCGTTCAGTAGTTTTTGCGTCAATGAGTAACAAATATATATATATATATATATATATATATATATACAAAATTTCGCATTTATAACAATAGTAGAATTAGTAGGATATCAAAATAATAGTTTCACTCATGTTCTTTCTGTTATTTTAACAACTATTATCATGAGATTTGCCTTTAATTATGTCCTATAAGGGATTCTCCACAGTACCTAAAAAACTGCCAGGGGGGAGGCACGTGCTCCCGTGCGCCCCCCCTAAATCCGCGATTGCTATAGCTTATGTGTTATTCCGATGTATAACCTATATTACTGTAAATTTCATCCAAATCCGTTCAGTAGTTTTTGCGTGAAAGAGAGACAAATATACAAACTTTCACATTTATAATATTAGTAAGATTTACATTAAAATTAATTTATTAAAATAAAAATCGCTTATTTAGCATTTTTCCGAGAAGATGTACCCCTTGATTAGGATGTATAATACAAATAATGTCTTTATGATGGATGCTCTGCTGAAGTGTATTGTACTCTTTACAATTATCTCTTTCTAAGAAATGCCTTAAATTCGCTCAGGCATTGACCGAATGTAAACTAAGGGTCAATTCAATATGATTTTGTGATGAGGCATTTAGGCATTGATGGTAAACATCTATTCAATTTTAACTGTGCGTATTGATCCTTTGCAGCAATAATATTAGTTGATAGCCCGTTGAATGCTAACTACAGCGCTTTGCTACACTGGGAAAACTTTATCGAATCTATTTGTTTGGCAAAACTCTATAACTAAATCTATTATATTGAGGGCATAATTCCAACTTTTACGAGGCATTCTATAAATTGTTCAAAACTGATAAAATACAATAGTAAGTACTATCTCTGTGTAATGAAATACAACACAATATAATTATATTCATCAAAATAATCATTTAATATTTTTGAAGAGTGGCCCTTTATAAGCATATTTCTTATTCGATTAATACATTTTACCAGATATTTACACTAACTTTAGAGATATTTCAGCTATGATATATTTCTAGTAAGGATTAGCATTAGGTTAGTTTTATGCATTAGGTTAGTTTAAATCAGCTATATGTGGGAAGTAGCTCAGTGGATATGACTCTGAGTTGCAAACCTGGTCCCAGGTTCAAATCCAGCTGTGGCAATTAAATTAATTAATTGTCATTGGTATTGACCATACTGGTTTGACTCTGTGGGCCCTGATGACCCTTTTGGAGTTCACCTAGCCTTAAAGTGGATACCCTTAATTGGAAGAACACTTGGCGGTTGAGTGGGATCTCGGCCAAATCACTTGTCTCTACAATCGTTTGCTAAGAGATATTACATGGACTGTACCCAAGACTTGGTTCTAGTGTTATAGGTTTTTTTTTTAACATTTTGTAGTTTTGGGACAAATCTATTTATATATTTGAAACTCCTCTTTACCAACACTCACTCTCGCTTTACATTATAATCTGCTAAATTATTGTTTAAGTTTCGTTATCTTTCTTTATTAAATTATCATTAAATGTATTTTTCTTCTTCGTTCCGATGAATCCTATTAGGGACCACACGTTAATTTCAATTCTTCCCACCCTCCATTTTTCTCTTCCGTTTCTACCAATATTATTTCATATTTTCATTGTTCTGCTTTTGTTTGTCCTCGGACCACTTCGCCCCAAGTTTATTTTTCACTCTTTTCTGGAATCCCGCATACTCGATAATCCTCCCTCTAAAAATCTCTCTGTCCACAGTGTCAGCCTCCCTTTTATTATTTAATTCTAAATCTTTCTTTGCTTCCGGAATTCCTAGCTGTTGACTTTTTCTCCTAAAGGTACAGGAATATCCTTTCCGTTAGTCTGGAATCTTCTATTATGTAGATATATTTTTTCCTTATTGTTTTCGTTATGTTTTATGTGTTCCTGAATATTTCATCATTTCATACATATGTATTCATACTTCTGTTGTTTTACTAGGCCAAACATTTTTGTCATGATTCTTCTTCTAATACCTCAAGTCTAAATAATATATAATTTAATACTACAAATTACTCATATATAAACATTCTGGTTAATATATAATTTCTTCTTTATAAATGTTGTTCAGTATTTAAAAAAAAAAAAAATTATTATTAGAAGTCATCATCGTTTATTTCCAATAATCATTTTGTTCCTTTTAAACCCTTTGAAATGACTATTTATTTATTGGCACGTTCCATACTACAGGATATTATCTGTCTATAGTTGATTTGATGTCAATTTTTCAAAATCGATACTACTAATGAATTTAATGAATTTGGGCCGAAATCTATTATATATAATTCGTGTTTAGACACTGGCGAATCTTCCCCTCTTAATAGTATTGAAATAAAAAAAATTTATTACGTTTGGTAGCCATAAATTATGTGTTATAATATAGTAATAAGCAATATAATAATGTGCAGTATAATTAAATGTAATGATTGTACATGTTAATTCTTCTATTCTTTTTTTTTCAATCATTATTTATGGGGGTTCATCTAGCTAATTATAATATGTAATATATACTACTTTAAGTCCTGTATGAACTAAGGCCCAATAAAAAATCAAGTCAGTATTGACTGCAGCGCTGTAGAGACGGAGATGAAGAAATTACTGGACAAGTGGAGACGTCGCTGTACGAAGGAATTGATATCAAAGAATCCCGGATATTGAGCCAATATTGTCATCTGTCGTCTTTTTGCCTCTCCAGTTTTGATTTCCTTATCTGGTATTTTTATTGTGAAAAATTGCGATAGGTTCAAGCACACATTTTATCTTCTTTTTCATTTTTGAAATTAAAATAGATTTCCTATAAAGATATTATAAGGTAATATAGAATTGGATATTTCTTTATATATAAATTACTATCTATAAATTGACAATTCTGTTACTGATAATAACTACCTTTATATTGATATTAATATAAATCGAAATATACAATATTTAATAATAACAAAACCCTTTTAATTCACAAGATTTTCTGAAACGCTAACTCTAGATCCCTCTAGAAACGTTCCTATTCTTACGAATATGTCTTTCCTACACCTTCGATGAAAACAATTAAATTTCAGTATCTTTAGAAAACCATTTAATGTCAAAAACCTTTTGCACGTGATTTATCTTGGAATTGATTACGAACTTCTGATAGCATTTCACAGCTTCTTCTTCAAAAGACGGCAATTCGCAAAGTTTATTTTGTTAATTTTAAATATGCAATCAAATCAATCAAAAAAAGTTCACATACACAAGATTCAAATAACACAATCCAAAATTCTCAGAAAAATTCTTAATGCACCGTGGTATGTTTTGAATCACACTATACACAATGACATGAACATTCCTACTATAAAATCATATATTCATAACAAATACATAACATTCCACTTATCCACACAATATCACCCAAACCCACTCGTTCTTCCGCTTTCCTACTCCCTGTTACCTGGACTTAATAAAAAAAGATTAAAAAGACATTGGCCAAGAGACCTACTGAAAAATTGATATTTCATTCCAAAACTCGATTCCTGTACAATAGCAAAGAGAAAAACATCTGGATCAAATTTGCTGGATGCGCAATTGCGCAGGTGCAAATGAAAATTAAATAATAATAATAATAATAAATATGCAATAAAAAAATTAATAATATAAAAACACCAATTTAAAAGTAATCAACAATAAAGAAATTTAAATTGCTTATAACAAAAATTAACATGACAAAAACAATTCGGGAAACAATTTAAGGTACCGGTTCCCAGGTTGTCCTTTCGAGCTGTATTTTTGGAAAATATTAAAAGGAAAACGAATAAAAGGTTAAAATTTGTTCTGACGCAACTCAAAAAGCAACAACCTGCGAAATAATTACCCAATTTAATAACGCACACACAAATAACTCAAATGAAAATAGTGTTAAGAAGAGGTTACACGAGATAGTGCAGTTAGTTTCATGATGATTTGCTAAATCACAAGTAATCTCCAATTTTATCCTATTTCGCTTTTAAATTTATGTTAGATTTGTAAACTGAGTAGATATCGGCAAAACAGGACCCTTAGGTAGACCTGAAATTTGATATTATCTGAAAAAGCAAATCTGTTATTAACTGCGAGGCGGTTGGGTCAATAGTTTTATCTTGCTATTGAGTTTCCAATATCCGATCAAACAGCTCCAAATCCTCTTTGGCAACTTGGTGTATCTCACGTTCTTAAAAGGATCTCCGAAGTAGTATTACAGGATAGTCAACAAAGGTTATTGTGAAGCAGGGGCACTTTACCCTACATACTTATATATATATATATATATATATATATATATATATATATATATATATATATATATATATATATAATTGTATATTCTATATCTTAATCTCAGTTTAAAGATTCAAATGTCTGATCCAAATGTGAAATTGGGTTGTACCAAAGAAGCAACAAGCAAATAATCCAAACTTTCCAAAATAAAGTACTCAGAAGTATAGTTGATGCTCCATGGTACGTCAGAACCGATAATTTGCATAGGGACCTCAAAGTAAACTCTGTCAGAGAAGAGATTGGAAGGTTTGCGGATAGTCACAATGAAAGAATTAAAATCCAAGTAAAACCCAAAAATGCAGAGCATAGCTGAGGAGGCTTTGCATCAAATGAGGCGGCTTAAAAGAGTGAAGCCTAATGACTTGCTATTAAATTAAAATAAATAAATTAAAATTCCAAAAAAATGAATAATTCCACTAAATTGGGAGATTAGTCAATGGGCTATATCCCACAGCCGAGATTTTCCACGTGAAAGAGGAGCGACTTGTTGGCTAGCTCAGTTGTTGCAAAAGTTGGTTTTAGTGGATTGGAGTCCCACATTATCTGAGGATTTTTTGGCCTCAAGTGTCTATTGAGATTTCCACCTTGTATAAAAATACATAAAAAAATTCTTATCATTTGATAAAAAATAAATAATTTAGTTTAAAATATTTATAATTTCTTTTAACAATATTACCGATAAATACCAGAACAAGAGATCGTTTAAATAAATCCTTATTTGTTTTAAATATCCCATTTTTTCACCCTTGAATTATTCGCTACATATACATTAATATATAAACTATAATTGAGGAGAAATGGAAAAGGTAGTAAACAAAAAATAAATTATGTTTCAGTTCTGTTCATACAAAAGGTACTATTTAATCAGGCCAATAGAAAGACGAGTAAGTCAAAACTAGGAGTGTTTTAGGATCATTTAAAAACCTTCATTTATCCTTTAATAATGCTTATTTACAGAAACAAACCATGCTGAATAAACTATATATCTGATACATAAATAGATCTAAGCTAATTGTTGAGAAAAGTTGCTACAAACTAATGTCATAATTGTGTCCCGTTAGTTACTGCCCCATGGCTACTTCCTCTTTTTCAAATAGTGATTTAAAGCTGAATAATTTCTTTTAAATATAGAATGTAGTTTTCGGAAGAGACAAACCTACTTCAAGGTAAAGGATATAATTCCTAAGAAAAACATATGTCCACACAGTTGTCCAATTACTTCATATTAGTTACACCTCCATTCTTATTTTGATGTGATTATCTTTTTAAAATTCTTATGTTAATTTTTTTACCATAAACATTTTCAATGTTTGTCATGGAGACTAATGAAGCTTTTGTTTGGTAGTTGTGCTAAGTTGTATGGCTCTCATGCTCTCAGTCTAAAATAAAATTGAGAGTAGAAGGTCATTTTTTTGTTATTAAAAAAATTAACTTATTAAAAAAAAAGAGTAGCCACCATTATAGTTTCATAAAGACATTTTTTTTTAATAGCCCAGTGGTAGTTACTACTTTCCAATTGAAGCATTCATTTTTAGTTGTAAAAGCAGTTTTTGCTTCTCTTGTAAAATTCACTTTTCATGACTTATTTATTACCTTTTATAAGCCTTAATCAAGAACTTTTTAAATAAAATTCATTAGGCTTTTTGAAGTCCAATCAATGTATGAGCCCCGTTCAGAATTGATTAAACTAACTGAAATGAACTGAAAGAGTGCCTTTTTCAAAGACCCCAACTTCCAATTAAACGGCTAATATAGCAGAAGCCATCCATATGCCTCTCGTACAAAAGGAATTAAATCCAATCTATCAGCCATGGACTTCAAAAGCTTACCACAAGGTTTAAAGTCAATCATCATTAACGTCGTAGGTAGGATCTTATATAAGGTTCTAGGTACCAAAGTGTGTAATAACCTACGGTTTTATCCTTTTTATGCGTCATCCGCAATTCAGAGGTAAAATTAATCAACTAAAACTTATTATATCAATTGTTAAAGATTTTATAGAAAATATTGGTTAAGTATCTGTAATTAAAGATGTCAATTTTATTGCATATACTCCTTCCATAGTTTAAAATTTATTTAAAAATAAAACACTTTTCGATGTATTGCCTCAGGATTGTAATCTATCTTTAACGTTTGTATGACAATTTTTTCTAATCCACCACTGTTTTGCCGCAAGTTCAACCCATAACAATGAAATTATTTTCGTTAATTATAATATATAAAAGCTTTACGAATTTTAAGTATTTGGATGAAATAATTTACCTCAATGGACTAGACTAGGAAGCAAAAGATGGGATTAGCTTCTCAACTTACCAAAGAATTTTACAATAAAAAAGGCCAATGAAAACGAACCAAATTAAATATTATATTTTAGTAATCAAACCGTAAATTGTCGTTATGGTACAGAATGTATGTTCATCGTAAAAGGAAGACTTGGAAAAATAAAACCTCATGATGACCATTCCTATCCAATCCAACCCGACATTTAGCATTGCATTCCCTGGCATCAATACTGACAAGCAATCGTTTTTGAAGCTTCTCTGAGCTTCGACCACGATTTTTTTCGCTCATTTTTGTCGTGGTTTTAACAAATGGAAATTCGAACCATTAAATTTTTCACCGTGAATTAACGTGGAGCCCAAATATCGAGCTTCTTTTGGTATCCAGCTTGAAGTAAATGGTTCAAAACTGTTTGAAAGTCGATGTTTAGTTCCGTAGCGATTTTGAGAATTGAAATATATCGGCCTATTTCGATTTTTTCAACGATTTGCCGATTAATGAGTGGTTCATTTGAGAAAGCTGATAACTCTACCTTTATATTTAGAATGTTCTATGAACTACTACCTTTCAACCGCGCTGTATTTGGCCTTCTTTTCAGAGATAAGTATTAAATGTTACCAGAGATGTGCGACTTTAACACCATCTATTGGAAAAAATAAAAAACAAAATTGCTAACCTTTTGTAACCAGAGATGTGTTAGCTATGGGTATTAGAGAATAGTGCTATGGAGCTATATCAATTTCTCTTGTATGCAATCCTCACAATCACAATAAAATTAAAGTTTAAATTGAATAAAATCATCCATAATGACCTTAATATCCTGTTTGTAACTGATTTGGTCCAAACCCGATGACAATCCTTTCATGAGAAAATTTATTCCCACTCAAATCCACTAGTTTCAAACCTAGATCCTCTTAAAATCCCGATAATCCTCCGAGGCGTCTGAAAAGAATCCTCGTGACCAAACTTAAATCTGTTGTTTAAGTGGCAGTGGGTAGTTTCTCTACTTTTCTTTTCTTAAACACCAATATATATATATCATTCACAATAATTATTAAATAATTATTTATTGATAATTATTACTGAGTAATTATTTGGTTATTTATTATTCAGTTGAATATTTCAAATAAATATTTTTTTTAAAATAAACTTTTTGTTTCAGATGCCCCTGCGGAGAAGATTGCGTTACCAAGTAGTGTGGGCTGTGGCGGTCCTGCTCTACGCCTTCGTCCAGGGCACCACCTTAGGCCCCACTATATCTTCCAGCACCACCACCATAAGAAATGTGAATATTTTATCAACTATTTTTCTATGTATACTATCATTTTTTACATTTTTTTTATAGTTATTGATACATGAAATATTCAAGAAGCTGCCCAGGAAATAGACAAATACTATAAATCACAACGGTATTTAACGAAGGGGCCAAATCATACAATTTTATCGAAAAAAGGAAATCATTTTTTTTTTTTAAGAGAAAAGATAGGCCCTCGGCCGGGATTCGAACCCGGAACCTTTGTCTTTCCGTGACAGCGCTCTATCATTTGAGCCACCAAGGCCACCTGCCGGCTGAGGACAAATCTTTTCTCTTATCGGATCCCATGTCCTCGTGTTCTCGCAATTTTTTCGATAAATACACTAGAACGAAGTTCTTTGAACAATAATTTAATTTTAGGATCTTAATTAATAAAGTCAAATTATATTTATCTTTAAAGAGAAAAGATAGGCCATCGGACGGGATTTCAAATTTTGATAAGATTCGACTACAAACTCATTCTTTTCTTAGTTAAAAAGCTTGGGGTGGTATTTAAGACATTTTCATAATGACTCTATTTTTACCAATATTGGACAATAATATATTATAACATTTAACATCAAGCACCACACGCTTTTTCACAAGTAAATGATTATTTCGTTCACCACTCTATTCTCATTTTAAACTTATTGACAAATATTTTCTATTCTTTAGTATTGTTTACCATTTAAGCGTCTTTTTTAGATTATAATGTTTTATTTGTTACAAAATTGCGAAACTTCCCATTTGATCCTCAGTAATCATATACTTGTCTCAAAGATCAAGTCATATAAAGTTGCGTACTAAGTACTTGGCCTATAATACTATCGTGTCTTCGCATTTGAAAAATCGTTAATCCTGAAGATCCTGGTATAAAACTGAACTTACTAAATTATCGTATTCTCATCGGTTCTTGAGAAATATCCAATGCTTCAATTTAAATCGATGTTCGAAGTGGACGAAAATCGAGTTCAAAGATTGCGGTACTTACCGACGTCCATTGAGGCAAAGCTAATAAAAGCAGTTTAAAAATTCTTGTGATGATCCTTTACTATTGAATGATATGGAAACCACATTAAGTATACAAAATCTTCTACTAACTAGGAGATCTATCTACTATAGATTAAAGCATATTAACTACCATACAATATTATACTACTTCAGAGACAATACATACACATAGATTGTTTCCCATTTATCATCCACATTCATTTCAGAGCAAAAATAAGGATAGTAAACGATTTTTTCAGTCTTTAATAGAGATTAATGACTTCCTGAAACACTTTTAATTTATTTAATTATGGATTTTAAAGATATATTATTTAATCTTTTATTTTAAAATAAATATAATGCTGATGCTGGTGATGTTTTGCGGCAGAAAAACAAAACAAACCGACAACTTGAGTACCTATTCGACCAATCCCCTAATCTCTCTTCACGCTACAACAACCCCATCTACTTGCCCTCTTATCAGTTTGAATTTATGGCCTTGAAGGATGGGGTTCAAACAAAACATAAAATTCGCCCTATCCTGATCTTTCCTACTCACAATCCGAGAATTTAATATTCTTAGTTAAACCGCAAACAAAAATAGATTTATATTTAATATACAAATGCACATTAACTTAAAGTAACCTTACTACTATTTTACTTGTATAAGGGACGTCCAGAAAATAAGGTTACTAAGTCCGTAAAGGGCGTGGAATTTTTTTTTTTATAGTTGGGAAAATTTCTACACGTCAGTGGTGCTAACAACAAAAACAAATATCCCTCGTCCTGCACGGACATTAAGCTTACTTCCTGGTGTTATTTATACTAGTGGGAAAACCTGACGATTTCGGAATGAAGTGAATTTAGCAGAACCTTCTCAAGGGATTAATGCCGGAGATTTCTCATCCAGCTTCTTCTAGGTCCTCAAGATGGATCCATATTGTTTATCGGTCTGTTGCCATGTCGATGAAGGTTATGCGCAAACGTTAATAAAGAGAACGTAAGTGCATGATAGTGCTTATTATAAGTTAATACATAAAGCTTTGTTAGTAACGAAAAGAATGTAGTTTTTTTTAATAAGATTTAAAAACCTCGAGATATTTTTTAAGTAAACTATTTTGTAATAGCTTCTTAATTCTTAATCTGTTTTATTAAATAATTGCTATTTAAGATCTGAGGCAGAGGATAAAAATAAAGGACACGGAAGAGATCCTTCGAAAAGGCGACTATAGAAGCCTCAGTTGATGAAACCGTTCCTTCATTAGGGCCTAAGGGCCCGGCTAATGCCTAAACCTCCCCGCTACCGTAGCCATTGTGCCTCTTCCTTCTAGTCTATTGTGCCCTCTAGTCCACTAGCAGTCCAAGACTCAGGAAATATATATATATATATATATATATATATATATATATATATATATATATATATAATTATTATTAATTATTGTTCTTTTGATGGTGATTTTTTTTTTTTAAGAGAAAAGATTTGTCTTCAAAATAAACATAAAAATAAAAATATATATATTTTATTTTTCCCCTACGTGAAGGACGTTTACATACGACTGTAATTTCATATTAAGAATACTGTCAAGGATACTGTACAAAGAAGCCATACTTCCAATACTAACTTCGCTATTAACATCTGTAGTATCTTACGAAGCAGCCTGTGTACTTGCAAAAGTCATCCTCATTGACTTGATCGCTGAATAGTGCAATATCATACTTTACTTCTGACCAACCAAGACTGTGACGGGATACTTGCCGATGACAATGAACGACCTATTGACTATAGACATTGGAAGCATCCTGCATATTCTCGGAAGCAGTGTGGTTAATCATTACTACACGATATCAGTATTATAGGTGAAAAAAGAACTTGTCAAGGCGAGATTAGACTGAATAAAATTTAATATGAAGTAAATTTAAGTACAACGGGAGTTTGAATGAAATCTCAGATATTAACATAGCGTTTATTAATTTTAAGGACATATGAATATCTTTCTCTTAACTAAGCAAATATACAGGTGATTGATGATTGAACTTGATAGTAGCAGCTATACAAGGACTTACAAACTAAACATGCAAAATAGCGATCTAGTGAACAAATATGATTAATTACTAATACTAAAATTAACATTGAGTAGGAGCGGTAAGAAACATTAACAGATATTGCTCCATGCTCCATCCATTATGGCCAAGATATAACAAATAAATATGAACGATATAATGAAGAATTTAAGTGATCACGGCCTGAAGGGTTAATACGATTAATTAGCTTGAATCGTCCTTTTGGTATCATATAACCACAATGAGTAGTTGATGATCAGCAGCAGCATTAGTCGGCGATTTGAGGCCTTATGATAATGAAATGGGACTTACGATTTGTGTGTTCTCTATGCCCAAATTATCACTTGGTCTGGTGTCTCAGCAGAGCTCCTGGTGCGCGACAGGCTGCAAGACCTCCTGGACGCTGGACGTTCTCAATAAAGCATATCGACTTGAAAGCGGCAAGCGGTCGTAGCTGCGAAGATCTAGTAGAACAGCCCAGCTCCGCGTCCAAACAGCAAGTGCCCGCAGCTCCAAGCGTCATTCCCACTCTCCTTGATTTTGGCGGTAAAGTATATCTTCCAATACTAGAGGCAAGGATCGGTTTGTTCCTACCGGCGGGTAGTACAGGTCCGCGGCTAAACAGAACTGTTGGTCTTGTTTTTCTTCTAATTGCTTTGTTAGTAGTATTTGTGTTTATTTACTAATCTTTTTTTTCATTTTCTTATTTTCTATTTAATATGTGATAATATTTATGTTTCAACTAGTTTAATGTAGGTACAATATTTTGTTGTTGTTGTTTTTTTTCCTTCTATTACCAATTCAATAATTTACTAATTATAGTTTTCTTATTTGTTCTTTTAATCAGTGATAATGCTTCAGTTTCAACTGGTTGAATGAATACTATGTCAATAATTTGTTGTTTAAGTTTTGTTTTAATTTTGTATTTTCAATTTAGCGTTAAGTTTTATTTATAATTAAAACGAAAAATATGAAAATACAATTGTATGTAATGTACTATAAATGTACGGAACATGCAGAGCAATAAACATCCTACACGTGTCCTAGGGGTACTGCGTGAAGAGAAAAAGTAAAGTGTATATATATATATATATATATATAAGAATTGTGAACTTAAAAATTCTTATCACAATGCTATTAGCTAATTTTTTTTTATCACAAATACCTTACCCGTAATTTTTTCTTTAAGAAAGTTTGACATTGTCGTTTTTGATAGTTGAGTGAACAAATTAGGGACTAGGCGACTTGAAAAAGAAGTAAGATACTTTACGGTCGGATGAACCTTCCTAAAGAAAACTTGATGTAGTATTTTTTTTTTTACTAAGGAGACACTTAGGCCCGTCTTCCTCAGCATCAGCTTCAGGTTTCGCCGTAGAACGTTTAAGCTCGACTTTCCCTTTATCTTTCACATTTGTTTCCGAGGAACAATGAAAAAAATTCTATGGTATAATATCTGAAAGCGTCTAATACATCAGAGGAAGGGAAGATCGTTGTATTAAAGCAAAAACTAATTTTAAAAAATACTGTATCACTACGATGTAGGAAGGGTATTGGGTTCAATACGTGTTAGTGAGTGTATTATTGGGTTCAATACATATTAGTGAGTGTATGTGTTTTGAAGCCGAAAGTTGTGAAGGGAGGGGATTTTTTCCTAGATCACGCTAAAACGTAATAATCATTACAATTTATAAATAACTTTTATTATCATACTAGACTCCTGTTAATATTCCAAGTTCCGAATTTGAGATATTTTTTACCATATAATAATTATTTCTGTTCTCTGCCATATTTTCTAGTCGAGTAACTAGCTGTGAGGTAATCAAGGTCACGCTTAAAGACCTGGTTATATTCCAATTATGGGATACCATCTTTATTAAAACAGGGTGAGCCCTAGTTAGATTATTAATATCCTATAGAGTTGATTAACAGCTCTTAACAGATTAAATAATTTATTTGGCAATGCTTCCTCGAAACTATTGCCCAGTAAAAGACAGTCCGGTGTAGAACCATGACTCCCTAAAAAAAAAAAAAGATTCGTCAGATATTATTTATATCATCACTGGAAATGAATTTTATTTTTAAAAATATATAATATTGTATCAGGTGGATTTTAATACCAATAATGGAATAGTTGCCTTGTTATCGCAATTTTTCTGAGGAATCAAACATACCTTTACATTACATAAGTGAAACAAATCAAACAATTAGGTTTGTTGAGAAATTTCTGTATTATATAAATAAGTCCTCTAGTAAGCTCGATCCCTAAATGGGTTACCGTCCTCAGGCAAGATGTAAACCAAATTATTGGGTAAGGAAATAGTAAATAAGCATACAATAAAAAACAAAAAGTTATCTTAAATAGACAGAAAGTGACGTATAAAATTACAGTTTTTTGTAAGGATTTTTCTCTGTTTCGTGCTTTTTTAACATGAAAACATTTAGTTTAAAACAAGGCACAAAAAGAAGATGTACAAAATTTTAAATTTAAAATTGAATTTGACTGAAGAACAACGCCAAAAACGAATTATGAGATAGGAAGATATACTAAATAACAATTACACACCAATGGAAACTCAAGAGATTTGAAAAAATATACATTTGGAACAATGGGGGTTGGTCTGGCACCGGTATAAAAATTTAATATTTAAAAAACAACATGAAATAACGATAAAATAAAGATTGATATCCGATTTTCTTTTTTTAATTCTATTGAAAATTTATTTGACAGGGCATCGAGACAGTGGAAGAGATGGGATTTTAATGCGGGAAAGGTCGGGGAGTAATTGAAGGAAGGATGGTTTGAATATTGCATTAGGGTCAGGAGTTGGGTTGAAGTCGGGGATGAACCTCGTTGTTAAATAAAGATTCCGGATGAGGATTTTGTGTTTCAACTGTATAAGTACACAGGCCTGAGGAAGTTCTAAAAAATATATGAATTTTAATCTGATGTTAATGAGTAACTTCTATTTCGTTTATTTCACCTACCTGTCCACTAAAAGTGAAATAGAGCGAAATCAATGAGTTTTACAGAAATAAGTACAACTCATTTGTTCATTTAACGTCACTCGGACGATGCTACAGTGGGAGCCGTAAACTTTGCCTTGCCAGGTAGATCTTTAACCATTACCCGGCTCAGGACCCCCATTTTCCCTCCGAAGGACGGCATAACCAAGGATTTTTTACTCCATTTGAAAAAATTCTAGAGCTACCTACTGCGATACGAACACGTGATCTTGGGCATCTTGATAGTTGTGTCATAATGGTTGTATGACTTGCTCTTTGATAAAGATAAAAATAAGGGCCACATTATCAAACTAAGTGATCAATATTGTCGATCCATTAGATTGTAAACTTAACTCTCCACTTATTGATCAATATTACGTATTACTTACTAAAAAAAGCAATGTATTTATAAAAAAAAAATCACTCTCTCTAATAAAAAATTTCATTGAGTTCAGTATTTCAATGCAGCTCTTATTTGTTTTTTCTATAGGAACTCTCTGATAAATAGCGGAAGGCTTCAGTTTAAAAAATCTCAAAACCTATTTAAAGAATAAATTATAAAAATACTCTGAGCTATAATTCCAAGATTTTGAAAAGTGGAGATGAGGCAAGAAAAAATACCCAAAAGGACAGCCTACAAGGCTCTAAACTAACTGGAAAAACTGTATAGTTCCAGTGATAGTTTAGAGACTTAAGGCTTTAGATTTGGGTATTTTTCCTATTGCATTTTAATTTATATTTCATGCCTCTTTTGTGTTTTTGCTTATTTGTTTCAATAGTTTCAGCTATCTTTGGGTTATTCCGGATCAATCATTAGTGCTTAGTTTTGAACTGTCTCTCCGCCCAGTATTTTTCCATCCTCTTTGACCTATTCCTTTCCTCATCTCATCGGATATTCCTTCGTTCTTGGCAGTTCCATTCTTAAGCATATCCTCCGTAACCCCGATTTCTCTTATTTCCCTCTCTGCTTCCTTAAATCAGTTCGATTAGGTTTTTTATATCTAATCTATAATTTTTTTTATCTTTGAAAAAAAACTTTCTTAATCGATTGTCTAAATTTATAACTGGAAAATTCTTTTTTTAATAACTGTAATATATTGATAATAAATGTAATTTTCATTATTACCTTCAAAACTAAAAGTTTGATCGAGTTAAAAATAAAAAAATGTAAGTAGAACATTGAAAAATAAGTACAACATTGAATTCCGAGACAGCAGATTGTAAATATTAAGAGAGAACGTGATAAAGAGCGAGGAATAACTTTAACAATAAGAGAACCGCTGTGGCAGTATATTGCTACACAGGGAAGACTTTAGCAGGGAGGGGACTTTTTTGTTGAAGGGTTGGTATTGCAAGTCAGGTCAGGTCAGGGGGACCTGCTGCGCGGAATGCCAAGTAGCCGATGTAGGCTACCAGTTCAGTCAGCCTTCATACCGAGAATTTTCAAACTCCTTCGCTTCTTTAGGGAGCTCATTGTCTAGGGATCAAATTTTATTTTAAATTTTTACCCTACAGACTCAGATAAAATTAGATCCTAGATAAAAGAACTTCACAAAATCATTCCAATTATATTGTATTACAGAGATACAAAAGGTTATCTACATATCTTTACGTATGGCTGTACCAACAGCCCCGGTGAATCAGTGGTTAAGTAGAATTTTCTCAATTCAGAGCTCAAAAACTACGAGAATCACACGATTCCGTTTTCCTCGATGCAATTAACTCACTTGGAAAAAAAGTTGAGTTAACAGCTTATTCACCGGAGCTGCAGATATATATAATATATATCGTATAATGTAAAATTTAAACTTCCAACTTTTTATTTTGTGATTATTTCTTTGTGCAACTTTTTTAAATATCTGAAGTTTTTTTTTTATGAAGTTAAGTGTTGATTTAATTTTTAAACTGTGCTTTTTTTATTATATATTTCATGGACAACGGTTGTGGTGTAGGGAGGTGATTTGCTCAACCACCAGATTTCTCCCCTTCCTTAATAGAGGCTGAGTAAGCCAGAGGAAGGACCTAGATCCCATATGATCCATCTCCGACTGCTTAGAGACTAAACAAAATTCTTGCCATTAACGGGATTTGATCCAGGATTTTCATGGCAACTCAGTGCTCCTCTTCCACTGAGCCGTGAGGTGTATATATATATATATATACACACAGGTGTGAAATGAAATTCTCACAAATTTCAAGTCCTCCAACTACTCGATAACTATAAAGCCAAAAATTTGGAGTTTAGTTCTGGCCTAAATAAACTGCTTCCACCCAATTTTTTATTTGGCTTATTTTTATTTTTGGTATAAACTTTTGCAAAGATCTTTTTAAATTAAAATTTTGAATACTTCATTTTTACATATGATTTTTTGTGTTTACTTCATCATTTTTTTAGTTAACTGAGATAAATATTTTTCATGCTTGAAGGGTATTTTTTTTTTCTCTGTCTTTAGTTTACTAACAACAATATTTAAATATTAAGTTAATTATTTTTATTTACTATCGTTGTTGCCTCAAGTCCCAGAAGACTTGGAGGAATTAGTAGATCGCTAAACGATGGAAGTTTTGTCGATAATGATGGACTTTGATGAGGCCGGTGCTTCGAGAAGAACAATGCGTTGAAGACAATGAGAAATCTTATCCTTTTCTTTTGTATTCACGTCAAACTGGATAATTTTTAAGGGTCTCTTTCCCTCTTCTTTTCTCATTTAATATTTTAACTCCTTTACCAGACTATTAAACTGATGATTCATAAACTGTTTGCAATGTCCTGTAATTACCAAATAGTGTTGCTATGCTTTGTTTATTTTGTATTATTTACTTTAAGGAAGAACTGAAGCAATAATAACCGTCTTAAAATCAACGCCAAAAATTTTCTTATCAAAAAAACTGCCAACAGAAGTTAAAACCCAAGACTTTGGAATAACTGTTTTCTTTTTTGGATTTCTAATTCAGATATAGTCTGCACTATTAGAATTTCAAATTTGTAAATTTACACTAGTCTGGTGCTCGCATATACAATGACACTCCAAGCTATAATTACGTATATTTTCAATGTAGTTTATATATTAATCAAAACATATGATGTGCTGAACAAGTTCGATTCAAAATATTTATAGTTTAATTTAAAAAATAATAATAAGTATTTTGTTATATCATTTATACCTTGTATTTGTATTTGCATAGATTTTATTTTCATTTTTAGCATTATTATCATCGTTCAACAATACTCAGATATTTTGTACTTCCAATTGGCATTTAACTGTGACAAATAAAATCTTTTAGCGGAAACGAAAAGTTGAACCAGTCATTGATGTATTAAGTTATCATTATTATTATTAATTACTCAAATATTAAACGACTTTTTTGTTAAATATAATTATTCTTATATCAATGGCATTCTAATCTTTAAACTAAAATTGATTAAATTAAATTATAAAACTTGTGCACAGGCATCCAGGTGTCGCCAGTCTCAAGCATGTTGCTGACGCGAATCCACATGTTTATCCTTTACCAAAAGTCTCTAAACGCGGCTAGAGAGGTTTTCACTTTAAACAATAAAAACATAATGAACTATAAAAATAAAAATAAATTCTTTATATAATTATTCGAATGCAATTAATTGTAAAATTCCAGAAATACAAAACCTGAAGTATCTAAACTGCTGTACAATATAAGTTATTCTATTTGACGAAACAGTTTAATATGAAGAATATTGCTTAAAAAGCTACAAAAAAAGAAGTAAAAAAAGCCACTGACGTCAACAGGAAAATACACGCTCTAAATATTGCAAATTAATTAGATTTTAATTGTACTAAATTGTTTTTACAATTCTCTCTGGTATTCTTATTTTCGTTATATGTTAATTATATATTTCATTATAAAGTTTTAACGTTTAAACTTTTTCATTCTACTCTAAATTTACAATATTGAAAAAAAAATTGTATCCTTAACATTTGAACATTATATTTATTCATTTATTTATTTAGCAGTAAATACTAGGTTATTCTTGAGGAGTACAGAATTTAAAATTGTAATTTTTCGACTTTTTCATTGGATAACTGTTGTTAAGTTTGTTGAAAAAATTGACTAACCTCGCCATGGGAAGCGCTATTGGATCTATTGAGCATTAACACGAAATAGGAATATCAATGATAAAATAACAGCAATTGAACGATTCCATTGTATAATTATCGTGAAATGTAACGCATTCCATATAATTTAAGTATCAAAGAGTATTTTTATACTACATTTATTATTATACGGGATCACCTTCGCTCATTGATAAATTGGTTGTGATTGTAGAATAATATACTAATTCATACATTTATCACTACAACTCGTAAAGTGTCTTGGGTTCAGTGCATAGTAGAGACTGTATTACTCTTTCTTAGACAAAAGTAGTAAATTGTTCGAGATCACGCTAAATTTCCAGTTTTTCCCCAATTAAGGGTACCCACTTTATTAAAGCTGGAAGATTATTTATCTGATTAGATCATTGTAATTGATTAGATTAATTTTATGGCAATCCGGATTTGAAACCGAGACCATGAGCACAATAACACAGCACTCTACACACTGATTTACTACACTCCGCAGAATAATAATTAAAAGTATGATTTTAAATAATTATATGGCCTAAATTAAATAATTTTACCAAAAAAAAAGTTATTTTTTTACAATGACAAACTTCATGAAAATCAAGTTACACAACAGGTACAAGTCTTTATAATAAATGTAAGTTATATTAAGGATATAATATAATTTATATCTAATTTTTTTTAACAGAAAAGTATAAGGGAGATGGTAGATGGCCAATAGCTGTACAAGGAAATGATTCGATCATTCAATCGTTAATTTATCCGCCCAATTAAATACTCCCTTTATTCGTCGACTGGGTGAGTCCGCAGAGAGCGGAGTGGCTCGGTGGTAGACCACTAAGGTTTCGTTGCGAAGATTCCGGGCTCAAATCGGGCATTTTATTTATGCTGTTAACAGCTGGGGATGGATAGTGAGATGGTACCCTGCAGGGCTCATCCAGCCTCTATAAAGTGGGTATAAAAATAAGAGAAAAACCTAGCGGTTGAGCGTAATATGGGACTAACAACCTCTCTGTACGTGTCCGAGAAACAGTTAAGTCTCTACCACGTACGGAACCCAAGATTGCTCATGAGTTGTAGTTTCTCTGGGTGAGCCCCAGGAAACTACAACTCATTGTAGTTATTGTAGTAGCTCTTTATTAGGTTCAATGACAACAGAACAAACAATCTCGAAACCGGAACTAGGAATATTAACAGGAACCGAAGATGATAATAAAAGTTTATCATCATAAATTATATGATTATTATCGTAATTATAAACCGTAATAGCAATCTCTTAAGTTGTAACAACCATGACGTCGAGTCAAAGTACACAGTGAGGAGGCGGTCAAGAGGGAGATTGGCCAATGGATTTGTGTCACGGCGGGACAGCCCAAGAGGCCCTAAATTGAAAAGGGGTTAAATTGGATTCGGTGGGGGTGAAGAGTAGGGGGGAGGGGGAATTGGAAAAGTGTACTTTTAGCTCAACTCCCTCGCTAATACTCGATTTTATAAAAACTTGCTTTTTCACACGCTCTATTTTTTTTTAAGATGACAGCAATAATTTTTTTTAGCAATTAACTTAATTGAAAACATCCTTTTTTACTTAAAAACATTCATTTGTTCCAAAACTCTACTCTTAAAATTCAATATTGGAATTGCAATATTCAACACAAAATTCACATCTTAACTAAATCTAGAGGGCAACCTGTGGTCTAGTGGTTAGCATAACAAACTACTAAGCCCAAGATCGCGGGTTCGTAGCCCGACAGGTGGCACTATATTTTTTAAAGGGAGTAAAAAAATCCTTAGTTACGTCGTCCTCGGAAGGGACATTAAAAGGGGGTACCGAGCCTGTACGATGTCAGGTACTCGTTAAAAATCCCTATCCTAATTAAACCTGGATAGGCAAAATTTAGAGCTCTCAGTGTAGCATCGTAAGATTTGCCAAAGCAGCAAAAAGTGACGTAAACTGACCAAACAAACATCTGAACTTTATATAAATAATTTAAAATAATTCTTTATTTATTATAAAATAATAATGTGAATACGTATAATAGAACAAATTTCCAACATAGATAGCTTTCGCGGGCAGTTCAGTCTTCCTAAAGTAATTTAAGTCGAAAACCTACTTACTACGAAAACCTACTTTTTTGGAAAAACGAGAAAACTATTATTGGGCTTGGAATAGCACAAGTACACTAAGAGTGACAAACGCCTACTGACTGACAAGGGCTGAAGCTATGTTAACTTATATTAACCATTTATTTCATGGTTATAACTCGCCACCGAGTAAACACACGTTAAAAATAAATTTTAATTCACTTTTTCAAATTTTATTAAGTTTACACAAGAAATTTGTTCTAAAACGACATTTTACCGCCATAATTCTCACGGTTTAAGTCTGTTTCTGAACCTGAATTTTAGGGAGCTCCAAATTTCTTGACTAAACTAAAAAAATGTGAACATGTCAATTTTTGAAATTTTGGATTTACCCGTTTTTTTTCCCAAACTTCGTATGTAACCATGTAACAATGTTCACAAAAGTGTATAAGCTCCTAAAACTAATTTTTCATTAAAAAATTATTTAGATTCTTTTTACATGACCATTCGAAAAATGGAATTTTAAAAATAACTAATCAATTCATAAAGTTGAGACTTCAATATTTAAAAAGTATATTTTGAAATAATTAAAATGAACTTTCTAAATCACAAAAATCACTCGAACGGTAATAGAAAAGTAGAATAAATAGAATTCATGGTTACTAATATTGCCTTATTCTTATCTAAAGAGAGTCGGGAGGAATAAAATTCCTTCAAAAACCTCATCAGTTAATTTTTAATTTGATTTTATTTATATTCCATAGTTTTATTCTTCAAGTCTTTCTTTAATCTAATATCTTTCATTTTCTTTATTACTAAACATTGCTTACATTAATTTAATTGTATTTACTTAATCTACTTAATACATTTTTTTTACGAATAGTCCATTCAAGGACCACGTTTTATTTTCAATTTCTCACAATTTTCTTTGCTCTCAATAAGCTTCCATCTCTTCACTATGCTTCCTGTCCTTATGTATTTGACCACTTTATTATTTAAAGACCACTTATTTATTTGAGACCACTTAAAATCTTCGCTGTTCTGCCTTAATACGTTCCTATTTTTGAAATGCTTTTCTATAGTTAATTTCTTTTTTTTTTATATTGTATCTCATTAAATCTTTTTCACTTCGTTTATCCAGCTTGTCATTCTCTTATTCTTCCTTATATCCAAATATTTGAATGTCTTATTGGTTAATTTACTGTCCTCCATTTGATTTAAATTTCCACCATGAGTCTTCTTTTACTTTTGCATTTGATATATTTTGTATATTTCAGCGTTACTTTGTGATTTTCTATACTTCTGCTGTATTTTTTGGATACATTATTTTCCTAGAAATGCGACTTTCTAGTATATTTAATTTATTTAAATTTAAATTAATGACAAGCATTTGCACACGAGGATGCCTAGTTACTGTGTTATGCCTAGCTTCACTAGTGCCATATTTTTTCATTTTTGAATAGGAATGTTTAATATAAATAAACCTGGATCTCAAATATAAATGTCTCTTTTATTTATTATTTTTATTTCTAACCAAAGCCCTGTATCATTTTTTTCTATATTAAATCTAGAATAAAATACAAACAAAAAGCTTTGACGACAGGATTAAACGCCTCCACCTCCCAGGACGTAAGATGACACAGTAAGGCGCAAGGTATGTAGTATACCGCTTTACCTAACGGTCGTGCGGTACAGTATCCATACACATTGAAGGCGCTTACATTTCAGCACATTACTTGCTACTCCTATTTTACTTTATTTATATATTTGTTTATTGTATATGATTTATTTTATTTTATTTAGAAAATATGTAAATCTCATGCCCAAATTTTGTACAGTAACAAAATTATAATCTTACAATATTAACGCCAACTCATGCAAGAGTGTGTACGAAAATGAACTAATTTTACCATTTTCGATAACAACACTTTTTTGTCTGAAAATTAGGCTGGCCGGGGCATTTTTATGCAACTAGATTGCAAATAACTGTTTGGGGATTTCGGACAACATTTTGCACTATTTGCTTGTTTCACACAATAATATTTTTTTTTTATATATAGAGTTAGTTACATTTGATAATTTTTATTTCTCACCAAAGCCCTGTATCATTTTTTTTCTATATTGAATTTAAAATAACATTGAATCAAAAGCTTTGATTATAATGATGAACTCCTCCAGCTCCCGGGACGTAAGATGAAAAATATTCTAAAACTAGAGTTCAAATATTCTAGTTTTCATAATGGCCTCTACTACTAAAATATCATATTTTTTTTTTATTTCATACAATAATCCATTCTTATTATTGCTGTTACCTGCGGTTCCTCTCTTGGACTTCGTGGACACCTGAACGGGGTGGGTGAGCTAACATACACCCCGAATCTAGTCAGACTACAGTAAAAAGAGGGATTCCTACCTTGACAGTTCATCTTTCTTCCGGTCGGATCACGACCCTTCTCGCCGAGAGTACCTGTCTTCGAACCCTGACTTATTGGAGAAAAAAAACGCTATTTAAAAACGTTAATTCCCTCTAGCGTAAACATTTTCAATTCCCTTCTTCAAGATGGTGCTCATAGCGGACCCATTTATTGATTTATTTATTCCCTGAGGGAATAATTTACAAATCGAGGCAACTTCCGGTAATGGTGTCTGCAACGTTTACTAGAACCTGCTTGTGGGAACTGATTGGGTTGCAACGTCTCGATCAAGGATGAGTTCCTTAACAATACAATTTTTTAATCTAATTACAAATTTCACCTTTTAGTTTATTACATTATACATGGCAATAAAATCTATGAACATAAAATATAGAATATTTTATGTTCATAGATTTTAATTCAATAAAACACGCAATGAAATCAAAACTTAACTGTAGGGGTAAATATTGGGTCCTTCGTCAGGTAGGTTCGTTAGGCTAACTGGTTTTTGTAACCGTCGTTTCGTATATTATTTATAATATAATTGAAAATGAATATGTCTTGATGTGTTTAATAATTCTTCACTGTTTCCCGAGACAGTGGCAGCAGGAGGAGCAGGTGAGAACTACACTGCCTTCAAGGACGACCGCCCCTACCCCCAATTCCAGTTCTGAAGAGACGACTTCTATAAAGCCCGAGGTCAACGGGACGGAGGCCCCGGAGAAGTGCACGCCGCCGGCCATCGAGCAATTCCCGAGACCGATCATCGGGCCCTCTGCGAGGAGGCATGGCGCCCTCATCATCCATCTCATCATCTGCATCTACTCCTTCATCGGCTTGGCCATCGTCTGCGACGAGTACTTCGTTACCTCCTTGGACAGGATATGTGAAGGTCAGTTCTTTCTAGAAGCATTTTCACTTAATAGAATTCGGGTCTTTTGTCAAAAAGATATGACATATTTCATAACAGATATTATTATATTACACAAAGGAATTACACATTACATTAATTACATATATTTCGGCACTTTTCCGTTAGAGAAGTGTGTGCTCGAAGCCCAGCAGGTGGCCCTAGGATTTTTTAAAGGGAATAAAAAATCCTTGATTATGCCGTCCCGAGCCTGTACTCGTTAAAGATCCCTATCCTAATTAAACCTAGATAGGAAACATTTAGAGCTCCCACTGTAGCAACGTCCTAGTGGCGTTAAGTAAAAGTGGTGTAAAAATAAACAAACAAACGACTTATAAGAGTAGAAGATATAACAATGTTGTAACCTTTTAACGTTTGTTATTTTTTGTGTATATAGTGTTTTCATTCATCCGCCTTATCATTTTTTCATTCATTAATTTTCTAATATCAATTTTTGCAGATTAAGTAATATAATCGTTGAATATGTAAAGGAAGGTTGTCAGTGTTAGTATATGGTTTCTGTTGGCCATCTTTGTTGTTTTTCATTTATAAAATTTATAAAACATTTTGCACATTACGTAATACCATCGTTAACCACTCATACAATTTTGTTAACCCAGAAAACGACGTGCAGTGGCGAAATAAGTAGAAAAAGGAACAAGTAGAGGCAACTTAGAATCCTTCGTTTAGAGGAAAAGAAAAAAACAGAAGTACCTATTTAAGGAAATATTATATATTAAGGCGATAAATTGGCCTTTAGATATAACATAAATGATACTTACTATTATTATTAAAATTTAAATGTTATTTTATTAAATAAATATTATAGGTGGGTGATTTATTTGGTTACGTGAAAACTAAACAGAGGTGTGTTGGAATGTTAAGTTGCGCCATGTTTTTAGTAGTACTTCCTTAACGGAAAATAACCAAATGAACTAAATATTCCGGTTTTAATAATCGTGGATAATAGTTGTAAAATGATAAAAATGATGTTGCGATACCAACTAACGCTTACAATAAGCCCATTTTATTGTTTAAACAACACTTTATTATAATAATAAAACCATATTCCATTGGAATTTTAATAAATAATTGTTATTTTTTATATAAGTGTTATAGTAAATAATTATGTGAATAATTTATTCTGGTTGTAGATCCATCATGGCAAAATGCAGAAAAGAAAAACAATCTGGGCTAATTTAGGCAAAGAAATATTTTAAAATTTCAAGTTATAATGACTCCTCTGCGCTGTAGAAACTCAATAATAAAGTTTAAAAATTAGGAAGTTTTAAATTGAAGAATTGAGAAATGAATTCGTAACTTCTCTTTTGCCTGAAAGTTTTCCTAATCGGTTCTACTTGGCTATCTCGCGTCCGCAATCAACTGTCTTTGTTCATTAAATGTAGATCTATAAAACATTAAAGAATATAAAAAGAAATGCAAATTTGTAACACGGAATTATAAACTTTGATAATAGGATAGGAAACTATTATGTATCGTGAGGCAATATCTGACTTTATTAGAAAAATAAATGTGAATTTAGAGAATAAAGGAAAATTGCAGTTACAAAAGGTGATGTAAGCAAGTAGCAATAAAACCTAAGAGGAGGTTTTATATTTAATTATACATGAGACAGCAGTCATATTATATTTATACATACAATCAACCTCTGGAAAAGAATTCAATCTAAACTTTATGGAGATTAAAATAAATCAGTTGAATAATTATTTTCAATAATTGCTTAAAGCATTCCAAATGAATTATTGAGATAAAAAAATTTGTACAGGAAAAACATACATGTGACGGGAGTGCGGTGAAGGTTACAAACAGCTGGAATGGACTAAGAGATCTGTGTGAAAGGGATTTGCCACTGCCTCAATCTATCGCTTCTTATATTTCATTTATTTTCTATATTTATTCCTGATACATTCACAAATTAATACATATTTTTATTTCATTATTTTGCATTTCTTATTTATTTATATGTCAGTGGCAAATCCATTGATAACCTATCGCTAGATGTTGTGTTTTCTGGCTGAGTGCAGAATTGTTTGTGGATTATTTTCATATTTCTTTTTCTGTTAGATGATACATTGTGATTTTGATCTGGACACTGTATTATTACGATCACCCTTCTCTAAGCCATACAGCCACATCTAAGCCATAATAACCTAGACCTAAGGACCTAAATATACGTCTTTCTTAATTTATGATAATATAAGCATATAAAGTTTGTGCAACTGTATATTTACTTTTATTAAGACTCATATACATGACCATTATAAGACCTATTTGGACTTACGCAGTAGAGCTTTGGGATTCACTAAGCTATCGAATTCCTCTCGTATCCAATACTTACAGTCCAAAATCTTTTTTAAAATCCTTAATGCTCCTTGTGCGCGAGGTTCTTACTAAGTAATAACCTAAAGAATCTCGGGCCTACAAAGTATAAAATAAAACATTCATAAAATGAGAAATAAATATAAATATACAGAATTAATTAGGCATTTTTATTTTCTTAAAACAGAGCAGAACATATTACTATCCGTGTATATATCCGTGTATACATCGGTATCTTCATTACTTGACTTTTATAAATAATTTTTTTTGTTGTTCTCATGATGCAGTCTATTCTTTTAACTTCCTTTTGGCTACTTTCTGAACTATGCTGGTCTGATAATCATGCACTAACTGAGAAAAATGAGATTTTAGTGAATTAGTCTAATAATAAAATTGATAGTATAGAACATGATGAGGTATTATCAATTCGTCATAAATTTGTAAGTACCGTTTACGTATTAACATCCTGCACGTGTCAATTTTATATTTAGACTAGTGTGTTATTTAATATAATTCACTAAAAGCTCATTTTTTCACTGTTATGGAATGATTATGAGACCAACATAGACTCGATACTAGGCCAAATTGAAGTTAAAAAAATAAACTGAATCCCGAGAACAAGAAGTAAAAATTATATATTTGTATTATATTTTAAGCATTTTATAGACGTATAAATTACATATATGTACATCCATAATGCTAATCAATTAACAGATTTTATGTACTAACAAATTATCCTCCAGTTCTGAAGCTTACTCCGGATGTTGCTGGAGCCACCTTCATGGCCGCTGGAAGCTCCGCTCCAGAATTGGCCACAGTTGTCATCGGTGTCTTCTTCGCCAAGGACGACATCGGAGTGTCCGGTGTGATCGGGTCCGCGGTCTTCAACATCATGTTCGTCATCGCCATCTGTGCTGTCTTCGGAGGGACGGTCTCATACCTCAACTGGTGGCCGCTCTGCAGGGACTCCTTCTTCTACCTCATCTCCATACTGGTCATGCTATTCGTGATTTACGATGAGATCATCACCTGGTCAGTAACACTATTCATAATATTCTAGGTATTTCTTGATTTTATTACTATTGCATTATTTTTTTAGTTTAAATTTAAATCACTTTATTAAGAAAACACGCATTTACTGAGAAAATAATCAAAGAATAAATAAATGTTAACTCAAATCGACAAACAAATGTAAATAAAATCGGATGGCTTTGATCGAATATTATTTTTCATCTTACATGGCGTAGTATGTCTATCATATTTTGAAATAGCGAATTTTATGTAAATATTAAACGTTAAAAAAGTACTGGATTTATAAATTTAAATTGGTTTTGGTCAGGTTTTCCCCCACTTTCTGTCAGTACAGTAGTCTCGTTTCCGAAGCCGCTGATCTCTGCTTACTTCCATCAAAAGACTGCTATACAAACACAAATCCATTAAAGCGTAATTCTCTCGCTTACGCCTCGGAAGTTTACCAGTCGGCAAAGAGCTTATTAACTTTTTAGTAATTCGTTCTTTACTTATTCCTTCAAATTTACAAGGCAATCTCTACTTTCACAATGTTATCACTTCAATTATATCAATCGGAAGCACGCTCTGTAATTCCGCATTCAGTAATAATTACGCCGTCCTTCGGATTGGACTTTGGGAAAAGGGGTCCCAAGCCTGTACGATGTCAGGTGCTCGTTAAAAATTCCTATCCTAATTAAGCCTGGACAGGCAAAATTTTGCATCGTACAATGTACAATGTAGCATCGTCCGATTAGCCATAGCAGCATAAAAATTACGTTAAATAAATAAACAAACAAACTTAGAGTGCTTTTTTTCGTTACCTACGTCACTCTAATAATTTTATATTCTTTAATCCATTGAATATCGTGTTTATCCGTCATTTAATTAGCCCATTATTTTATTTTCTAGAAGGTGGTATTATTTCAATAATGCTTGGCCTGATTTACTAATTGTATGTTTCTTATTTGGATGTCCTTGTATCTTCGTTTTGTTTTTTCTTCAAAGCGGTTAAATCTTTCACGTTCTGCTAAAGATTTTTTTCAAATAATGGTTGAATTATCTAATATGCTAATGTTTTGAAACGTTTTGCAGGGGGGAGAGTATATTCATGCTCGTCATGTACATCGTCTATTGCGTCTGCCTGACGTACAACGCCTCCTTGGAGAAGTGGGCGCAGACATGGCCGGTGCCTTGCAAAGCCGTCCAGCAGGAGAATGAGGACCAGCACTTGGTCTCCTATAAGACGTTGGAGGAAAAGGAAGGTTACAGCGCCACCCAGCAGCAGCAGCAGCAACAGCAACAACAATTGCAAGGACAGCCAGTGGCGGTACCTAACGGCGGCAGCGGACAACCTCCTCCTGTGCCACCCCCACCTGCTAAGCCCGAGTACTACAAGGCCAAGGAGCCAACCACTCATGTAGGGCATACAACTATATTACTATCCATTAAGTACAGTTATTATGGCCTTGAGTGGCCATAATTCGTAGTTTCAGCTTTTGAACTCCTCATTCAGCCTCAATCAGTGCAATAAACGTCCCAAAATTATTAGATCGCTCAATTTAAATTAGCGTCGGAATGTCAAAGGTTTGACATTCTCATCATTATTTATCTTTTATTTTTTTTATTCAAGCACCCTTCCTTGCTTTACGGTAACATTAACATATTACACTAGGTACGAACATGTTAATGTTGCTTATAATCCTCAATGAGTCTTCTTGCTTTCTGTTTGGAATGATAATTTCATCAATTTTCCTCTGCAATTCCACCATTTGGGTGTCTTTCAGGAACATCTCTTGTTGCGAACTTGAAATGGGCTAAACCCGCTGCTATTTTCCACTCTCTGTAGGACGGGTAATTAGAACGGATCATTAGCTGATGGAATATGGAATGAAACTGGATTACAAAGTCCCACCTTATTCGACAGACTTATCTGCAACAGATTTCAATCATCCATGAAAATTCTTGAAAATGATGATTAATTCAAAAATACAATTTCACCCTTCTCATTCCCTTATAGATGATAAGCGAATCAACTAGAGTCTATAGAGAGGATAAGCATACATAATAATTATTATAGAGAAACGAATACTTTAATCAGAACCAAAATCTACAGATCGTATCTTTGTAGCACTAGACCAGAGTATACATCGAGGTAGAAATATTAGCTGATCCTATTTCAGGCCAGTCGGCGTTTACGACCCCAACAGCGCCTGCAGAGAGCTGAGTAATATTTCACCTAGAGCCCTTATTTCACCCTTATGCATATTCAAGGCCTACCAGAGCTTATAGTCCCTAGCGAGCCCTACCTTCAGGTCTCTGCGTTATATTACGTCTTTTTAAATCCGAGTAATTCCTGTGAGAAGGGTGTAAAACGTAAGGAGGCAGGTATTTTTAACAGGCTTTATAAACTTCGCCTGTACGTATACATGTAAAGGAATCTTTTAACACTTTAGACTTTGCACACTTTTTATGGACCGATGACAATTCAGTGATGAGGATTTCCCAAATGTCTCTGTCCACAATCTGACCACCTCAGCTTCGTGCAGTAGAGAGATTCTGTCAAAGCCTTTTTAGGAATGGACTCGCCTTCAATTCTAGCCACATGGCCAGCCCATCGTAGTCCAATTCTTCAAGAAGTAAACATCTGCTTCATCGATGTCACCGATGGCAATACAATGCTTTAATTAGTTTATATCCTGAATCAGGATCTGGCGAATTTTCATTCTAAAGACACCGTACTCTCTTGTGTCTAGTATTAAGGCATAAAGTACATGGATTAATCTTTGAGACAAGCATAATACTATTGGCAGGATGAACAGGAGAGTTTCGTTTTTTTTGCAACAAAAAATAATAGTTTAAACACTAAAAACAAAAAAATGCTTTTATATCCATCCGAACTAAAAGTAGAAAATGATATTATTAAAAAAAAAAATAATTAACTCACGTTTATACTCAGCCGATCTAAACTGCAAAAATAAATAATGCTTTAATCGAAAACAAAACTAAAAAGTATAAAATAATTTTCAATAACCTTACGAAATAAGAATACAGTAATAAACAAAAAATTAATTTTATCGTAAAAAACGTGCGGTGCTTTTTATGCTTTTTTCATAATGACTCTACTTTTAACAATAACACCCAATAAATTATTTACAACAATTCAAATCAAGCGACCCACAATTTTTAATATTACAAGCTCATGAAACGCGGAGTTTTATTTTAACCAGTAATAAAAAATTCACAGAATTAATTAATTAAAGAATGAACGATGAAAAAAAAAAATGGGAATAATTGGGTTGTTTCATGTGAAATGTCCGTTTTTAAAGTAAATGTTATATTTTAAAAAAACATTATGAAATCAAAACAATTTTATTGAAGATATTTACCCTCATTTTCTATACATTTTTCTTGCGTTATTTTGAATCCCAGAACTGGAAAAAATCAGGTTTTTGTGTAGAAATAAAGTCTGAAAATGCGTTTTTGACTTGATGATCATTTTTAAAAATGTCACCTTTACGGAAGTTGTAAAAGTTTCTGAAACTGTGGAAATCTGTTGGAGATAAGTCTGGCGAATGAGGTGGGTGTGGGAGGACTTCGTAACCCAGCTCGTTTAGTTTTTCTTCACTGCCTGTCAAGAAACATGACGCCTGGCTTCGTCGTGTAAAAGTATTCTTAAACTTCTGATTAAGAACTAGTGCAGATTGATTTTTGATAAAGTTTTGTTACATTATGTCAACATCCCTACAATAAGATTTGGCTGTGAAGGCTTCACCTCTTGGTAGAAAGAAGAAATTAATTATTCCTGCACTTGACCACCTACCAGAAACCAATAATTTTTTTGGTTGGTTAACTTCTAAAACCAACGGCGAATGTTCCGTTCGTTACAACACTGTTGTTAGTGTTTCTTGCAGCTTGGGTATGGAAACACGTGATTTTTGAATATTTGATGGAATACTAAACAATGCTCGTTCAATTGTTCAACTCATTAAAATCTGTAAACATAAACATATTGAACAACGGAAGTCCACTAATTCCATTTTGAATTTTAGAAATAATAAAAACGTACATTTCATATAAAACGAGTAACTAAATAGCTAATAACTAAATAGTTTCTTTAGGAATTGTTGATATAGCACTGGAGTTGATCATGGTGGATCAAAATTATGGTTTATATAATTTATAATAAATACAAAATAATCATTTGGCAAACAGGTGTACAATATTAATATCTTCCTTATATAGAATTATATGAGTAATGACGAATGAATGAATTGCCTTGACAACGCCAATCAATACTTTCATGAACCAGATTGCTTCTACTTCCTTCACATTCATAAAAAGTAATTCGACCCGGGTTCGAATCCCGGCCGGGGGCAAATCTTTTCTCTTTCAAATAAAAATATTTACAATAAATATCCTTTTTTTTGGTATTTTTAAGTCTATAAACCTAATACATATTTTTTAGACTCTTTTGAAGCTATCTTCGCCATCTTAATGATCTGTCTGAGAAGTAACTGGTAATTTAATTTTAGTAAATAATTAAATGTTATCCTAAAATTTGGTTGAAAAAATAAAAAAATTAAAAACCGTTAATTTTTAACTAGTAAAAGTAACTGGTGTGCTTAAAGCAAAAAAGGACCCGAATTGTTTTTTACACTAAGCAATAAAGTAATGTGAATAAATACATTTGATGCAGTAATTCATTTTTAATAATTATGTCTATTAATAATTTCCTTAACATTAAAAAATAAAATGGCAACTGGTTTAGAGACTAATTACGGTATATATTTAATAAAACATCAATAAATGCACCAAAAGGGGCCAGGAAATGCAATTAACGTTAAAAAATACAACTTTCCGTTGCCAGAATGAGATTTAATGTTGTTTTTTTAAGGAAGAGAGTAAAGTAACTCAGCAGTAAAGCGATAGGTTGTTGTGCTGAAGATCAAATCAGGCTGAAGTAGATAAATTATTTATGTGTTGATATTGACCCTGTGTGATCTGATGACCCTCTTGGGGCTTTCCCAGCCTCTATGAAGTGGCCCCCCTTAATTGGGAGAAAAACCTAGGGGTTGAACATGATCACAGATAAATCACCTCCCAGTAAAACCCGTTGTCTTAGAAACAGTACAGTCCCTACCACACACTGAACCCAAGAACCTTCATTGTTTCTAGTGGTACGAGTTTTTTATTCAGATTTCTTTGCAAGCAAAATTACATCAGAAATCATAAGATAGTTAAAAATAAAAATTAAATCATACACTCATTATATAGGTATCACCCCTGGTGAGGCCGGAAACACAAGATCAAATCATCCTGATGCAGTGGCGACTCTGCTACCCGATCCACTACACGGCCAAGGCAACCATGCCAGACTGCAAGAGCGAGAAATATCACAACTGGTACCCTTTCACCTTTCTCATATCCATGGTTTGGATCTCCTTCTACTCATACATTATGGTCTGGATGATAACCATAATAGGTGGGCATGAGCATACTTAATAATCATCAAATATATTGCATTTTGTTGTAATGAGTTTCAAATGGTGATAGTTACATGTTCTGCACCAGATGCTTTTATTATTCAATGTAAATAAGTTCTTGATTTTTAATTTTGTACATTTTCTAAATAATAATGGAGATATGTCATTTGAATCAACAATATTTAAGGTTTTTAGAATACTACTACAAGCAAAATTTCATCAACAAGAAATTCTCAACTCAAGGTGAATTGAGCAATGAGGAAGCAGTTGATAATATTTATCACAAATAATCCTTTCTAATGGTAAAAATTGCAAAGAAGTCCAAGCATATGATATCTGAAGTTGGCACATTGCCAGAAACTGTGCCAATTTGGCTCAAGATTGAAAAAGTGGATGTCTACCTGAGGTCCCTCATAACTGTGGGCAATGGGACATCTCCAAGAATAATGGGAGAAAAAAGTTATTGCAAACCGATGTTACTTTGGACTAGGAGATGCTCGAGGAGTCAATATCTGTCAAGGACAACAAAATTACGACTGTATAAGACAGTGATTAGTGGGCATGTGGTTCGAATACCAGAGGATGAGATCCCCAAGAATGAGTTAGGCCATTCATAGTACCAGGCATAGAGGAAGATGGATATCGAGTCTTAGAAGGACGGATGGCATAATGGAGGATGTACGGAGGATCCAGGGAGTGGAGAGTAGAGACTGGAGATCTGCAGCCCAACAGCGTGCAGACTGGTATAAACTATTGGAGGAGGCCAGTGACCAGTAATGGTCAGTTCAGCCATTTGAGAAAGAAGAGGAATGATAAAACAAAACAATATAAAATGTTACAGTTTGGATGAAAGAGCTAAAAGCAAAAAACTTTGAAAGTACATTAAAATTCTTCCAAGGTACTATATCTCACTACTAAAGATTATCTAAAGTTTTTTTGGATACGTTTTATGGTTGAAAACCAATCGTCGAGCCAAGATTAGCAGCAATGGTAAATATGAAGTCCGGAGAAGACCCTAAAACACTAGAAAAAAATAGGTAAGTTAAGAAGAGTTATACAAACACTTTTGGATTGAGACAAAAGAAACAAACTACTCTTGTTTTGATTTTATGTGCAAAAGTGTTACAACTATTTTAATGTTTGATTTTAACTGTTTTAGGAAGCACTTTGGGAATTCCTGATACAGTTATGGGATTAACCTTTGTCGCGGCTGGAGTCAGTGTACCGGATGCTCTTTCCAGTTTGGCAGTTGTCAAAGAGGGTATGTTTGTAACGTTCTTTTAAGCAAAGAATTTTTAAAATAACATGAATTTTGGATAAAAATAAAATTGGCGCCCAGTAAATATCAATAATTAATCACAAAATTAGAGATAAAGACCAAGTTCCATACGTTATGAGGAATAAATATTGGAATCTACGTTGAATATCAAGCACTATATCACCAAAACCTTTCAACTTTTGTAACATAGCACCGACATTCACATTTATTTCTTTTAATGCCTATAAATTTATTTTAATGTACCCAAAATAAATCCCCACATATTGTTTATATCACTAAGAATACCAATTCTATTGAAATTTTTTGTATAATTTCCAAATAACTCATCTACCTAAAAAACACCCCAATAACAATTCAGCTGGTAATTTTGTAATAGGAGAGAAAATATTTCATTATAATTTATGAATTTATTTTAATGAATAAATAACATGTATTATTACTAACCTGAAATATTGTATTTCACAGGGTATGGAGACATGGCAGTTTCAAATGCTGTTGGCAGTAATGTATTTGACATTCTTGTTTGTTTGGGACTTCCTTGGTTTCTGAAGACAGCTATTTTTTCTCCTGGCTCAACAGTAAGAGTATACAGCAAAGGTGACAACTTTTTGTTTTTTATAATTGTTAAGGGAAATGAATTATTTTATTAACACGAAACTCCATATATATCGGAAAAGTTTATTGAGATAGTGTGAAATGACTTTAATAAAACATAATGTGATAATATATACAAATAAATGTAATTATTGATGCATGAAATCTAATCCATCTCTGAGATTTCACAATTTAAAACCAAACAAATATAAATATTTTAAAAAAATATTGCGTAATCCCGTGCAATTACCTAACGTGCAAGATAATAAATTTGTATATAAAGAAATATTTGGTTTTGTTTTTATTTTAATAATTTCTATAATAAAGTACATTAGCTGAGATGGGAAGAAAGAAAATCAGGTCTCCCAAAGAAATCTAACCAATGATATTCACCTGGCCCTTAGTGGCCGGTACATGATAAAAAAAAAAAACATTACACAGACAAATTATGTAGGCATAATAGGCCTTATTACCCAAGCAAAGCTGGGGTGGGTCGCTAGTTTATCATAAACATGAGCAATAGTTTTTACTGATTTTTCTTTTATGATATGTCGCCAAAGAGGTTAATTATTCCGCAGATTGTCGCTTTGAGTTGAATCACAACAAATTTTAACTTTTCATTCATTTCTTTTTTAATTATTCTTTCAAAAATACAAGTTATCAAGAGCTTTAGTAGGGAAAAGTGAATGTAATTATGGGAAATGAAGGAAGCTTCAGTAATCATTTCATCTAGAAGTGAACGTTTCAACAAACATATATCATCTATACTTCGAAATGTTAGTTGAAACTTTTATTTCTTGATGTAATCATTACTGATGCCAGTTCATGACCAGCTGTGACTTACATTATTTAATCTGTAATCAGCCACGGATCAACCCAGCAGGATCTGTAGGTAGTAGGCAGCACTTTAGGTTCCGAAAAATTACAGTCCTTGCCATGCACTGAACTTGAGATATCTAATGGCTTGTGAGGTACAGGTTTCTCCCTACCCCACAACCAATAGAATCAATCAAAAAGAAGTAATTCAAACCAGATAATCAGGTTTTAAAGCTGAAAACTGCAAATATCAATAATCTAGACACTGATTAAAATTAATTTATTCTTCAACAAGTAATATTAAAATGTTAATATTTGAAAACATCTCTGCTACTTGGTTTTCAGGACTGACTTATTCTACCCTGACTCTATTATCAACAGTCGTTTTCTTGGTTGGTATCACACATCTCAATGGTTGGAAAATGGACAAACGGTACGGAATAATACTCATGCTTTGGTACGTCTTCTTCATCTGCTTTGCATCACTTTACGAACTGAATGTATTTGGAAACATGAATCCTCCAGAATGCCGTAGTGACTATTAAATGTCATTATGACTAATTACAAATGAACGAATGTATAGCTACTATTTTATAATGTATAGGTTAAGGAAACATAATGCAAGCATTAAGGCAATTTTATTCTCATTAGTGATTGAGTTTCATTCAAATAGATCAGCAAAATAAATTGTACTTGTATGTCATGTATGATAGGATAAGGTTGAACATAAAAGTAAATTGTACTAGTAAGATATTACATAGAATAAGATTGAACAGCAAAATAAATTGTACTTGTAAAATATTTGATAGGATATGATTGGATTAGTCACATAAATTAAATCATAAGATATGTAGCAGATTATCTATATATTCCATTATACGATAATAATTTAAAAAATAGGGAAATAGTAATTGTTTTTAAAAACTAAACACATCATTTTTGACAGTGGTCATGATGTACAAATATATTATAGGTGCTCCTAACTTATAAGTAGAGTTTTTAATTAAAAAAAAAAAATAATAATGGCTTTTAATGCCAGTACATTCTAAGAAGAATGTAATAAGTCTTCATAAAAATCTTTTATTGTCAGCAATGTTATTAAGTATTTTTTTTTTAATCTCATAATTGTAAATAATTATTCTGTAAATAGAATTTGTTAATGGATGAGAGTTAATATATTTCAAATAGTAGGTTTAGAAATAAGTTGAAAAATGTTGAATGTAATGTTTTATTTTCAAACTGTTCAAGTTGACATAGTAACGCCTCAAAAAAGATCTAAAATATATTTTAGAAAGTCATTGGGTTAAGCTGAATTAGAAACTGTAAAGCATAAATTTAAAAAAAAAAATGTAGTAAGACATGTAATAGGCAAAATCTAAAAAAACTTTTATAAAGAGCCTTTCATCGCTGATAAAAAAAAATATCATATGTGCTATAAGATATCTTAAATGATTAAGGATAGTAATAATAGCATACAATATTTTCTCATAAAGATATTTTTTTTCATGATGAAAAGTTAAAAAAAAAATGTTAATGTGAAAAACTCTAAAATTAGTAATTTTCTGAACTCATTTGTACTTCAACAGCTGTGAATTTGAAGTAAATATAAAAATTCTAGTAAATTAGAGCTCTTCCAACAAAATAAATTTCCATATACACTTAACTTCAAGAGGCAGAATAAATACATTTCTAACGGAATATTTTTATTTGCTAACACTCGAGTTTCCAGACGGTTTAGTGAGAATCCACTGTATTTGTTGATTGATTTGTTAAAAATTGGCTTGGCAGCTAATGTTCTAAAAAAATTATTTAATTAATTTATACGACAATATAGCTCTCCAGTAAAATATTGTTCCAGAGTTTGTATTAAAAAAATGTGTATATATATATTTAAGTCCAAATATAAAGTCATAAAATTTAAATTAGGTTTACAAGATAGCGCTAAGTGTCATTAAACTAGTTAAGATATGAACAAATACGTTCAATAAGAAACTGAAGACAATAACCTCAAGCCTTATAAAATCTTAGAATATAAGTTAATATAAAACAAAAAGAATTTGTGATGACTAACAAAAAAAAAAGTACATAAGATAAATGAAAAAGTTTTTTTTTTGTTAATAATTTAATAATTAAGGAACTCATTCTAGTCTTCTATAATAATTAGATTCTAAGTACAAATAATTTTCTTTCAAATTATATCTTAAGAATATAATGAATAAAATATTGAACAACCAAAGAACATAGGAGACCTGTGAAAGGACAGGTTGTTTCAAAAATAGAGTCAAGTATAAATGAAATGTTAATAAACTAACATTTAAAAGAAAAAATATGGAAGAAGGAGATGGAGAAGTTAAGTAATTAATTGTAAATTTAATTAGTAATAACATGAAAAAGTGGGAGTATTAAATTATAATCAAATGATTTTGTCCCCTTCCTAAAAAAAAAGAAAAAAAAAAGTGCACCATATTATGGATATAGAGCACAAAATAATATGAAGCACTAAAACAAAAAATATACATAACACTTGGAATTTATGTACAAAACATTTTCCAACAAAGAGCCCACACTGGCCATCACAGCTTTTGATGTAATTATTTAAGTTAGTAATTAATTAAACGGCTGTAAATCATCAGCAATTTAATGTCTTAAAATAATATTATTGACGTGGTACTCAATTAAATGTATTTAAAATATGTAACCTAAGTCTTTTCAGATATGTGGAAGGTTATAAAATAATTTGAAGTTTGATGTTTACCCAGCATGATTTTCTTGCACAAATGGTTAGATATTTATAAATATATTGTGTATGTGCACTCCTTTTCATCTAATGTCCTAGGCAGAAGAATTACTTAGAGGAAAGACAATTTTATGTGATTTTAATCAGTATTGAAATATCTCTAAAATGTATATTGTTGTTTCAGATTATATTTAATGTAAATGCTTAAATATATAATGAAAAAAAAAAGATAAAGTTTAGCAGAAAAATGCACTGCCTATACAAAATGTTTCATGCCTAAATACCATTAAAAAAGAGAATGAAATTAATTTTATGCTATAGATGTGTAGGCGAAAGAAGCTCTTAGTAGCTAGATCTTAATGTACGTTGTTTAGTCTTAAGATGGAATGTTAATGTAAAATACCTTGGTATCAATAAAGCTATTGGAAATGTTATTACTGTTAAAACATGTATACCTCACAAATATTATTCAATTTATATTAATAGGGTGTATAAAGAAATGACCGTTTTATCAAATTCCAGAGTTCAAAAGTCTGTAAATATTTTAATGCTATTTATTATTTACCAACACTTAATAACCCCTTTAGAGCATTCTCTAAACTTGTTTACTAACACTGAACTTCTTCAAAAAAAGCCTCAGTTTAGTTATTTATTTCAAAGAAGAAACATGACAGTGTCCTACGAAATTCTCGTAATGTTAAGACCTTACTGGAAAAAAAATTTCACAGCCACTGAAGGAACTCCTGCAATTATTAAATATGGTGATACAAATTATGGCTATAGTAGACTTGTGTATCAAATTGTTTGTATATTTCACTCAGTTAAAATGTGTTTCTGCGAGGATGAACTATTTATTTTATAAATAATATTTAATTTTATATTATGTTATCACAAACTGACATACAGCATTTCTATGGGTTCATGTGTATAATTTTAAATATTCATCGCTTTATATAGGATAAATTTTAATTTCTAAAATGGATTTTTATGGAAAAGAAAAGAAAATTTTAATTTTTTTTTTTTATTTAATAAGAAAAATAAATTGCAAATGATAATTTTTTTTGAAACTGAATTCCTTGTGGTAGGCTTACAACTCTTTACAGCCTTTTATTTATAGAAATAATTTAGAAATTAGTAAAGCAAACGCTATACAGTCGTCTCAACAGTGACAGCCGTCATTTCCTCAGGGAAGAGAAAAAAGACATTGATGAGCAAATGGCGGTTATCGTTGTCAAAAGGTTTAATGGAAAAACTGAGAGAAAATGTGATAATTTTCCCTTTCAAACATAAGTAACACCACAACTTATTATACACCATATGTAATAATGAATACATAACACACCTATCCATATGTACAAAATACCATACACATTAATAGATCTGTTTAATTTTGATAAATAAAAATTTGATAAATAAATTTAAGATACATTATACATACATATGTACAACTAGGATTGTATAAAAAGGATACTATATTTACATGTTCAACTAATATTATGTTATAAAAATATAATAATGGTAACTATACTAATTAGGTGGTTGTGGGGGAGGCCTCGTAAGAACTGCGTCAGCTTGAGGATATCTCTCAGTAAAGGAGGCAATCAGCTGAGGGTCAACGAGCCGTACCCCGTCGACTTGATTACCAAGAGTAATCCTTTTGAAAAAAAATAATATGAGTTAATGGCAATACTATAAAAATATTTACAAAATTTTAAAAAACATCAAAATGATATTTGCATTTATAATAACTCAATTACTTGATTTTTTAGTTCAAACCTTGTTAAAACGTGAATTTATAACATTTCTGAGAGGACAGCTCACAGCACTGTGTACCTGGGATGGTTAGTTAATAATATTTTATATATATATTTTTTTTAAATTTATTCATTTAGAAATTTGCATAGGTATGTATTAATATAATAAAACAAATAAATAAAATGAATGATACGTAATGTCATGAGATAAAGATAAGTAGAGAAATTCAATTTCTTTAAAGACACCACGGAGGATTATCGGGAATCTAGATCTAGATTTAAGTGGGAATAAGGTAATAAAGTGCCATGAAAGGACTGATACCAGATTTAGGCCAAATCACATCATTATGGATGTCTTCATTCATAAAAAAGTAAAGAAAATTGAGGATTGAGATGGTAAGGATTGGAGAGGAATTCGATGGCCTAGTAAAACCAAAAAGCTCAACAACTATGTAAGTAGATTTAACTCCAGTTAACAGTAACTTCTGTCATTTTGAAATAAGATTTCTTGCTTGTCTACATTTTTTAATTTATGTAGACATCATCTTTCAAGTCCAATAGTTAAACTTTCAAGCTATTTTTAATTTTAAAACTTGCAGGTTACATGAATCCCTCCTGTATTTACTAAAAGAGACCAAGTCTTAGGATTTTTTTTCTGGTTACAGTTCATTTTTGACATGCTCTTGTACTATAAACTATGAACAAACTGTTATTGGGTTTTAGACATAGAGAATTTAATGAACTTGAATAAATACTGTTGATTCATTATTACATAATTGAATACATAGTATTAATATAGCACCATGTTAACAATTTTGATCAACTAAACAAGTAAATAGATAAATTTAAAGTATGAATTAATCACAAAATTTGAACAACACATTTTTGTTTTATAATAGTCACTAATATGGTATTTTTTTTTCGAGAGGGGGAAATATTGGCTTGTGCAACAATAATAAAATATTACAAAAGACTTTGTTGATATCTTCTGGTTTAGACCGTGTAGATCAATTTTTCGTGCCGTTTCGCCAACCATACAGCTGACTTCTTCAGGCCTGAGATGAGAATGAAGGATGAAGCTTCATTCTCATCTCAGCCCTGAAGAAGTCAGCTGCATGGTTGGCGAAAAATTTATCTACACGGTCTAAACCAGAAGAAATCAACAAAGTATTTTGTAATAATAGTGGTCGTGGAAACCTAAAAGAATAAATAATAAAATATATTTTTTACAAGATTATTATTACTAGTTATATTATACTGTACTAATAAATTATAAAGTATAACATTAATTAAAAAAATGACAATATCTTACCAATTAGGTTGGACATTGTGAGGCCGTCCAAAGAGCTCAATTTTTCTTGTACCCGGAGATAGCCTTTCAATTATACCATAAATTTCATCAGGCTTATGGCTTGTAGCCCGAACTTCTGCGACAATTACGTCACAATCCAAGCCTCTGTTCAAATCAGATATGTTGCCTTTTTTTCCGACCTAAAGAAGAGAAAATATTAATGAATTTTCAGAAACAATTACTTGCTTAATAAGAATTTCTGGTTAATTTGGTGCCTTTATATAAAACAAACTACCAGTATATAGTCGTTTCGACATGATGGGATCAAAGACAGTGAGATATCAACTACTGTAAGGAAGGAAGAGCTTGCAAATAATGTTAGCCGATTCTGAGATATGTTTCTTTATAACCAATAGTTTAATTAGAAAAGATTCTAAAATAAAAAAAAGGATTCTAGAATATAAACCGTTAATTCTATGTCAATATAATTATGATATACAAAACTTTACCTAAATCTGATAAGAAACAATATAGAAGAACAATAAAGGATTTTCACATTTAAAGCAAGCAGATCCTTGGCTGTGCGATTAATTGGATCACCTGGATCACATTAATTGGATACTTGTATGGATCATCACAGGCAGTTTAGAGGAGGTCATCTAACCTCAGGTCGCAACGAACCATGATTTCCAACAGCAAGCTGCCCATAGTTACATAACAGGGCTCTTTGGAGCAGGTATACTTAAGCCCTGCCTGGACTAAATAAACCTCAACCACTAATCCAGTTCAAGAACAGCAACAAATCTACCTAGATCTGTGGATTTAAGTTGTTTCATGGTTAGCAGGTGCAGGAGGACCTATATTTCTTTCCCTGAGGCAGACCATGTCTGAACAAAAACTTTGGTTACTGGCATCCTGGAAAACCATTATATGATTCCCGATAGAAGAACAAGGAGTAGAGTCATCACTTCTATACTGTTTTGTGAGTTGCCTCCAGTAGTCTGACCAGGGGATGAAATAATTAAATGTAAAATAAAAAAACAAAATAAACATAATGAATGTATAAACTGGGTAGGAGGTTAAATAAATGAAGATCATAACAATGATTAATAAATTAATACAATTAAACTAAAATTAAGAAAAGAAACCATGTAACAAATATGAGCAACAATGTCATCTATAAGGAAATAATAAGCTGAGTTGTCGAGCTGAAGGACCCGGGTTCTAATCTAGCTGTAGCAGATAAATTATTTAATCAGCTAATAGCCTAGAATGAACTGTGAGAGCTGCAGACCCTCCTGGGGCTTACCTAGCTCCTATAAAGCGGGGGAAACCTAGCAATTGAGCCTAACGAGGGAGGACAAATTACCTCTCTGCACAACTGTTTTCCTTGAAACAGAGCAATCTTTACCATTTAAATGTACAGAACATCTACCTTTTTTCTTTTCTTTTTTATAAGGGGTATAAAGAAAATTATATAAAATTTTAGAACCAAATAACTAAATAAAAGGAAAAAAAATTGATTTCTTAAAACAATAATAGTATTTAACCACAACAAGTGTCTTTTTTACCAAGCAATGCTCTTTTCCATGATTGAGCCAGTGCCCAGTTCTTCCAGTCCGTATAATCCTCTGGAGTTGATTGGTCTTCACCCAAATCAATTCGTCCACTCTCTCGTACCCCCATAGCTGCAAGCATTCTCTTCCCAGTTCCATGGCCCTAAAATAAAAATAATATAATATTGTAAATTTTAATATAAACTTCTGACACAATAGTAGCTTATGATAAGTATCATAACAACTATACTGTAGAATATCAATATTATATATAATACAGAACTCCATACCTGCCAGTTACCCAAAGAAAAATAATGCCATCATCTTGCAATGCTGGGACACCAAGCTGCCTCATTTCGTCATCTGACATAGTACCGTAAGGCAACTCCATATGAATATCCCATGGTGGGTCAGCCATTATAACAGCGAATTTCCCTTTAAATAATAAAAAATCTTATTAGGGACTAAATATATTCAAACAAATGCTTCATTGAAGCTATTTATTTACCAAGTACAGTCATGTCTAAGTATCGAAGATCGCATTGAATCCATTGAGGCGGATAGAGTATTGTTTTGTCAGAAAGTATTTTTCGTTCTTCGGTCAAGGACTTGGTCTTTATTGCAGGCACTGCAGTGCCATCGACTTCATAATGAACATACCTAAATGATTAAAAAAGGAACATGAATAAAAAAAACAATATTTTTACTTTGGGTTTCTGTTTATATTATATAAAAATGGTAAGTCCATGTAAAAATGGTTATTTTTTAATAGTTCAATAACTGGGAAAAAATTATTATCCTAAAAATTGGTTTTCTGTTAAAATGGCTAATTATTCTCATCAGGATTGTTCATTTAGGCATATGCAACGTTAAAAACCGTTTATCAAAAACTCTGTAATTGGGAGACTAACACTTGAAGATTTTTCAGCTTACAATAAAAGTCTTCTTTATTCACAGTCATAAAATTTTATTGACAAAGTTCTTAAGCCATCATTTTTTTGAGAAAGTTCAGAATCACTTCACCCTTAACTCCCAACCCGATGCAACAACTCCCTATGCTAAATTTGTTGTTGTGCTAGGACAAAATAAAATGAAAGAGTCAAACCATTACGAGAGAAGGTAAAATAAGTAAAAGAATGGACTCTTGACTTAAGAACCAGAGAGGTTGGCACACTGGCTCAATTATTTAGATCAGCAGTGTCAAAGCAGTGTCAAAAGATCAAGTCGCCTTCATGATTGTCAACATTTGGAACAAATAAGGTATTTGAAGAAGAATGATCAAGTAACTGATTTAAAGTGATAAAATTGAAATAGATAGATAGTGGTCAGTCTATTCCCTTGTGGTGATGAAAACTCTGAACCGGATTCTGCCAGGAAATGAGACTGCAAACCAGCTTTGAGATATAGCTTTCAGCTTTATTTCTTCCTCAAGGTAGTATCCTTGGCCCAATCCTTTATAAAGTTTATACAGCTGACATCCCAACTCATCCTAATACTATCCTTACCATGTATGCTGATGATAAATGTGTATTATCAGTCAACACCAATCCAGTTATTGCATCCCAAAGCCTCCAATCCCATATCACTGATTTTGAAGAATGGTGTCAAAACTGGAAAATTAAAATAAATTCTCAAAAATCGCATCAAATCACTTTTACCTTACGTCGTAAACCAATGACTTCTTGCCCTACAGTATCCTTTAATAATATCCCACTGGTGCCTGTAGAACAGATCCGATACTTAGGGTTGCACCTCGACAAACGATTTACCTGGAATCCTCATACAAGACTGAAAAGACAAGAAACCGCTCGACGTTTCAGGCTACTTCAATACTTACTAGACAAATGCTCTAAGCTGCCAATTAACTACAAAAGACTCATCTACATGACCATCATACGACCTATTTGGACTTACGGAGTAGAGCTATGGGGCTCCACTAAGCCATCGAATTCCACTCGTATCCAATCCAAAATCCTTCGTAAAATCCTCAATGCTCCTTATTTTGTTAAGAATAAAGTCATCCATAACGACCTTAATGTCCCTTTTGTTGCTGATTTGGCCCGAACCCGGTATCTATCCTTTCATAGCAAACTTCATTCCCACTCAAACCCTCTAGTTTCAAACCTAGCTTCCTCTTCTATTCCCGATAATCCTCCGAGGCGTCTGAAAAAAAGATGGCCACGTGACCTTCTTATTTGAACTTTGACTTGATGAGTACTACCAGTGGGTAGTTTCTCTACTTGTCATTCTCATGTCATTATGTAACACGCATTCTATTTACTTGTTGTATAATTGTAATACAGTTGTAAATATCAATAAATAAATTTAAAAAAAAGAAAAAAGCTTTATTTCTTCAATGTAAGGCCAGCTATACTAATTCAAGAAATTGAATAGAAAATTTTAACCAATATATTTCCAAAACAACTATCTGTTTTTCATTTCCCGTTTAACGTTACTTTATGCTACTATGGCCAATTGGATGATGCCACAGTGGGAGTCCTAAATTTTGCTATTCCAAGTTTAATTAGGATAGGGATCTTTAAGGTGTACCTGACATCACACAGGCGTGGGTCCGTATTTTTACTTCCCGTTCGAAGGATGGCATAACATTTTATTTATTTATTTGAATTTTATACTCCCTTTAAAAAAATCCTAGGGTCACTTGCCAGGTTGGGAACCCATACCTTAGGCATAGTAGGTTGTTATTCTAACCACAAGAATAACAACCTACATGTACCTACATACAAGAATTCTAGCTATTATTTTCAAATTTTAGAAGAGCTGAAACAGGATGGGTTTAGACTAATATCTTTTAGTAGCGATAAACTATGACTAAAAAAACAAAAAGTGATCTATCAACAATGGATATATGTATAACAATAGTAATACAATTCAATTACTTGCAGCTATCCATATGAAAACAGGTATTGAGAAAAGAGCAGTCTCCTAGGGATTCATCCGTATGTTTTTGAATAATTTTCTTAAAATGGAGTTTGCCACAAGCTGTGCTACGGTTTTCCCTTGAACATTCTGCCCTAGTACCATGAGGACAGAACTCCATTACCTAAAATATGATGTTATTAGATAAAAAATATGTAATAACAAAGAAAAAAAGCTTAATGTTACTAAAAATTTATTAATACCTGAGCTCCGTTAGATCTGAATCTTTCTGCCAATGACCTTTCTTTAGCCGTTGGTTTACTTAATAAATCTAATATTTCTTCGCCAACCTTTTTAGTCTCTTTTTCTCTAATTGAAGGCATTGATAGCAATGACTAAAAATAAAAACACTTGAAATATAAAAATGAATAAAGCCTAATTAAAATATTGTAAAACCTTGACTAACTAGGATATGTAATGTTAAGTTATGTACGGACAGTAAATATAATTATTTATAATAAAAAGCTTGGTCAACTCAAATTGCATAACACCAACATTACCAATCAATGTCTAGAAACTCCCTTTCACAGATTACTGCCCAAACTCAAACCTGTAAGATCAACCTTGGTATAGATAATCTTCCCATATAACCTTGGATTTTACTATTCAGCACAGTACACATTAATTTTTTAGAAATTTGTCCTTTACAAAATCCAACAACTTTCCCTTTCTGCCACTTCAATTTTAATAACCAGGTATGTTAATTACTGTAATTAGTATTGTATTCAGTATGTGGTAGAGACTGTACTGTTTCTAGGACAATGGATGTGTACTGTTTCTAGGACAATGGATGTACAGGGAGGTGATTTGTCCGAGATCTGGCTCAAATGATCCCCAGATCCCAAAAGATCCATGTCCGGATGTTACAGATTAATTCAGTATGTGGTAGAGACTGTACTGTTTCTAGGACAATGGATGTACAGGGAGGTGATTTGTCCGAGATCTGGCTCAAATGATCCCCAGATCCCAAAAGATCCATGTCCGGATGTTAACAGATTAATTAAATTATCTGCAACAGCTAGATTTGAACCCTGGATCTTCTGTGCGGCAACTCAGCACTCTACCACTTAGCTAAGCTGCTCCCATAGTAAGCATTTCTGCATTGTCGAATCTCCTAAATTCTCCAGTGGTTTCATCCTGTTTAAGACCGAATATTCAATACATTTCTTATTTTTAAATAATCTAAGACTTCTATCACATTTCGCATTTATAGAGTGTGAAAGATTATAGTTTTCTAAAGTCCGCTAAATAACAGAAAACAAATTGTTATTGAAGTAACAAATATGTGGTTGGTGAAACTTCCTCTCACCTAAGTCCAATAGACTCACTGAACAACAATGAAAGTTGTCCCCCAGTCTTGCTTGAAGAGTATGACTTTGGTTTTAATGTTCAACTCACATATTTTTGAGTTAGAAAAATACCACAAACAGTTATGGATCTGTCTCATGTAAAACTCACATTATTCAGAAGTAAACTGGTCCACTGTTTGGGTCTCTGGGTTGGGACTGCTTTAGCGGACTTTAGAAAACTATAATCTTTCACACTCTATAAATGCGAAATGTGATAGAAGTCTTAGATTATTTAAAAATAAGAAATGTGTTGAATATTCGGTCTTAAACAGGATGAAACCACTGGAGAATTTAGGAGATTCGACAATGCAGAAATGCTTACTATGGGAGCAGCTTAGCCCCAACCCAGAGACCCAAACAGTGGACCAGTTTACTTCTGAATAATGTGATCTGTGAGGAGACAGATCCATAACTGTTTGTGGTATTTTTCTAACTCAAAAATATGTGAGTTGAACATTAAAACCAAAGTCATACTCTTCAAGCAAGACTGGGGGACAACTTTCATCGTTGTTCAGTGAGTCTATTGGACTTAGGTGGGAGGAAGTTTCACCAACCACATATTTGTTACTTCAATAACAATTTGTTTTCTGTTAATATCCATCTCCTTTATATATTTTTATGGCATTTATTGAGAGTTTTTGAAATATACTAATTTAATAGGGTTTGATGGAACTAATCATTCATTAAATACAAACCATTATATCAGTAGTTTTTTTCTCCCGCTTTTTTTCATCTTTTTCTGCCACTTTAGGCACTTTTGATGTATTTTCATCAACAACTTCTATTTCACCTATAAAACAGAAAGAAAGTAGTTTTTAATAAATAAAAAAATATATTTCTTATCTTCTAAAAATGAACATTCTTAAACAATTATGTTCTTAATTTTTATTTATTCATGAAATATAGAAATAGAAATAGAAAAATAATTTTATTCTGGGACCAGGTCCCTTTAGAATAACAGAGATGAACATAATTAAGTAAAAATTTATCTGGCCAAAGGCCTACATCTGAGTAAAACAATATTTACAAAATATCTTGAAAGTAAATAACTAAACAGGTATGTTTTGGTAGATAATCAAAATATGTAATGCAAAATTAAAATAAAAAAACAGACAAATTTACGATAAAAAGAACTAGGCTTATGGACAAAAACAGTAAATACATGATAGCATCTAGTAACAAAAATAAAAAATAAAATGATTTCATTATGAGTGAGGAATATTTATATTAGTTCATCAATCGATAAAGTTGAAAATATCTATAAATTATTTATTGATTATAAAGCATCTGATTGGGAATTTAGAAGATGTTGGAAAAGTTTGGATTTAAATGAGGTTAAAGAAGACGCATGACGGATATAGGGTGGGAATAAGTCCCAAAGAAAGATAGAACGGGCGAGAAAGGAAAGCTCAAAAGTTTTGGTTCTTAAGTTCAATTTTTTTTCTAATAGTTTTTACTCCTTTCATTAATGGAAATACGTAGAGAAATAGTTTATAGCAAAGAAAATTCAATGTTTAAAAAAATTACAGCAATGACAAAAATGAAGGTTTTAAAATTTGGAAACACTCTGTTGACACAATATCTAGTATAGGCTTTCTTTACCAAGCACCAGCCATATACAGTAAAATAATTTAATTTCATAATATAAAAAACAATCATAACATAATTTTAGTTCCAATTAAGCCTGACCACAGAACTTACAAGACTTTCTCTTCAACTCTCGATCTACATGAGTAGAAACATTATCTCTTTTCACTTCATGTATCATAGCTTGCAATTTTACATGCTCAGCAGATACAATGTCTAAAGTTTTCTGGCCACCATGAACAGCTTCCTGAACACTGAAATAATATTTCTTTAAATAATTTACTTCATTCATCTGTTAATTGCTATCAGTCTGTTACATTTATTAGCCTGCTTAATAAGCTTATTGATCTATCTAATGCATGAATTATCGTTACATTCAGTTTAATTAATTTGAACGTACAGAAACTTATAATAAAAAAAACAAATTTAAATGGTGTAACCTTATAAGCTGCTGAGCAACAAATTTTTGCAAAAGATTCAAAACTACTTCGTGAGATACATTTTTCATCAATTTCTTTGTCACCAGCGATCCTACATTAGCAGAGGAAACAGGCAGATTCGGAGAAACTTCACTTAAAGCTTCGAGTAATGCACATTCAACTTCTGAGTCAGGTTTAGCATTTTCCTGACCATCATCATCTTCCTCACCTACAAGAGTTGAAAAAATTAAAAAAGAAAATGCTGAAGATCATTATTTCTAATGATAAATGATATTTTTATTTTAAAGAGAAAAGATATGCCCCCGGCCGGGATTCGAACCCACGCTCTATCCATTTGAGCCACCAGGGTTGCCTGCCAGCAGAGGACAATTATTTCCTCTTATTCGATTCCATGTCCTCGTGTTCTCGCAAATTTTGCGATGTATACACGAGAACGAATGTTCTTTGAATATTACTTTTAATTTTAGGATCTTATTGACTTACGTCATATTACTATTCATAATTTTTTATAAATATTGGTCAACTGTTTTGAATTTTAAATATTTTTATTGTAATTTCTATCATTTGAAAACAAACCAGCTTCCAGTCATAAAATCTTTTATTCTTTTAACATGACGTTTCGGCATTCAATTGGCATTTTAAAATTTCATATACATCAACAATTACTAAAAAATATAACTTTTAAAAAAGTTATAAGTCAAATCTGTAAAAAAACAAAACAATCACAAATAAGCCATACAATCCAAAAATAAAAACAAAAAAACTTGTCCCTAAACAATAAGCAAAACCAAGAATAGATACCTCATAAAAATTGTATATTAATATATTAAAAAAATTATTATATCTATCATGAGGTATCTATTCTTGGTTTTTTGTTTTTATTTTTGGATTTTATGGCTTATTTGTGATTGTGTTTTTTTTTTGTGAAATATAACTTTTTTAAAAGTTATATTTTTTAGTAATTGTTGATGTATAATTAAATTTGAAAATGGCATTTGAATGCCGAAACATCATGTTAAAAGAATAAAAGATTTTATGACTGGAAGCTAGTTTGTTTTCAAATGATAGAAATTACAGTGAAGACAGTCCAGTATATTGAATAAGAATATTTTTATTTTAAAGAGAAAAGATATGCTCCCTGCCGGGATTCGACCCGTAACTTCTGTCTCTCCGTGACAGCGGATTCGATCTCATAAGAGAAAAGATTTGTCCTCTGCCGGCAGGCGACCCTAGTAGCTCAAATGGATAGAGCACTGTCACGGAGACAGAGGTTCAGGGTTCGAATCACTGGGGCATATCTTTTCTCTTTAAAATTAAAATATTTAAAATTCAAAACAGTTGACCAATAATTATAAAAAATGATCAATAATAATAATTTAGTTAGGATGGTTACATTGAAATAAAAAATTTAACATAGCAAACATAGTTTGGGATTCTTTAAATATTTTGAAATAAAATGATTAAAATTGAATAAATTAAATTATTACTCCTATAACTAATCTTATTCCATTAGAATTGCCTTTTGTATTTATATTTAAGGTATTAAAATTAAATTCCTGTCTTCTATATGATCAATTCCATGAATACTGACTTCATAGATTTAAATTTAGGATCAGAATTATTATTATTATTAATTCGGCGCAGCAACACATGGACGCATACAGGCCTCCTCAATCAGTATCCACCAGTAGTCCCTATTGAGTACTGCTTCCATCCAGTTGTGGACTCCCAGGTTCCTCTCATCTTCAGTTTCACATCCACTGCAGTCGCTGTCGGCTAACTCGCCTCTGTCCATGGATGGCCTGCATCAGTAAATGTTTTGGTATTTCCCCCTCGCTCATCATGGCCACATGTCCAGCCCATCTTAGTCGAGATCGTTTAATGGCATTAAACTCATTAGGCTCATCAAAGAGATCATAGATTTCTTAATTTTTTCTTTGCCTCCACCTTCCATCAATAGAGACTCCCAAATATATATTGGTGAATCCTGCTTTGGAATACAAGAAAATTTCGGTTTAGATCCTTCATCATTGTCCATGTTTCTGCTACGAATGACCACTGGGCGAATCAGGGTCTTATATAGGATGATTTCAGTTTTTACTGTAATTACTGTACTAGCTAGTTGTTGTCTCAGCCCAAAATAGCAGTGGTTGGAGGATAATATTCGTCTCCTGGTTTCTAACAACTTTACAGAATACATTGGTAATTTTACAAGCAAACGTAAATTTAAGAATAGGCAGTTATAAAGATTTGAAATAGGGATAAACAGGAAGGAATTTAATACAGTCATGAAAGAAAAAGGTTTATCTCCTCAGTTGATAATAAGCTTGAAATTAGAAACTACATCTACTCATTTGAAATGATAAAACACCATTACTTAAAGGCTGAAGAAACCACCAACAGACCATTTTCTTCATAAAAAAAATTGGGTATACATGTTGATCGATAACGAGGTCATCAAAAATGATTACTAACCAGCTGATTTTTTTTTTTACTTAGTTAATATTTATATAATTTAACAGTCATATTGTCCTACAAATTGCATGGTATGTTATCCTTAAATTTTGGAGAATCAGAAAATCGACATATTTTATCCTTGCTACCTCTGTTAGCTACCACAATCGAGAATTTTCGCAAAGGAAATTGTTGGGCATCTCATCAAAACGAAGCTATTCACGAAGATTCAGCTTGATAGTAATCAAGTGCAAAAATGTACCAGGAATCCTGGACTAATATAGCAGTATTTTAAAACTAGGCCTACTTGTTTTGGGGATGGGTGGTGGAGCAGGTGCATCGATTTTCGTTCCCTCTGAAAAATAAAATATGCTATAAGAAATTATAAATACCAAATAATAGAATAAAAGCTGATTTTTTAATCCATACCTGAACCACTTGATAAATTTAATATATCTTGACGTTCCTTTTTTCTTTTCTGTAATTTTTCTCTGAGGCTGTTTCTTTTGCTTTTGATTGCCTGTATTTCTTCCCAGGCATCAGACATCTCTTTACAAGAAATGTAACTCAAAATTAAAAATCAAAACAAACCTTCCCGGCGTAAACTGCTAACAGTACTGAAAGGTTACAACATTGGGGCATATTTTGTGTTTCAAAGGACTAACTCTTTTATTTTTAAGGTAAGAGAAAACAAATGATGACTCTTCAATTTTCAATTTTTCATAAAATAATAATAATTAGTGCAAGGAATATATTAAGATAAACCGCACTATCTCAAAGCATATTTAAATAGCAATCTGATGGGAGTTGTTATAACCAGTAACAAAACCTATTGCATGTCTATTGGGAGACCTTCAGTTTAAAGTGTCATTATATCTGGTGGATTTAATTGTTATTGTTAATTATAATTATGTACACCTGAATTGTTACAGTTCTTTCAATAGAATGGAAACTATATCCAAGTTTTGAAAATTGTAAGTATGTTATATGATTTATAAGCCGGTTTGTATTGATTTTATAACCTGATGTGGTGTTCATCTTTGTGTAATCTTACTGGGTTTCCTGAAGAAAAATTCATTCTCTCAAAAATCGTAATGCAGTCTTTGCAATCATATGTATGCTACAATTTTAGATTTATGTTTTTGGTTTCTTCTGTGCCCTAACCTTATTCCAGTTTATCAATATCTTAAAGATGCCTGAATTATTAAGAAGCACAGACATCTAAAGTTTCCATTTTTTTTTTGTATTAGTAATAATAATAACCTGTGCCACCGCAACCTATGAAGGGTTGTTTTTTCAGTACATGGAAGAGACTGTACTGTTTCTTGCACATTTTTGGAGAGAGGTGATTGGTCCTAGATTATGTTCATCCACCAGATTTTCCCCCTTATTTTGGGTACCCACTTTATAGAGGTTGGGTGAGCACCCGGATGGTTCTAGATCTCGAAGGATCCATCTCCAGCCACTAACAGATTAATTAAAAGTCTGCCAGCGAGTGGGATATGAACCCAGGACCTTCAGCATGACAACTCAGTGCTCTACCACTGAGCCACCCTGCTCCCCCAATAATGATAGTCGTAATAATGCTAAGAGGATTTTGAAAACTATTTTTTAGTAGTCCTTTGCTTGAAAATTATTAAAACATTGTTGATGTTGATGTGATTTTCACTTGTCATAATCTTACTAATATTATAAATGTGAAAGTTTGTATGTTTGTCTCTCTTTCACGCAAAAACTACTGAACGGATTTGGAACTGAAACTTTACAGTAATATAGGTCATACATCAGAATAGCACATAGGCTATAGCAAGCACGGATTTATGAGGGGGGGCGCACAGGTACACGTGCCCCCCCCCCCCGACAGTTTTTTAGGTACTGTGGAAAATCCATTATAGTACATAATTAAAGGCAAATCACACAATCATAGTTGTTATAATAACAGAAAGAACATGAGTGAAACTATTTGTTTTGATATCCTACTAATCTTATTATTCTTATTAATATTATAAATGTGAAAGTTTGTATGTTTGTCTCTCTTTTTTACTAACTCTTCTTAACTGTCTTTTGTTTATTTTCACTTATATATGTTTAACGAAGCATAATTAATGATGAAGGAAGATGAGGAAGGTGTTCGACATCCTTTTCTCAGACCGATGCTTCTACACCAGATGACGAGTTGCATGAGACGAAACCCACATTTTTACCTCATGCTAAAATTTAAAATTCATTCTTAAAAAAAAAAAATATAACGCTAGGAATAGCCGATCTGGAAATAAAGAATATATAAAAAAAACTATTATTTCACTCCCGTCACTATAGTTTGTATCACTGTAATTAATATAATCATTTTTCCGTGCAAATAAATTAGAGGTTTTCCAATTTTTTTTTCAAGAAATTTTTGTAAACGTATTAAATAAATATACGTTATAATTAGTCAACAAATTAATTAGGAAAGAAATTAAGAACTGGTTATGAGAAAATAAGGTTAAAAAAAATCGAGAGAGCTTTAAAGGCAGGAGGAAAATTAAAAGAGGGAGGAACTGCTAAAACAAAAATTACTGTTATTTTAAATGAAAAAGGATAAGAATTAAATGATAACTTGGAGATAATTAATAGAATATAAGAATATTATGAAAGACTATATTACAACAGAAGAAGTAATAAAAAAGGGGAGTGGAATATAGAATGCTGGGACCCAAAAAAGAAATTATGATCGAAGAAGTGTAAGAATGAGTGTAATTGATAGCTGCAAGGAAAAAACAGCAGGAGATGTTGACGGTCTGTCAATGGAACTTATAAAAGCTGGAGGACAGATTCTAGCGCAGGCCCTCACTCATTTTTCCCTGCAAATTTATTAAGGTATCTGTTCTTTTTATTATCACCTCAATATGTTTTGTAAACGTATTTACATATAAAAAAAAAAACAAATAGGAAATCCGACAAAAAAGAAAGGAGATATAAATAATTATCGCCCATTAAGTTTATACAACTCTCAGTTGTGTACAAAATATTCTCTAAAATTATACTTAAAAGAATAGAAAACAAATTAGATGTAGAACTTAAAAAACATCAAGCAGGCTTTAGGAAGAACTATTCTACTGTATACCATATTTTTGTGATCAGAAACTTATTACACAAGCGAATGTTGTTAGGGAACAGAAAAGTAAAAATAAAAATTTGCAAAGGTATACAACAGTGATAATACCGCCAATTTATTTGCTTAATGCAAATAATTATCAAACATTGTTAAATGACCTTAATGCTCTATGTTTAAACTAGAAAATTAGCCGGCAAAGGCACTCAAATTATGCTTTCATCTATCGAAGGTTTATGGAGAATAACTAAGTACTGTGATTATGAAAAAATTGAATATCACACTTATTCAATGGAAAAAGACAAATCCAGCCAGAGGGACTACACCAAATTTCAAATGTTCTTCCGTCCTAACGCCTGATTAAAAAAATAATCAAGAAACTAACACCGAAAGCAATAGCACTGAAAACGTTTTATACAAAATCATGAACATTATTTCAGAGGCGATAAAATCTTACTTTTCACAAATAATTAGCCAGTTAGCTTAAATATTTATACATAAAAAAAAATTTTTTTACTTACATGAATTAGCTTCGTGATGGAATTGTAACTTCTTTCTGCAATGCTTAAACTCAAAAAGACTCTTCAACCATTCGCGCTAAGGATTCTTTGATATTTCCCAAAATTCACTTATATTAATTTTCTTATTTTAAATTGACTATATAGTATACAGTAATGTAGGTTATACATCAGAATAACACATGGGCTATAGCAAGCGCGGATTTATAGGGGGGCGCACGGGGGCAGGTGCCCCTCCCCCCTGACAGTTTTATAGGAACTGTGGAGAATCCATTATAGTACATAATTAAAGGAAAATAACATGATCATAGTAGCTAAAATATCAGAAAGAACAAGAGTGAAACTATTTGTTTTGATATACTACTAATCTTACTAATATTATAAATGTGAAAGTTTGTATGTTTGTCTCTCTTTCATGCAAAAACTACTGAACAGATTTGGATGAAACTTTACAGTAATATAGCTTATACATCAGAATAACACATGGTCTATAGCAAGCGCGGATTTAGGGGGACGCACGGGGGCAGGTGCTCCCCCCGACAGTTTTATAGGAACTGTGGAGAATCCATTATAGTACATAATTAAAGGAAAATAACATGATCATAGTAGTTAAAATATCAGAAAGAACAAGAGTGAAACTATTTGTTTTGATATCCTACTAATCTTACTAATATTATAAATATGAAAGTTTGTATGTTTGTCTCTCTTTCACGCAAAAACTACTGAATGGATTTGGATGAAACTTTACAGTAATATAGGTTATACATCAGAATAACACATGGGCTATAGCAAGCGCGGATTTAGGGTGGCGGACGTGCCCCTTCCCCCCCCCCCTGTCCCGACAGCTTTAGAGGTACTGTGGAGAATCCATTATAGTACATAAGTAAAGGCAAATCAGGAATTTAGCATCGTGAAATTTGCAGATAGGTCCTTTGTATGATTTAAGAAAGAAATTTGGATAATTCCACCCTTAATATAATAAGGGTTCAAAGGTTGTTTGGAATCCATCAGTTTTGAAGTTAGACATCTGAAATTTTGTACGAGTAATCTATGTAATTATTTATTATTTTAAATTATTGTTAAAAAGCACTGTCAAGAAACTTTATGTGGTAGTCCAAATGTGAGCGAAGCCGCGGGCAAAAGCTAGTATTATAAATGTGAAAGTTTGTATGTTTGTCTCTCTTTCACGCAAAAACTACTTAACGGATTTGGATGAAACTTTACAGTATTGTAGTTTATACATCAGAATAACACATAGGCTATAGCAAGCGTGATTCAGGGGGGGAGGTGCACGGGGGGCACGTGCCCCCCCTCCCGATAGTTTTTAGGTACTGTGGAGAATCCATTATAGTACATAATTAAAGGCAAATCACATGATAATAGTGGTTAAAATAACAGAAAGAATATGAGTAAAACTATTGTTTTGATATCCTATTAATATTATAAATGCGAATGTTTGTTACTCATTCACGCAAAAACTACTGAACGGATTTGGATGAAACTTATTGAGTAAAATAGGTTATACATCATAGGCTACATCAAGGGCAGATTTATGTGGAGGTTGGGGGCATGCTCTCCCCCCCCCCCCCACCCTCCCGTTAGAGTACATAATTGAAGGCAAATCAGGAACTTAGCATCTTGAAATTTGTAGATAGGTTCTTTGTATAGTTTAAGAAAGAAATTTGGATAATTCCACCCCAAGGGTTTCCCCTTTAATATAATAGGGGTTCAAAGGTTGTATAGAATCCGTCAGTTTTGAAGAGACATCTGAAATTTTGGATGAACGAGTAACTTATATTTTTTTTAAATAATTAAATTATTTATTTAAAATGATCTTAAATGAAACTTCATGTGGGATAACTAATTCCACGCGAGCGAAGCCGGGGGCATAAGCTAGTCTAACATTAAATGTAAACAGTTTGGTATGAGTTAGCTGTTTAGAAACATTTTTATATTTTACTTTATTTTTTTTTAGCAATTTTTAATTAGGAACATAGGATAAAAATTACTTCTCCTATTATCCTGTGTAATACATATTTATGACTTTGTCTTTCTTTTTTACAGTTAATGTTTCTTCAATTGATGGTACCTTTATACATTCTTCATCATGTCGCATTGCCAGGAAATGGGTAAAGACAAAATTATTTGGGCTACACGAGAAGAGCTAAGTGAACCATCTAAAGTTGAACTGCCAGAAGATGATCCTCAACCAGGTCTGATACTCGAGGATGGAACGATCAATTGGAATTGTCCATGCCTGGGTGGTATGGCGACTGGACCGTGTGGAGTACCTTTCCGTGAAGCCTTCTCATGTTTCCACTACTCAACTGCAGATCCTAAAGGATCTGATTGTGTTGAAGCATTTACTAAAATGCAAGCTTGTATGCAAAAATATCCTGCATTGTATGGCTCTAATGATGATGATGAATCAAAAGATATATTAAATTCTGAACCTGCAAACAATGAATCACCACCTGATAATAAGAGCTAATAAACTGTAAATAATTGTTCTAGTCATCAAATGATTATATCATTTTTTAATTTTGCTATTCCATAGGAGTTAACAGTGATTTTTGTTTTTGTACATTGTTAATGCATTTAAAATAGTCTTAACAAGTGCAAGTGTATGAAAGTTAGTAAATACAAATGTTAGAATTATATTTCTTGCAATTTTATCTTTGTTGATTCCTTCACAATGAATCAATTATGTAATCAGGAAGGTATAGTGGTATAGTGGTAGCAATAGCTTATTGTATTGTTTTGCTTGTTTTTCTATGAATGGATGTTGAATTAATTTGAAATATAGTACCCACTTTCATTATAATGTCCATGCAAACTTTACAATTTTCAAACAAAGATATGCATGACCTGCTGTTGTCATATGATGTCCTGAGGGTTGATTTAAAATGAAGGATCAGCCAAGCATTAATTTTTAACACCTGCTGCTTACATGCCCAAATGTTTTATAAGCTACTTTATGTGACCATCGGACTATGAACTTCAAATGCTGAGTTTCAAAGACATTCTTCAGGTATGTTTCAGTAGTTAGCCCAAGTCAAAGGAAAGAGCCTTCACAAGACTTCACGGTTATTTGTTTAAGTACTTTTTAATCATTTATTTATTGTTTCTCGTGGATAAGAATAAAAAAACTAGTCAGTTCTAATTTAATTTAATTAATTTTACAAATCTGAATCAATATAAGAAATGAGCATTTTCAACAATCCCAAGCATATAAATTATTTTAAATTTTTAAAAATACTTTAAATGAGTAATACCCTTCCGAGTTAAAACCAAGGATCTTGGCTCCAAGAAAAAAACTGGATTTTTCTTGTTTGCCATTATAAAATTTTGTGCCAGAGGGCTTAATATACCACTTATGATAATGAAAATGTAGTTGTGCTATTGTTCAACATAACATTTTATATTTAAATATTTCATTTTAAAAAAACCGGGTTCGAGTCCCGGCCCTGGGCATATCTTTTCTTTTCAAATTAAAATATTTAAAATCCCGGGTTTGAATTCCAGAGTCCTGGTCATATCTTTTCTTTTCAAATAGTAAAAATATTTTTAAAAACCCGGGTTCGAGTCCCAGTCCTGATCATAACTTTTCTTTTCAGATAAAAATATTTAAAAATTATAACAACCAACAAAAAAATAAAAGAAATAAGATTTTATAATTTATAACAACTTAAATGCTTACATCCTATAAATAATTTATTTTTAATTTTGTACCTAAAAGACTGAAAACATGATGGTTTATACTGAATGGAATTTTTCTGCTCCATTTGGATATAGCAGTTGATTACAGGTGCAAAATCAGTGCTTAAATAAAAATCTCATCCCTTGATATTTATAATAATAATAATCAAAATATTTATTTGAGAAATCATACATATGCCATTTGGCACATATTGTATTTTTGGTGTTCTTCGGAACCTCCCTTAAGGGATTCTCTTGAAAGCATGTATGGAGAAACCTCCCATTGAAGGCACTCCTAGCCTGGTTCATCTCACTGTAGCAGATCCCTGCTCCAGAGACGTTTCAGTCTCCTTGGATTCTGTGATAATGTGTCTGTCATTAACGATTGTACCAGTAAGTTTAGATGTCCAGCAAGTGAGTCATGAAATTGTTTGTAGTTTTTCTTGGTTGTGTCTGTCACGAGTGGTATGTTGAGATCTTTGTGTAATGTTTTATTAGTAATGTAAAAGGGACTATGTGTAACATAACGAAGGAATTTCGATTGAAAAATTTGAATGGTCTGTATGTGGGATTTTTTGCATGACCCCCACACTTGCGAGGTGTAGGTCCATATTGGTTTAGGTAGCATGTTGTATATTATAATTTTGTTTTTTAGTGATAGTTTATTTTTGTGATGAAGTAGTAGTCATAAAAGTGAGAGTCGGTGATTCAATTTTTTCTTCAAATTTACTACGTATGATATCTAAGTCAGTCTTCTGTCCATGGTAAGGCCCAAGTATTTTGTCTGGGCAATGGTGTATTGTAAAGTTTTAGTGAGGGGCAGTCTGAATGTCTAAGTCTAAATGTTACTTGGTTAGATTTTTGTATGTTCATTTTTAAACGCCACTTATGGAGTCAATTTTCTAATGAATTTAAATGTGTTGGTAGGTTCTGAGAAGCTATATTGAGATTAGTACTGGTCGAAAGTATGACAGTATCGTCCGGATATGTATCAAGTAGTGTTTCTGGCGTCTGTGGGATGTGGTAGGTGTATATAGAGTACAGAAATGGACCTAGAATACTGTCCTGCATTAATTCGGCAATAGTCGGGATGTTTACCATGCTGATTATCAATAAAGAACCTGTCTTCTAGATAAGCGTTGTACCGACTGGGAAGCGTCTGAGGGGTAGACTGAGGCGTAGGTGGGAGATTTGCGTTAAGAGTGAGGTTTGTAAACGGAGATCGGTGGTATCCGCATCGAGCCTTCGGGTTCGCTAAGCCTTTTATTTATTTATTTTTGGGTATCTATATTTATTGATCCTGGGTGAGCCCCTGGGGGGTCCAAGATCTCATATGATCCATCTCTGGATGCTAATACACTAAATAAAAGTCTTGACATCATCAGAATTTTCGGCATTGCAACTCAGTGTTCTACCACTGAGTCATTCCGCTCCTACATCATATCTGATATAATATAACCCCATATTTAACAATAAATCGACTGATTTGCATGGCAAATTTACATAACTGTATTAAATGAACAAGTATATTTATTATAGTTGGGATAGAATTGAAATGAAACAAACAATTAAAATGGTTCGTTAAGCTTTTGCCTAGTGTTCGTTTAGTAAATCTGTGATGGAAATTTATTTCTTGAAATAATTGATCTTTTTGCCTATAATTTAAAAAACTTGTAAAAATCTTTTAATCAGTGCTACTACCACACTCCAGATTGTTTTGTCCCCCCCATCACTTAATTGTTTGAACTTGAAATATGTACCTTTAAATGTTCAAATAATAATGTGGAATTTTGACCAAATTCCATTGTAGATATTACATTTGACTGAGTATACCTTCTAATGTATAACGAAAGCCACTCAAATCTTTGAAGATAACATTTTAGAAAATTTATAGCTTGATCAGATTATCTGTGATAAGGCAGAAATATATTAATATTATAAAAAAAAAAAAATTATATTATTTTTTTTAAACAAAAATGAAATGGAATTGGAATATGTGGGTTTTATACAGTAATTTGGAACCATAAAAATTAAGATTAGTTAATTTGTTTTCAAACATCAATGAGATAAATAGAACAAAAAAAGTTTTCATTATTTAACAACTTATACATTCATTATAAAAAAAAAAGTAATCTATTTTATTTTTAATATGCTTTCAGGGAATGATGAATTAATATGCAGGATATTATAAATAATAAGATTTAATGGTCAATAACAAAATAAGAAGTTATTTATTATATATTTTATAGATAAATACAAATTTATTTTTTTTTAAATTGTTAATACATTTTTATTACGAAAGACAAGCTTTATCACTTAACAGTTAGTATATCGACATATTCAAACTTATAAATAAATTTTTAATTTATTTTTTAACCTTTTCACTCTTTTTATCATCTCCATTTAACTGTAAGATCCGCAGATTCAAATAGCTAGCAAATACCAACCATGCAACATATGGTGCCATAATCAAGCCTGCAAGTTTATTTATTCCATTGAAAGAAATTGCACAAAATGTTGTTGTAGGTACCATCAATGCCATATCTATCAAACCCTGGAAGTAAGAAATTAATTAGTAACTTATATATTCAACGGGAAAAATCAAGATTAGTTTAAATAAAATAAAAATTACCCCCTTAATACTGTGGGCACCAAAAAAAATTGGAGTCCAGGCCCAATTCAGGAGCAACTGTGAGCCATAAAGCAACAAAGGAATCCTAGCACTACCTGAAAAATAAAAGATAAATATAGAAAATGGTTCTTCATCATGATTGAGCTCAAAAATTGATTTCAACAAATAACTTTTTAATATTCGTATAAATAAATTATAAATTTTGATGCCCAATGCTTATAAGAATTGCATAGGCCAGAAATATGTTCATTGCATTGCAAACATTCATGTAGTCATTAGATTGTTATAACTTTTCGAGAGCTTCATAACATCTAAAGAAAAATTTCTGCCCACATAATACGAGATTATTCGAAAACAACAAATGACACGTTACATATTAATGTGATTCTCCTTCTTCATTCTCTTAGGTGATGAGATGATTTATTTTCATCAAAGACTTCTTGGGTAATAATTATTAATAATCAGAATTCCCGGAACCATTACTTCATAAAGGAATCAGTGGTTAAATAATTCTCAAAGAATCGTGGGGGTATTATCATTACAACTGTTTTACATTATTATGAAATTTAAATAGACAAGTTTTGACAACCTTGTATTTCAAGATTTTACAATAACTTTGAGGTCAATGATAAAGTTTTAGAACAATCTAGCAGTTCGCAGTGATAACGTTCAAATACCACTAAACTTGGTCCAAATACTTAAAACAACATAAAGAAAATAATAATAATTTCAATTATAATACCTCCAAATCCACCTCCACTCTTCCAAACTAGATAAGATGCATAGCCCATTCCAGTGTACAATGATGTCCAAGCGATGGGAAATACCCAGTTTGGAGGAACAAGCCTGGATTTTTTGAGGCCCTAAAAATTTTAAATATTATTATAATAATGAAAAATATAAATAGGGATATGTTATTTATAACATTTAAAAAAATAAATAATAGTAGCTAATCTTAGGTTTTTTCCACACGTTTTCGCTTCGAGTTGAGTCACAACAAGTTTTATCTTTTCATTTGTTTCCCTTTTAATATTTCCCAAAAATATAAGTTATTGTGAACTCTAGTATGAAAAAGAGAATGTAATTAAGGATCATGAGTAAATTTCGGTAATCATTTCATCAAGAAATAAAAGTTTCAACTAACATTTCAAAGTATATATGTTTGTTAAAATGTTCATTTCTCGTATAAATGGTTACTGAAGCATACACAATTCCCATCATTGCATTTTCTTTTCCATACTAAGGCTAATTGTAACTTATATTTTTGGAAAATATTAAAAAGGTAACAAATGAAAAGTTAAATCTTGTAACTCAACTCGAAGTGACAACCTGTGGAATAATGACAGAGTTATGTAATTTAGCATTCAAATCAGCCAATTTATTGTGAAATATCATGCTATATTATAGTAGATATTAAATAATGTATATATGGAAATAACAAAAATTAACGATGTGAGGCTGTAATAGTGTCAAATATTTTTATTAACATTCTTTACTATCTTTTCTTGGCTATAATTTTTTCAGTATGTCATGGTAAATTTTCATGGCATATATCTTAGAGTAGGAGATTCTAATTTAAGCATTGATTAGTTTATTTTGCATCAGAAAATATTAAAAGGGGAAGTTAAAAGTTAAAACTTGTCACTCGAAGCAAAGCGACAACCTGCGGAATAATTATCAAATTTACATTTCAATGTGATAAATTAATATTGGCTTATACACAAATTAACACTTAGGAATCAATGTATAACCCAACAATCTATTTAATAATTATTTTCCAGTGTTCATTAACAAAGCATAAAAAAGTTTCAAATATAAATGGTTGCCTACTAGATTTTTATGTTATTAATTAATTATTAACACAAGTATTAAGTTTTAAGTATACTTACATCATACCAAGGAGTAGTTGCTGGATAGAACCTTGCGCCCAATATACCTCCTAAATGTGGAAGGGCAATAGCCCCTATCATCGGCAATAAATCGCTGCTCATGATTAAAATGACTTGTGGGGGCTAAAACGAGAGTAGTTTGGAAACCACACCTCTCGAGGTCTTTATATTACCGGTAACCTCCCTTTGATAAGAGCCTACGATAAGAGAAACATTTATATAATAAGCGATTATAAACAATGAAATTGGGAAATAATAAAAAGTATAAATGATACCGTCTGTGGTGACGATGCTATTCAACTACTTAAGGAACTCAACTTGCAAGTCATATCTTGCTAATATGATATATCCTTCTAATTCCAACTCGCCATGCTACCAATGATGAGGAAAAACATAGCAGGATTCTATTGGTTGCACAATAGTTGAAAGAGGGGCAGTCACGTAGGCGGGGTCATTATCAAAAACGGCTTATCATCTATTCCAGTTGCCCTATTCGGTTTTTTAAAAATAAATCCTCAGTGGATTGAGAGGAAAATTTTATTGGTTTCTTATTTTTTAAAATAATGAAGGTTTGTAGAGATGTTGGAAACTGTTGAGAAAAAAATAAACTTATCAGTTCCACAAGTTGTCTCTTGAGTTGATTTACAAGTTATAACTTTGTTTATTTGTTTCCATTTTAATATTCTCCAAAAATACAAATTACCGTGAGGTTTAATACGGAAAAAGACAATCGGATCCCACCATCACGTTTGGTGCCTACACATTCGAAAGTGTCGACAGTTTTGTCTACCTCGGTTCTCTGGTCAAAGCAGATAGCTCAACCAGCCTAGAAATTCAAAGAAGAATATTAGCCGCTAATATATGTTATTTTGGGATGGCGAAAATTTTACGAAGTCGTCTGATATCAAGAAGAGCCAAGGTCATGCTGTTCAAAGCAATCATCAGGCCTGTTTTAACTTATGGATCGGAAACCTGGCCTCTGTCCAGGGCAGATGCCAACAGTTTACTGCTCTTCGAAAGAAAAATATTAAGAAGAATGTTTGGAGCTGTAAGATTTGGCGATCAATTTAGACTCAGACGAAATGCAGAGCTGTATCTTTTGTATCAGGATATTGACGTGGTGAAGCACATAAGAATAGCTAGACTGAGATGGGCTGGACATGTGGCCAGAATGGAGGACAACGCTATCCTGAAAAGACTGCTGTTTGGATTCGTTGATGGAAAAAGAAAACGTGGGCGTCCACGACTTAGATGGTCAGATGAAGTCGAGAGTGATGCATGCAGCATCATTGGATCCAAAGCTTGGAAGACCTTGGCGCAGGAGAGAGTAGAGTGGAGGCGACGCCTTGATGTGACCAGGTAACTCAACTCGAACATCCTGCGGAACTGATATATGTCCTGTTTTTTATTTTTCATTTGGATCATGATAGAAGTTTATCAGTGTATCAGTACATCTCCAGATTGATGCTGACTTAACAAATCATGGCTACTCATTATTAGCCATTTATTATCCTCACTATCTTGCTGAATTCGCGGTATTTCAGTTGCAAAATTCGTTTATTTGTTTTTTATTGATTTAACACGTCACTTTATGCTAAATTGCACCTAAATTTTCTCAATGCAGATATAATGAGGATAAGGATCTTTAACGTGGCTGACATCGCCCAGGATCGGGATCCCCGTTTAGAGTCCCTTCCAAAGGACGGCATAACCAAGGATTTTAAACTACTTTTGAAAAATCACAGGGCCACCTGCCGAGCTGTGAACCAGCGATCTTGGACTGAGTAGGTTGTTATGCTAACCACTAGACCACAGGTCGTCCTTTGTAGCATGTACTGACAGCTTCGAAGAAAGAAATATAGGTCATTGTGCGCCTCCTGATCCCAGACAGCTATATTTGGATTTAGTCCGATTTGGCCCTGTTCTTGAACCTGATCGACTCTGGTGGATTGACTTCATAATAAAGTTAAACCATAGTTCATAGCAAAGTGAATTTCAATCATCCCATATTTCGTCCTTCTGAAGATAGCATAACCAAGGATTTTTTACTCCCTTTAAAAAATCCTAAGACCGCCTATCGGGCGGCGAACCCGCGATCTTGGGCATAGTTGGTTGGTTAATATACAAACCAATAGACACCATCCCTCAACTATTCTGTATTCACCTGTAAAATTCGTAATCATTACTATTTACTTTCGCAAGCTACGATCACTGAAGTGATAAAATAAGACATTAGCAATACTATAAGTCGAGGTCGGGAGTTTATTTGGATTTAGCTTTATATAGACGTAGTTTAAACATTTCTACAAATGTACACTTCCGCTAAATGTCCTATTTAAGTTCGAGCCCTAACTGTGATTTTAATTATTGCTGCTTTAGGTTCAACTTCTCCCAAGCCCGGATTGTTAGGATTGGAGAACCAACAATGACTTTAAATATAAAATTTAATCAGTTATAAGACTTGATTCCAAATGTTACAATTGAATTCAAAGTAGTTAGTTACCACAAATTCTGCTAGGTAACACAAGCGAGACGCTATGAATAGATAAGGCAATTCCACTCTGGAGTTGTACCATCAGTTTTGTTCAGAACTAAACGAAAATGGAAAATTACTATCAAAATTGTCCAAGTTGATTCGTTCCTTCTCATCTTAAGTAATATAAACAGGCGAATGAAAGTAAAAGTTTTCCGAATGTTCGCTTTTTACATACCTGTAGATTTTAGCAATTCAGGCAATTTCCCGACAATTCATAGCTAGATGATTATGGAAAATAGCAATAAAAATTTCTCACCTTAAATAATGCAAATGGGGAATGGATTTCCAGAATTTTGCGAAAACCTAAAAGAAGGAAAATTCTCTGATTTTTCTTTCGCTATTCTCCCGCATTGCGTTTCTTGTCTCTCCTGAACGCATGAGTTAGTTTTAAATTTATAAACGATTCTTGACCACCTATTCAAAGGTGGATTAAGAAGAAGACGGACGGAAATATTTCCAGAATTTTTCATTCGAAAAATTAGGAATACAAGTAAGTAGGAATGCAACCGCAAAAGCTGTTTTGTAAATAATTATTTCATTAAATTTATAACTGCTATAAAATTAGTAAATAAATATTGAGGTATTGATAGTATCAAAGATAGCAAGAAATTACTCATTTCCACTCTTGATATAACTAAGTCTCTAAAATAAGTATCTCAACCAACTCCGCATTAAACTTTTGGTATTGTAATACTTGAAAAGTTTTCAGACTGAATAGAGAACAGTGGCGAGAAAATGTTTATTGTTTATTGTCCATTACCACCTACTCCCTCTCAGATCTCCTTTAAATAACTTTCTATTCGTGTTGGTGAATAAAGAGATCGCCTGATAGTTTCCATTGATTCACTCCATGAGCCCAGATGGATTTATGATGACATCAGTGAGCTTAATCCTGAGTTTAGAAATGCCCACATAATAATATTCTATAACGGAAAAGAATGTCAGTTCCAAGTGGTTAATGTAGGATTTACATATTTTTGGAACAATAGGAGATATATCCTGTTTGAAGAAGGAAAATATATGCTTACACTAAACTGGCCTATTAAACTGTGAGTAAAGAGCCATATCTACCGATCTGGTATATAAAATAATTTTTTTTAAACATTGTTTTGATAGTGGGCTTAGGGCAAAAAAAATTGATAACAACACAGATATCTGGAGTAGGCTATTCAAACCAATGTTAAACATCTTCTCAATGCTGATATGGTTGTAAATTGCACATAAGTACTTCATATCATGCTATAGATAGATATAACATTGACAAATATATTTCAGTTATTAACTTATTTCATTTTATTTTACAAAGTAATGTATTTTTATCAGCCATCCTCTTGAAATAATTATATTTATTCATTTATTATTAAATTTTTATCTAAAAACAACATACTATCAATAGAAAAGTACATTAGTTGACCCTGGATTTCAGGGTGTATTACTTCAACAATCCTAATTATAAAATAACTCGATATGCTCATGCATTATGTGCTTTAACAAACTTTATCTACCATATTAATTGCATTTCTAAATTTTATAAAATTACTGGTATTATATTTATAATTTGTATCTGTAACTGTTGTTAATTAATTGTTAATGCTAAACAGTAATTAAACCAGTGGCACTGTAACCAAGTTTGACACTTATGCTCCATACAAAATGGATCATTGAGAAAATAAATATTAAAAGAGGAATTCCCGAAAATCCTTTGGGAAATTATTTGGCCAAGATTACCTGAAGAAAGACCATGAAAAATATATTTAATACATCAGCAGATAAGAGAAAAAAGAGAGTTGAAAATCTTTAAGCACATAATCAGACTTCCCCTAAAACTCAAAAAATGAAAGAATAATAAAAAATGGGAATGGTATATAAAATTTGTTTATGCAATAATATGAGTAGTTATAAGTGGCTAGTCTTTGGCTCTCTTCACATCTGAGAAGAATGTGAGATAGCAAAAATTGAAGAAGTTTGCAAATATTATTCTGTTATTTACTAGTAAAGATGTTTCAATAATTTCACTGATTTTTAATTTTCATCTATAAAAATTTTGCAAAAAAAAAAAATTAAAGTTCTGCACAATTTCTATGAAAATATAAACTGCATTATAATTGTTATGCCTGTTATGAAAGGCATGATTTATTATTTTTCAATTATAACTTTGTTTGCTACTCAGACTCAATAGTTGACTTATACACTTGAAATCTTATATAACTATTTATATAACACCTCTGTTTTTACTAATTGTGCAACGTTTTTCGATATTGAAAAAAATTGAAATATTCAATTCTCCAGTAATGGAAGATTCATGATTCAAGGGGATTAACTCAATTAAAATTAATGGCCTATGTTTTTCTATATTACAATATATTATCTATGATGCTTCGGGTATTGATGATATGTGCAGGTACAGTTGGAAGAACTATAATTCTAATAGAAATGGTTATATTTTTTTTATAATTATTGGTCAATTTTTTTATGTTTAAATATTTTTATTTTTAAAGAGAAAGAAATGGTTATATTAATTTAAATACATTTTAATTTGGGTACTAATTTGTTTCAAATGTTATAATTGGTTGTTATTACTTACAATTGTTATTATTACTTTGAAGGTTACCAAAAAAATCTCAATAATTTATTTTTAAATAAATAATAATTTAACATATTTGGACCTAGAATATAATTTTTTGAACTTTTATTGCAGTCCAAATATGCTTTTTGTGGACATAATTTCAGAAATTTGGTTGTTTCACTACATTCAAGAGGGGGAGGGCTAATGATGAATATAGTAAAAGTCTTAGTGAGTAGAATTTTTTTTCTAACAAACTACTTTTTTTTTACTTATAAACTATTTGATTCATCGTAAAAATTGCATTTAGCAAATATAAGGCAGAGTCACTCCCCAGCTTCGAATGGTAAGAAGTTTTCAATACCACAATTCTATTATTAATGACTAGCTTTTTTCCCGCGGCTTTGCTCGCGTGGAATTTGGTCTGCCACATGAAGTTTCGTGACAGATCATTTTAAATAAATAATTTTTTTTTTTTAACTATAAGTTACTCGTACAGCCAAAATTTCTGATGTCTAACTTCAAAACTGACGGATTCCATACAATCTTCGAACCCCTATTATATTAAGGGGGAAACCCTTGGGAGGTGGAATTATCCAAATTTCATTCTTGAATTATACAAAGAGCCTATCTGCGAATTTCAAGATGCTATGTTCCTGATTTGCCTTTAATTATGTACTATAATGGATTCCCCACAGAACACAAAAAAAAATTTGGCATGTGCCTCCGTGCTCCCCCCCTAAATCTTTCGCATATATAATATTAGTAGGAAAAGTAGATTAGATTTGCCTTTAATTATCTACGATAATGAATTCTCCATAGTACCTAAAAAATTGTCTGGGGGGCGTACCCCCTTGCCCCCCCCTAAATACGCCCTTGCGATAGCCTATGTGTTATTCTGATGTATAACCTATATTATTATAGTATAGGTTATACATACTAACTATAAAGTTTTATTCAAATCCGTTCAGTAGTTTTTGCGTGAAAGAGAGACAAACATACAAACTTTCGCATTTATAATATTAGTAAGATTAGTAGTATGTATATCAAAACAAATAGTTTCACTCTTGTTCTTTCTGATATTTTAACAACTATGATCTTGTTATTTTCCTTTAATTATGTACTATAATGGATTCTCCACAGTACCTCTAAAACTGTCGGGGGGAGGGGGCACCTGCCCCCGTGCGCCCCCCTAAATCCGCGCTTGCTATAGCCCACGTATTATTCTGATGTATAACCTATATTACTGTAAAGTTTCATCCAAATCCGTTCAGTAGTTTTTGCGTGAAAGAGAGACAAACATACGAAAAAAAAATTAAAAAAAAAAATAAATAAAAAAAAATAAAAATAAAATAAATAAATAAAAAAAAATTAAAAAATATATATAAAAAATAAAATAAATTAAAAAATTATATAAAATAAAAAATAAAATAAAATAATTAAAATAAAAAAATAAAAATAATAAAAAAAAAATAAAATAAAAAAAAATAAATTAATAAAATAAAATTAATAAATTAAAAAAATATATAAATAAAATAAAAAAAATTTGCCCCCTCCCCCCTAAATCCGTGCACTTTAGCCTATGTGTTATTCTGGTATATAACCTATATTACTGTAAAGTTTCATCCAAATCCATTCAGTAGTTTTTGCGTGAAAGAGAGACAAACATACAAACTTTCACATTTATAATATTAGTAAGATGAAGAAAAGGTGAGAAGAAGAATTGCATCAGGGAATAAAGCCTGTTTCTCCATCTTAAGACTAAGCAAAAGCAGACTTGTCAGCCGTAACATCAAGTTTATGATTTATTAAACAGTAATAAGATCTATAGTCTCATAAAGCAGAGAGACACAGACCCACAGTTTACTGTTCTTCGCAAGAAAAATATTAAGAAGGATGTTTGGAGCAGTAAGAGTTGGCGATCAACTTAGACTGAGGCAGAGTGCAGAGGTATATCGGATGTATCAGGAGCTAGACGTGGTTCAGCATATAAGAATAGATAGGCTTAAATGGGCTGGACATGTGGCCAGAATGAAGGACAACACTACTCATAAGAGATCGCTATTTAGGTATGTTAACGGAAAAAAGAAACGTGGACAGCGACAATTAAGATGGGCTGACGAGGTCGAGAAGGATGCAGGTAGCATTGTTGGATCCAGAGCTTGGAGAACCTTGGCATTGGACAGAGAAGAGTGGAGGCGATGTCTCGATGGCCGTTCTAGGTTGTAGAGCCATTGTTGATGAGATGAGAAGATAAGTGAGGAATGGGTGGCCAGCAATTTGTACAGGAATGTTCCGGATAGGGTATGTCCACATGGTAGGCCTAAGGGCCAATGAAAACATACTGTGGGACAGTATCTGCGGCAACTGGAGATCACTGCTACTCTAGCAAGAGACATAGATAGTTAGTAGCTGTTGAGCAGGCCAAGGGCAGCTTCATTTTCCTGATGTGCCATTAGAAGAAAACATTATTTTTAATTGATTATATAGCCGTATCATAAAAAATTATTCACTCATTTTAAATGTAGCTAATTTCAAACTTATTTAGACTTTCACCAGAAACATGCCGTACATGATATATTGTAAAATTATTTTTCATGTAATTTTATTGTCTTCATAGATTTCATTTCACTTTTTTTATTTTTTTTGCTGAAAACTAAATAAAATTCTCTTTAGTAAGAAAAACTGTTTATTTTTAAAACCAAAAGTTTTACTTTATATTTAGTTATTTTTTAATATAATATAAAATAATTTATTTTGTTTTTTCATATCTCATCAGTTATTTTATAATTTCACCTTTTGTTCATTATATTTCAATCCATCATTTCTGTATTTAAAACTGTTATATTTTTTTTGGTACAGTACAGTTGATATTATTATTCTTCGTGTGAAAATTAGGCTGAAACATTGGCCCAAAAAAATAAATAAATAAACATTCAATTTTTTAAATAAAATTCATTGAATGTACCCTCCCATCACTTTTCAATATTGTTCAAGATATATATGGTCAATTTTAAGATCATCTAGCATTAAAACTGAATGAATTAAAGTTTATATAATACAAATTTAGAAAAACTAATATTTTTTGGGATTGACTTTAAAATAATATTCGATTAATTTATCTTTATCCACATTTGACCTAAAAATGTGGAATGGTTATTGAGCAGGCCAGTATTAAGGCATGTATTTCTTCATCTCCCTAATTTTTATTAACAATGTACATTTACAAAGCTACACATGAAGGATTTTTTAATTGTGTTGAATTATCTTAAGCCAGGTGAGATATGTTGGATATTTCAGTGATAAATAAAGCAATAACAAATGATACAGTTTAAAAAAACTATTGCTGACTTAACCACTAGACTATGTACCCCAGTTTTGAAATTCCATCAGATATAAAATAAAATAAAACAACAGAAGTTTAAGGAACTTACTTTATTTAAATAATTAAAAAAATATAATTACAATTGAAAATTTGAATAGTCAATTTATGAACAAGATGAGCCAAGATTAATTTTCCTCCTGACTGATAATTTATCACAATTTTTCATAAGTATTGTTATTAGTTGCTTATAGTTTATTTATAATTTGGTAAGTAAAACTCAATATAGATAATACTATATAAAAAATATATAAATATATTTAATAGAAATAATAGACTAGGGTTAGGTTCCAATTGGCAAATCGAAAGTGGTTAGCTTTAAGAACTCCTTTTGAATTTAAAGAATAAACATTCTATTTGCTTTAAAAAAGAATATGCTGCAGGGATTACTTAATTTAAATAGTTTTTTATTCTTCTTATGTAAGAAAAACCACTTTAACTTAAAATAACCCATTATATATATAAATAATATATTTTTTTTACGGTTTTGGCCGCATGTCCTCAGTTTTCAATCCTCTCGGTAAAATCACATGCTTTCTTCCTAATCTTTCGATTTCATAGCTGCTTCTGTTGGATTCTTTCTATAGGATTTGTGTCTGTTTTCATCATGTTTCTAATTTTTTGTTTGTACATTTCCTTCCAGTAACTAGTTGGAAGCTGCTGCTGATACACTGATAAAATTCTTCAGGAAAAAAAATTCTCTTAAGCTGAAGGGTAATAGAGAGAAGGAAGAACATTATGTATTGATGTTAACTTGTTCAGTATGACACTGTATACTATACTTAGTACATTTTTTTTAAATAGAATTTAATTTGATGAAAATATGCTAAAGAAAGTAAATATAATATTTGGTGCTCTAGGCTGCAGATCCTGCTACTGAATATGATGCAACATAAGCTACATGTCATAGTATTTATTAACAGAGGTTAAAATTTAATCTCAATAGATATTGTTACATATTATTTATAACTTTTAGGTACATGCTGACTATAAATAAAAAATACAATCATGGAATATTCATTTCAAACAGATTGTGATATCTCAATATTGCAATTTGAATAATCATGTATCTACATATATACTTGTATTCAATTTTCCATGGTGTTATTTCTTTTCAGTATAATATAGATAAAGTTAACAACTGTTTGAATTAATAATAAATATACACATATTTAAGCATAAAGTTAAGTGATTTTAAAACTGAATGAGTTAAAAAAAAGTAGGTTTTATTAACATTATTTGTTCAATTGGTATGCTGATAAATTTAAGTAGGTGGCGAAACCTAACCATACAACATAAGGAACCATAAGAAAGCCAGCACCAAGATTTATTCTGAAGAATGCAACAGTACATGCTAATGATACTATGAACAACACAATTATATCAATCAGAGCCTGGAAATAAAAAAAAAATACATAAATATATTATAAGTATAAATATATTCAAGTAATAAAAATAATTTACCCCCAGAATTTGATGAGCTCCAAAAAAAATTGGTGTCCAAGACCAGTTTATAAGGATTTGCATAGTATAGAGTATGAGGGCAAAGGTTTTTTCTAAAAAACAAAAGATAGATTTGCATGTTGCTATATAATTACATTTGTATGTACTTAACATTATGTATTAAACACTTTTTAGGTCTGCTTGTCTTAGTAGAAGTAGAAAAGACGTTGAACAACATTTTATGAATTAAAAAAAAACAATATACTGTCATAACTTATTCAATTTTAAACATATTAGTAAATTAAGCCAGTTTGTAAATGTATTATATTAAAAACATTACAAATAAAAATATCCTTTTAAGGATATATTGTAAAAGGTCCATCCAAAAGGACATGAAGTCCTACTGGTAGGACTCACTTTATATACAGTATTGGGGTTTTTATGTCTTTCTTGTAGAACAGAACATACTGAATTTTCACAATGAAAAATTAATAAGCAAAAATTTTAACATTCAACATTTTTATAAAGTCATAAGGTTTGTTTGTTAAAAACACCCATGGATGGGCAGATTGTTTAAAAATAAACTATTACTTTTTTTAATTTTTTATAATTATTGGTCAATTTTTTTTATTTTTAAATATTTTTTTTATTTTTAAAGAGAAAAGATAGGCCCTCGGCCGGGATTCGAACCCGGAACCTTTGTCTTTCCGTGACAGCACTCTACCATTTGAGGTTTACCATTACTTTTTTTACTTCACTAGTACTGTGGAACGATTATTTATTTCATTTGCATAATTTTTTAAATTGTTTAAACTGGTCTTTGTCTTAAAATAAATTGTTTTTTCTATTTTATACTAAATAAACTATGTTTTTAAAACTTTATTTGTTTATCCTCTTCTACTTTTTCTTTCACAACCTTTTGTGACTTTCAGTGTAGGGGAGCATTTAGCGTTCCCTGGTTCTAGCCAGGTTCCGAGCCTGCCTTATATTTTTTCATTTTTTTATGCATATGCGTTCATGAATATGCATGCATATAGCCAAGGTACGAAATTCTTGGGCATCCTCGGGGTCTTCTACTCTCAGGCATGTAGACAATCATTTTCAGCGGGTTCTTATGCTCTTCCATTCTGACTATATGTTTTTCCCGCAATCCTTCAAATAAATTTCATACTTGCAGCAATAACTCTGCTCTCCAATCTGCTAATTAATAGCCAAATTTTTGCCTATAGGTAAATATATTGATTTGAAGATATTGAGCTTCACTTCTCTACGAACCTCTCGGTTCCCAATCACAGTATTACAGATCTGGTAATATTATTAGTAATAGTATTATTGTCACCACTAATCAGAATAAAATATTAATTCTTAAATTAAATTTTAAACACCCTAATCAATTTTTTAATCATTATAAGATAAGGGCATTATAAATTTTAAAGTTATAAATCTAACTCATAATTCCTACATTCAAATCTCAAGTATATGGAAAGAAATTGAATAGCTCTATCAGCTGTTGATTGATTTCTTTATAAAGATGAAATGCCACCTTTATTTGATAATGAAATATGTGTGATGTACTGCATTCCAAGACCTTGGCTACAGTGATTCAGGTACCTTACTATACAATTTGGATTGTATTATATAATTTTTGTCGGATCTGTAACTTATTGCTCATTTACTTAAATAATCCTTAATTTAATTAGGTGACACAAAAATCTAACTTACTGAAGATTATTTTTGTCAAATAATCTTAGCCTATAGTTTGACTAATATGAATCATTTGGAGCAATTTGCATTCATCATCATAGATGGCTCTACATCCCACATGGGGACAAGGCCTCCTGCAACATCAACTGCCATTCATCTCTGTTCATGAGCATCTTCAGTCACATCATCTGCCCAATGGGGCCTGGGTCTTCCAACACTTCTGGTTCCATGCACTTCTGCATCTAGGAGTTTTTTAGAGACTTCATTTGTTCCCATATGTGCAATGTGTCCTGCCCATCGTTGCCTTTTTATTTTTATAACTCTAATAATGTTGGCATCTTTTATAGTGTTTTTATTTCTAAGTTTGGCTGTTGCCTCCATGAGTTATTGTGAAATACTGCTCCAAAGATTCTCGATTCTCCATAATATTTTTAACTCAACCCTCATGATAGCGAGCTCTTATGCTTTTTTGAGAGTCCAGCATTCTGAAGCATATGTTAGAACGGGCCTTATCAGTGTTTTATATATTCTTAACTTAGTGGTCCATGATAGGGCATTACTTCTGAGGTGCTTTTTTAACCCACCGAAGCATCTATTTGCCGTGGGTTATGGTAAGCATTAAATGTTCATTAAACAAAATATAACATATCAAAAATATTAATTTTTATGAATTTATAAAAAAAATAACTTTTTAAGACAACCTGAAATCAATTTTCACTTTTAATTGAACATAAATAAAAAGTTATTTTTGAGAACTTATGTGGCAACCTTTATTTATTTTTAATTAGTGTAATCAACGTAGTATCTTTTGGCCTAGATAAAAACTCAATAAGAAAAAATTTGAGCCTGGTTTCTTAAGTAAATACAAACCAATTTCAGGTTACGTAATGCTTTTTGTTTGGTAAACACAGATTTATTTTTTCACATTAGTTATTTTTTCAAACTTCAAGGGTTTATTTTTCAAAAATAATTTAATGGAAATCTACAATATGCTTCCTAGATCCACTGAACTTGAATGAAAACAAAGTAACCTAAAACCTAAATTAGGCAAAAAAATAATATAGGATAGGATGATAGGCCGAAATATTTACAACTTCCCTCTGTTAAGTATTAAATTTTTATTAATAAAAACTTTTAATGTCCTAATGAATATCAGCTATTTATTTATTATAACACACACATCTAAGGTTCGGCTCTTAACGCTATTATCATGGCTATATCTTAAACAAACAAAATTTTAAGCAGTTAATCACCAATTTTATCTAATACTTAACCTACCTTAATAACTTTAAGATGAAATAAAATATTCTGCCTATATTCAATCAAAAATTGGTTTCGTAATAATGTGTTTATGTCATAATAAAATATAAAAATTTTATTAGAAGGTTAAGCTTGATATAAAAAAGTATTTTACGCATATGATGTAAATTAATAATCCCTTTGTTTTAGATCTAAAAACTAAATTAAAGAAGTTTTTTTACTTCATGGAGTTTAGAAAATTTTCATTTTTTTTTCTAAAATTAAACAAATTTAAAACTATAAAAGCAATTTTAAGAAATATAGGATAAACATCAATCTATAATATTGTATGAAATTTCATGCTTGCTGTCTATTAGTTTAATAAGAAAAACTAAACAATATTTAAATGAAAAATTATACCAACATCATAAAAAGAATAAAAGAAAAAAGCTTAGAACATGTATCCCAAAAGTGACAAAAGTTTGATAATGAATGAATTTACTTATTTAAAAAAAAATTACCTTTAAAACGAAAAAAAAATATATATATTTACAACCTTAAATTTAGAACTTATACAGTTAATTTCAACTGAGATTAAAAAAAATTAAAATAACAATACTAAGAAAAATAAATATTGGATATTAAGAGTATGTCTCTAAAATTTCATTCTGATTTTCATTGTTTATAAAAACCTAAGATTAGTATGTGTTGAATAATTTAAAAAAAAAGTATTTATTGAAATTTACAACTGTATATTAGTAATACATCAAGTAAATATAACAAGACATATAATGACATGAGATAAAGACAAGTAGAGAAACTACCCAGTAGTAGTACTCAAATTTGAATAATATGATAATTAAAAAGATGACTGTTAATAATTTTTTAAAATTTAAATTTGGGACCATATATTTATATAGTAAAAAAATAACTTAAACTAGCTTGAAGTTCCGAAGGTAGATTTTAAATGGTTATATGACATAGGTATAATCAAAATGCTTAAAAAAATAACGATTATTTACATAGAATTTAAAGGTATTATGCCACATTATTTATGTAAAAAGATCATACTACCGTTGTGGTTACTCCTCCATATAAGATAGGATGCAAATCCTATAGCTATGTACAAAATAGACCATGCTACTGGAAAAACCCAATTCGGTGGCACCAAATCAGATTTTTTGAGCCCCTAAATAGTAATAAAAAATACAAAGTTAATATGTTAAACATTAACTTTTTTCAATAACATAAACAACATTAGTTAAGTATAAATTTAAAAATATAACTACAACAGCCCAACCCATGAAGTGTCTTGGATTCAGTACAGGGAATAGATTGCACTGTTTGTAAGACAAAAGTTCAGCACGGTGAAGATTTGGCCAAGGTTTTTCTTCCAATTAAGGGTACCCACTTTTTACAGGTTGGTTGAGTGCAAGGAAGGCCTGATATCCTTCTATGGCTGTTTTTCTGCCACAGATGGATTTGAATCCAGGACCTTCTGCACAGTGCTCTATGTTTTTTGTTCATTTAACAACTCTTTATACTGATATGGCTAAAGGGACGATGCTACATAGGGATATGGGATATGATACATAGGGAGCTCTAAATTTTACCTATCCGGGTTTAATTAGGATAGGGATTTTTAAGGATTAGCTGATGTGATACAGGATCGGGACCCTCATTTAATGTCCCATCTGAAGGACGACATTACCAAGGATTTTATACTCCCTTTAAAAAATTCCTAGAGCCACCTGCCGGGCTTCTGACCCGCGATCTTGCGCTAAGTAATTTGCTATGCTGATCAGACCACAGGTCACCCCCACAGCGGTCTATACACTGTGCTAAGATATGTAACTTTTATTCGATATTGAGGTCGATAGAATTCCAAGTGTTAAAATAAATTGATTAAGAAAAGTTTTAGGAAATGTAAATAAATAAAGATATGTACTTACTTGATACCATTCATCTGGGGGGAAGAAAAAACCAACGAGAAAACCACCGGCAAGCGGAAGTCCAGCTGCCACTATTATCTGGATCAAACGGCACATGACGAATATAGTAAATGGTTACTTTGAAAACAATTACTTAACGTGTTGATACAAACTAATTGAATGTTTCGAGAAACTTTACGATATATTAAGCAATAAAATTTATCTTTTTGGGAAAACTGAAATTCACTTAACATAAAAATAAATAATCAAAAACCCTATTTTTAGTTGCAAAAGCGTTTATTTCAGTGAAAATAAATGGAGGAATGTCGAGCGTAACTACGTTTGTGCTGTTTTTAATTGATACTGAATACGATCGCACATAGCGATTACTGGATGAGTGGGGGAGCGACATTGAGAAACTTATAGTGAGTGGTTACTCTCATGTTGTTGACTCATTGTTTTTAAAATATCTACTAAATAACTTTTTACAAGAAAGACTAGACATTAGTTTGAAAGATTTCTTTCGAATAATAACGCTAAGTTATTCTACAGTTCTTATTTAAAATTTCTCCTAATTCTAAAACTAGAAGTGACAAGAAGCTGTAACCACTGCGTGAAGGTTACTAAAGGTTAACCACTGATGTTGGTCGATAGAGTTTCCTTGCATTTTAATACTTTATCATAGAATGTATTATCGCTACAGAAAATCAATGAATTGCGCCATCGTTGCCATTTTTAATTGTTGGTTATTCAAATATATAATATAATAATTTTTGGGCATAGATGGTTGTACGTAAAGTAATAAATCAGAGTTACTAATAAAAATACTGCCATACTTTTTACTAAACAGCATTTAATAAGTAGATACCAATTTTTCATGTTTTTTTTTCACTACGACTATCTCTAAACACTAAAACCCGTGAAGGGTCTGGGGTTCAGTAAACGGTAGAGACTGTACTGTTTCTTGGACAATAGTTGTCCAGGGAGGTGATTTGTCCTAAATAACGTTCAACCGCCAGATTTCTCCCCTTTTTTGGGTACCCACTTTATAGAGGCTGGATGAGCCCCAGGAGGGCCCTAGATTCCATAGCATCCATCTCCCCTGTTGCTTACAGGTTAAATAAAATTCTTGCCCGCAGTGGGATTTGAACCAGGATTTTCGGCATGGCATTTCAGTGCTACTCTCTTTTTTAAAAAAAAAACCCTCCATCCAATGATCAAAACAACTCCAATCCAAACAAACAATCCATGGAGGGTTTGGGTTCAGTACACAGTAAGAACTGTTGAAGCACAACTTATGTTTATTCACCTAATGGATGATGTCACAGTGAGAATCCTAAATTTTGCATATCCAGGTATAATTAGGTTAGGGTAGGAATTCTCACTGATTCTTAATTTCAATCAATAAAACTTCTAAAAAAAAATTAAAGTTCAAATAATTTCTAGAAAAATATAAACTGCATTATCATTGTTGTGTTTGTTATGAAACGCATGATTTATTATTTTCCAATTATAACTTAGTTTATTACTCAGGCTCTATAGATGACTGATTCACTCGAAAATTTATGTAACACAGGTGTTTTCATTAATTGTGCAATGATTCAATTTAGAAAAAAAAAATTGAAATATTCTATTTTCTAATAGTCAAAGTGATGACTCATGAATTAACCTGACATCATACAGGCTTAGAACCCCCAAATTTACATCCCTTCCGAAGAACAAGGAAAGATTTTTTACCCCCCTTTAATGCTTTTGGACCACCTACCGGACTATGAACTCACGATCCTTATCACAGTTGGCTGTTATGCTAAGTACAAATGTACTGTTTCAAAGACAGCAGTAGTGTAAGGAGGTGATAAAATTGGGCTGAAATAATGCTTAACTCCCAGATTTTTCTCCCAATCAAGGGTACCCAATTTATATAGATGTGTGAGGCCCAGAAATATTTGTAAAACCCACTCAGTTAATCTATGGTTATTAACAATTTAGATAATTAATCTGATACAACTCGATCAGAACTATTTTCCTATTTCTTATGGCTGCAACAATTTCAAAGATTTTTATCATACGATACAATTTTCTGTATTATTTTAACAATGATCCACGTAGGTTAATGCACCCAAGAATTTCAAAGAAGCTTGTGCTCTTTTGATTTTAATTAAATTGTTACCTATTTCTACCTCTCTTTGGAACTCACTCCTACCCGATATCCGTCATGCGTCTTCTTTATTCACATTCAAATCCAAACTTTTCCTATATCTCCTGAATTTCCTAACAGATACTCTCTAATCAATAAAAACTAACAGCTATATTCAACATAATCGATTGATGAATTACTGTAAATATTCCCCACTCATAATGATATAATTTTTTATATTATAATATGCTCTTATTTATTTATTAGCCTATTTCTTTTTATTGTAAATTCGTTTCCTATTTTTTGTTCTAAATTTTCTATCAGAACTAAGTTTATATTTAATTTCATGTTATTATATAAATATTGCATTATTCTAATAAATAATGTAGCCCTTTGGCCGTATATATTTTTATTAAATTTTGTTCACTTCTGTTATTATTACAATGCGTAATACCATGAGTGCCTATACAATACCAGGAGTTGTTTTTGCTTTTTTAATGTTTGACGCCGTGTTTTTTTTAATGATCCATAAACTTATTGAATGTAGAAGTACAGTAATTAAAAAAAGTAAATAAAGAAAAATTGGTCTTCAAATTAAACAGTAACAAATCCTAGTACCTAAAGGATTTATAATTAACAGGTCTATTATGGTTCTGAATTCTAGTAGTATTTACTAGTACTATTCGCAGTACTAGAATTCAGAACCATAATGTGCTAATCTTTCTACCACATCCCGACCTGTATATCTAGATATATAATTAAATCAGATTCAGTTATAAAAAGACTTCAGCTACAGTAAAATGGCGACTGGAATGTAATAAATTTTGTTTGCATGTGATTATTTTTCAAGCCAAATTATAAAGTTGAACTAAATTCTATTTAATAAATAAATTGTTTTTTCAGGAGCTAAAATGAAGTGGATTGAACGAATTACAGGAAGAAGAATACCTTCTTCTTCCTTTTTTCTTTTTTTTATAATTTTCATTACAACAACATCTTTCATTTTCTTTTTCTACAAGCATGCCATAATAACATATGTTACATTTATTACATCACTCTGCAAAATGAATACTGAATCTTTGCTTGTCTCTTACAGATTGCCAAGGTTTTGTTGAAATTAATATATTCAACTAAAACATACATTTTGTATGTTATCTCAACTCGCAATCGATACCCCTCCATTGATAAGCAATGATGACCAATAATTACTGACAAAAACATAACTAATCTTGCATCTTGTTTACTTCATACAATTTAATATTATATGTTAAAGTAAATAAATCAATGAAAGCAAGGGCGGATCCAGGATTTTTTTCTGGGGTGGGGCTGACGGGCAAAAAAATCAACAATAACTTAGAAATAAACTTGTAGTATTTATAGAAAGGTTTCAAAGGTTTATTAAAATATAAAAACAATAGTTTCACTCATGGCCTTTTTGTTATTTTAACAACTATCATCACATGATTTGCCTATAGGTATGTACTGTAATGGATTCTCCACAGTACACAAAAAACCGTCTGGGGGGGGCATGTGCCCCCGTACCTCCCCCTGAATCCGCCTATGAATGAAAGTATAAACAATTTGATTGTTAGCCAGCCGTTACACCCAACTACTTCTCTCTCCAAATCGCCCTGAAGATGACCTACACTGTTGGTCGAAACGTCGGCACATAATTATAAGTTTAGTACTTATTCAGTGTTTTTTTTTTTACTGCACCCCCCAACTATCTCCTTTACATTATAAACATTTATTATTGGAAAAATAAAAACAAATATAGGTCATTACATAAGAATACTTTTACATAAGAATACTTTTAAAATGTAAGAATTATTTATTGTTTAAGTAATTATATAAGCATCAAAATAATAAATCTGAAGTGTTTTGCAGAATGAATTGCAGACAACTTAAAATTAAAAAAGATATATTTGTTTGTTGATAGTGTTTAAGAGGTCTTGAGAAAAAAAATACTTTAAAAAATTCATTATGTTGTGAATCAAACAATAAATCTAGTTTTAAAAATACTTAACTATAATTTAACATTATAAAGATTGTAAACATTTTGATATTGAAAAAAATATATAAATTAAAACATAGCTAAAGAATTATTATCCCGTAATTATTGTTATGTCTGCTCTTAACTGATAACATTATTTTAAAGAATGATCATGATGTTGATTTTCATGCTGTATTTAGAAACCCAATTTATTTTTTATGCAAGATCACAAAAAAAAGTTTCTCATTTATTTGCGTGTCTTAGAGCTAATTAAACATATTTTGAAAGTTGTATTGTACAAAATTCAAGAAGCCAGTGAGACAAATGTTAACATGCTGTAATGGCTTGTCTTGTTCAGTGTGAATTATAAACATCATTCCTAGTAAAAAACAACATTATTTCCTATTGATCAGTTAAAAATAATGTTTAGAATTGTTTAAAGTAAACAATAACAAGTATTTATTTATATTTTACATTTTCTAAAGTGCCAAAATATGATAAATTAAAAACTATTAATACATTTTCTTTACATTTTGTAATGAAATAATAAAACATTAAATATTGAATCATAAAAATAGGTTTTATTGATTATATAACTAACTACACATACAGATCTGCTGTAAAGAAATGAAAAAAATATAAAAATATAATAACATGAGATTTAAAAACAAATCAATTATTTCTTATTAATTTGAGGTAAAAAACACTTACATATACAATATTTAAAATGTCAGAAATAGCTAACCTTTTTAATAAATCAAATTTTTACTCAGTCTGCCAGTCGCCTCTTTAGCTCAGCGGCAGAGCACTGGTCTTGTAAACCAGGGGTCGTGAGTTCAATCCTCACAGGAGGCATGCTTTTTTTTTTTCTCCACAATTATGAATACAAAATTATTTTATTATACCTATTTGCACTGAATCAGGGATAGCATTAAACTAATTAATATTGTTACTATAACTTTTAGATTGTTTTAATTGGTTTAATTTGTTATTATTTTTTTAACATAAACCGCAGATGTAAACAATATTCGGATGAATTGTTTAAAAGATAAATATATTTATATTATATCTAACCGTAAATATCGAAATGTTTCGTTGATAAAATCATAAATGGGTCTTATGTGTCAAGCTATTCATTACATTAGTGCTGAATAGCTTGGAAAAATAGCAGTTCTCTTTCATAATTCCGCTTTGTGTAAAATATCAAACAATCATAATGTATTAGTAATTAAAAAAATAGTTATTATTAAAACAAAAAAAAACACTCAAACTTTAATTAATTCGTCAGGATCTTATCTTGGAACTGTTGTCCCAATTTCAGACGGAAATTAAAAAAAAAGTAATAGCAGAAATAGCAAATGATAAGATAACCAATAGTTAACAGTTTTAATAATGGCTTAATGAATCCGAAAAACCAATCGCTTCTTACTCAAACAGCACAGACAAAACCCATATCCGTACGATGATCCCGGACACAATCCTCCTATATACGCTTCGGCCCACCTACTTACAGACGTTTATCAATGAATTGAGGGTTTATTATTTTTGTAAGAATTCAATCGTTATTATTTAGGAGAAGCACTGAGTTTTTGCGCTCTGTGAATGTTCGGCTGTGATAGATAATTTATTTCATTCATGTAAATGGGCATAAGAGGGGTGGGGGATCTGGCGATACAGTAACAGTACAGTCTCTACCACATACTGAACCCAAGATTCTTCATGGGCTGTAGTTGGCAGAGGTATAAAGTCGTCGTATTTGTATAGCTTATAAAGTTGTTTATAAGCCCAACATTTTTATAAATTCATCTTAACCACCACGATGCTATCGTTTTTAAATATGTACATCCGGTTACACAACAGGCATTCCTGCAATGCCGTGTTGGGTAAGCAATTGAATTCCACCATGAACTCGTCTTTCCTTTGATCAATTATTCTAAGCATATCCTAGGCAATATTCTATTCTCGAAGATCCTACGGCGTCGTTATTCCTTCTATGTATCAAAGATAACGGCCTCATTCCAACATGAAACAGTAGGGAGGATAAGAGTTTCATAACTGAAAAACAAGCATTTATCGACTTTATTAATTTAGCCTTTATTACTTTAGAATTTTTTTTTTTTGTAAGTTATGATAGATATCAAATACTTGAATTTCCTAACAGTTCCTCACTGCAAACTTTTTAATTTAAAACGTCCTAACGTCAAATTTAAATGACATTTAAAAATCTCATATATCATATCCTATTATTATTTTATTAGAAACCTGATACCATTCTTCAACATGAAAATATTGTATCCTGATAGATATTAAGTAGTTTGTATCTGCTTTAACTGTTTTTTTTTTAGTTATAACTTCATTAGCCTCGCTGAGAAATTTTTGGTGGGGGAAAACTTGTGGTTTCGCGTCACTTACTTGCGCGACATGCTGGTGATCTATAGCGCGAGGATAGCGATGCGTTGCGGCCTGTGTATGATTTACAATTTCTTTTAATAAACTTCAGATTAAAGGTTATAATTCGATTGATATAAGAATAATAATAATTAAAGAAAAGGCCGTTTAATAACTTTGCTATTCATAATATTATTTAATAACTTAAAACATCGATTTCTAGTAAACCTTTCGTTTCCCCTAAAAGATATTATTTACTTAGTTCAATGTATTCTTGTTTTAAGCTGCTTCTAGATGCACATACACAAGAATTTCGATGAAATTTCCAAAACCATGTGGATGAAAAAGGGCTACAAACTCCAGAAACCTCTGTGCACGCCTCAACTTGACGATGAGGGCTGTCATCATGACTTCCTATTTAATTAATTTATTTATTTTTAATAACTTGATATAGAAAAATTTATAGAAATAAAAATATTTCAAAGAGAAGAAGGAACATTTATTGACTAAAAAATTCATCATTCGGCCCTGAGGTCCTTGTTGAGGTAGTAAAGAGAAACATGTATGTAAGCTATATAAATCAGCCATATAGGGAAAGGTGCAAGCAGGTAGCCAGCGATGGGGTTCGCTTGGAAGTAGACATAGGTACACAAGTCAGCTGTCGGTATAAGCAGTGCAACGATGATCAAGCTCTGAAAGAATAAAATCGATCAAGGCTCATAATATCGATGATTTTAAGACTCGATAGTATTGAGTTTGTTACCCACAGCAAACAAAGACTTCAGCCGAAAGAATATTGGAGTCCACCCCCAGGTGAGTGCCAGCAGCACTGCGTATAGCAGCAGCGGTAAAAATGATCTTTCTGTAAGAATAATTAGAACTGTTATCAGTATATTTTTTTTTTCGGTTAGCACCATTGACCATAAATATTTTTGGCCGTACGATATGGTTTTCTTACTGACATCACTTGAGGAGAACAGACAGCCAGAGGGGGTCACCCAATCTCACCTGTGAACCATGCTTTCCAGGGCATAGTGGCAGGCTGCCCATAGCTCCATAACCAATAATGAAGCTAATTCATCAGTGTCCTTCCCTGAGACGAAGTATTAGGTTCGATTACCGTGAAAAATCAGTACAGATCCAACTTCCGGGCGACTATTGACGTCCTGGAAGACCACAACACGATTCCCAATAATAGTACATGGGATAAAATCATTTCTACGCTCGGGCTTTGTGAGTTGCCTCCAGTAGGCTGACGGGTCTTACATGCCCGTTGTGAAAGTGGAGATAATAATTTACCGAACCTCCAGCTTTATTGCTATCATCGGTTGGCAGTCACCCACTTCGGGTAAACTCCCATATACATGTATGTATTATTAAACCAGATAAAAATACCAAATGGTTTTTATTATATAGCATTTTGGCTACATGTGATTTATTTTTGAGATGTACACATCATGAATGTTCCTCCTACATGTAACTTTAAGCTCGAATATGTGATATGATTCATTAATATAAAATAGTCATCGCCTCATGCCCATATAAGGCAATAGATCTCAGTTATCAAAATATTCGATGATATTCGAATTATTGATATTGATATTATTCGAATTATTTTGCTTGACCATCAGATTTGATAGGAATACGCTACATTTATAATAATAATAAGGCTTAGCGAACCCGAAGGCTCGAAGCCGATACCACCAATCTCTGTTTACAAAGTTCTGTCCACCTGAACACTGCCTAAACCTAAATCCACTTGATCACTGTTAACTCTTAATCAATCCTCCCACCTACTCCTCGGTCAACCTCTCAGAAGTTTTCCAGTCGGCACATAGCTTATCATTTTAGGAATTCGTTCGTTCAATACTAAGCCCATCAACGTTACAGGTCCATCTTAATCTTCGTGGCGCTCTCACTTGAATAATATTTACTGGATGCATGCTTCGCAATCCCGCTTCATGTAATCTCCTATACTCCCACATTTATTCCTATATTCCACATTCACATTTAAAAAAAATAATAAATTATACAGTTCTATAGAAAGTAAAATACTATTCTAAAAATGTCCTAAAATAGACTAATCTCATAATACCTGGTGTTTTCCACACGATAAATGAAGCTAAGCCCGATGTCATCAATAGAGACATCCAAACACTTTCGAAGATGTAGTCAGGAACTATCCACATCGGCTTTCGTAGCCTCTAAACGCCATGAAAAGTAAATTAGAAGATCGTTCGTCTGTTAATTCTATGTGCACTTAGGGATAGATCAATTAGATCGAAAAACAAAACATGATTACTAAAAACAATTTTTACCATTAATACTCTGTGCTGCAATTGGTCTTCTTTGATCTGTGTCCTGATGATGCCGGAATAGGCGAAACGTCGACTGATTGTTTTTGTTCCAGTATTTTTTAGATTTTAGAGATGTCGCTGGGATGCAAATAAGTTCCATTCCAAGGATAGTGTTGACAAGACAATTGAAGGGACGTCGTGTGGTCGGTAGGCCAAGATTGTGTAGAGTTTGCCAGATTGCGTAGGGAATGACGTGAAGAAAGCTGGAATCAACAGCTGGATGACAACAACCAGCTATGGAGGAGCATGGCAATGCTCCAATACAAATCGGTGTTGTAGGAGGCCAGGACTCGCTAGCGGGTAGTTTGTGGCGGCATTATAATAAATTATAAAGAAATACATTTTTGAGCTTAAAGGCTTTGTTTTGGGGACTTCCCCATTGCATCCTATTTATGAATAATTTTTACTCACAATACTTTTATTTGAAAAAAAAATTTTTTTTTGAATTAGCATATGATATGATAACGAGGCAAAATCTCATGTTCATATAAGCATTGTTGATAATTACAATAGTTTTGTAAGATCATATTAATAAAAAAAGATTTCTCGATCCAGCCTTGAAGAAGCTAGCAGTATGTCTGGCGAAACGTTGACGAAGGAAAATTTAACAACATGGTCTAAACCAGAAACCAGTGAAGTTTTGTGTATAAAAAAAAGATTGTTTCAAATTTGTCGTTTTTCCATCAAAGCACCAACGAAGACACCTACTGTATATACATACACAAATGTGTAGTAGCTACACTTATCTTCAGTGATTTACTTTAGTAATACGTTCTAGTAACAGTCATAGTAATATCGCGCAAACACTATTTTCATCGAATCGAAACAAAATGGCGACATTAAGTACTTACCCTGAACCACGCACAGCTTACATCCGAGTAAAAGAGATCGATGATGGACGTTACGGTGACCGGAATCAAGATGAAAGCGAACATGGCGATAACATCATCCAGCCACATAACAGCAGAAAGATTTTTTGCCGGAATTTAAAATACATTTGTACTTTTCCTTTTTGAGTTGATTTGGCCAATTATGAACTGATATATTATAATCTGTAATGTTGCATTGTCGATGTGAAACTTAAATAACAGATGAATAAATATTTAATAAATGATGTAACACACTATTTTAACGGTCACCTGTGGTCTAGTGGTTAGCGTAACAAACTACTAAACCCAAGATCGCGGGTTCGTAGCCCGGCAGGTGGTCCTAGGATTTTTTTAAGAGAGTAAAAAATCCTTAGTTACGCCGTCCTTCGGAACGGACGTTAAACGGGGGTCCCGAGCCTGTACGATGTCAGGTACTCGTTAAAAATCCCTATCCTAATTAAACCTGGATAGGCAAAATTTAGAGCACCCACTGTAGCAGCGTCTGATTAGCCTGATTAGCAGCATAAAGTGACGTTAAATGAAAAAAACACACTATTTTAACCAATCATCTCAAAAAATATATATTTTCATGGCAAGCTGTCAATGAGGAGTACGAGTCGAACAATAGGAATATCGATTAATAAACCCCGATAATTCAACGCATATTAAGCATTGGAGATTCATTCGCGCATTTTTTTATTTTATTTTAGCCATCATGTGTTTAATTAAATGATTTGTTATTTTAAATTGTTTATTTCAAACATATTCGATCCTAGCTTATTAAAGAATTAGTTTTCAGTTTACCTTCCCACACCGGTATGGAACAGCATCGGAAGAACCATACCAGGAAAAAAAGGCGACCTAAACTACGATGTGCTGATCATGCTGCCATTGTAACAGACAGGAACTTCGGAACTACATGGTGCAATTGCTAGAGACCGAGACAATAGAAAGAAACTTCTACAGGAGGCAATGGTTCCATACTGGATTTGGTGATGAAGCCGGAATAGGCGAAAAGTCGACAGATTGTTGCTCCAATCCAGATTAAAAATAAACAGACCTTTACCATTACAAACCATGAAGGATCTTGTGTTTATTACATGATAGAGACTGTAATATTTCTAAATAAAAGATTGTGAAGGATGTGACGACCGGCCTAGGCCTGTCTTTCGCAAAGATTAAGCACCGTTCGAGGAAGAGAGGAAGAATTAGGTCCATCGCAATATATATGTGTTGTATGTATTACCATGTACGTTTTCGAGCCCGTTGCGGGGATCCAGCGCTTGTGAAGCATTTGTCCCCTTCTCCCTGCTTGGCACAGAGGGGCGAAAGCACTAAAAAACGCTTAAAAATGATTTAATCCTCAGGAAACTGAAGTATAGCCTAGAAATTAGGCAGTCTTGTTTGTGTTACCTAGCAGTTGGATAGTATATACTATGAAGCGAATTAAAGGATAATCAAATGTTTGGTATAGAAGACAATTTTCAAGAAATAGAACAAATATTTTTAAAAAAGTTGTGTGAGCTATCATTCCAATAAATAAATTCATATTATATTAATTTGAGTGGGATCTCATACGATGTAATTTTTATAGGTATTTATAAATGTAAGAATTTATATGAAAGAAAATTTATTTTATATATATATATATATATATATATATATATATATATAAAAGAAAAAATAGCTACATTAACTAAACTAAACTACATCTATTGCAGTTTCATTAATTATCCCTGATGCTCCCTCAGCACGAGAAATTAACTGTTTCGCATCATCCTCAAGGTCCAGTGCGATTGATAGACATTGTGTCCGTAATGACGAAACTAAAGAGTCGGAAGAGATGAGGAGATTGTGCATTATATCCTCGTTCGTAGAAATACGGGAACATTTTCGGCTCTTGTTCAGCCTGAATTATCTGAAATCCTTGTTGCGCCTCTTCAGACGTCCAACCAATGGGCAACGGAGTTGAATCCAATAAAGTTTTTACATAAACAGAATCATATGAAGCTATGACGGAATATAATACCAACTATAACAGGGAACATACATGTCATGTGTTTCCATCCAATATTTATCCATTTTTTCTGAATATACATTGTAGCCACTAACAAGAATCTTTTAAGATCTTCATTCAGACCCTTGATATTTAATTAAGAGTACATAAGAGGCCATTTTGTAGTGTTTTGAAAAAAAAAAAAAGCTTTGAAAACCTTAAATTTCCTAGTTTTTCGGTGCTGATCAAAACAGATTTTCGGTTTGAATATTAGATTAGTCATTTTCTTCCTCCTATTACTATCATTGGACAATATCTGTACTTCTGGAGAAATTAAATATACCCGCCTTTAATAAGAAAAAAAATTATAGACTATTTCCTTAAAAACAATTTTTTAAATTCCCACACTCATGGTTCTTCACCGTCTAACGGCTCCCTTGTGCTTTGTAGTGCACAAAGGACTCTAAAATTCTAGTTCTGATTGCCTAAAAGGTAGAGCTTTGCAAGATTACTAATCCTCAATTGATTGAACTTAGAAAAAAAGCGCTTTTTAGGCATTTCGCCCCACTGTGCGTGGCACTGGATACTGAGGGGAGTCCTGCTGGACCTGCAATACTGCTGCAGAGGGATTGCCCGGTATAGGGAGAAAGCAAAGTTTGCATTATGTATACTTTCTCCCTGACTATATACCACTACTTTTCGTGACTGACTGACTTGATCGGCACTAAGCACGTGACCCCGCCGATCATGTAAGAATGCACGGCCGATCATTTACGATCAACCTGGGATCCTCCGCCTGTATTTTCCAGGTGACAAATATCCAAAATAAAGGACAACAAAAATATGAAGATATAAATGCGGATGAAAAAAAAATTAAATTTTGATAAAAAGTATCAGCCTCGACAAAGTATTGTTACGGGCTACTGGGTATTAAAATGAATTAAACAATTCCTTAATTAAATATACTAATATTTATTAACAAAAGTGATTAAAAAGATACAATTAAACTATTAACAATTAAATTATTAAACTAATATAAATTTATAATAACAATATTCTAAATATTATCATCTAGGCCTAACTCCTATTTAATTATTACAATAATATAAGATTTTACTAATTCTAGATAGCTTAACTAGTTTCAATAGTTTCTATGAATATTATAAAATTACACTACAATTTATAACTAATAATTAACACTTACAGTTCACTAGTCCACCGACCGTAAGATTCTTCAAGTATCACAAACTGACACACAGTAACAAACAGACACTCGCGAGACTGTCACAGTTCACTGATACACTTATTACACGGGCCGGTTCAACACTGACTAGTTTATCACACTGACACTCACTTATCACAGATCTTCACTGGTCTACTCTCAGGCTAAGACTGACTGCCTCGAGTTGAGGGAAGTATTTAAAGAGGTAAGGCCGAACATTCCAGAACACGAAAGGGCCAGGCAATTCCGGAATCTTCTTAATCCTTTTTCCGACAAAAGAAGACGATCTAGAACAGTCTTAATCCTATTTAAACGTCTCCCGCTGACGGAATTAAGCCGCTAATCCCCCGCTTCCGCCTTCCTTTGTACGCCCGTGACACTGCCCCCTCCTTAAAAGTGCTCTGCCCCAGAGCATAGTCCGGAGAAATCGGGCAGTTATGAGCTTCTGCTGATGGAGACGAACTTTCTTTCCAGGGGTTGAACGTGCACACCAATATGGCAATTCCAGAGTTGGCGAATGTCTGTTCGATCATGTCCCTGACAATCTTCCAATCCAAGCCGTCGTATCCACAGCCCAACTTCGGAATAGCGAGCTTAGTGACACGCAGTCTCAGAAGCTTACTCCGAAGGTCGTCGAGGCTTCGCCGCAGTGCGTCATATGTTGGCTTCTGATCAGTGGCCCGCTTGGTAACCAAGTAAAACAGGTGTCGTCCCTCGTGCGGCAGATGAAGTGCCTTCCCGACACTTGGTTCTTGGCGTTCCAGCTCCTCAGTTCCGCCGAACTTCTTCCTGAAGACCGTTGCAATCCCTCGAGAAGTCCTCAGATCTTCGGCAACGCAATGGGCCAGAGAATACTCCACTGGTAACGAGAAGATATCCCTGTAGATTACCTGAGTTACTCCACGAAACCCTGGTACCTTAGTATTAGCAACTGAGTTATTTGTCTTGACGTTGTTTAGATACCTGACCTGCTGGTCTTCTTTCGGGCCGTGGTCTCCTTTGTACGGGGCCAGTCTATTGAAATGGACTACCTTGGGTTTTCCTTTAGGCTGCTTCCTGATCCTATATATGACGTCATTGATCCTCTTGACGATCTCAAACGGGCCGTCCCAGGAGTTCTGAAGTTTAGGTGAGTAGCCTCGCCTTCTTCGAGGATCATGTAGCCAGACCAAGTCTCCAGGTTGGTAGCCACCCTTCTCAGCCCTGATGTCGTAACGCTCCTTCATTCTGTCACTGGCTCCCTGGATGTTAGTGCGAACCTTCTCGTGGATATTATCCATTCGCTTCCGTAGATCCGAGACGTACTCCTCTCCGGCAATTTCCTCATCAGGCTTGAAACCGAATTTCAGATCACAAGGCAACCGAAGTTCTCTGCCGAATACCACATTTGCGGGAGTCTGCCCCGTTGCCTCACTGACTGAACTGCGGTAGGCCAGCAGGAACAGGTGAAGATACTGGTCCCAGTCTCGCTGATGGTCGGAGACCACTTTGGACAAATATCGACCCATAGTCCTGTTCATGCGCTCCACCATGCCATCGGATTGAGGGTGAAGAGGTGTCGTCCTGGTCTTCCGTATTCCCAGTGCTTCGCACATCCCGGAGAAGACTGCAGATTCGAAGTTTCGTCCCTGGTCAGAGTGAAGTTCCATGGGTACTCCAAACCTACTGACGAGCTGCTTCACCAGTACGTCCGCAACCGTGACTGCCTCCTGATTCGGAAGGGCGTAAGCTTCCACCCACTTGGAAAAGTAGTCCATGGCCACGAGAATATACCGGTTACCTTCATCCGTCACAGGGAAAGGGCCAGCGATGTCAATTGCTATCCTCTCAAACGGTGCTCCAACGTTGTACTTCCTCATTGGGGCCTTCTTTCTTCTTATGGGTCCGTTAGAAGCCGCACAAGTCGCACAACGCCTGCACCAGTCCAACACATTGTCCTTAAGGTTTGCCCAGTAAAAGCGTTCACGTACCTTTTCCAATGTACGGTGAACTCCAAGGTGGCCGCCAGATACTCCGTCATGAAGTTCCCTGAGTACTTCGGGCACTTTACTCTTTGGAACGATGAGCTGAAGTCTGCGCTGGTCTCCTTCCGTGTTCTCCAATGCCCGTTTCAGCAGCCCGTTGTCCACTAGAATGGAGTCCCATTGGGCCAGGAAGTCTTTACATTCTTCGACATTGGAGCAACATCCTGCCAGGTTGGTCTTCCTTGCCCCGATAGTTTCCACTGCTTCATTTGTTTCAAGTCCGGGTCCTTGTCCTGCTCTTTTGACACCTCTGCATCCTGCCAACTGTCCATGACCACCGTTGTCCTCAACACTGATGCCTGCTTCTCTTCTTGTCGAGAACAATGCCCGCAGTCTTCGCCACAAGGCCTCCTTGAGAGCGCATCCGCATTTCTGTGACTCCAGCACGATGAGCAGATTCAAAGTCATATTCTTGAAGGCGCTCTATCCGCCCCGTACTGACTGCCTGACAGCCTCGAACTCCATGGCCTGAGATAATGCGTCTCCCAAAGTCTTTGGCCGGGCGAGCTTCACTGCCTGTTGCGTCTCGGGGTCCCGAAGTCCATCCAGGAATTTGTCGACAGCCAGGCTCTCGTAGACATCATCGGTGACCGATGGGTAAGCATGCCTCACCAGCCGTGCAATGTCTGCTTCAAATTCCTGTAGCGTTTCGTTGGTCTTCTGGATCCTGCTTCTCAGCTGTGAGCGATATAGCTGGTCCATGTGGTGGTGGCCGAAACGCATCTCCAGTCTTCTAACCAGTTCCCTGTAGTTAGACCGCTCTGTCATGGGCATCCCTTGCAGTACTCCCAAGGCGTCTCCACGCAAGGCCAGGCACAACGCTGAAGCTTGGGTCTCTTTTGACCACCCGTGGATCGAAGCCGCTGTCTCGAAGAGAGTCATGTAGTCCTCCCACGGTGTCTTTCCGTCGAATACTGGAATGGTGTTGTGAGTTGGTGGCGTCCCAGCATTGGCGGGTATAATTTTGTTATGAAGGCTGCCCTCTGTGGAACGGTCAGTGTCGTTCGTCGGTGGGTTGCTCATACGTCCCTCGAGAGCTTCGACTCTTAGCCTAAGTTCGTTTTTAATTGAATTCAGTTGTTCTCCTAACCTAGATTCTACATTAGCTACTTCATTATTTACATTTTCCATTAACTTAGTTTCTAATGTGCCTAACTTAGACTCTAATGTATCCAATAAATCACTTTTTACAGTACCTAATTCATTACCTAACCTGTTTTCTACATTGCTTAACTCATTTTTAACAGTGACTAATTCATTTTTAAAAGTTGCAGACAATTTGCTTAAATCGGTTTCAAACAGAACGTCATCTGGATTTTCCCCTAAATCTACAAAAAATTGACGCAACCTTTGTTGCAGTACACTTTTAGTTCCGTTAGAATCAAGATCACGCTCTTCTAACTCCCGTTTCAAATCCGCAACTTTTAAATCAATTAATTTAACACTTTTAGAAGCCATTCTACATACAGTAGCCCAATAATTACAAAATACAAGACAAAATGCAAAATAATAGCAAATACACAATAATCCCACTTCTGACACCAATTTGTTACGGGCTACTGGGTATTAAAATGAATTAAACAATTCCTTAATTAAATATACTAATATTTATTAACAAAAGTGATTAAAAAGATACAATTAAACTATTAACAATTAAATTATTAAACTAATATAAATTTATAATAACAATATTCTAAATATTATCATCTAGGCCTAACTCCTATTTAATTATTACAATAATATAAGATTTTACTAATTCTAGATAGCTTAACTAGTTTCAATAGTTTCTATGAATATTATAAAATTACACTACAATTTATAACTAATAATTAACACTTACAGTTCACTAGTCCACCGACCGTAAGATTCTTCAAGTATCACAAACTGACACACAGTAACAAACAGACACTCGCGAGACTGTCACAGTTCACTGATACACTTATTACACGGGCCGGTTCAACACTGACTAGTTTATCACACTGACACTCACTTATCACAGATCTTCACTGGTCTACTCTCAGGCTAAGACTGACTGCCTCGAGTTGAGGGAAGTATTTAAAGAGGTAAGGCCGAACATTCCAGAACACGAAAGGGCCAGGCAATTCCGGAATCTTCTTAATCCTTTTTCCGACAAAAGAAGACGATCTAGAACAGTCTTAATCCTATTTAAACGTCTCCCGCTGACGGAATTAAGCCGCTAATCCCCCGCTTCCGCCTTCCTTTGTACGCCCGTGACAGTATGTGATTTGACCTCCCTCTGAAACTCTAGGCCCTCCATGGCCAGTTTAGGGTACTCACTTTATAGCAACTGGTTGAGCTCAAGGAGGGTCTGCACATACACAGGATCGATCCTTCTGTTAAACAGGATAAATAGCAGCCATAAAGCTGTTTTTGAACCTCGTGCTCTTCACCCTGAGCTAGCTCCCTCCTATATTAATAATAACTAAAAAATAAAAAAATTCTGAAACCCGAAAGAAACGCTGTAATCACTACTGCTACAGAGGAATGGCTTTTATTTCATGAAAAATCTGGTCTATTCCACGGTTAATCTACTATTTTATAATCTAATATTTTGACCATATATCATAATTTACACGGGCTATATAATTTCAAGTAATCAATTACCATTCGGTCCTCAAAAGTCCGAAAATACATATCTTTTGGTGATTTATTAATATCGTTTGAACCATTACTTTGATCGGGGTTTCTTTGATGTGGAGTAGTGATTGACATAACAATCTTCTATGCCCAACGTCACAGGTTCGCAAAACGGCAGGTAGCTTTAGGATTTTTTAAAGATAATAGAAAATCCTTATTATGCCTTCCTTCAGAAGGGACCTATAACGGAGTTTCCAATCCTGCGTAGAGTTAGGTACTCTATATAAATAGATCCCTATCCTATTTATACCTGGATAGACAAGATTCAGGCCTTCCACTGTAGTACTTTGATAGACATTATTACAAATACATCAATATAAGTAATATTTATTACAGACTCACTACTCAAACTACTTTTGAGAATGATAAGCCCATCCAATAATAGTATTTTTTTTCTATAACAAAATGTAGACATCACAAAAGAAATATCTTTAGAGCATGCATTCCTAGATAATTGTACACAATGGAAAATCTAGAAGGTAGATGAACAAGAAAAAAGAGTAACCGATAAAGGATTTAAAAAAAACAAACAAACATATAAAGGGTAAATATCAAAATCTATTGAATGCATCAATAATAAGATAACTAAATCTATCATTAATACAAATAATATATGGATGTTACAGAAGTAAAGAGGAAACTTGGTTTGGAAGAATCATACTCAGGATCGTGGAGTTTATTTATATATACACATACACAAAACAAACATGTATAAATCAGATTGTGTGTTGTAATAAACAATATACTTTAGTACTAGGTATTTATCTGAAGTGATAGAAGGGACATAAAGTCTTTAATACTAGGCACTGATCTAATATAAAACTAACTAATGTACTCGTAAGCTAAAAAATATTTTAAAAAACAGTAAAAAATGTAAAAAATTAATAAAACTTTTAATGATTTCAACTTTTGTTTTTTAAAATTTTCAATAGTTACTTGTCAATATTATCGATGGTAATGATTTTTAGATTGCCAGCAGACAGATACCATTGATGGTGATGTTATGGATTTACATTTAGGTACTAATCTGTCGATAGAAGTTAATAAACAGTGATTGCATCAACTCTTTTGGTTTGCCATAAATGAAAAGATATATATCTTAGCTGGTTTTAACTATCTAGAACTTCATCTAATTTTTACAGCTAAAAGGAAGACAAAATTATATTATGTTATTGTTCTATCTATATGAAGTATTTACAAAATACCGTTTTTTTCACAGAAATGAAAGTAATGCATCTTTATTTGAATATAACATTGAATGGTTTGTTATTTACTGCTATCAGGATATTATATGTTAATCAGCTGTTTGACTTTTGCTTCAGCATATCTGGCTAAATTGTAAGAGACGTCCACTCTCATCATCATGACAAAAATATCTAATACTCTTGGAATTATTTCTGTTAAACAATTCAAAATGTCTGTGCCTAACAAAGAGATTTTACAGATTACAGAAATTTGACCATACTCACTGGTTAGAAGTTGGAAAAATACTATTTTTTCAAGATTTATAAATATATCTTAAAAGCATACTTTTTGCATTTACATATAGAATATGTATTGATTTTTTATGTCCAAAACATGTACTATACAGGTTTGGTTTGCAATTGGTTCAATATATTTCATGAAGCGACAATGTTGCTTCATGTTTTTTTTTATGTATTAATACCCATCAATATTAATAGATTTTAATTCACTTAGAGAAGTCGTGAATTTGGAGTCTGTAACTGGGATGAGGTAAAAATAAATGTAATTATTGCGAAAATAATTATATTTTATTACATTTCATTATATTTTATTACAATTCCTATTTATTTGTGGAGGAGGAAGACCTACTAAACAATTAATATGCAATATATATGGTTTCTACTTATCTTGACTGTTATGGAAAGATATTTATTGTGTTTTACTTCTCGAGTAATAACTTGAGAACTAAAAAACTATATATATATTTTTTTTTATTTATGGTTCTTTTTAATTATTTAAATATTTTTTTTTTTTATAATTTTGAAGAGAAAAGATTATGTCTTGGCCGGGATTTGAACTCGGGTCGCTCAGTGGTTAGAGCACCGCGCTAGAAACACGGGCGACCCGGGTTCGAATCCCGGCCAAGACATAATCTTTTCTCTTCAAAATTATATATATATATATGTACTTTTTGATGGCTATAAATAATTGTTACTTATGGTTCTCGGGATTCAGTCAATTCTTTCCTTTTGGTGACGTTTCCTGACTATGTCGGTCTCATTATCATACCAAATTAATGACTAACAGATATTAATAAATCAATCAACCAAATACCTTTTCAACACTTGCTTATATATGTACATATTGTAAAGAGTTATGATGATCATGACTCTGTAAAATATTTACATATACATGCAAATATTGGAAACGTATTTTATCTCTGGCGGCACTAGCTGATAATGTTAATTAATAATATCAATAATATTAATTGATATTTCAATTCCTCTCTTTCTGAAAAGATTTTTTTGGGATAAAATGATCACTTTTTAGAAAAGACTAGAGAATTATTGGCATAAAAGATTCTCTGTTTCCAAAGCTAACTCAGAGGCGAATTAGCTACCAATACCAAATGAAAATTGCAAGTTCACATCTATAAAACTAAATGTTAATCAAACGGAAAAGGTTTCCCGAGAGCTGAACATTTATAGCTCTGCAGGTCGGTAGAAAAAACATAGATATCCCAGAAATCACACCTAAAAATGCATTTAGTTAAGTCGAATCATATTCCTTATTAAAAGAATTTTATGTTCTTAAAACTTAATTAAGAGTGGGGTAGCTCAATGATAGAGAGCTGAGTTGCCGTGCTAAAGGTCTTGGGATCGAATCCGGCTTGATAATTTATTTAATCTGTCAACTTCCGGGAATGGATTATATGAGATCTGGTGCCCCAACCAGCCTCTATAAAGGGAGCATCATCAATAGAGGGAAAATCTGGCAGTTGAGCTTGATCACGGACAAATCACCTTCCTGCACAAGTGTTATAAGCAGTCAGTCTCTACCAAGTACAGAACCTTAGACCCTTCATGAGTTGTGGTGTTCATTTTAAAAATTAATTACATCCACAGTTTTTGAATGATCACTTAAAAAAAAAATTAGATACAGAAAAACACAAAACTTATCATGATATTCTTTTCTTGAAGGAAGCTTATACAAACTCTTCTGTAGCTCTTGGGTGCAGAATTGGCATCTGATAATTATAGGTTGTTACTTATATTTGCAATTGCCATTAAGTAAGCAAGTAATATATAGTAAAGTTAGTGGAATAAATAGTGAAGTGTGTCGTATCGTTGATGCCTGGGCATTATATATTATCATTGATATTTATCTATCACATCTGTAGTCTTATTCTGCATAGGGGTGAGTATTAATAAAATGTCCATGATTATTCATCATAAACCTATATTCATCACTAAGTATGAGTGAGTAGTTAGTAATTTGTAAAAATAAGTGTGTAATTTTTAAAACAGTTGCAGTATATTTTTTCAATTATTCAAAAATAATTAATATCACTCTTTGTAGTATGGAAAGATAGAAGAACAGATAATCTTAATACACAAGCATTCCAGTACTTACCTTCTTCTCTGATGGGTCTTTTCCAGAGTAATGATCCATTTTTAGCATATTTCATATAATTTTATCGTAAGTAGCAACAAGAAAAAAGTTCATATATAGTAAGAAAATAAAATAAAACTCTGATAGTAAGAAAGAATGAAAAACTTTTTAGGATAGATTTATATATGAATGTACATTTTTGTTTTATTTATCTAATTTAAAACCTCGAAAGGTTTAAATCTGAATGAATGTAAATTCTAGAAGAAGTTTTGTTTGTTTTCAACATGGCAGTTATGAAATTAATAAAGAAGTATTGAAAACAACTTATCAGTCACAGGTTGATCTAATACTAACACTATTCTGAAAAATCAAAGTTCTATTGATAAAACCAGACCCTAAGAAAATAAAAATTGTTGAACTTTTTACATAGAATAAAATAAATTATTTTGTTTGATATCAAAGATGATCCTACAGAAGAAAGAGAATAAGGTTTAAATCAGACATTTTTTTTTGTAAATACTAAAAGTGATAAGTGATTAAAATAACACAATACTAATCAGCTTTGTTATAAGTATTCTGCAGCGACAGGTATATAGACTAATTGCATTTTACTGCTTGATGCCTCATATTAATTTTGTTCGTCACTTGTTTAAGGGTAGTTTAGAAGAAATAAGAGAGATGCAAGATGATAAAATAATATCTATCAATAAAATTAAATAAGATAAATTGGACAAACATACAGTAAGGCAGTTAAACAGAAACAGACAAACAAGAAAAACAAACATTAACAATAACTTGTATTTAATCAACAACCCCAGTCAATAAATCAATAATTATTACTTGGCTAAAACCAGTTTTTTCTTTCCTTTTTTTATCTTTTTTTATAAGAACATATTTCTTACAAGTGTACTGACAGTAGAAATAAATTATTGTTTCTTTGTATACAAGCATATTACTCGTTCCATTATAAATTTACATATATTTAGGTATATTTCTTTATTTTTATCTCTTAAAGGCATAAATATTTATTTTAAAACAATAAATAACAAATTTCTTGAAAAGGGCCTATTGAAGTGCTGAATTACTAAAAATACATTTTTTTTTATATTTCATTTTTGAAAGATTATTATTTTAAGCAAACACCACTTTACCATAACAACTATAAATGAACACTATATTAATAACATTATCTCCTTCAATCAATATGGTAGCAAATAAACTCTTTAAAACAATTTATTGTAATTTTATTTAAATATAAGCTTTATCATTTTTAATTATTTCTTTTTTAGGTAACAAACAAGGACAAATATGTAATTAAAGCTACTTCGATAATAACCTGATCTATTTAATATTTTTAATCAACATTTCTTCTAACAATCTATAATGAGTGTTGAACCACTTAGTACACTATACATGTAATGTGCTCCATCTACTTGGGTTATTCTTTTTTTGTCTTCCTTACAAAATAACAGACCAAAGTGGATCTTCTATACAGGTCTTATAGACCAACTATTTAAGACCTAATTCCTCAGGAATGCATCAGAATTAGGAAGACTAACACCTAAATTTACTTTTTTTTTTCAACCACTAATATATATACACTATACAATTACATTTAAAGTGAATCTTCATCCTTTCTGGGTCTTATGCCTTGTCAACATACATTAAATACTATTGGAAAATAAAGGGCTTGATATTCTACTTATGGATTATTATTTACTATGATCACAATTTTATATAGCAAGATTATGTATGTATATGTTTGTATAATATATATGAGTATTAATGGATCAGACATTAGAAAAACTAACAGAGCCCATATACAAGACCTTCATTTTTTAATGATTGAAATGACAGCCTTTGTACACTGTCCACATTTTTATAAAATAAGGTATTTATCTTTTTGAACAATTATTACAATATTGATCATTTTAAACTTTATGAAACAGTATAATAACAAAAAGAATGGATTTAATAACACATAATCTCAAAGAATTTTTTTAAATAGCACAGATCCAGGAGAATAGTTTTCAATGAAAAAGGCTATGTGATTGTACTTTTTATGTTATGAAAAACTTTAAATTTTTAAATATTTATTTCCACCAAACACTTAATTAACGAGAATTAAATTAACAAATAAATATACACACATACACTAGATTCTGTTTCTAAGTTGAAGGTCAAGTATTGGGTCGTCCTAAGAGTTAAGCATGTAGCCCTAACAGAATCTATTCAGCACATTGACAAGACAACATCGATAGTGAAAGAGAAAGCTAACATCGACCGATAGCATGCTGAAAAACTATAGCTACGTAGGGTCACTTCCTTAATAGTGTTTATTTCATAATATGAGTTAAATGCCGAATTTACAAATACTAATTCACTATAATTACGATATGAAGATATGTTTTTAAAATAATACAAAATTACCTTATGTTTTTTAGTTAATAATAAAAAGGGTGGTCGTTTTTATGAAAATTGAGTTAAAATAACATGATATGGTTCTCAAAAACTTTATTTGTTAATAATATAATTCATACCTTCATCTAAATAAAGATTGAAAAATTACTTATATTAGTGTATTAAAATTATTTAATTCATTAAAAGTGATAAAATGGCAGGATTGTTGCTTCATAATATTTATGTTGAAATAAATATTTCATTGGTTAATTAAAAACTCAAGAGGTCAATTAAAATAATTTATCTTAAGTAGTTTCTTCTTTGATGGTTTATCAAACTTATGAATGATAATTTATATTTTTCTTTTTGACTTTTAGATTAATGTAAAGCAATTTATTAAAATACTTCATTGTAAATTCGGTTTTTCACTCAGTATATAAATAGATAATAAATATATATAATATAATATATAAGTAGAAATTATATAATTGACGGTAATATTTAGGATTTAATTACAAAATGGTTATAAATTAATAAAACTCTATTTTACAACAAAAAATAATTAATAATAAAATGAAAACAAAAATACAATATAAACACTATGGATTACATGACAGAAATTTAGTTTAAAAGGAAAGAAAAGAGAAATAGTACATGCAAAGGATACTGCAAAAGCTTAGACACAATAGCTAGCAACAAATGATACATCAAAATAAGATTTGGCTGCCCATCAACTTTACAACAATCGCATTTAACATAAAATTAATATAAATTGAGAGGGCAGCGCACACATAAAGAGAAAAGTTATCTTACACATTGAAACAACATTGAAACATCAAGAGACCATGCAAAGAGTTCGATATCCTACGAAAAGATTAATTTAAAACACTCAAAACTGTTATCAAGATATAGAGAGTCCTCAGAATCTTTAAGCAACCATAACTCTAAATTCATAATGATGTATTTTTTTTTTTTTTTTTTTTACTTTTGTCATTATTATTACTTTCATTTTTGGACTATCTATATTGAACATTTAAAGCAAAGCATGTCTAATAGAGATAGAGATGAAAGAGATAGAGAAAGAGAGACTTAGAGACCAAAAATTATTTTTAAAAAATTGGTATCACAATATTTTTGACTTGATAGACACTGAGGTCTGTTACGGAAATGAAAATATCTATCTTACATAGGATTTTACCTTCCTTTAGATACTTTATCAATCTGTTAATGTCTTGGGGACTGGGAAAAGTTTATCAACAGCATTTTAACAAGGCGGAACACATTTTTATTGTGAATGTTTATCAATAATAGAGAATATCTTAATGAATTTTTAACAAATTTGGAAATACTCATGGTTAATTAAATGTGTATAATTTCTTATTGCTTAGATTAATATTTCCAAGTATACATAAACAGTTTCTTTATATATGTTATTTCAATAAATATTTTCCTTTTTTTTTATTTTTTTATTTTAAGGAATGAAAACCTTACAAATTTGGAGCATCATGAATTTAAAATATTTCAGGTTAGTGAATTATTGAATCATTAGGTACAATTTTTATTTTTTAAATATAATGATAATTATTCGAATGGTTTTCTTAAGAAGGCTATAGTTTACAAAATAAAAGTTTCCCTGTCAAGTTCGATTTCTATGTACATAACAATGCTACAAGACATCAAATTTAAATCATCATCAACAATCTTTCAACAATCTATTAAATTTCTAAAATCTAAACATTGTTTTTTCACTGACATCTACCAACATTTATTTACAATTATGAAACTATCATTTAAAAAAATTAAAAGTAAAAGATGAAGAAAAAACCGAATGAATGTAAATGAGTCACGTTATAGACTATACTTATACATATAACACACTGCAAAGTGGTTATTTTATGTATTAATATATATATATATGTATAGCCAAAATTGATTTGATTATTTTAATGCTTCTAAAAGGCTATGAGTCAAGAAACGTCCCTTTTTTTTTCTTTTTAAAATAACATTCGTATCACATAGCGATACCATAGATTCAAACAAAAGATGAACTTCCTTCATTACAAGTATGTTACAGACCATAACACTTGTATTCTTATATATTAATAATAAAATTTAAATTTAAAATTAGTAGTTAAACATTTAAAATCTGTTACCAAGAAAAAAAACACTTAAATTGTGACTTTTAAAACTTTTCAAGTCATTACAAGTTTTTGGACTCATTGATGTGAACACTTAACAAAAACAATATTTCGGCGTTGACTCGTGGTAATTTAAAAAAAAGTTCAATTAAATTTTGAGCCGTATAATTCTCCCAAAGAAGAGGGCTTAGACTAATATTAATTCTATACATCAAACTCGTTGTACAATTTATTAATCACATTTTTATTTGTTAAATTTAGATACGATGCCAGTATTTTTAATTAATTATTTTAAACAGCTGTAAGGGCCTTGCTGAGTGATTAGCTATTCTGTTAATATGATGCCATTAGTTTCTTTCCACAAACATTTTGCTTCTTTTTCCCTTTTTTTTTCATGATTAATAGTTTTTCAATAATTGTATCACAAAATTGTTTATACTCTAAGGCAAACACGCTCTCATTCATTCATAAAACTATTTCCACATGAACACATTCATGAATAAAGACATACACATCCCTATATTACTATATAACTATGCTTGGCAAAGCAGTTAGACTTGTTTCAAAAATGCTTCATACCTCATCCTAAAACGTAGGTTTTTTTTTTGCTTCTCTTTATTTTTAAACTTAAAATTTGGTTTTGTGCAGCCAGTAAATATGGTATAGTATTGAGCACATTTTTCAAAAATCTAGTGTTGATTTATGGTTAGTCAAAGTCTAAATATAAATCTAGTTTTAACTGCTTTTAAGGCACAAAAAACTTCTTTTTATATTTAGAGATTATACTTACTACGTGGTTTTTATTAAGAAAGGCCAAAATTTCTACTAACAATGTCCGAGTGTCAATGGCTGCACAAACAGCATTTTAATTTTTTTTTTCAATATTATATGCATTATCTAAATAATATATCTAAATAAGTCTCTTATGTCATCAATGTTGCACCAACGCGTATAGTCTTGTCTGATTTCTTCACTGCAAGCTGCATCGGCTTTCTATTTGCGACTTCAGTTCATTAACTTGCGTTTCTATTGTGTTCTTCAATTCTGAAATAAGATAACTGATTAGATGTTGGTTTTGAAAATATGAACAATGGAATATGTTACAATGATGATGTTAGGATTTAGAAGTACATTATGATAAAATCTACTCTTTCAACTAAAATCTAGAGAAGATAAATCACAACAACTGTATAAATATATACCATATTAAAACATAAAAAAATGTTTTTAATATTAATTGAGAACTCTAAATTTTATTTAAACTTACTTGTTTTATCGACAAAGGCGAATAATGTGAATAAGTTCATTAAACTACTATAGTTTAAATTGAAAAAGTTAAAATATGTCTCAGGCATATTTTAAACCTTCAGTGACAGTTATAAAAGAACAAATATTTTATATTTTGCTCTTACGTATTTCAATTATTTTATTTTGAGATATTTTAGTGTAAAATATAACTTTAAAAAACTCAAAGGCTTTGTGGTTAATGTTTTAGTGCAGGGGAAATATTTACTCGAGAAAACTTCCACAATACTTATTTTAAATCTAGGTATCAAATAAAAATTAAAATTGCATGTTGTTGGCTTAATAGTTTAGTTATTGTGAGTTGAAAAAATGTCAGATGTACTTCATTACACAGTCTGTTCATAAATAAACAAATGTTTTATCTGCCAAAGCTGGTCTTAAACTGTGAACCAAGAGATTACTTACTCAAGTTACTGAATTCCCTAGCTCCCGAACATAAATTAATTATAACAAAAAATTAGTTGCTGGAATATCTTAATTAGGAATAAGGCTGATTTTACATAATTCTGTGAGGAATACCCATCAAATTTGAGAAAATTACTAAAAAATAATTATATTAGATTAAGTAATGGAAATATGTGAATACCCAATAAGAGCCGGTTTTTATGCAAAGTAGATAGAAAGACAAAAGAGGTTATTTTTTAAATAATATAATATCTTTCTTCAAAACAATACCGAAGCTTTCATCTGGTGTAATATATATTTATACAGTTGCCACAAGTGTTATTATAGATAACACAGCTATCTACATACTACTTGTTAGCTTTGTTAACTTATTATTTTCAAATTCACCAAACTAGTTAGTTTTGTACATGTTTTAAAGCCAGTCAAGTAGGCGGGTTGTAGAACCTTTGATGGGACTTACACAAAAAGTAAGAAATAACGATTAAATAACAGATATAAGTAATAAAACAAATTTGAATGTAATACTGAAGAAAAAAGTGACACATTAGACTTGAAGATTAAAAAAGAGATAATTAATAAAAAAATATTAGACAGTTAATAGAGAAGAGAAAGAGACAGTTATGAAGTGCTTCTTGAGAAGAGCCAAAACCTAGAAGGAGAAAAGAGATGGATTAGAAACACATATTGCCATGCTACACACATTTATCAAAGAGACTTAAGCTGCTGATATCTGAATAATTAAAAAATTAAAATTAAATTAAAAACACGATAACACTGCCATACATGCATTGACACATATGCATCACATGCCAAACCAAACACATATTTCTTTAAATTTCATAGACTGCTTACCCTTTCATAATTTTAAATATACCTCTTGGGTCAAAGAATTCCAACAACACATATGTTTCATACACTATATTAATACAATTTTGATCTCAACAACATAAAACCATAAACATAATTTTAATAATACAATTAGAATGAATGGAATAGCATAGGTTAACAAAACATACACCACGGATATCAGCAGCTGTGAAGAAACAAGAGCGTTAGTGAGAAAAAAGAGTAGGGTCTTCTTCATGCTATGCAGACATCTAACAAGATAAATTTATTCTAATATTTTACCTTAAATGTGTTTTTGTGGAATAGTGCAGAGAAGGGAAGTGTGTCTCTAAAACCCACATCTTAACAAACAAGGACACCACCGTTCTAAAAAAAGTAAAAATCAAAAGAAAAAACGAGGGAACTTTTCGATTTAAAAAGAAATAAAATAAAATAAAATAACAAGATTTCGAATTGTTGAATAATAGCAGTCTTCTTCAGAACCTCCCTGGGTCTTTGAATCTGTTGAAATTTTTGGTCAATCATATATCTGCTCTACAGTAGGCCAACTCTTAGCAAGAATTTATTAAAAAAAAAAAGAAAAATTAAATTCACATATTACCTTTCCCATTCAATGCCACAAGCATTCAAACGATAAAAGAAACTTATCTGTAATCATACGAAAATTGCTTAGTACTTGTCCTGTGCAAAATAAGTTATTAATAGCAATTAACAAAAATAAAATGCTAGATGCACTAAAATGCAAGTTACTTACTATGCACTCATTTAAAAACCAATATTCTATGTATAATAATTGCTATAAAGTTATCGATAAAATTATATACAAGAAAAAAGTTAATTTTTTATATATGAAAAAACTAAACAAAACTATTGAATGTCTGGATAAAATAAGATGTAATGACAGATATTGGTTTTTATTTTTTTGTGTCAAGCGAACACTGCATTCACTAGGCTTACTCATTTCCTTCACTTAGAAACAACATCCATAGTATAAAAAGGATATCTAGGAGTTTATAGTGAAGTTTAGGAAATATTGAAAAGGAAAATCTCATATGTAGAACTCATGAAGTATGATAATAAAAAGTATCCAATTTATTACATACATTATAAATAATGACTAATTTTTTTTTCAAACATGATAAAAATTTAGTATAAATTCCTGAAAAGTCAATAAAGTAAAAAGATATAATTTTTATTTAAGTATTTTGAGGTCATATGTATGTAGCTCCACACACTCCAATTGATGTTATTCGACTTTTTCAAAAATATTTTAGGCATCAAAATGTTAAAAATAAATATTAAATGTATTTTAGGATTAATTTTGTTTTAAATATTTTTAATACAGTCATTAAATTATTTTAAAAAAATCTGTACTGTACAGTATTTTTTTATCTTTATGTATTCTTGTTTCATTAATTATATTTTTTGGAGGAGAAATTGATTTTGGATGAAGGTGGTGGTGAAAAATAAATATTAGCGACTGTCTATTTACGTTACAGTTTCACTATAACTTTTACCACTAAGAATCCAGTTTTATTTTATTTTATTAAATTTAAAATATAAATTCAAATTTTTAAATTTGACTGGACCATTCTCTTCCACATATTAATCTCATAGTTTCACAATACCTGTTTGCAATTATCCTACAAAATGTTTTAAATTTCAATTGAAATTTTCAATTAAAGTTTACTTTACCAGTTGTTATCATAGATTACCGAATGAAATGTCTCAATGTATCAATAAACTAGTTTTGAGAGAATAATGAAAAGGTGTGATAGTTTTTATTGTACTATGCTTATCCATTTATATTTATGTAATATTAGATTAATTGATTGTCATTGTTCAGAATAAATATGTGGATTATTACTAGGGAATTTTAAATTATATATTTTTTAAGTTAAATGAAAAAAGTTTAAATGAATACTTGCGTAGGCGGATCCAGGGGGAGGCACGTGCCCCCATACGGTGTTTTCCATTACAGTACATACTTATAGACAAATCATGTGATGATAATTGTTGCAATAACAGAAATAACACGAGTGAAACTATTGTTTAGATATTTTAATAAGCCTTTCTATAAATACTACAAGTGTATTTCTAAGTTATTGTTGATTTTTTTTGCCCGTCTGCCCGTTGTGCCCTCCAGAAAAAAATCCTAGATCTGCCCTTGAATACTTCAGTAACTTTAGAGAAAGTTTTCATTTTAGAATAGTTTAAGAAAGTAAAATAAGGATATAATTTCTCAATTTTCTATTAAACTTTTTATAAAACAAGGTCACCTGTGGTCTAGTGGTTAGCGTAATAAACTACTAAGCCCAAGATCGCGGGTTCATAGCCCAGCAGGTGACCCTAGGATTTTTTAAGGGAGTAAGAAATCCTTAGTTACACCGTCCTTTGGAAGGGACGTTAAACGGGGGTCCCGAGCTTGTACGATGTCAGGTACTCGTTAAAAATCCCTATCCTGATTAAACCTGGATAGGCAAAATTTAGAGCTCCCAATGTAGTATCGTCCGATTAGTCATAGCAGCAAAAAGTGACATTAAATGAACAACCAAACTTTTTATAAATAGATATCTAGATGCACTTCAATTGATGTTATTTTAATTTTTTTAAAAAATCTTTTAGGTTTTAGAATGCTAAAAATGAATATTTAAAAGTATTTAAGAATTAATTTTGATGTAAAATAACATACTTAGTTTTCAGATTAATATTTTCTAACTGATAAATGAATGATGTGTTTTTATTTATTTATTAATATCATTGTTTATATATATTTATATTATTGACGCTTCTCTCATCCAGTTAGATATTTTTAAAAAGAAGTTATATTAGTTGACATTGTTCATATTTTTGTTTCATTTTCTGCTTTCTTTGTTTCAACTTGACTTTGTAATTTGCATACATATGTAATTATCTATTGTTTATCTTTATATAATTATTGTAATCCTATTTCTGTTTTTTTTTCTATTTCTTGAACTCTGTTTTCTTTTTTTTTTTTCTTTTTTAATGTTATCACTGTAGGTAATTCGCAACTTTTTTTTTTCTCATTAATTCTTTCTCACTTAATAAGACACAATAATACCCTGTATTAATATACTCTAAGACGTAATAATACCCTATATACCTGTATTGTTATTCTAAAGGGACTTGTCCCAGAATAAATAAAGAATTTATTATTATTATTAAACATTAAATTTTATGCAATAATTTTAATAATTTGAAAACAATGATTAAATTATTTAACATGTAAGTATCGTTTAAGATTTTATTTTGCCTTTCAATATTCTTATTTCATTTTTTTTTTTTTCCATTCATTGTGGGAAATCAATTGTATGGTTAATATTTTGGTTCTAATGGAGGGATAAACAAATGGTAGGTATATTATTGTGTTCATTTATTTTTATTATTCAGAAAAAAACTAGTGAGTCAAACTAGGCAAATTCTTGTGCTTTCAAAAGGATAGAGGAATTGAATTAAAAGCAAGCATACCTCAAGGAATAAGGAAAGGAATCGTGACTTTGGCTCTAGTTAAGTCTACATACACAACACCTTTTCCTCAACAGAGCATTGTACTTTCAGGATACAGAGATGCCAACTTAACATGTCCTGTCCTACTCAATACATGATCTTTCTCGTGTCACCGTTTGTTCAAGAAGAACAGAAAAAGTGACTACAGACAGCTCATCCTCAAGACAGAAATAATCAAAGCTCGATACTTACTTGTAAAATCATCCGCCTCAGCTTCTTCTGCCTCTCTTGCAAGTTCTTCTGGCGTCTTTTTCTTCCTCATCAGAGGGTTGGCAGGTTCCTCCATCTGGGGTTCCTGGATTTCCTCTTTCTTCTTTATGTTATACTAAAACAAAATTTTTCAGACTATTATTATTTTTATTTCTTTCTCTCTTTCTCTTTCTCTCTCTCTCTCTCTCTCTCTCTCTCTCTCTCTATATATATATATATATATATATATATATATATATATATATATATATATATACATTTATATATACACACACACAAATTTTAAACAATAACACATTGAGTGATACAACTTTATTTAATTAATTAAAGTATAGTAAATAAATTTTCTGGTTATAGCTAATTACAAATACTTGAGAATACATGGAAACATCAATATCATTTAGAATTATTTTAAAATCATTATGATTAAAAATGTTTAATTAGAAGCATGCTTTGATGATATCAAAAACATATATAAATTTTTATTTTGATATGGTTCAGGTGGTAATTATACAAATATGAACTCCACAGTACCATATGTGATATGAAATACCAAATATAAAACTAGAATAAAGTTTGATCATTTTAATTTGCTTGTACCTGGAAGATTTCAAAACTAAACTGGAGGTTTTCCGAGCCGAAATTGAATTCGGCGAAATGTTATGTTCTTTCTATTGTACTTCTGCATTGGGTATTTATTTTTAAAATGACTCTAACTATTCAGATTTTATAAGACTTGCCTTTACTATTATGATTTTAAAGTAAGGTTTGTACTGATGAATTCTGGCTCAGGAAAGTTTACGCTTTTGTTTTGAAATCTTTCATTGCTGTCAATGCATATAGTAAATGGGTAGAGGTTATACTAACAAAAGTTACTACTTTATACTGGTGTATAAAAGAAATAATGTCATTATTTACAATTTTCAGTCTTCCCGAAAGTTGGTATCTGATAATGGCTCGTACATAGGAGAACTGCCCCATGCCACCCCTCAACTAACAGGCGAGCTGAAAGATTTTTTTCTGACCGTAAAAAATTCTCTGAAAGCAATGAAATATGAAAGAGGAGACATAAAAATGAAAATATTTTGCCTTCTTACCCGATTGAGAGTAGCACCTAATTCCACAGGAAGTTCAGCAAATAAATTAATGTTTGAAAGGGATGTAAGAACAAAGTTTGATGTTTTATTCAAAAACCCATCCTTACAAATTAGTCAAACGCCACCGGAATTGAAAGATGATAAAAAAATAAAATGATTAAAACAATTTAAACCCGGGAATCGTGTTTAAGTGAGAAACTATAAAGATTGTGGAGAGAAGTGGAGTTTTGGAACAGTAACAGCAAGAGAAGGCAAACTGCATTAAGATATTAAAACCGACCGTGGTGAAATTTGGAGGCGACATGAGGATCAGATGCTAATCACAAAAATAAGGGGGGAGGACTGACGTGTTTGTCAATTGTTATTAAAAACGTTTGATTTTGTATACATGTGATTTCGTCTTTCATAAACATTAGAAGTGTTAACATGTTTATTTATTTAATATAAAATACAAAGCCTTAAAATTAGCAATAAAGTAAATTAAAACAATAGAATAATGTTATTTCTAGTAATTACAGTTACATATTACTACTGAATTATTAAAAGTAAATTATATTATGTAGTCATCATTGAGGTATAATAGGTATAATATAGACTAATGAAAATTTTATAGGCTTGAATGATGGTGGGGTACACCTCAGAGTGACTCAATCTGACTCCATTAGGGAGTCATCAACAGAAGACTCCCTACTAGAGTCAATTTGAGCCCCAACCGAGCGAGCAGGTCTTCTTATCAGCTCGCCATGTTCCTACGATGACCTATTTTTTTTAATCCATAAAAAATTCTTATAATACTAAAAAACATCAAACTATATATGTGTTGTATTACATATAAAAGTACTTTATAAAAAAAAAAAATCTATTTGACAATTAAGGGTAGGAAGAAGTTATTACAAAAATAAAATAATATAGTCATACTATTACATGTGTCATTATAATATACAATGACAAAACTAATAAATATTAATAAATAATAATAAACATAAAACCATCCATGTGATACTTTGCGGGCCATTCTCTATAAATAGATAATTATTTAGAAACTTTTAAATGAAAATTGTTTCATAATCTTTATGACCTTATGATTGAATCGGTAATTCGCAAGAATGGGTTTATTTATTATCAGCTTTTCCTATTCATTTCATTCTAAAGAAATAATCACTATAAGTGCTACAAGATCAGTTTTTTTTCCTAAAAACTAAAGATTGGTGTGTTTTTTCATTAGAATAAAAATTAATTGATTGACAATTTTATTTTAACACAATCAATTGAATTTTTTTAAATATCTCTAATTATTAATTTTAAAAGAATATATATTAAGATAAGCTTTTTATTAATATTTAAAATGAATTGAAGATGGCTCAAAGTGTAATGTATCTATTTTTAAACTAAAATTTTCAATAATTTCAAACATTAGGCAAAAATAAAAAACCAACAACACAATCATTAATTAATAAAATCATACATAACATAATAAAACAGATAAACCAAATAAAAATTCTGCAAATGCTTATATGTAAACAAGAATGATAAAATATAACAATTATATAAATATTTGTAAAGTACAAAATCTTTTCTTTACACGTTCTAAATTAATTGTTTATACTAAGAAAATTCATAATCCATATTAAGATGAATAATGAAAATTTCAATTTTAATCATACTGCCTTTTTTAAATTATTGTTTTAAATAATTTAAGAACAAAATTATAATGATAAGTTCATGATACTAAACATATTAAAAAGAAATTTGTAAATAATTTGTGTGTATGTGGGCTCGAGTATTATAATGATTTTTTATCGTAAGTTGAACAATGGCTTTATAAGAAACAAAATCTTATAGTTGTACATGGAAGAATACAAAACAGAAGAATATATAATAAATAACCACCATTAAATAACAAGCAAAATATATTATATATTTAAAATACAAATTTTTGTTGGACAAATGCTGATTCTTAAATGTACCTAATAAAATAATATTTAAAACATCATAAGATCAATTTAATGATCTTTTATTAAATTTTATATGATAGGCAGGAATGTGTCAAAATTAAAATTTAAAGATTTTTCCAGGCTCTCTAATAATAGAACTTTTTCACATGACATTACAGAAAATAATACTAAATAGATCTTTTCATACTTCTTTCAATCTTATAGATTTTTTAATCTTTAAGCAGGACAGTCCTTTAAAATATGAACCTTCAACCGATGATTACAACTATTTATCAGGAAAAATACAAATATTTATTTTCTTTGATCTTTCGAATACTTTTAAGAAATAAAATTTAAATATAGTGAGAACAATAGTGAAATAATTTGAAATATTTTAAAGATATTACAGCAATACACAAAATCTTGTCGTAAACATATATGTAAATATTATTGAGAGAAAAACAAAATAACGTCTTCACATTGGATGGATAATTGTTATAATAGATTTTAAGCCCCCTTAGTAGGCACCTTTACTAAATATGAAAAATATCATGCGAATATACTCACATAATTATAAAAAATCAATTCACTATATCGTGAATAAAATTATTGATTTATTCAAATATAAATATCATCAAACAGCTGAGAAGAATGGTATAAGCCATGAGATGGTATTTAGGGCAAGGCAGTGTTAGCCACAAGGAGGTTTATAGATTTATTGAATCGAGAAACTGGGACATACTGATTGTTACTAGCTATACAAATCAGCTCTTGTATAGACCAGCAGCATTCACCATTTCTTATGTACAATATATCTGGTAACAATTTCTGTATAAAACTACGTTCTAATTCCTAAATTTAACTAGTTCTATTTTTGATAAATATTTAATTCAATTCTCATAAAATTGAAACAGACATAGCTGTTGTTCTCTTAAAAGGCAATTAAAAAATAAAATAAAAATGGTCCTTGAATTAAACAGATTCAAAAAAAATAAAAAGAAAAAAAGAATGTTTATTATGTAATTTCCAAGGCTATAAAATTTTATTGTACATCAGCATAAATATAGTAGTAGCTTTCAAAGATATTATTAACCTAAAATTGTAAACTGCATAAGTAACCTGAACCTGTAAAAGTTTTTAGAGTTTTAACTTGGACACTCATCAGACTAAGCTTTAAGAGAGATTACTACCGCGTTCAGGCAAGGGCGTCGTAACGAACAGGCTATTCGCTGTTGGTTGATTCATTAATTCATAAATAAATAATTAATTCTTAAATAACTCATTAAACTTTTTACTTACAGGTGAAACCACCACACCCACATCGTACCGCAGTGTTATTGACATAATGCAACAAAAATATAACAAAAGACAACAAGCATTGATTAATCGGAAGGGACCAATCCTATTACACGACATTGTCAGACCCCATGTTTCGCGATAGACCATGAATAAACTAAACGAGCTGAGCAGCGAAGTCCTCTCACATCCACCATATTTACCAAACAAATCTCCAACACATTTTCATCTGCTCAGAAATTTGTACTTCCTTTAGAGTAAAATTTTCGAAAATTATTTTCGATTCAAAAACATATTTTTAGACATTATTTCATCACAGAATCCTGAATTTTTAATTTCTAGGTTTGAGAATTTGATAACACATTGGGAAAATTGTTTTGATTTCATTAAGTTTTTAACTAAATGATCTTTCCTTTGAAAACGGGCATTCCATGTAAAAAGGCCCAATATAATCAATTAATAATTGATATTTAGCCCCTTGTATACTAGCATACTGTATAATGCTGTTCATCTACTCAATTTCAAATGCTGATTGGACGGTGCTACAGTGGGAGTACTAAATTTTGCCTATCCAGGTTTAGGATAGGGTTCATTAACGAGCACCTGGCATTGTACTAGCTCGGGACACCATTTTACGCCCCCTCCTAAAGACGGCATAACCAAAGATTTTTGTCTCCCTTTAAAAAAATCCTAAGGCCACCTGCCGGGCTGCGAACCCCCCATCTTGGGTTCAAGTAGATTGTTATGCTAATTGCTAGACCACAGGCGACCTTATAATATATAATTGAGACGTAATAATGCATATATAAATAAAAGACAAGAGACAGAAAATACAATGGCGCCATAATAGGATGTAGATAGAGGACACAGGTGGCAGCACTAAATCAGGTTAGGAGTGAACCCAGTGGCCAGCAACAACGAAGTTAAAATCTCATCTTCTCAGTAATTATTTCTACCTCCCCTCTTCAATACCTGTAACCACCTCGGGCAAGAAGCCAATAAATAATAATAAAAACAAATTGGACCTAAGTTGAGAAAATACTGCAGTAAAACAAGATATAGGTAATTTTAAGGCACTCCTTTTAAATGTCTTCTAGTGCAATCGAAATTAACTAAAACGCAGTTTTGATTGCTCAGATTGAAAGAAAAAAAAACTGTAACTACTACGACCCGTGAATGAGTCTCGGGTTCAGTACATGGTAGAGACTGTACTGTTTCATGAACAACGATTCTGCAAGGAGGTTACTTGTCCTAGGTCACGCTCAACCGCCAGGTTTTCCCCCTTATTTTGGGTACCCTACTTTTATAATATTTTATAGAGGCTGGGTGAGCCCCAGGAGGGCCCTAGATCCCATATGATCTCCCGCCTCAAACAGACTAAATAAAAGTAACTGCCTGCAGCGTGATTTGAACCAGGATTTCTGGCATGGCTACTCATTGCTCTACCATTGAGCCACCCCGCACCCTTGGATTGAAAGAAACTGGCCAGTAATTTCAATAACAAAGTAATTTAAAATACAAAAAAAAATGTTAATGTTCAATGAACATTCTTCCGCGTGTAGGTATACATCGCAAAAATTGCGAGAACACGGGGATATAGGATCTGTGTAGAGCACGGATTTGTCTGACTTGGATACCACCCTTGGTAGCTCAGTGGTTTAGAGCACAGCGACGGAGACGCAGATGGCAGGGTTCGAATCCGGGCCAGAGCAAATCTTTTCTCTTCAAAACAAACATGTATAAAAAAAATGAAATACACGACATTATAAAAAAATGAATGAAATTTACAACTGTATTATAATAACATATAAATAGAATGAATTATACGTAATAGCATGAGGTTAAGGAGGGTAGAGAAACTACAAACTGGTACTCACATAATAAATTTAACTTAGAAGTTCTCGAGTTCTTCTGACCCCTCGGAAGATTATCAGGAATTTAAAAGGTAGCTAGTTTTGAGTGGGAATAAAGTCATGGAAGGATTAATAACGGGTCCCGATCAAATCAGCAACAGACGTGACATTAAGGTCATTGTGGATTACTTTATTTGTAACAAATTTAAATTTTTGATTTTCTCATTTAACGACAATTTATGCTCTTTTGGCTACACTGGGAGTGCTAAATTTTCCTATCTAGATATAATTAGGATAGGAATATTTAACACCGTTTTAAGTCCCATATGAAGAGCGGCACAACATAGGATTTTGTATTTCCTTTAGAAAATCCAAAGGCCACCTGCCGGAACCCGATATTTTTGACATATTTTGACATAGGCTGTTATGCTAACCACTTCACCCATTCATTTATTGTTTAACTAATTCTTAAATAGGTGTATTATGAAAGGTTTATCACGCTGTGAATAAATCTTGTAGTTGCTACTCCAATCCACAATGAAGTGTTGGAACAAACTATAATTGCTGCAGCAGCTTTGTAGAGGCTATTTGCTTTAGCGCAGTAGTTCCTTAAGCTCGGCTTGCTCATGTGGCCCAACTTCTCTCTGAGCTAATTAAACTCATGCATGGTTGTATTATAATGCCCTAGCATTGAGGAGGGTCGAAGGCATTGTGGTCGGGGCGAGAACATTCTCTTTAGCAGGTACTAGTTTTCACCTGCCATAATATCTCTTAGTTTAATAATAATAATAACGCTAAGTTCACCTGAAGGCTAGGTAACGATACCACCAATCTCTGTTTACAAACTTTAGCCCACGCACTATTACCCAAACCGAATTCCTTTGGATCACTCTTGACATAATCCTCCCATCTACGCCTCGGTCTAACCCTCGGAAATTTACTTCAATTATATTAACTTGATGCAAGCTCTGCGGTTCCGCATTGAGTAATCTCCTGAATTCTCTAGTGGGCTCATTCTTTTTTTTGGCGGGATATTCTACCCCATATCTTATTTTCGAACACCTTAAGACGTTTATAATGGAGACTTAAGGCTTTGTTTTTGAGATTTCTCCTTCATTCATTAAAGGCACAACAGTCCTCGGCCATCTTAACCGCTCTTCCCTGTCGTTATCACGCCTGCAGGATACACATTATTTTTCTCTTCAAATCCTCGGCCACAGCATCTTTCCATCTTCCCTTCGGTCTTCCACGAGGTCTTGCTTTATCAGGTTTTCCTTAGTACAGTCTTCTTGACCCTCCTCCGCTCGCCCATCCTGATTCCATGCACATCTGATCCATTGTGTTCTTAAAAATAATGAGACACTGAAATCATCATATAGGGTGTACAACTCTTGGTATTTTTGCAGTCGAAAAGAGCCATTTTCTTCTACACGTCCATAACCCGTCTAGATATTTTTGCTTTGAACCTGTCAATACGCTTAGCTGATGCTTTACTCAATACCCTGGTTTCCGATGTGTGTCATGACGAGTGCTTTGTACATTCTGAGCACATACTACTGAACTGTCTACTACCAAACTGTTTAGACATGCTGAAATATGCTCTGTTAGCTACCACAGTTCTGTATTTCACCTCTTCTTTCTCGTCCAAAATGTCATTGACCACTTATCCCAATAACTTTAACCTATTAACTCTCTCAAATATGTAGTCCAACTAATAATGCCTCTGCAAGTGATCTGTGTCCTTCTTGTCGAACATAAGTATCTTGGTCTTATCCTCGTTAATTTGGAGACCCATTCATTTTGATTCCATCTCAAGCACCGGGAGTGCTTCTTGGATGCTATGTTGAGTCCACCCAGCAATGACATAACCCGCATATGCTATCACTTGTGTCGCACGGTTAAAAATTGTCCCGTGGGGGATTTTTCCGATTGCATCTTATATATAATTAATGCTTCTTTTTGAGTTTGTACTCACTTTTATCAAATAGAGATAAAATTTTGAGTTTTTTTATTTTTTTTTTATCTCTAATAAATCTAATTTATCACAAATAATTATACCAATCTCAGGTAATTGAGGATTTAAATTGGAATAGCAATAAATAAATAAGGAAAAATATCTTGTAAACTGCCATGTTACTGAAGAAAGATTGAATGTTCGTTGAAGAGAGCAGCCGAGGAAGATGGGAGAGGAAGAAAATGGGACAGGAATTAGAAATTAGGCGCTGAGGATGGTAAATGTAGCGTGGAAGGGAAAGAGTTTTTCAATGAAAAGGAGGGGCCATCAATATGAGCATGTCGCCGTCGTGATTGATTGGGTCGTCCTCTTACCCCCGCGGCTAATCTGTCTATCCGCTCCTGTAGGCTCTAGAGGATAATTATAAATATTTGCAGTTTTATATCTATATTGCCTTAGGCCCTTCTATACTTCGCAATCAGTGTCTACCAGCCTCTTATATAAGAAAATCCCATACCGCGGTTAGTTTAAAAAATATACATTATCATATTCTCTTTTCTATGAAATTATCTTTACAGAAGCTTCGAATGCGTAATGGAAATGAAGGCGTCTAAAGCTTTACGGCTCTCTTAATGTTATCTTCAATAATGTTTTCTAAATGAACAATAAGAAGTTAGTATAAATTGTTTAATTCAGGAAGAACAATTGAAGGACATTTTTTTTTAAAAAAAAGAAGGAATTTCCCATCCATTATTTTATTTTATTTATACATTTATTTTTTAAATTCATAAACATCCCAGTTGCTTTATAGAATATCTCAGGCTTGTTCTTCTTTTCTTTAAAATAGGTGAAAAACCGGCTCGTCAATGCTATGGGTTTCATTATTAAGAAGTGGTCATAAAATACAATTCTGATTTTTCTCATAACACACGATATTTTTTAAACATGAGTGTACAGCTCACTGTTATGCCGTCTTGTGTATTCACCTAGATCCTTAATATGACAAAACATTCCTTAAAATCTTTTATAATTATTTTATTTATTAATTGTAATTACCATCGTTGTTTATATGTATAATAAAAAATATTCATACATGGTTTTGGTTTGTAGAGAAAATAAGAAACAAGTTATTAGCCGAGGACCTGACAGAGGAGAGAAACAAAGAGAGAGGGTCGACTAGTGATTAGTCCTGCGGCAGAAGGTCCTTAAGGAGAGAAGATCAAAGGAGGACGAGGAGTGATGATGGTCCAATCATAGCCCGCTCATTCCTCCCGCTGGTAGTGGGCTCTGGGAAGATATTGCGGTCCTCCGGGACACGGAATTGCAGGAGCGTCTCGTCAATCCCGCCTCCCCCCTCTGGAAGGTCCTTTCAGCCTGATGGGGTTCATTAATGGAAATCAGCCGGCGATATTAAGAGGATCCAATTGTTCCAATTGTCACCCAGGTTACTGATATATGGCTTCTAAAACAATATTGCTGACAAGAAATCAATTAAATGAGATCAAAGAAGCATGGTATACTTCATGAACCCGTTTTAATCTTATGTGAGTAAAGTTTTAAAAGTATGTGTGGAGATACGAACTGCCTCTGAGTCACGAACTTATGTCAACAGTTAAAATAATTTATATGTCTTAGCAGTTTTAAGGTATAAAGAAAACCAAGGATAATAATAGATTGAAAGACATCTAACCGAGTGCCAATTGCTGTACCTCATCTTCCAGGCATTGCTATTATCCGCCTTAGAATTGAGAATACCCTTTTGACCCTTTAATACATTTTTTACGAATAAAGTCCTCAATGCTCCGTTTCTTGCTGATTTTGTCCGAACCAATCAACAACAAATGAGCATAATGTGACGTTAAATGAATGAATAAACATAAAAATGATATAAAGAAGTATTTATACACAGAATGGAGGATCTAAATCTTTCCCTTTACTTTATTTTTACACACGTCTAAAAATAGACGATTAGGCCAAAATCACACTCGACCAACAGGTTTCCACTCTCCCAATCAAGGGTACATACTTTATATTTATATACATACATATTTGGGTGAGTCTCAAGATCAGCAAATCCCAAAACAGTAAAACGGCCGTAATCCAGAACTGAAAAATTCCTAATATCAAAATGCAACGAAATTTAAGTAAGGTTTATACTTCAAATCCTAAAGTAATTTCATAATTTCGAGTAAGAAAATGGGGAGGAGGTCAGGAAAAATTTACTAAAATAAGGAAAACTAATTAGCCATTGTTTTGTAGTCAACTTCAACCCTTGATCCCATTATAAGCCCTGCAGAAGATCTGCAATGTAGGTCAAAACGTTAGCCCTAAAATAAATACTTCTACTTATTTAAGATAATTTTTTCTGACTTCCACCTGAACGATTTTCTTCCTCGTATTTTTGTGGTAAACTACTATTATTCAAGGTATAATATTTTTAAAAAAATATTTAAATGATTAATATAAAAAATAATGTGTAATGGTTTATATGATGCAAAATATTCATCAGACCCGGAAGAAGGGCTTTTACTACCGGAACGAAGAGAGTGCCCCCCCAACATAATTAGGAAGGAGCAGAGGACCTGAATGGCTATCGTAAACTGGACGGGAAGATGATCAAAGACAGGACGAGCGGCCAGGCAGTTAACTGTTTGCGATGCCAATTTGGTCTCCCATCTCTACCATCATCCTCTATACATATTTCAACAGGGTCGCTTAGGGGAAGGTGCGGTCACAGCTCATGTTACCATTCGGACTGTGGTATCTCTGCGAGTTGTGTCCTACATATCCTTACATCAAGCATACTTAATAAAATTTCTTCGAACATATAATCATTAATTAAACGTTCGAGGCGGCAAAAAAGAACAGACATTTTAACACATAATTTATGACCGCCAAATGCACGAAAGACAAAGATAAAAATTAATTAATTCAATAATATTGAAAGGGAAATATTGACCAGTGTTCTATATAATGAATCAATATGAACTACTATAAACACATTTATAGTCGAATTAGTAATAAATTTCATATATAATTAATTAAAACAGATAATAAAATGGAAGTGGGACTTACTTGAAACATCACACAAAATTTGAAAAAAAAATATAAAAGCTTTCATTTAAATTTTTATTTAATATTAAACGTTTTATAGATTTGGAGACAACTTATTTAATTTTATGCATAGTCAATAAACCTAAAATATTTATTTACTTGAAACTCTAAATGCTTTTCGCCTTCCTTTCCACATGGTGGTATACGAAATTTGGTGAAAGTCATCTATAGAGGCTATGCCTTAATTTTATTTTTTAAACATTTTAATACATAACTGTACATGTTTTATCTGTACTATCTAATACGCAATAAGTACTAATTTAACATTCTATAATGTGTTACTCGCATGTTTCAATTTTAGTTTGAATTTTGGGCACCGATCTAAATACATTCCATTTCATTATAGTATTTCACGATAGTATTTTAAGTATCGTAACAAGAATTTTAGAATTTTGTTCTGCATATAAGATCTGTGTATCTAGATATGCACCATTATTTAAATACAATTATAATAACTAACATTAAATAACAACTTGTAATAGACTATCTATCTAATATATAATATAATAAGGAATTCCATTTATGTATTTTTACAATGATTTAATTAACTCGAGTACATTTTAAAAACTGCTATTTAGCACTATTTTAATAGTATTTTAATACTATGCCTATAGTAGTAAGAATACTACTCTTCATTATATTTATAGTATTATTACTATTACTATTATATTACTTACTTGTTAATAAGGCAAATAAAGGATTACAAATGTAATATCCAGCAAATATAATTTATTTAACATGGATTATTAAACATTTGTAAGAAAATAAAGAAAAAAACATGTTCCGAATAAATGTATTTGTTAGTTGTCTTAATTAACCCAGTAAAGAACTGTTCCTGAGAACCGTCATATCAGCAAAAACTTCCTCGAATATTTTAATTTTTTGGGTTACAATTGTTTTTAATAGGGAGAGGCGACTCCAGGTGTTCCTGGAGAATTGGGAAGTTTTACGAAATGACAAAAAATTTGTTTAACCACAGCTGTTGGGAAAGAAACTGTGTCGGGGGGGATATAAAGTGAGTTATGGAGGAGGTGCTGGGGAAAAAACTCATCCCCATTTATCTTATACTCTTCCTACTGTAGTCTATGTACAGTTACTGTTTACCTGGCCATCTTCACATAAAGTACCTAAAAGTTAAATTATTTATTTATCTATTAAATATTTCATAATATTAATTCTAATGTTCTATCCAAAAGGAAATAATTAATTATTTATTTAAAAAATTATATATTTTTAATTATTATTATTGGAACAAATAATTATCCTTCTATAATTGAATATTTATAAGTGAAAATCATTTCCTCCAGAAGAGAGAAGTAGGATACTTATATCTACAGCCTCAGTGAAGTAGATGTTTCTCTAAAATGAGTCTTGAACTTGGGAAGCGGGATCGAATTATTTTCATAGTGAATAAGGGGAAAAGTCAGGAACTGGCTTGAAATGGAGTTATTTCGTATTTTAGAACACCATTTCAAGCCAAAAACTACGAGAATGACAGGATTCCTTTTCGCTGGATAAAAATTCGACTTAACCACTTATTTACCAGGGCTGCAGATTTATATGTTTTGATAAGATTATTACTAAAACATAAAATATACATATAAAACCACAAGTATTCATTATTTCTTTATCATTCATTAAGTACGGCTTTGTTCGAATTAAATGAAACTTATTTTATATTTTTAAAAACACTTGTATTTTCCAAGAACAAGGACTAATTCATACAGAAAGAATGGGCCAAGGCCATCAAATAAAGATTTTCAAGAACAAAAACGGATTTAAAACAGCGAGGGATTAGAAGAGATTAATAAACAAATATAAATGTATTTAATCCATTTATATTTATAACATATCAGGGCTATATTGATAAAATTGGGAAAATCCAAAATCCAAAATTACAATCACCATATCCCACCACGAACGGCTTATATTAGGGGTCCTATTTAACTTATAAAAGTATTTAAAACAAAAATAGTATTTATAAATTTAATCGGTGATTTAGGTACATATGATAAAAGTAATGAATTTTTTGAAACTGTATCTATCGTGGATCCTGTGGGATATGTCAAGAAATGAGCCTCTTAGGAATCACCCAGCCTCTACAAAGTAGGTACCCTAAATTGGGCTATAACCTTGCGGTTGAGGATCACCTGGGATAAATCATCTCTCTGCACAAACAGTACACTACTCTCTGCACAAACAGTACAGTTACAACTCTCCAGACCTCAAGACCCTTCATGGGTAGTAGAGAATAATTTTTTTTTTTTAATATTCCATATTATTTTATACATTCCCCTTTATTTTGAAATATGTAATAATAGATAGCTACTTTAATAATAGATAGTATTTTAAAATTTTAATTTGTTTTTTGAGCCACTAATTTATATTTCGATAGGCGAACAGGAATGTGCTTTGCGCATCTGACGTTTGTTCGCATTTAAATTATATTATGTAAATAAAACGATTTAATATATAATAATACATGGTCTATTCCGCGGCTTCACTTACACTCTTTAAGATTTTTCTGGAGCAAATCTTAAAAATATAAATTTGCATATGTATAATTGTAAACATTACAAGAAATTTCTTAATTACTTTGCGATTGATAAACATTTAGCCATGGAGTTATTAAATGAGTTCGCGAACCGTGTTGTTGTAACTACTGTATTTAAGAAATTGTTTGTGAAAAATACAATGATAATTTCTGGGTCTAAGCAAGTGCATTCATCAATATCCCTCCCACATCAACAATCCATATATACTCGTATGTAAGCTCTAGAATTAAGAGGATTTGTCTACTGATAGTGCTATCTGTCATTATATCACTAAAGTTGTATACGAAACTTATCTCTATCCGAAGTCCTCTAGGATGGTTTAAGTCTTTCCTCTCAGATCGCTCCCAATATTCTGGTCCCTGGTCAACCTCCTTCCATAACCCTTCCGCTGTCCTGTGGTGTCCCACAAGGTTCATCACTATCCCCCAACCTATTTGCCATTTACATAAACGACCTTCCACTTCTTATCCAACATTCCCAATGTCATGTCTATGCTAATGTCTTTCAAGTGTACCTGTCCTTTTGCCCTTCCGATCTGTTACTAGCCGCGGAGAACTCCAAGATGATCCGAATTTTAAATAAATCTCTGATAGTAATGCTTAATTTTTCTTCATTTTTTTTTCTTGGCATAAATTTGCTCGTATGTAACCATAACTTGTTTCTCTTATATAATTATTGTTAACTTTTTTAATTTTTTTTCTTTCTTTTCTCTAATCTGTTTTTAAAATATTGTTATTGTTGGTAATTCACATTGTTTTGTTCATTATTTTTTTAAAATTTATTTTTATTGTTTCTCACTTACTAAATTATTTGTAATAATTAATTAAATATAATTATTTTACACTCTATTATTAGCTTACAACACCTGTATTGTTATTCTAAAGAGACTTGTCCCATAATAAATAAAGACATTATTGTTATTATTACTAACGATTTTGACAACTATGCCATCAGAAAAATATTACATGCAATATATATGCTCAGAAAATATTTAAAGGATCATTTTAAGTGGAGTTTGATAATAAACCTATCAGAAGAGGATATATGCCCTTCAACTCATCGAGCACATTGTTGACAAAAGAAAATTGGTATCGTCCCCGCAGCGCATAATTTAAGTATTCGGAGGGGAGGTCTAGATGATTGAACAAGGAACCCTTGATAAAGATATTTCTTTAAGAAATTCCTGAAGAAGAAAGAGTGTTGCGGTACAAAACTTATATTTTTTAATATATTCCAGAAAAAATATTTTATTTGAAATTAGAAAAGAAAAAATATTTTTTTATTCCCTTTTACATTTTCTAAACATAAAATATGAAAAACTATACGTAGAGATGGATTTTCCAAGAAACAACGGCGTGTGAATGCTCCATTATTATCGTTAGGATTTTTCGATGATATGGCCTACATAAGTAGGACACGAGGTGATAGAAGGCCACAGAAGACATGAATTGTAGATGAAAAGGCTGAAAAAGATCTGTGACAAAAAATTGGCCTGACAGGAGGAAATGGAACAGAAAAAAAAATCTCAAAACGGGATACAAAAAGAGCACTAAGTTCAAACAATAATAGATGTAACTTTTCAACTGTCCTTATTGTATATTAAGGCTCTTAATAAATAAATGTTTAAAAAATATTATTATGTGGTTATAATTATGCAGGCAGTGGAATATAAATCATTAGCTCGATTAATAGCAATGAATTTACTCTGTGGGTTCTGCAAACTTTTTAACTTGACTAAATTAGGGAGACAAAAATGAGCGTGGTATCAGACAAGTAACTAATTTGCACAACGGTTGGCATGTAAACAGTACAATCCTCGGTGTAGTCGTACAAGGTTAAGATGGCTGGATGGTCTCAGTGTGGACTTTTATGAAATGTTCGAAGTTGGAAGACTTTAGCTGGGAGACCTGTAGGGAACGGATCGAGGAAATTAAGGCTCATTGATGGGCAGTAGAGCCCAAAAGAAGAAGAAAAAGTGCAGCAGTTTATTTTTTTTTAAACCTGTTAAAATTGCAATATTATATAGAAAACCATGAAAATGTCCAATCTTCAGAAAATTTTCTGACTGGTCAGACGGTGGAGGATCTTGCAGTTTTTTACAAATGCTATTTTTATCAAAACTGACAAACAAATAATTAAGAATAATATTTCCAATGTCTAGGTTTCACCTTATGTTACAGGATTTCTGCAGTGCGCCTGAGTAACTGGTGGTTTTACTATTGTACTTAAAATATAAAAAAAAGGCAGCTTATTTATTTTTCAAAATAAAATCAGTAACATTCGATTTAGAAACAATAAACTATTTTTTGCAGTAATCTGCTGGAAGAGAAAAAAAATTGTGTTTGCGTAAAAGAATGCTCATGATACCCTAATTAGCTATGCAGAAAAACGAAGAAGTGTTTAGAAGAATTATTCTACTATACTACCATTCTATTCTATTCATATGATACTTCTATTATTCTTTTATGCTTAGAGCAGACCGATATAAAATTCTTGTAAAATATATATATATATATATATATATATATATATATATATATATATATGTAAAATATAGGGCCGTAGAGGAGTCGCAACAAGAAGGAAGCAGATGTGATGTCTGAAGAACATTTGCGAATTGACAGGAATACGCAGAGCCAAACAACCGAGAACAAAAGGTTTTTTCCTTTCTATACTTCATTATTTACACAATAAACGCATAAAAAAGATTGAGAACAGACTAAAAAAATTAAAAATATTAAATATTTGTGTTTATATAACATAGAATGGTTTATTTAATATTTATAACGGGTAGTAATCGATGGATCAAAAGTAAGGAGAAAGGGGTTGGCTGGACTAATGGCCTTGCTTTGATGAGAAATTTCTTTGATACATAGCTTTTAGTAAGGCTACACGTTCTTCTATCAATGTTCAGCGCGTCTCTGAAGTCATAGCTTATATTTTAGCAGCAGGGGAGCTGGAATTCAATAAAAACAAAAACAATAACCATATTGTGTTCCGGAGGCTAGTGGAGTAAAATGATGAATATTTTAGGATCGAACAATTCAAAAATATAGGTAAGAAAAAAAATACGAAATTTATTTGCCGGACAATTAGGTTGGGAGCAGCCAGATGATATAAACAATAACCAATTCCATCAAATCACCTTTACCCTTCGTCGTAAGCCAATGACATCCTATCCTCCAACATCCTGTAACAATATCCCACTGGCTCCTATAGAACAGGCCCAATATCTTGACAAACGTTCAACTTGGAATACTCATATTGAATAGACTGAAAAGATAAGAAACCTCTCGCCTTTCAGGCTACTTTAACATTTACTGGACAAACGCTCTAAGCTCCAAATTAATTACAAAAAACTCATATAGATGACTACTATAAGAACTATTTGTATTTAAGGAATAGAGCTATGGGCCTTCTTACTAAGCCATACAATTCCTCTCATATCCAATAATCACAACCTAAAATCTACAATGCTCCTTACTTTGTTACGAATAAAGTCACTATAAGTCGACATCAATCCTTTCAAGACAAACTTTATTCGCATTCAAATCAATGAGTTTTAAATCTAGCTATCGTTCTATTACCGATAATAAGGTGTCTGAAAAGAAGATGGCCTGTGACCTATGTTGAATTTGTTACTGAGTTTGAGTACATTGGATCGTCGATTATCCGAACGTTCAATTAACAGAACTTTTTTTTTTCAAATGTAATTTTAATTATTTGAATTTATTGCTACAAAAAGAATTAGAGATCTAGATGCCATGAAGAGGAAGTCAACATTGAAGCAGACAAGTATTACAAAGTTGTTTAGCCCACAGAATAAACTTTGATAAATCTTTGCATAAATTCGATTTTTTATTCGTTCATTTTTCACTATGAACATATATTTTTAAGTAAATAAATTATCATGCTTTTTATAAACTTTTATTATTTTTTTTTAGATTTTCCTTTCACGCATGTTTATTGCATATACATTCATTTTTTTGTGAATTTCGATTATCGGAATTTTAGATTATCTGAACCACCTCTGACAACATTAGTTTGGAGAATCGATGCTACACTGTACCACTGTACAATAATAGCGGGTAGTTTCTCTAATTGCCTTTATCTAATGTCATAACGTATCATACAGTATATTTACTTGTATTATTATAATACAGTTGTAAATTTCAATAAATAATTTTTAAAAGAGTAGTAATTAAATAGAGGAAATGAAGAAAAGACTATTTTTTTTAATATGGGAAAGGAGAATGACTTGTGGGAAAAACTGCTGATATGGATGAGCCTTTCATAACCTGAGCCTTTAGTAACCTTCCCTAATTCCAACATAAGAAATGACTAAAAAATATCTCGATTGTTATCAGTGCGTAGCTGATAACTGATTGATAGTCTAATATCAGCTGGCAATAATAAATATTTAATTTAATAATATGATTCTCTAATTAGACTCACTCTAATAAGACCTTCAGCCCTTTTAGAGCTAACTTAGAGAAATTCCATCTCAAGCCAACTTTCATGAATCTGCTTAATTCAATCAGGACTCATTAACTAAACATTGAATTAAATTATTAGTCCAAAATTAGTTTGAAATGCATTCAAGAGATCGGTTAAAGTATTTATAATTATTTTTTTAAATAATATTTACCTTATCCCTTATTTCTTGCCTCATTTTTTCCCTCTCTTCCTCCATCTTCCTGTGCTTCTCCTTCCTTCTCTCCTCGGCTTCCCTGATGGCTTCTTGCCTTTCTCTTTCTGCCTCCTCCTCTTTCTCCTTGTCGTCTGAGTCCTCATTGTCGCCACCGACTGCTCCTTGAAGAAAAAAAAAGAAAAAAAAAAAGAAATTAACTTTCTTCACTTTAGCAGTTTCTAATTAAATAGTCACATCTTTATAATTTACGAGGTTTACGATTATTTGATAGGCATTAAAATGTTAATTTAAAAAGGTTTAAATTATATTACTCGAAGAAGACTAATGCAATCAGTTTTGCACAGTGTAAATTATTTTGAAATTCTCAAATATAGTAAAAAATTAAAATGACGATATACTATTTTTTCTATTTACCCCGAAACGTTGGCCCAAAATATATGCATTATTTAGAAGAAAAGAAGCAGTACTAGCTCAAACGCCAGAAAGTTATAATAATTACTGATTAAGTCATTGAGTTACAACAATGTATATATATATATATATATATATATATATATATATATATATATACTCTTTAATAATTATTTATGATTAGAAAGTAATATCATCCATATTCACATTGCTGAATATTAAACAATATTTTTTAATAATTTTAAAGTAAACGACTATTTATAAGTTCATTTTATTAATGTTCATAAAAAATGTAATTTAAAAACTAAAAATGAAGGCCTAAAAGTTATTCACCAGAGATTGATGCTCAGAAGTAAGCAGAACACCACCTGAATTTGCCCGGAGTTGGCGTATTCGCTCATTGTGCGCAGGACATCGTCCTTTCTAAAACTTTTCAATATAAAACTGACTTGGATTCGTTGTTTTTAATATTTTGTCTTAACTTTCTTTAAGTTATTTAATGGGTTTCGTGGTGATAGTCCCGAGGATAGAAAGATAAGAGACGCGAAAAGGTGGAATTTCGTATTAGTAGAAAAATATTTCTGAATAATGTTGGGAATGAGGTTTTTTACGGTTCGTACCAGTTTACAACTGTAAAATAAAATAGTACATGAGGCCCTAAACAATTTTTAATACAATATAGAGATAAAATATGGTCTAATATATTTTTTAGATATGAAATATTTTTCCTAGTTATGTAAAGATTCGTGATGGTCACTCTGACAGATGGAGATCTGTTTATGGCGTCTTTTCGATTTTATCATTGATCTTCAACTGTGATCATCGACAAAATTTTTGACGAGACGATTTACCTAATCAATATGTTGGTCACTCCATGGGAATAAACGGATTGATCTACCGAGGTTCTCGAATGACTGTAATTTGAATCTTGACCTAAACACAGTTATTGCCATAGATGATGAGATTTCGATATGCCGCAGGAAGAAGACACAAAGAGCGCCTCGTATAGGTACCGTACTCTATAACGTCCTATTGTAAAACCGACCAAGCAAAAGAAAGATATACATGAACAACTAAACAATTCATAAAAAAATTATAAATATTTCGGAAAAGTTGAGATGAACAAGAATTATTATTTATTCATTTCAATACCTTCAGAAGTTCTGAGTTTTTTAATGTGCATTGTAAGCAATTCCCCACAGAGTAAGAGTTTATTAATCTTAAAAATAATCATGTTTGTTGTAATATTTGGTAATCTGTTTTGTTTATTGTGTTGTAAACTTATAGTTTTTTATTATTTCCGAATCTAATAATCGTGTAAGTAAATATTGAGAGAACAATATTATTCACTGAGATAATAAGATGAGAAAATTTTTTTAAAAACCCTGTACCAGTGAATGGCATTGGGTTCAACATAAATCGAAAGGTATTGTTTTGAAGCCAACGAAGATTCCCCCCCCCAAATTAAAAGTACCCCTTTATAGAGCCTGGGTAAGCTTCCAGGAAGGTGTCCAGATCTCACAGAATCGATAATGAGCAGTAAACTGAATAAATTATTACCCTACATAATGAGTTATCCTGCCCCATAAAAGATCTGAAACTTCACTTTTTGATAACGTCAAAAAACAAAACAATCGAGTAACGCTTTCTTCCGGGATATGTACAGATTTGATATTGAAGCCAATCTCCTGAACACCGTGATGCGCGTTAATCTTAAATAACATTTATGCATATCATTATATTTATGCATATAATCAAAGCTATAGAGTAATATAGTTAATTATGTAACTAACCTAATTACATAATAAATAATGTAGCAGTAAATACTTAATTATATTTACAGCGATACTCTATCGTATAGCATTGCTCGTTGATAATTTTAAGAATTTTCCCAACTGTTATTTTTTCTATATTTCTTTTAAATCAATCAGATTTTTCTCATGAAATGAGAAATGTCATTGATGTGTGCCAAAATACTTTCAAATATTTTATTTGAGTGAAGATTTAAACAATAATTTTAACATCATAATCTGTATAAGAGATAACACTACCATAAACAGAAATAATATCACACAACAGACTAACCTGCCACAGCACCTTCGCATCTTGCTAAGCGAAAAACGCAGAGCAAGATCTAAGTGGCATAGGACTCGTTACCCATCAGATAAAACGTGTTACACCCAACTGACTAACAAACTGAAAACGGAGATTAGAAACTTCAAAATCCAAAATTTACTTAGTGTGACTGAAAATCTTACGACTACTAACAAATCACTATGGACGACCGCCAAAAAGATCCTTAAATTCAAAGATTTTAATCATCCTCTCCTTACTGAAAATCAAACTTGGTCCAGATCTGATGAAGAAAAATCTCACATATACGCCCAACACCTCTTCAAAACCTTTAATCCACACCCTGATATTCTCAACCCTATTCACATTGAGCGTATTGAAGCAGAACTGGATATCCCACTCCAAATGTCTCTCCCACCTAAGGCTTTTCATCCGTCAGAAATATCCAATATTATTCATAGTTTACCTTCCCGTAAAGCTCCTGGACATGACCTTATTACAGCTCACATCCTAAAATCCCTTCCTCGAAAAGCTATCCTATTCCTCACATACATATATAATTCTGTAATCCGTACTACCTATTTTCCTGATACATGGAAACTATCTATAGTAAAAATGATCCCAAAATCCAAAAAGCCTCCAGAACTCCCATCCTCTTATCGTCCTATCTCCCTTTTACCCATAATGGGCAAGATCCTCGAAAAACTCATTCTAAAACGTATTTATCCCATCCTAGATAGTAACCGCATAATCCCAGACCACCAGTTTGGTTTCCGAACATCCCACTCCACTATCCAGCAATGTCATCGTGTGGTGGATGTTGTCTCCTCTGCATTGGAGCGTAGATTGTACTGCACGGGAGCCTTTCTCGATGTAGAACAGGCTTTTGATCGAGTCTGGCACCCAGGTCTCCTTTACAAAATCCGACAATTCCTTCCTCCTACATACTTTTTAATCATTCGCTCCTTTCTAACTGGCAGAACATTTAAAGTAAGTCATAAAGGTTCCTACTCATCCCTCTATTCCCAGTCTGCTGGCGTTCCTCAAGGTAGCATCCTCGGTCCTATCCTTTACACAGTATATACAGCTGACATTCCAACCCATCCTAACACCTTTATCTCCACGTATGCTGATGACACATGTGTGTTATCAGTTAATAACGACCCATATATTGCATCCCAATCCCTTCAATTACACCTATCAAGCCTCGAAGAATGGTGTCGGAATTGGAGAATTAAAATCAATCCCAGCAAGTCCCATCAAATTACCTTTACCCTTCGTCGAAAACCCTTGACTTCCTGTCCTACTGTATTCTTTAATAGTACTCCACTTATCCCTGTTGAACAGATTCGCTACCTGGGACTCAACTTAGACAAGCGTCTTACTTGGAACCCCCACACAAGACTGAAAAGACAAGAAACAGCTAGACGTTTCCGACTACTTCAACACATACTAGATAAGCGCTCAAAGCTTCAGATCAATTACAAAAGACTTATTTATGTGACTGTTATAAGGCCTATATGGACTTATGGAATTGAACTATGGGGCTCCACCAAACCATCGAATTCCTCTCGTATCCAATCCTTACAATCCAAAATCCTTCGCAAAATCCTAAACGCTCCTTATTTTGTCACAAATAAAACCATCCATAATGACCTTAACGTTCCATATGTTACCGATTTAGCCCATTCCAGATACCTATCATTCCACAATAAACTTCAAACCCATCCAAACCCACTAGTTTCCATCCTTGCATCCAATTCCATCCCGGACAATCCTCCTAGGCGTCTGAAGAGAAGATGGCCTCGGGACCTTCTATTATAGAACTTTATTAGAGTGCTGCCAGTGGGTAGTATCTCTACATGTGCTATCATGTATTATTTACTCTTATAGCAATTGTACTAGATGTATGTATTACAGTTGTACAACTCAATAAAATAAAATTAAAAAAAAAAAACATCATAATCTCGTTGTCTTTAATAGTCTGGAAACAAATCACAGACAAATGTAGACTAAACATAAAAACCAATAAGGTATCAACTCTTTGACTTAACTGAAACCTGTTCCACTACAGCCCATGAACGGGTCTGGGGTTGAGTAGATATTAGATACTGTACTGTTTCAAGGACGATGGTTGGGCAGGGGAGTGATTTGTCCTAGATTACGCTCAACCGCCAGATTTTTCCCTCTTATTTTTGGTACCCACTTATAGAGGCTGGGTGAGCCCCAGGAGGGTCCGAGATCTTCATGATCCATCTCCAGCTGCTAACAGACTAAATAAAAGTCTTGCCTGCAGCGGGATTTGAACCAGGATTATCGGATTGGCAACTCAGTGCTCTACCACTGAGCCCATATCAATATTTATTTATTTTTTATATATTTTTACTCTTAAAAGCTAAGAGAGATTAATTATTATTGTACAATTCCAAAAAACGAGTAATAATCCATATGCATGAAATATGCTGCTTTGGAGTTAATGGATACTATTTATAACAAAAAATAAATTTAAGATTTGCGAGACATGAAATTCATTACTTCGATTATAATTAATAATAGAATACTTAGCATTATGTTTAATTAAGTTTATTAATTGGTAATCGAATTTGGTTGTTAATAAATCTATTTATTTTCTGGTGCCTGTCTCCATCAAGGGGTTGAGCTCTATAGTCGATTTTTTTTTGTTTCTTTTATTTTATTATTATTTTTATTATTATATTATAATAATAATATTATTTTATTTATTTATTTAAACATTCTTATTTATTCACTTAGTTAAAGTGAGAATTATATAACTATTCAATATAACAATTCGAAGGTCACCTAAAGAGATGTATTGGTATTGTTAGCAAGCCAGGAAAGAGGAACTATTGGTCCTTCTTGTCATCCTACCAGATTAAGAGAGGAAGAAAGGACTTTGACAAAAAAGCATTTCGTCCTTTGTTGGAATGTTGTGGAGTCCCGGACTCTTCCAACATGCCAATCCAATATGAGCAGGGTATATTGAAACTGAACCCGGATTCTACTATTCAACTACAGGTGAAAAGATTTAACCTAGCCCTGATGTGTATCAAAACTCATAGTATTTTTTTTTTTTGTTACACATCGAATTATGTATCAATTAACCCAGGTGAGAATCGAACATGCAACCTCAACCTTCCTTTCCAAACTTGGAGCCTTTGATACGAGGGTTTGCCAAGTGCAAGCAAACTTCTAGTTTATCTAGAAAATGCAGGATACTATGTAGGGGAATGTTAGGCATGATTTATGTTGAGCAGGTGGTAACACCTTCACTCTTTGGGCATCCCATCATTATCCATCGCATGATCGTACAGAACTGACAGGTGGTAGGCTCTAGGTAGGCAGGCAGGCTCGTACTAAAGTAACTGTGTAGCCATTTTATTTCCCATATATCTTTCAAAATACTTCCGAGCACATAGGAAATTAAGATAACTAAGATTTTTTATTTAGACGATCGCGTGAACTCCTACGATTTTTTTCGAAGTTAAAGAATAGATTCGATGCTCCTGACTAAATGTTACGAGCACATAGAAACCGCAAATATTTCACACTTTTCTTTAACGCTTCTCTTAAACCAAACCGTTTCCGAAGCTAGAAGACCCGTCTCCTAATTATATCTCTCTAGTAATCGAACTTTATTTTCGATCCATGTACCCTGCCCAATGTTCGGTCAAGAGGTCACTTGAGGTCAACCCATGATGTATTACTTTGGTGACCTTTGACCTGCATGGTGCCATAACATCCGTAATTAATTGAGATTCATTGATCTGAGGGGTACAGTTTTCGCTGTCGATTACCATTCAGTCCAGGAATACCTACACGTAAATATATATATCTTCATATCCCATAAACATATATTTCTTAAAATATATATTACAATTAACCTGGGAGAAAGAAATGATTTTATTATGACCAGTTAAATTAATTTTATATGATAATCACAATATCTCCTTCTAGCTCTAATTTCATATTAAATGATATAAACCTAATTGCCAAATTAAAAAAGGCACATACAGAATAATAAGACATTTCTAAAAAATAGCAATGAATAATTAAGAATATGGATATTTTATTAAAATAGATAAGAAGTTTTAGAAGAAAAGCAGTGCAATGCCTAAATTCTTCAAAGAATGTGACTCAAAAAAGCAAAAAATAACCAACACGTTGTGAGTTCAGGAAAATAAATTCGAAGTCTTGACTATCTCTGATTAATATTGTCTAAGGTTTACTAAATATAAAACAAACAATTAAGAGTCAACATAGATTCCGCATGCTATAAAAGACCGTCTGTGAAGTGTGAATTGAAGTCACCACTCACTAAATTCTAAGGTCATTGAAGTAGTCTTAGTATTTTCTTATAAGTTCTGTACGATGTTGTAGATTGATTAGAATAATACGCACATGTAAAGATATATATTAAATATGTGAAAATAGTATATATACAAACTATAAGGTGCAATCAAAGATACACAAAGGCTTACAATCACCTCGAGACCGCTACAGACTTTCGAAGCAGCTGATCCTTCCATTGCTGTCAAGCTTCTGAGCAACCTGACCTGGACTCGAATGCCCTATTCGTCGCGCATGCGCACTTGCCATGCTCAGGTCATAGAGAGAGGGGAGGGCAAAGGGTTACTGATTTAGGTCACAGCTAAACATATTTTTATTAACTGAAAATCATGTTAAAGACCACCTGGGTATGAATAAATAAAGTCGATAAATTCAATGCGTAGTATCGATTATCGATATTATCGAACACCCTTTATCGATTCTTTATTAGGATCCAATAATGTCGAGAAAAAGAATCATTGATTTTATATTCGTCACTAACCAGATGATGTAGAGTTAATGCGCGCTAGATTTTTAATATTTTTGTTCTTTGATAATATAACTCATGCACTCCAGCCTCTCTTAAGAGATATGTGCTTAGAAGATATCTGGAAGATTTACTAAACACATCATAGTTTAGAGAAAAATGCAAAATAGTTCTGTCCCAGGAGTAATTTTATATTGAGCTGATCGTCAATAGATGTTAAAAAGTTAATGCTTTAAAATCTCCACCGAAATACGAAAATGGAGTCTGAAATATAAGTTAATTTATGTATTGAAGAAATATTTTATTATTGTAATTAGTCATTAATTCCACAAAAACATTACAGTAAGAGAAAGAGATTACCGCTCGCCCAAAAATAGCAACTCATATTGAATCTAGGCATAATATTTTGCCGGGCAACAGCCACTATCTACTAGAAATCTATTAAGCTTAAAAGTAACAGACCGACCGGAACATATATACCGATAAAACTGAACAGGAGGTTAAAGATCCAGAAATATCTGGAGATTGGAACTTAAATATAAAAAACAATTACAACAAAATTATCGCATACTATGGCCTCGAAGTTTGCAGGGCCTATCTTAAGAACATATACCTGTCTGCCTACAATTACCTGTAGAGCCATGTGTAGAAATTAGGCTTTCTGTGTTCTGAGTGGATGGAACTGCGGATTCTCTCTTTTGACTCCAGAGTAGAAACAAACGAAGTTGGGACATGGTTTTCTAGCCGGGTCTGCACCGAATGTCTGAAGGAACAAGAATGAAGAAGAAAACGAGTATCATAACCACTGGCCGAAGAAGAAGATCTTTACAACTTATTACACGTTAACTTAATGAACTTTCGTGGAAAATTCACAGTAATACAGTGCTAAGACATTACTAACATTCCGTAAATGGCACTTAGTAATTAAGTATGCTGAATTAAAGAGCCGATTACTCGCTCATTTAGATAATCTTATTTCATAAAGGTAGTAAAAAGTTTCCTTCTTAAGGTACAGAATGTTGACGATAATAATGAATTCAATGCACAAGATAGCTAGGTCGCAGTCCGAAGAGTGCTTTTAGGATTCTGTAGGTTAACATCCTAGATTATTTCTTTCAGAGGAGATCAAATTGTGGATCCGAGCCTGTGCAGCGTCGGGTTCAAATTTACCTATCCTAATCATACCTGGTAGACAAAATTTAGGGCCTACTTACGCACTTTAGCACCTAGAAGTTTATTACACGCTTTACTTGACTTTTCAGGTTCTTCTCTGGTAAAATCTACGAAATCTTATTAAACGCTTGATAGACTTAGAACCTTTCATATATATAAAAACTCTATATTTTGAAATAGTTAAGATATAATTATCATACAAAGTGAGATTTTCGGTATGTTATTATTTCATCAAATATAAAAACTACTAGAAAAATAACAAGGATTCGTTTCAAGCCAAAACCTCAAGACATTATTGTTTATAAACCTCTGGGAATCCAAAAGCGAAGAGTAGATAAATCGAAGCCGAGGAGAGAGGAGCACATGCAGGCAAAGGAGTAGGAAATGAAATAGGAAATTAAACCAACCCTCTTGTCATATTTTTCTTTACCTCTCAAGGAAATAAGATGGCGAAAAAAGTTCGCTTCCCAACTTTCTGCGATAATATCACCTCGTTAGGATCATTATGAGATAAAAAGTCGCTTATTGCTACTAAGTACTTCAAGCTAACTAGTAACTGGAATTTCGTTACAGGGCCAGATTTAAATATGGAGAATCCTGCTAATATTAACTGATCAAGCATTGATTTTGACAAAAAAAAAACTATACTTAAACATAATAAAATTAAATAGCATGAAGAATAATGAAGGCTAAGCATATCATAAATTTTGTATTTACATTTTCTTTAGCTCCTTGCCAAATAAAATAGGGAATCTTAGCGCATTATTTTATTTGTGAAGTGAATTTTAAGATTGTCTTTTTTTGTTTTGTTCAATAATTTTTTTTTGCGTTGGGAGTCAGATAGCAAATAATTTCTTTTTTTTAAAGGCAGAAGTCTGAAGTAAAAAAAAAAAGCAAACATTTATTGTAATTAAATTTAAAAAAAAAATATATTTATTGAAATTTACAACTGTATACAGAATACATCCAGTAAATACATCCATTAAAGATAAAATAATGAAAGATAAATTATGTCCCGACATAAAGGCATGTAGAGAAACTAACCGATGGTAGTACTCAAAGGTCACGAGGCCATCTTCTTTTCAGACGTGTCGGAGGATTATCAGGAATTGAAGAGGTTTCGAAGTTTGAAGCTAGTTTGGGTTTGAGTGGAAATGAAGTTTGTCATGAAAAGATTGATATCGGATTCGGGCCAAATCAACAACAAACGGAGCCTTAAGGTCATTTTAAAGTACTTAGTTAGTAACAAAGTAAGGAGCATTGAGGATTTTACGAAGGATTTTAGATTGTAAGGATTGAACACGAGAGGAAATCGATGGCTTGTAATTAAATTTAATTTGTATTTATAATGAATTCAAGGAGTGCTTTCAGATACGTATGCTAATATATTATTTAGACAACTTAAAACAAAATGCTGCATCCATGATAGGTTTTTATTTAAGATAAATGCTGAATAAGCGCTTTACTTCTTTAAAGCCAACGCTTGTGCAGGGAAATAATTTGGCGAAAATCATATTTAACTGCCAGGTTTTTCTTTTTTTATTAAAGTAAATAACTTTAAGATGAAACTGGGTGGGCCTCAAAGAGGTTCTGCAGAACGCACATGGACTATAATATCTACAACTGATGTATAATAAATAAATAATTTACCTATAGGTAGCACTATCGTTAGACCGATACTATCGGCTGAAAACTATCGAATGCTATCGATAGTTTTTCGATAGCTGCTTCCTTTTTTTCTTAACCTATTCAAAAAATAATTTCAACTAATTTAATTAAATTAATTACTGACCTACTATTAGAACTTTGCTGAATTATAAATTATAAGATATATCATAAAGATGAGAAAAAAAATAATTTATTTGAATTTTAAAAAAGTATTTAGTGGAGAGACGCTCTGACTTAACCAGGCAACCCATTGAGGAAAAAACCCTGTAAAAGTAAAAGTAAAGTAAAAAAAGTATTTACAATTTAGATGCTTACAATAACAATGAACAAACCAAATCCTCAGAAAAGAAAAATAAAGAAACAGTTAACTTCAAGAGTCAAGTGTGCTCCTTGAGCCAGATATATCCCGAAAGAAAAATTGGCATGTCAAGTTGAATATTTAAGAATTGTAGAAAATGTTCCCTAAATAAAGAGGAAGTTAAGGTTATAAAAACCTAGAAGAGCCAATGCTCAATACCGCGAATTTGGTTTGTTTGCACAAGTCTACTACTCAACCTAATGACACGTCTGGTGCGGCATCAAAGTAATATAGAAGAGAATCCTTGAGCTCTCAAATTCAATTTAAAAAGGACTTGACACTGGACAGAAACAAATCAGCATAATTCAGAGTTTCATAACTTGAGGGTAAAAAATATCCATCGTTAGTCAACACTATCGATAGTGACCACAGATAGGCATGGCCTGTTGCTATATCGATAGTAACTATCGACTATCGCCAAACCCTATCTCAGACACCACTTTCCATCCATGGCAGTAAACAGATTATCGGAATATTTGAAGTGAAGCTAGATATTATCTTATAAAAAATATAGCCAAATCAGATATTGTTTGTTTTAACCGGATATTATTTTATAAAATATTAGAAAATAATGAAAATGAAAAATAATAAAAGCTTTATAAACTAAATTTATTGTTTATTGTTAACTAAATTTAATAAAAGTTATTGAAAGGGAAGATTTACCGATGGTCGATAGTACACGTGGCTCAAGTGACTTCGAGGAATTAGATGTAGCAGTGTTCTCTTTTTTATTGGTGATTTTTTCCTTCATTTTTTATAACAGAGAGGAGAACACAATTTTTCCTCATTGAGCACTATTGATAAAGATCATTTGAGACGTAAAACTATAAAAAATACTCTGACAAAAAATAATAATAATATAAAGTAACTTGATGTTAAATGTATTCCAGTCACTAAATCTTGTTGTAGTTAAAATAAAAATGTTTAATTACATATTCTAGGATTTTAGGAAATATTCTGATAACATATAACGTTAAATTTAATGTCTATCTGAGATCGGTGTGTATAAGATATAATTACAATCTGAGAAAGTAGACCAGTTGGAATCATAATTGGTTCGAAAATAATTGTCTTAATATGATTATTGACATTTTTAAATATATATTTTACGATCACACCGTCCAAATTTTTTTATAAGCGTACTGACAAGAGGGATTATCTCATCAAGAAATCAATATTAACTGATGCACGCGGGAATCGAATACATAACGTTCCGACCCTTGCTTAATTGTGCTCGGTCATCACGTCCTCGCGTCACATGGTGAAGAAGGTATTCGAACTGTGCTACAATTAATTATCGACATTTTTTTTATTAGCAGTGGTACCTATATATATATATATATATATATATATATATATATATATATATATATATAGGTAAATACATATATATATATATATATATATTATATATATTTATGTACTTTGTTGTAATCTGTACTAAGTAAAAATTGCGAATTTATAATCCTTATCGTTGCTGATTTGCCCCGACCTCGAAACCAATCTTTACACGATAAACTTTGTTCCCATTCAAACCCACTAGTTTCATACGGACAGCATCTGAAAAGAAGATGGCCATAATCTTCTAACTTAAATATGCTATTAGAGCACTACAGGTGGGTAGTTTCTCTAATCGTTATCATTTCAAGCCATTGAAGGTATATAGGTAATCTATAAATTTTACTTGTTTCATTTTTATAATACAGTAGTAAATTTTAATAAATAAACCATTTTTAAAAATAAAATCTGATTATATATTCAAATATATTCTCATCTCCACTTCAGAATTTGATTTAATTTCACAATTAACTTCATATGATATTCATATGAGAATAGATTTTAATGGATAGTACAATGGAATAAATTGAAACCAGACCTAGGTTGATATCGGATCTATTACGGATGGGTTGAATTAATTGATAAATTATACCAATCATACTCAAGAAAAATCAAGAGAGAATATACCTTGTAATAAAAAATAAATATTCGATAAGGATTGATATAATTTCCACCTAATTAGTAAGTTAATGAGATTTGTTTTTAAGGAAAATGATTACACAAGTGGATATTTCCACTTCGATTGGTCAAAATTCTAAACAGTAATTATAAAACTAATTAACGTAGGCTACCAAGGTTTTTTTTCTTTTAGGTTAGGTAAATATTTTTTTTCCAAGTTGGAGATCTCGGGCAGTAGGGGGACGTGAAAGCACTTCATTGTCTCCAACTGGAGGCTGCGTGGGATGAAACTCACCACTGCTTTTCTCTGATAATGTTTTTCCCTCGGTATAAAAACGGTAGAGGTATTTTATACTCAATAACAACAGTTGAATATAAAAAATAATGCATAACTAAATATAAAACTTTTATTAAAATGTACTATTAAAAGAAAAAAAAATGTAGCCATTAGACATGAACTTGACTTCAAAGGGGAATATTTCCTTCTACTGGGAAAGGAAACGTATACTGTATTCACCTGTATACTAACAAGGTATTCATATAGAATAAAATATAACAAATATTAAAGTATATAATATCCTACATGAAAAAACAAACATTAAAATATATTAATTTATGTCGATGAGATAATGTGTGCGTGTTTATTGGAATAATGTAATTTAAAATTAAAAATAAATAGGTTAAGCACGAGAAAGAACCATTAGCGCTATAAAAGAATTCCTAATAACAACGCTTTATTCCGCCATTATTCGTACTATTTATTAAAAATTCTTTTATTGCTCAAGAAGAAATTCTGTAGTATGAACCATATTATTATTACGCTTCTTTACAAAAATTAATGTTATCATTTTTAACAGTGAAGATGCATGGATTGTAATTAATCTAGTGTATGGCATAAAATAAAATAAATAACTCCTGATTTAATAAATGATTATATTAATAAATCGATAAATTAAATCTTCTAATCCTTATTATGACATTTAAAAATGAAAAATTTAGCTAGCAATAACTATGGTACATTTACCTAATTATATATGTACACACACCTAAGATATATATAATGATAATGATATATAATGAATTAAATAATATATAATCTACCACGTAATTACCTATCAGTAGACTCGATGAGCAACTTAAATAAATCCAAACTACGTTTAAACTTTAACATGATTTGAGTACATAGGTAATATTATGAATAAAATACTTGGCTACTATAAGCGACAAAAACAAAGACAAGAAAGCTGAAAAGAAGCAGGCAACGCGTCTGGAATAGCAGCACTTACTTGCCAAGATTAGATGCTTGAAAATCTATTCTTTAATACATATCATAAAGATGGTATAAGATTATCATAAAGATTATAGTTGTTAACAATTAAAATAAATAATACAGTATTGTGGTATATATTCATACCATAATTAAATATATAACTGATACATATATATTGAATTAATAAGCATATTTACTTATTTTTCCTCTTAACAATAAATAGTGCTTAGGAAAATGGATGTTTGTAAGGAGAAGTTATAAATAGAAATACCTGTCGTATAATATATAATTTCTAAACTATGACACTTTAGATACAATTAAACAATAGCCTAATTTGAATAGAAATTAAAATAAGTAAAAACGTTGCATACAATCATGCACTAAATTTAAAAGGGAATATACACGAAGTTGTAAACAGATTAGAACGCACTATATGCGCTGTACAAGGTCATAAAGTTTTCGTTCAATTTTATTACAAGGATGATACTAAAGGATAATTATTTACTATCATAAAATAAGAATGAGATGCCATGACAGTGTACTAAAGGTTGATAGGTAAGGAAGACGACAAGAAGGGATCGGAAAGAGACTTACCGCGATGCTGCCAGGGAGAAAGATCGCTGGAGAGTGCGGGAGGGGCCGAGATCGGGGCTGCGCAGTGCGGCCCGGTCTGTAGGGACAATAATTATTCTCCCACCTGCTAAAGGGGGAGGGAATTTTCTCTCATATTGTCCCTCATATCATCCCCACTCTCCTGTTGTCACCTTTATTTATATAGAGTTATATAAGTAATAAAGTTATTAACCGCCTAAAACAGAGGAAAATTTTGAGCAAATTTTCAGGGGAGAAAGTTTTAAATTCCGTATTACCCCCCCCCCGCCTAATATCTGATATTTTATTTAATCTATTAACAGCCGGGGATGGATCATTTGGGATTTCTGGAGACCTAGCTTCTATAAGTGGGGACTGTTATAGAGGGAAAATCTGGCAGTAGAGCGTGATCAAGGACGAATCATCTCCCTGCACAACCGTTGTCCATGAAACAGTACTGTCTCTACCATGTACTGAACCCCAGGCCCTTCACGGGTTGTAGTGGTGCAGGCTTTATTTATTAAAAAAATCAGAAAAACTTTAGTCTTAAAATTCTAAAATAATGGCAAATAGATAAATAATCATGGAGAAACAAAACAAAAACTGTACCACTGGAACTAATTACGTAACGGTCTTGGGTTCAGTACACGGTTGAGACTGTACTGTAGTAAGAAGTGATTTGTCCGGAATTCGTGATCTTGTTGAACCGCCAGTTTTTCCCCCAAATTAAAGGTACCCACTATATAGAGGCTGGGTGAGCCCCAAAAGAAAAATTCATCTATCAGAGACTGTAACATCACTCCAATATGCTCAATCAAATTTGAGGTGATTTATATTTTATCTTCAATAATTTAAATTTTTTGGAGTAGGTCATGATAACGCTTGGTGAAACGTTGACTGGCATTTATTTTCTAATACTTTAGTTACTAAGGTCTTTGTTTTTTTGGATTTTCCAAAAAAAAAAAAATGGATTCCAGTGACTATCTGTCTAAAAAAAGTCTCTTTTTTTAAATATTAGCTTATTTTCGTTTCAGAAATGAATAAAATATTCACATCTCACAGAAGATATTGCTATAAAATCAAGTTCAGAACTCAAGCCATTTTATTGGGTAACTATACCCCTGCAAAATCATCTATGTGCACAAACATTGGCTAAGGGACCAGTAAAATCTCTTTCAATTACTGAACCAAGACACTCCAAGGATTGTAATTGTAAAGTTTCTTTTTTTTTTTATTCAAATAAGAAATCTCCATCGCCTGAGTAGTGACACCTCATCCCTAGTGAGCGCCCTAAAAAAAAAGTTTACCGACACAAAGAATTAGGGGATACTCGAAACGTACCTTCGAAATCTCTCCCTTCAGGGCTACACGAGGGTTTATTTATTTTTTTTTTGTATCGCGACCGATCAACTGGAGTAGGAAAGATGTAAGGGCTTAAGGGCCAGCCGAGAACGAACTAATTCAATTAGAGTTGGAGCGAGATGGTCCGCATCTGGAGCTACATTTAAATTGCAGATAGAGACAATTAGTAATTAATTACTGGGTCTAAGTGGGACCTCCTCTCGAGGTATGTATTTCATCATCTTGCATATATGTGCATGTAATACATACTAAACATATTTTGATCGATGATTACAATAGGTGTTCGATATATAACGACTTATCGATATATACAGCTAAGCTCGTATCGATTATTATTTTAGCGAAGGAAATGTACAGGAAGAAGCTAGGTATGTAATCTTTAATATTATAGTTTCAAAGATCGAATAGTGTATCTGCGAATTAGGCTGAAGGAATTAATTTTTATTTTAAACTTTATTTATTGAAATTAAAACTTTATAGAATGAATACAGTAAGTAAATAGAATGAATGATCCTTAAAGGCATGAGATAAAGGCAAGTAGAGACACTGCTCATTGGTAATACTCAAATAAAATTCAACTTAAATGGTCAGGATGTCTTCTTCAGAGGCACCTCGCTGGATTATTGGGAATTGAAGAGGTGCTAAGTTTGAAACTAGTGGCGTTGAGTGGGAATATAGTTTGTCATGAGGGAACTGATATCGGATTCAGGCCAAATCACAATCACCTCACATCGAGGTCATTATGGACTACTTTGTTTAAAACAATATTTAAATATTTTCTCCTTAACTTTTTATGTATTTCATTGAATATTTATGCTGGTGTAATCATTCAAGCTCCCCCAAGGTAATTGATAAGAAGTACATATCTCAAATTAATAAATTTCATTTCCTGATTCGGTAGCAGTCATGTTATTCATATTTAAAATTAAAAGTCAATTTTCTTTACATGGTTGAATGGATCCAATCGCGATGTAAACCTGCAGGGAGAATCCTCCGGTATAATTGAACAGGTTCTGGTTAGCGGCTGGAATGTTATGAAAGTATTGAAATGCAGTGCGAATATTTCAGTTTAATTTTAAATGTATATTAATACAGTACGGGGCATAACTATGCATATATTTTTTGTAAAAAAAAATGTATGAATCTCATAAAAAAATAGATCTCCAAAATTAGTTGATGAACTTTTTACCTCAAAAATTGGAAAATCTTGACTCTCGATAATAAATATTGGGCCTCAAGTCAATATTTCCAATTTTCCAAAGCAGCATTATGATAATAAGTATTTGATAATGAAGCAGTGTGGAAATTTCTGAGCTGTAATGAAGTACATAATTCAACTTTGCAATGAAGAATTATTCCAATGATAATCCTGCATGCTGGAATGAAAAATATTTGAATTTAAATGAAATTAAATTAAAATCACTTCAGGATCACAATCAAGATACTTGAGATGTAATTTCAATTGATACCATCTACTTATGATATCACCTCATTAGAGCGGTAATGAGTAGTAATTTATAATAAAAAAGGAAATGACATTTCAGTTTAAGCTTTTTATAGGTAACAGAAATTATTATTTATTATTCAAAGCAATGCATATAACTGGCATTTAAATATGACAAATGAAAATTAAATAATAATAATGTACGATAAGAGTATTTTTTCAATCAATGAGCCAATTATTAATTTATTTCAATTAGTTCCGAGTAGGAACGATAAATCTAATATCATTTAATGATTTTTTTAAAAAACTGTATTTTATTAATTATCGAATTCATAATGTGTGAATTAAAGATCTTGCTTCATTAATTTGATAATTATGATTTCATTAAAATGGGACTTTTCGACATAATACTTATGATTTCTAGGTATTATAATAATATAGTAGATTTTATAATTTATTATAATGCATTACTGCAGTTAACTATACTAGTATCACATGAGTTTTATGTCAAATTTTATTCATTAAATGAAATCTAGCAAATACAGTTGATGTTTTCTTTTATATATTTTAATAACAGACGAAATAAGAAGAATATTATAAGAATATGTGACAACTCGGCGAATGGGTTATGATGAGTTGATGAACAACAAAAATATTAAAGATGATACCATGGAAAGCCTTAAAACACCAAAATATTTTTTATTTATTTCACTGTATTGTATTTATGCATTGTATTTTATTTATTATTTATTTCATTGTATTTATTATTTGTTTCATCATAGGAAATTTAATCAAGCCAACGGAAAGGTACCGCTGGGTACTGTTCTTCTTCATGCCTCTCATGTCATTTTGTTTTATTTTATTGCCAGTCAATCTGCTGATTGTCATTGTTTTTATTTGACAGGTGAGTATAAATATATAAAGAGAAAAAATATTTATTACAATATAGGTAAATATTAAATTTATAAATTATTTTTTAAAATGTTTAATTATTTTTTATAATATAGGATATTAACATTGTCGTAAAATAAAAACAATCAGTAAAAAAATATATATAAATATGGTAAATGAATTTAGAAGAAAATCACTTTTACGGCGTCACAGTGGCTGCAATCCCGCAATACCGATCTGAATCGCGTGAGTGTATTCCTTCCTTTGGCAGGCGCCTTTTAATCCATAAATGCTTGAGTAACTGTATCAATTATTCATCCTGGATTAAGGACACTTGGACGGGAAAAATCTACGTTAATTCATGCGATTAGTATTCCATTCTTTATATAGTATTCACAAAATATTTTTTTTAACATTAGAAATAATTTTTTTTATTATTTGATGTGGGGAAAACACCAGAACTGTAAAATCATTATTTTTCAAGGTGGATTTTCTTTAATATTTAACACATCTATAGCATTACTATATTATTATAAAACAATATTCACCAATTTTCAATTCAGTACAACTATATTCTTTAGTCTTCTTGTAATAATATATTGTATTATATGTAATACATTAAGTTATTTTAATTATTATTGGAATTAAAATTTACTTTTAACTCACAAAAGTCTATGAATTAAAAGACATGCAAAACAAGACATATTGTATAAAATAGAAAATAAAATAGCAGTTAAATAATAAAAATGAAAAGTTTACGAATTTTATTTTGTCCAATATATAAAAAAGAACAAAGTAATTTATGAAGTCTAACATCACTTAATGAAATATTTAATATGTTGATTGTGAATTAGAGATATTATAGAACCTATCAACTATTAATCTCTTCATGGAAAAATAAAATAATAAAAATACACCAGCTTAATAAATTAATAACATTAGTATGGTTTTCATATATTTTGACACTCCGAACAATAATTATAAAAATGTTTAAGTAGTTTATTTATTGATAAAAAAATATGATGGCCTGCACAAGCTCAATACAAAACATCTATAATTTAATTGAAGTAATAATTAATATGAAGTGATACTAACACATAAGTTTATCCCCCACCAAAAGTAGCTAAATGTTATACCATTTTATTTACTTGAATATAAATAATAATAATATATTATAAGTAAATAATTATCGATACATATTATTACCCCTACCTCAGCCATGATAGGTTGCCGAGAGGCAGTTGGGCAGATCGGTGAGAGATGGCGCCCCCGACGACCAGTAATAAGATTTAGGAGGCCCCGGAGGTCTAATAACTTGGAGGCTGGCCTGTCTCGATTAGGACTTAGCTCGGACTTAGAGTTCAACTTTGTCTCCTTACTTTGGCTAAGTCCGACGACTAATATCTCCATCCTCCCTCCTTCTTCCTGGTAACGGTTTAATAATATCCTTCACCATTGTCTCTATCTGCCCAAATTTATTAATATATAAATACTATACCACTGGTGCACAACAAGCAGCAGCTATATACAGTAAAACTTCCTTGAACGGACACTTCTAACAGGCGGACATTTCTCGTAAGCGGACGATTATATTTCCCCCCTCATAATTTTTAAGTTTTCTTTATATTTTTACTTCTGATATCCGGACATTCTCATAAGCGGACGCGGACAGAGATTTTATCAATAGTTTGACATAAAAACTTCCACTACGCGGACAGTAGAGCAAAATTTCCGAGAAAGGAACATCGCTTGGAAATTGGATTGAAGCAAGATTTGTTTCAATTCAATTCCCGAAGTCGATGGGTTCGAGGAATTGTTTGTGCTTGCTTCGCTATGAATATTTTTATTTCAGTTTATTCTCCTCCTTGAAAAAGTAGAGATTATACACGCGAGTGAACTTGAAAAATTGAGTGTCCGTGATCTTGGAAAGAATTTTAAAATTGGGAAAACGTGTGCTGCAGAAATTTTAAGAAATAAAAAAAAAATTCTTCAAAAATGGGTAGATCATGGGAATGATAATTCAAAGAAGACATTTAAAGCAGAAGGGGGGGGGGCTGATGATTGATCAAGTTACGTATGAGTGGCTATGCCGAGCGCGATCAAATAACATCCCAATTTCTGGACCATTATTACAGGAAAAGGCGTTGGAAGTTGCAAAAAGTTTGGGAAATGACAATTTTAAAGCTAGTGGTGGTTGGCTGGACAAATTTAAAGTGAGGCATGGAATAAAATACAGAACCTTAAGCAGTGAGGGTGCTTACGTTGATTGTCCTCTAGTTGCTGATTGGACATCGAAAGTAAAGGACCTTTGCACTGGATTTTCTCCTAAAGACATTTACAACTGTGACGAAACCGCACTTTTTTTTCGAGCATTACCGGACAAAACTATGGCGCTGAAAGCAGAGACTTGTAAAGGAGGAAAAATCTCGAAGGAACGTGTCACAATTTTTTTGTGCACTAACGTGGAGGGTGTGTTTGAAATTCCACTTTTGATAGGAAAAGCCAAAAAGCCAAGATGCTTTAAGGGTATCGATTTGAACATTTTTAAGGTGGAATGGCAAGCAAATAAAAGAGCATGGATGACCCACCAAATTATGTCAGAATGGCTGATTAATTTTAATAACAGAATGCAGTGACAAGGAAGACACGTAATTTTATTTATGGATAATGCCTCGTCACATCAAAATTTAGAGTTGTCAAACGTCAAAACAGTTTTTCTCCCGCCAAATACGACCGCCTCCTGTCAGCCTTTAGACCAAGGGATCATTAAAAACTTTAAAATACACTATAGCAAATGTATTTTACGGCACATTTTAGCCCATATAGATGAGTCAACTTCAGCCAATGATTTATCTAACAAAATTAATGTTTTGGATGCAATTCAGTGGATATGTTCGTCCATTAAAAATATTAAAAAAGAAACTGTCACGAACTTTTTCATTAAATGTCTCACCTTGAGTCATTGCTTCATTTCTACATGATAAAAAGCAATCCTTCTGGAGTGGAAGCAGTGATGAATTTAAAAGTCAATTTGGAAAAAAAATATCTGAAGAAAAAAAGGTCCAGAAAAAAATTACAGATTATTTTATTTAAATAATATTTATTTTATGTTTATTATTACTACTTATAGAAATTATTATTTCTTTGTTCATATAAGTACACAATTACGTATTATCTTTAGTTTAAAATAATGTAAGCCTTTGAATAAAACTTGTTTGTCATGTATAAACATACCTATTATTTTACTGTTTTCCCCCACCCTCATTTTCTCACCAGCGGACACTTCTTATAAGCGGCCAAAATTTAATTCCCCACCTGTGTCCGCAGGTGAGAAGTTTTACTGTATATACATATATATATATATATATACATATATATATATATATACATATATATATATATACATAGATATAAAAATATATATAAAATTTTGTTTGAGGCATAACTTCAGCCTTAACCTCATATCCACCACAAATATTACTACAAATGTATCGCAGGTAATTCATGTAAAGACTTACATTTTCAATAGAATACAGTATAAAAATGTTATTTAAAGGTGAGTTAACCTAAAAATACAAAAAGGAATACATTTTTTTTCAGAAATAATTAAAAATATTACAAACCACATCACTTTAAACTCTATCAAACATTTCTCGGTTATTGGTCATATTATTAGATTTTTTCTCATGTCATTTAATTATTGCTTAGTAATATGTGGATAATTAAAAACAAATACGAAAGCTTTGACCGTTCAGGGTTTTAATCATATGAGTCATTAAAATAACGGCTAACTGCTAAGGGGTGTAAACTCGCTCTAACATACATATATTCCCCACATACTCAATAATCATATATATATATATATATATATATATATATATATATATGTGTGTGTGTATAAATAGCAAATTTAATGTAAAAACAACACTTATTGACTAAATACTAGACACTAAATTTTTAAATGCAATTAAAGATTAATAGTAATGAATTTAAAAGTGCGATACTAATAAATTAATACAGCAGGAAATGTAAGGGCGCATGTATTGAAAATGTGTGATTATCGTATAACTTTAACTATCTTCTAAGAAAAAATGGAACTCATCTATTTAATGTTTTCATTTCATGAATATGTGTTAATTAATTGTTTTTAAAATAGTATTAGGTTTTTTTTCGTGAACAGGCTAATTCGTGACCATGCAGATATCACGTTTTTAGTTCTTTCTTTCATCTCCTCAATCCTTTATTCCCTCTTAATGTCGCCTTCCAACATCCTCCGTCCATCCCTTATGCCCCTGATTCGTTCTGTGTTCCACAAGAACACTGTTTCTGAGCGGGCTCCTAAATCTCTCCCTATTCAGGTAGTCCTCATCAGTAATTCCAAGAATTTTAAGTTTTTATTTTTTTTATCTGCTAAGCATACCAGTTTATTCTTTTATCATAAAAAAAAAAAAATCCGAATTAATATAGGAAAATACCATAATTTCATAAATCAAAATCTACATTTAAATAAAAATTATTTAGAGACTTAAATTCAATAATTTTATTTATTTATTTGTAAACACTTTATTGAAACATTACAATCTGCCACTTGTGGGCAATAAGTAATGGTGCTATGTAGCTAAAACCATTCCATAATAAAACAAAAAATCATATAAACAAAATAAAATAAGAGAATGTAATAGAATATATACATGCGGTAATAAAAGGAAATTAATACAAAAATGATAATAAAATAAAGTCTAGATGAAAAAATAATGTAAACATTCAAACTCTATTTACAAATTCAATCAGGAAGCAATGAATAGCAAAAATTTAAGTCACCAGTCCGAGATCAGCTATGACACATTATCATTCTCTTGTGACTGGAACCACACTGGGTCTCATCCAGCTCTTATAAGGTGGTACCCTTGATTGGGAAGAAAAACCTTGCGGTTGACAATATTCTGCAGTGAGGCGCAACCGTTGGCAGAGAAACAATATGGTCCGCACCAATGATTGATTTGAAGGTTCTTCCAAGGCTATCGAGGTTTATTTATTAATATTAATATTAATGTTAATGATATATAACGTAGGATATAACAGTAATATAATATATTACTGCAACTGGAATGTCAAAAGGAAGTAGCCGTGGAATAAATATGCTCACGAGTTGTTGCAGGGCAATGAGAAAATGTATTAAGTACACGAGCGGGCACGACCGCAACAGCCTGTGGCCTGGCTTGTGGTCTAGCCACTGTACTATCCCACCCCTCCACTAGCCCGTCCATATCCGCTCCGCTAATATTATTATTAAATTTATTTTTATTTATTGATGTGGATTTTATCTTATTAAAGTGATTATGGGTGAATACGTATACTTTATTATACTATCTACATTAAATCTGATAAATAAGCAGGTAATCAAGCACTATAAATTATTTTTTATTTATAAGTTATTCAAATAATTTAAACACACGATTACATTTACACTTAAATACATTCAACTTTAATACTATATCGGTAACCATCTATGAAAAATAAAATAATAATTTAAGTATAATAGATTAATACCTTACATCTTTAACTAATATTACAAATCGTGATTTACAAACTTACAAGCTTACGGCATTGCTAAACAGACTCATAATGACTATAAACTTTCCAATAAAAAATACTCAGACTTGTCACAAAAGCTCTTTGGTATGTCAATAACAAAACTCTGTCTAAAAAATACCAACGGTTGACGAACACATACGAACATGCTACAAACTATTTCAAGAAAAAATACACGGACATCTAAACCCAGTAATAGAAGAATTGGCCACGTCTCTCATGCCTGAGAACACTAGGAGGAGACTAAACAGAAGATGGATGAAAGATTTGTCATCATAAGAATATGGAATCAAGCCACAGGAGAGGTACCGCTGGCTACTGTTCTTAAGGCCTCCCTGTCATTTTGTCTTATTTTACTGACAGCCAAGTAATATATTTTGTATTTTACAGGTGTGGATGCAGGTATAAAGAAAAACAAAATGCACTATGATCTTTTAGTTACATATTATTGTTATATAAATCGAATCCTAATATTTAACCAAAGCTGATTAAAGAAATTATATAACTCATAGACAGATCGCTATGCGTCATCAATCTTGCGCAATAGGTCACGAGCAACTCAGGTTTCCTCTTATCAAAGTCGCTCAACACGGCTAAAGATATTTTCACTTCAAATTAATTTCACTCAAATTATTGTAACCAGTTGTTACAATGTTTATAAATATTAGATGATAACGGTCGGAAGCATTATTGTATCTATGATAACAATTATAATAAGATTATTGGAAAATAATCTAATTATTATTTAATATTCTGCCATCGTGACAGATGATAAAATTATTCATAAGATTAATATTTAACCAGGGTTAACATCCAGAAGACATTCCATTATTAGAGAAGTGACTCCTCTGGAACCGTCAGGACAAGTTTCCTTCCAGAGGGGCGGAGGGGGAGAAGATAGAAGTTTGAAACTCCTGAACCCCCAACCGCCTGCTGACCAAGATCCGACCAATTCCCCAAATCCCCGGAATCCATAAATGAAAATGTCTCCGATCCGGGTAGAGTGAAAATGCCTGTTGAGGGTTTAATCCATAAAGTATTCATGCTGGAGGCAATGCTGGAGAGGAATAAATTACGAGGGGAGGGGGATGACATGCTGCTCGAAAGATGACCCCCTGACCCTTAGGCCTCGCGACCTTACGACCCTGATGACCTGAGGATGATGGTACGAGCGAATGCTGCCTGATCGACCTGCGCCATAGAGGGGTATAGTAAAACGATTCTTGGTGTGATGATATAACTGGAAGAAAATGAGTTCAAATATAGAAATACAATATTAATTTTAAATATTATTTTGTTATTAGTTTTTGTTTTTAGACCTAATTAAGAAATAGTAGTCTATTGTTAGAGTAAATAATTATAGCTACATGTCTTTCATACCACTAGATCTTACTAACTAAATATTATTATATTATTTCAATCATTGGTTACTGTTAAAAAATAGTTATAATTAATATACTATAATTTGCAAAAAAATGTAAATTTTCTTGTATAAGAATATTCTGTTATACTGGAAAATGGATTTTCTTATAATGATAATCAGTAATATAAAAAAATAATTACAATATTAAAAAAATACCTCACTTGGAATCCAAAAATATTACAAAATAATACGCTGATTAAACCAGAAGCCCTTTAAACTGAGAAAACACAATAAAAATACATTACAAATAAGGGCCTAATACAAAGGTTAGAGGCTACAGAAGGAAAAATATTAAGGAAAAGTTTAGGCTCTGGATTCACTAACGAGATATTAATCCACACGCAAAATTATACCCTTTACAAAGTAATAAATAGAAAGAATCACCGACACTAAGTGTAAAAGAACGTTTAATTTCTATGGACATATCATACGAATGAATGCAAATAGGAAAACGAAAAGAACAGTCGAATTCCTTAGATATAAAAAACTAAACCGAATTGCTTTAAGAAAGCGGAGAAGGGCACGAGAGAACTCTGGGTTACAGAGGATGAGATTTGAGGCGAGAACGAGGCGGAAGAGATCAGAGAGGAAGATGAGAAACTGGGCGGAGAGAAAGTCGCGGGAGAATCACTAATGATTGATCTAGAGTACTCCAAAGTTGGGCACAGCTAAAAAAAAAAAACTAAACTAAAATAAAAATTATAAATCTTGAACTTGATTCGCCAAAAAATTCTCCATATACAAACAGTCTTTCAGTTTTTTAAAATTTGAAACTGTAAATTATGAAGGCATATTAAACCTAAAAGATTGTACATTAATTTTCACCAGCGACTGTAAACAAATAGTAGTGACAATAAACAGGCAAGAGGAAGACGTTTAAAAATTGAGAACCCTTCAGAGTTTTAAGTCATTCAAGGTCTCTCATCCAGCTCTTTTTTCACCCTTTTATGTTGCTTTAGTATGCTGCGAGGTATGATTTGTAACCTAAAAGTAAAAGTACCATTGCCATTCTGCAACGGATATTCTACTTAGGTACACTCACCCCTTTCAGTAGATTTTTTTAACCCTTTCGATTGCACCCATGCCTATCTCACCAGAGTCAACTATCACGGTGGCGGTTGATTGACGCTTCACTTTAGTACTCGTTTCGCGGACGCTCGACGGACCAGACGATTCGGAGATGGCATTGCATAATGGAAACCCGGATCGGAACAATGGGACGGAATCGATAGCCGGAGCAGGGACTTATCGAGCCTCCACAGTCCCATCATTGTTTTCGAGGATTATATCCCACGGGAGGCATATCGGCTATTAATGAACTTGCAATTATTGTGTCCTGCAAGCCGCTTAGAGCATTTTAGATTTGATTATTCTCCCCCCCCCCCTCTCTCTCTCAATTTATGCACACACACACAAACACATGTATGCATGTATAAATCATAATTTGTTATTACTTATTTACTTAATGCATTTCAGGTGATTTTTAGGAACCTTGAAATATGGAAAAGATCATTAAATATATCTGCAGATCCAATTTTAATTGGTTTAGTCAAACTTCGTCAAAAATGAGTTTTTCGTACTCAAAGAAGCGGAATCTGTTAACACAAGTCATACACTGTCATGATTTGGACATATTGCTTAAATTATAACATCAAAATCAAAATTATGAAAATGACACGATATGCTTCCCTAAATACAAGCATTCTATCTCGACACTGCATAATTGTTTTAATCTTGTTATCGTCTATCAACTTATGTTAAGGGTAACCCATTTCACCAAATATAGGATTGAATAGGATCGGTAATTATGAATTTCACTCTAAACAGCAGAGGAAAAAAATATACAAGCTTATTATTACAAAACCATGTTTAACATGTTGTTTCTTATAATTTTATTTTTCAATTGCACCTGCGCAATTTCGCATCTAGCAAATTCGATCTAAGCGTTTTTTTTCTGTTTGGTTTGGAGGAAAGTCGATTTTTGGAAATGATCGATATCTCTTGACAATAGTCTTTTTAATTTTCTCTTATCAAGCCCGGGTAACAGGGAGTATGGAAGAGATAGAAAAAGTGAAGTGTAGCGATTTTGTGTTGATGAGTGGATTGTTGTGTATTTGGTGTGAATATATGATTTTATAGTGGGAATGTTCATGTTGTGTAGGTGTGATTCCAAATATACCAAGGAGGATTAACAATTTTTCTTAGAATTTTGGACGGCGTTGTTTGTATTTTGTGTAAAGAACGTGTTTTGCTAAACCCCAAAGTTCTTAGTAAACTGCAATAGAGAATTCCTTTGATTCGTATGTCAAGTGATGATCTGTAGTCCAAAAGATGTGATAGCTTTTTTTTTTTTAGTTTTAATTTTTTTTTCTAGATTTATAATACAACTTGTATTTACTACAAACTTATAGACAAAGTTTCAGGAAATTTAATAAGAGCTACTGCTGGAAAAAAAAACACAAGGTACATAAAAAAAATTAATTTATACAAGGAAGTCAATAAATTATCACGAAATTCGAAATTATTTCATCTTTTGTAAGGCAACACATTAAATAAAATATTTTTAAAAGTATTTTAATAATATTATTTCATTATTATGAGTAAAAATGTATGAACTAAAAACAAAAAGGTTGAAAAGAAAAAAAAAAGTTATTTCCCAAAGGAGACTTGATGTATGGATTGTGTGTGGAGTGGGTTAAGTGAGGAAGAGGTGAGAGAAAAGGTGCAATATAAATAAAAAAAGATTTAATTATATTAATTAATTTTAATTTTGTTATTTACATTGTTGTTCGCACTTTTCAAATTGTACTTAAAATTTAGCTGGAATGTCGGCGAGATCAAATTGGGTAAATGATTATTTATTTTAGAGCATATTCTTACCTACCTACACATTAAGGTCAAGTTAAATATATTTAATTTTTCAAATAATTAACAATTTAAACGTGAGATAGCAAAAACAGTATTAAAACACAAATATAAATGTCAATAAATAAGACCAATTGCGTTGGGAAATACCGATTTATCTAATGTTGATATGGTCTCGCATTCAGATCCTTTTCTGAATTAAAAGGGTAGATATTATATATTAATAGTATTTATTGACGCTAAAATAAACTATTGATTTATTAATTTAAAAAAAAAGAGATGCAATAGATACAAATTTTTTTTATTATTATTAAACAACTACTGTTATTAGCACGTGTTAGGATGGTAGAGCCTATCTACCAGTTATAATAATCAATTTGTTTTAAAATAATTTATTCAATGAAATTTACAACTGTATTATACTAATACAACAAGTAAATAGAATGAATGGTACAAATTGGCATGAATAATGACAAGTAGAGAAACTACCCAGAGGTAGTACTCAAATAAAAAGTTCAACCTAGAAGGTCAACAGGCCATCTTCTTTTCATACCCCTCGGAGGATTATCAGGAATTAAAGAGGTTGCTAGATTTTAAACTAGTGGGTTTGAGTGGGAATGAAGTTTGTGATGAAAAGATTGATATCGGAGTCGGTCCAAATCAGCAACAAATGGGACATTAAGGCCATTATGGATTAGTTTGTTCGTAACAAAGTAAGGAGCATTGAATATTCTATGACGGATTTTGGATTGTAACGATGGAATACAAGAGGAATTCGATGGCTTGGACGAGCTCCAAAACCTCTACTCCGCAAGTTCAGATGGGTCTAATGATTGTCATGTATATGAGTATTTTGTAATGAATTGCGAGCTTAGAGCGTTTGCCTCGTAAAAGATACGAAATTAGCTTTGCTTTACCATACGGAAATATTTATTTTCTTATGTCACATTGAACTTTCAAACAGCTCTATTTAAAAATTAGTTTTTTTTTAGTTATGACGTGTTTCTTTTGAAGGAATGATAGTTGCAAGGTGTACTGATTAAAATGGGCCGTAAGATGTAAGATTCTATGACATCTCTCTATTATAGAAAAAAGGTTACAATGTAAAATGTTATTTAACAGTTGAAAAGCGGAACGGACGGTTATGGAGACACCACCTTTCTTAATCTCAATACAGTTTTTATCCAAACCTGAATTTAGCTAATAATAATTAATAATATCATTAATCAATAAAAGAATTTCAATACCATCATTAGAATAGGATTGCTTGGCTTAACCAATAGGAATATGTTTATTTTTTTAACTCACATGGAACTCTTCTGAAGGTGAATTGAAATAATAATTTACAAAGTATCCATAGATTTAATTTTGCGAGTGAAGAGATCATAAAAATACCAATAAAATTAATAAAAGCTTGATGATCAGATTCCAAACCGAAATCCTGGACTGCTAAGACCAAAGACCAATTAGATGTGGGCGATCTGATGAAGTGGGGAATAATAGGATTAGTGAGGACCTTTAGCTCTGACTTATCTCTGCCTCCCATCCCTCACTGCAATCCGTCCCAAGGGACCTCTAATGCTCCCGGTCTAAGATGAAGGTCTGATGAAATTCGATCAGGAAGGCGAATGATACAATTGATAAGTAATTTGGAATAGTTTAATAAACAGCTTGGAGTATCTCAAAACAGATTATTTATTTTTAAAAAATCCAGAAAAATGATACACAAGGCAGATAAAAAAATTCTCTTATAAAGGGAGAACAGTAAATTTGGAAGACGACGTTTCGACCCAAATTGCAGGTCTTCTTCAGGGCTATTATATTAAGATCACACTTGAAAATAGACCGAGTCTTGAGATAAAACCAGACTGAGATTGAGTCTATTTTCAACTGTGATCCTACTATAACAGCATTGAAGATGACCTGGAATGTGGGCTTCCAAATCCAAACCTCCGCCCGGACCATATATATATATATATATATATATATATATATATATATATATATATATATATATATACATATATATATAAATATAAGGTCAAATAATATTGTTCAAATTATATAAAAACGCTTGCTTTAACATTACTGGAAGACATAATCCAGGAAAATAATTAATGGAAGTTATGGGTAATAATATTGGGTCGTTGTATGAAATGTCCGATTTATTATTATTAAAATTTTAAGTGCAACCAGCTGTCTTATGTTTACTATATTTATTAATATATAATGTAATGAGCCCTTATCAACATTCTTTTTTTGATGATATTTACTATCACAAAAATTGAGCGAACGTTATTTTGTATGCCAACATATATGACCATGGAGACAAAAGATTTTCGTGGATTTTTTTTTTATGAGTTTAAACATGGACGCTCGGCATCTCAACCTGCAAGAAACTTTACAACCGTGATCGGAAAGGGTGTTATAAGGTCTGTTCGCCGATATGAGAAAATTTCAGCCGGTGACACAGATTAATTAATTAATAAATAATTAATTCATTAATAGTTGATTTCACCTTTCTACCCACTGGTAAAACCATCACATCCAAATAGTACACCAGGAATATTGACATAATGCGACAAAAGCTTATAAAAAAACAACCTGCATTGGTTAACCGGAAGGGACCTATACGAAGTTCTCCCACGTCCTATTTATTCGCTACGCTTATGTACAACATAGTTCAATCTGTTCAGAAATTTGGACAATTTCCTTTAAGGTAAATTTTTTCGAAAAGGATTCTCAAGTAAAAAAAACAACAACAACGCATTTTCAGAGTTTTCATAAAGTTGTTTTACTAAATAATTTTCCTAAGATAACAGATATTTAATGTGCAACGACTCAATATAATTAATGTTGGGATGGTTTTATCAGTTGGTTCGAATATTTATTTTTTTTAAAACATACAGATCAGTGCTTCACAAGATAGTGATGTAAGCAGAGAGATGAAGTACAGCTTAAAACTCTTACGAGAATATTTGACATGACCTGCTTTCCTGAGTTTCATTATATTAATTGCATAAGATCTGAAAAAGATGTTCAAGGAAGTACTGTAATATAACTTATGAAAGTGTTCCAGCACGGTCCAGTCACGACTGACCAACAGATTGTTCCAACACGACAATTGGATCCCAGGACTTCTCCCTGGGCTTGGAGAATATTGTGCTAAGTAGCAAAGTTTTGGAATGTCCCAGTTAAGGCGTTCCGGAGGCTGCTGAAAATTAGGTTATGATCTTCGCCAAGTTCCATGTATTGAGGTTCGAACTAAAGATGAATAACTAGTTTCCGCAGCTCTGTTGAAGAGGATTTCCCTCTCAAGGTAATGTTAAACCAAAAATTATAAGATGACAAAGTAATAATAATAAACCTGCAACCCTTGAATGAAAAGAGGTGCAATGTATATGGTTTGGGACTGTATTGTATCTAAATCAATAGTTGTGCGAGGAGGTGATGCGGTCCTGATCACGTTCAACCGCCATTGTTTGCCCCCTAATGAAATAAATATAATGCTGATTCATTTAAATTTAGCACATAATTAACAAATACCATATCATAAATAATAGTTTAAAAAAGCGTGTTAGTTACTGGAGTGCTAATTACTTTTGGTTTACATATTTATTTAATACTAGCTTATGCCCGCAGCTTCGCTCGCGTGGAATTTGGTCTCCCACATAAAGTTTCGTTTAAGACCATTTTAAATAAATAATTTAATAATTTTTTTTTAAATATAAGTTACTCGTTCATCCAAAATTTCAGATGTCTAACTTAAGAACTGACGGATTCTATACAATCTTTGAACCCCTATTATATTAAAGGGGAAACCCTTGGGGTGGAATTATCCACATTTCTTTCTTAAACTATACAAAGAACCTATCTACAAATTTCAAGATGCTAAGTTCCTGATTTGCCTTTAATTATGTACTATAACGGGGAGGGAATATGCCCCTGTGCTCCCACATAAATCATCATGAGATTTGCCTTTATTTATGTACGATATTGGATTCTCCCCAGTACCTAAAATACTGTCGGGGGGGGGCACGTGCCCCCTTGCACCCTCCCATAAATCCGAGCTTGCTATAGCCTATGTGTTATTCTGATGTATAACCTATATTACTGTAAAGTTTCATCCAAATCCGTCCAGTAGTTTTTGCGTGAAAGAGAGACAAACATACAAACTTTCACATTTATAATACAAGTATACCAAGACGAGTGGAAGCAGTCATTCAAGCCAGAGGGGGCAATACGTCGTATTAAATGTAAATTAAAAATTTAAATTGTGATTTAAAAGTTAAAATGTCAGAAATTAAAAGTTTAGAAAGTAAGTTTTCTAACTTTTTTGTTTATTGGAAGAGATATTGTAATTTATTTTAATAAAACTTGTTTATGTCCAGTTTAAAAATGCTTAATACAGACTTCAGAACCTTTCTTTACTATGAAAAGACAGACGTTTTTGTAAAATTCAAATATTTCAAAGTATTGCGATACTTTTGACGGGGAGTGTAGTTTCACCCATGTTCTTTCTGTTATTTTAACCACTATTATCATGTGATTTGCATTTAATTATGTACTATAATGGATTCTCCACAGTACCTAAAAAACTGTCGGGGGGCACGTGCACCCGTGCGCCCCCCCCCCCCTTATAAATCCATGCTTGCTAGAGCCTATGTGTTATTCTGATGTGTAACCTATATTACTGTAAAGTATCATCCAAATCCATTCAATAGTTTTTGCGTGAATGCGAGACAAACATACAAACTTTCACATTTATAATATTAGTAAGATTAGTAAGATATATAAATAGGCTAGCCTCTCACAGGGTAGAGCTCTCAGTTGCCGCGCCGAATTGGGTTCAAATCCGTCTGTGGCAGATTTTATTTGATCTGATAACAGTCGGAGATGGAACCCATGGGTTTTGGCCTAGTCACTATAAAGTGTGTACCCTTAATAGAGGAAAACCTAGTATATATGCACGGCCGTTTTTGTGAGAAAAAGTACAGTCTTGTTCCTATTTATCCCCAGATCTGCCACCAATGGGCCATACTGCTGAAGATATTCCTGACATTTTCTTTCAACATTTGTTAAGTGAATAACGATGAAATAAAGATTATTCTGTTGCTATGATACTTGAGTATATTTAGGTAGAAGAAATACCGAATTTTTTTCTCATTTGTTAACTGATTTTCTGATGAGATAGTCAATTTAAAATAAGAAAATTAATATAAGTGAATTTTGGGAAATATCAAAGAATCCTTAGCACGAATTGTTGAAGAGTCTTTTTGAGTTTAAGCATTGCAGAAAGAAGTTACAACTCCATCACGAAGCTAATTCATGTAAGTAAAAAAAATTTTTTTATGTATAAATATTTAAGCTAACTGGCTAATTATTTGTGAAAAGTAAGGTTTTATCGCCTCTAAAATAATGTTCATGATTTTGTATAAAACGTTTTCAGTGCTATTACTTTAGGTGTTAGTTTCTTGATTATTTTTTTGATCAGGCGTTAGGACGGAAGAACATTTGAAATTTGGTGTAGTTCTCCTGGCTGGATTTGTTTTTTTCCATTGAATAAGTGTGATATTCAATTTTTTCATCATCATAGTACTTAGTTATTCTCCATAAATCTTCGATAGATGAAAGCATAATTTGAGTGCCTTTGCCGGCTAATTTTCTAGTTAAAGGGTTTAAAGATAAAGCATTTAGGCCATTTAACAAGGCTTGATAATTAATTGCATTATGTAAATAAATTGGCGGTATTATCACTGTCGTATACCTTTGCAAATTTTTATTTTTACTTTTCTGTTCCCTAATTTATATGCGGGGTCGGATCTTGAGTACATTTCTTCCAACATCTTGCATATTTTTGGTCCTCTTCTTCAACATATTAATAACGCTTTTTCATAATCTAGACAAATTATAATCATTTTGTTTAATAAGTTTCTGATCACAAAAATATGGTCTACAGTAGAATAGTTCTTCCTAAAGCCTGCTTGATGTTTTTCGAGTTCTTCATCTAATTTGTCTTCTATTCTAAGATAATTTTAGAGAATATTTTGTACACAACTGAGAGCAAACTTAATGGGCGATAATTGTTTAGATCTCTCTTGTCTCCTTTCTTTTTTGTCGGATTTCCTATTTGCTTTTTTTATATTTTATATTTATTTCATACGTTTTCCAAAAAATTGGTAACTTTTTAAAAACACTAAGAAGAACCCTTATTAACGGAAAAATGATTATATTAATTACATTTATACAAACTACAGTGACGGGAGTGAAATAATAATAATTTTTTTTTATATATTCTACATTAATAGATCGGCTATTCCTAGCGTTATATGTTTTTTTTAATAATGAATTTTAAATTTTAACATGAGGTAAAAATGTGGGTTTCGTCTCATGCAACTCGTCTAAACCTGGTTTAGAAGCATCGGTCTGAGAAAAAGATGTCGAACACCTTCCTCATCGTCCTTCATCATTAATTATGATTCGTTAAACATATATAAGTGAAAAATAACCAAAAGACAGTTATGAAGAGTTAGTAAAATGTACTTAAATCTTCACTTCACAGTATAACCGCACTCTATCGAAGTCAGAAGCAAACTGAAATAAATTTAGTGAAGGTTATTAACAGCCGGGTGACCAATGAGGATTTGTGTGAAATGGATTTGCCACAGCCTCAACGATTTAATTTATTTTATTAATAAATTAAATTAACACCAGGTAATGCCGGAAGTCCGCGTCATGGACTTTTAAAAAAATCTGTCTCATAGCAAAAATCAGTCCTCTTCTTCAACATATTAATAATGCTTTTTCATAATCTAGACAAATTATAATCATTCGCTTGTTTAATAAGTTTCTGATCACAAAAATATGGTCTACAGTAGAATAGTTCTTCCTAAAGCCTGCTTGATGTTTTTCGAGTTCTACATCTAATTTGTCTTCAATTCTTCTAAGATAACACAGGCCAACAAAAAAAACCTTTTTGAAAACTTTTTTAATTTTAATAGCTGATCTTGATAGATTTTTATGTGCTGAATCCAAATCTGCTCGTAGTTTTTATGTATCACCCTTAGTTTCCAAGCAAAATGTATTTTATTATATAGTCTAATACCCATTTACAGTATATAGGGAAATCAATGAAACACTGTAGAATCGTAAAAATGGTTTGTATTTACAGTAAAATACTTGGAATAGTAATTTTATGTGATGATACAAGGTTCACTTGTCAACTGGAATTGGTTTATATTTTCTTTCCCTTTTTTCCTTGAAGCTTCTTGTGTAGCTTTTCCTGCGATGAATAGCTTGCTGAACTTCCCGGTGAAGTGACCAACTCTTCCTATACACATGAATGCTGGTTCCAGCCGCCAGCAAGTTCTTTTCTTTTAGCCTAGAGCCAAGCAGTTCAGCTTTTTCTTTTGTTAAGCCCAGATCCCTAACTAAGTCATTAAGCTCGACCTGAGTGAACAATTTAGGCTCTACATTTTCTGTAACACATTGGAATTCTTCATCGTGTTCATCTAACTCCGACTGTACATCAGAAAATACTTCTGTTTCAATAGAATTTAAGTCCTCTGGTGGTTCCGGGATTGGCAAATCTACACCGTGCCCTACTGGTCGGATGGCGGACGGAAGGTTAGGGTAGCTTATTACCTTCTTGTTCTTAGAGTTATGACCAGTAATATCTACACTGCAAAAGTAACAGTCATCGGAATGATTTTTTGGTTCCCTCCATATCATGGGAACAGCAAATTTAAAGTGTTTTTTCTCTTTTTTTGACCATTTCCTGAGGTCTTCAACACATACATAACATACCTTATGCGGTGCCCAAGGTTTATCCTGGTCTCCAAGTTTGGTTCCAAAGTATGCTAGATAAACCTTTTTCACAAAGTCTGTAATGTTTCTTTGGTGCTTTTTAATAACAAACTCACCACAAATATAACAAAAACTGTCAGCAGAGTTTTTACAGCCGCGATGAGACATTGCACTGAGCACATGTACAGGAAACGTAAAAGTGAGGTTATGTTGAAAATAAACAAAACATCAGCTGTTTAGCATGTGTTTCAGCAGTGCTGCCAACATCATCTTTGTTCATTAGACCTATTTTTTCATGTTATCTTAACTATGAAAAAGCTGTTAAATTCTAAAAATATTTCTTTATTTCATGAATTTAACTATAAAATGTGAATAAATGGTGGGTGATACAACTTTTTAAGCATCATATTTGGATTCAGCAACCTAAACAACATAAGAATAAGGTATTTTCATTAAAAAAGTTTTTTCATCGTTGGCCTGTGTAATTTTAGAGAATATTTTGTACACAACTGAGAGCAAACTTAATGGGCGATAATTGTTTAGATCTCTCTTGTCTCCTTTCTTTTTTGTCGGATTTCCTATTTGCTTTTTTTGGATATGTAAATACGTTTACAAAATATATTGAGGTAATAATAAAAAGAACAGATACTTAAATAAATTTGCACGGAAAAATGAGTGAGGTCCTGCGCTAGAATCTGTCCTCCAGCTTTTATAATTGCCATTAACAGACCGTTAATTCTTTTCTTCCTTGCAGAAATAAGAATTACACTCATTCTTACACTTCTTCGATCATAATTTCTTTTTTGGGTCCCTGCATTCCATATTCCACTCCCCTTTTTTATCACTTCTTCTGTCGTAATATAGTTTTTCATAATATTCTTATATTATATTAATTATCTCCAAGTTATCATTTAATTCTTGTCCTTTTTTATTTAAAATAAAAGTAATTTTTGTTTTAGCAGTTCCTCCCTCTTTTAATTTTCCTCTCGCCTTTAAAGCTCTCTCGATTTTTTTTAATCTTATTTTCTCCTAACCAGTTCTTAATTTCTTACCTAATTAATTTGTTGATTAATTCTAACGTATATTTATTTAATATACAAAAATTGATTTGTATAAAAATGTATAAAAAAAAGTTTACAAAAATTGTTTTTGTCATGAACGTGCTACCAAGCGCATGAATTAGCATGGAAAAATGATTATATTAATTACAGTGATACAAACTACAGTGACGGGAGTGAAATAATATAGTTTTTTTATATATTCTTTATTTCCAGATCGGCTATTCCGGCTATTCGTTATATGTTTTTTTTTTAATAATGAATTTTAAATTTTAGCATGAGGTAAAAATGTGGGTTTCGTCTCATGCAACTCGTCATCTGGTTTAGAAGCATCGGTCAGAGAAAAGGATGTGGAACACCTTCCTTATCGTCCTTCATCATTAATTATGATTCGTTAAACATATATAAGTGAAAAATAACCAAAAGACAGTTATGAAGAGTTAGTAAAATGTACTTAAATCTTCACTTCACAGTATAACCGCACTCAATCGAAGTCAGAAGCAAACTAAAATAAATTGAGTGACGGTTATTAACAGCCGGGTGACCAATGAGGATTTCTGTGAAATGGATTTGCCACAGCCTCAACGATTTAATTTATTTTATTAATAAATTAAATTAACACCAGGTAATGCCGGAAGTCCGCGTCATGGACTTTTAAAAAAATCTGTCTCATAGCAAAAATCAGGTCTTGTGTGCTCGCATTTTCAGGAAAGCCGTATTGTTCCTCTTAGAGCAATCCATCGACTCGTCTTCTGATTCTCTTTTCCAAGATTTTGGAATATATCTCAGAAAGTTATAAAAGAAAACTTATTTATTTCATCTTAATTTGACGTACCTAGGTGATAGAATAAACATTCCTAATATTTATTATTCAAAATTCGTTGAGCAGCCGTCTTGTGAACATAGAATTTATTCCATTATTTGAAGAAAATATTAAAAGAAAACTTATTTTGGAGTCAAGAGGGAAACATTTTAAACGTATATTTTAAATTTTATCATTTTTCAGCATTTACAAGATAACAGAATTTATCTCATCATAATTTGACGTATCTATTATATATAATCATTTTTCCACAAGTCCAGTGGTTTCATAGGGCTACACTGATTGCATTAGCAGGTAGCCATTCCTGCTACTGGATTCAGTGCGGCGAACCATCCACTATAAAAAATGGGTAACGTAACCATAAGCAGTACCCCAAGGGTGGTTATGGAAATCTGCTTTTCTTATAGGTAAGTATTTTCTTCTTCTTTTACTTCCTCTAAGTTCCTTTCTGCTTCGAGTTGCTCTACCCAAGGATCTGCATTTTTCTGTCCCTCCCTCCCACGGGTACGTATCCCGCCCTTCCTCCCTGGAGGTGCATCAGCCCAAGTGTACTTCCGAGGAGGTAGGGGAAGCGTAGGGGACTTGATGGTTCCCGGGCCAGTGACCATTCTAAGCCTCAGGGGCTATCCTTTGAATAGAGGCTGTCGAGTTTTGGCTGTAAAAACAATAAATAATTTGTCCGCCATACCAGTTCTCGAACTCGGGAAAGATCAGTAACAGTCCCCAACTTACTAAGATACCCTCTTCCTACTAAACAGTTGAATTAATAAATATTTATATCTGATAAATATTTCTATTTTTAGTTGAATTGTTGGCGAAGTAAAAAAAATTAAAAATATCAATATAACTCAATATAATTAATAATAAAAGAAATTGCTACGTTTATATCTACAAAATGTTTATATGACTGGTTTATATCTACCAAAATACTTAATATGGAACAATTCGGCTTGAAAATCGCCTAATTACATACGTACAGATACAAATTCACACACACACCATTTTAGGAGATTAAAAAGGACCTTAAAAAATTTAACTTTCTTTGGCTTAACGCTTTGGAGTTTGAGAGACACATACAGAAATCACGCCGAAACTAATTTAAATACATTAAGGAATCATCAAAATTGATGTATGTATTTGAATATGAACATTTGAAATTTCCGCGATTACATTTCATTTTCATTCTCCATGAATGTAATAATGAGGCGAAACAAATGAAATTATTACTTTCATCAGAGAATCAATACTGGGAATTCTCGTGACAGTTGATACCAAATTTAATTTAGACTGTTTTTGAATACCCATAACTTTATAAGTGAGTACATATTTAAATGTTACAATAGATAAGTTGAAATAATTATTGTGCACAGTAAATCCTTCAAGGCGAGCGTGCAGTGGGCAGTCGAGTGTGACTTTGAGATAGCGAAATCAGTTTCTGATCTAATCAGTTATGGGTGTTGAGTCAGATATCAAGTTCGTTCGTGTAGGTTTATTAGCTAAATGGCATTTCTAAAAGACTTTCGACAAAATTATTCTGACCAATGAAACTCTGTAGAAAATTCAATTATCCGAATCCAACTCATTCAAATTCAACATTCGTTTTGGTTCATTCCAGGAAATTATATTTAATAAAATAAAATTGTAATACAGATTTAGAAATTCCAGAAAACTATTTATCCATGTATTAGAGCAGCTAATAATCCGAAAATAATCGGAGAGATAAGATAGGCATTACTAGAAACTAAAATTTTAGTTCAAAATAATATAATAAAAGGCAATAGAAATAATTAAAATCATCAGAAAACATTATATTATACAACAATAGCAGTAACAAAAAATCAAAATTCTTGTTTGCTTCATTGCAGTAAAGATGAAAAGAATGTCTTCCTTGACTTTTTTTTAAAGGAAATTGGAATTGATTGTTAAATTTATAATTGATTATTAGGTTTATAATTTATTTTTTATCTAATTATTCAAATAGTTTTAAATGAGTAAGATATAATTTTCGAATTCTATTCAAAGCATCCTATTTTCTAATTTCACAATGACCATTTGGGATCACACAACAAAATTGTTTCTACCTCTGATGGAGTTTTCTCTGTTTCTAATATTCGTCCATGCGTTCACTGACGTGTTCCCTTTGAATTTCTGTGCGATTTCATCCAACCTTCTCTGGTCTTTCTACATCCCGAAACCCTACCAAATGTTTCAATTTACTCTCGAATTCACTTCTTTCTAAACATTTGGGACTCAGTGATGTCTACATTGTAGTGGTCTTCTTACAGAAACATTCGAATATTCCTTCCGTAAAGATGTCCGAGGAATATCAGCCTCCCCTTCCGCATAAAATCCGAGTTTCTTTCCCGTTTTTAAGTTAGACATTATCTAATACAATTTATAATCAAATAAAATATTGATATCAGTTGTAAATAAATTACTTACACATACATATATATATATATATATATATATATATATGTTATTTACATACATATGTTACATATGTTATATACATACATGTATATATATATATAATAAATATATACTTACACTATTACATTATATTATATAATACATTGTGCCAAATGGCATTTGTATGGTTTCTTAAATAAATATTTTTATTAATATTATTATATAATAAATAAATACACAAACCAAAAGTAACTGAGAGCTACTACTATAAATGAATAAAAAAAAAACCTGTACCACTACAACCCGTGAACGGGTCTGGCGTTCAGTACATGGTAGAGACTGTACTGTTTCATGGGCAACGGTTCTGCAAGGAGGTGACTTGTCCTAGGTCACGCTTAACCGCCAGATTTTTCCCCTTATTTTGGGTACCCTATTTTTATAATAGTTTGTAGAGGCTGGGTGAGTCCCAGGAGGATCCTAGATAATTATGATCTATCTCCCACTTTAAACAGACTAAATAAAAGTACTGCCTGCAGCGGAATTTGAACCAGGATTTCTGGCATGGCAATTCAGTGCTCTACCACTGAGCCACTCCGCTCCCTACTATAAATAAATATTAATCAAAATTAAGAGATTTTATCGGTAGATAAAATTATCCGACTGAGCATTACTCGTTATCGTTTTTCATTAGATTTGTTGAGATTATATTACAGTTGAGTATTGGTAAGTCTAACAACCTTCTACGCCCAAGATCACAGGTTTTTAGCCCGACAGGTGGGCCAAGGATATTTTATTAAGCAGTAAAAAATCCTTCGGAAAAACTCCTACAGTCCTTCGGAGGGGACGTAAAATTGTAGTCACCAGTTTACGGTGTCAGGTGCTACTTAATGATTCCTATCCTAATTATACCTGGAAAAACAAAATTTAGAACTACAGTAGCATTGTCTGATTAGCATCATCATAGCAGCGTAAAGTGACGTTAAATGAAACAAACAGCAAATTATAGTACTATTGCACAAAACAATATTTATCTGGTAGAAGAGTTATTCGGTTTTATTGATTTATTTTAATGGAGACCAATAACTTGAAAAAAGTAACACAATATTTACATGTAACAATGTTATAATTTCCTAGAACGGTTAGTTAGAAGTAAATAAAAATTGTTTCCCTGTAAACAGAAATGAATTCCATCCTCACGAGCGGAACCATTGATAAAAATTCAATAACAACCTAAGCATTAAATTCCATTCTGTTGATGGAGAATTCCAGAAATTTCAATAAAGCTAAGCTAAAAACGGACGGCGGAATTGCTGTGGAATATGGTAATCGGCCCTATTCTATTTTCTCTTCTCTAGTAAACAATTAAGATAAATAATTAGATTGTTTGCCTGACGGCTGTTAAAAAAATATTAATTAAAAAAAAGTCATCAGATGTTTTTTTATTAGTTACTTTAGGTATCGGGGAAACATATTTAAAAATCGTCAACAAAATATGAACAGTAATTGTATTAAAAAAAAGTAAATTTTTCTTCCTTTGAAGATTTCTAAAGAAGCTTGAGGATTTCCTGTGGGGAAGTGGTTAGCATTCAATAACCTTCAAACCCAGCGCGCGGATTCGTAGTCCGGCAGGTCGCCATAAGATTTTAGAATGGTGTAAAAAACCCTTGGTTATGCCCTCCTTCGGAAGGGACGTAAAACTAGTTAAAGATCCCATATCCGAATTATACTTAGATAATAATAAAAATATTTATTTAAGAAATCATACAAATGCCATTTGGCACATATTGCATTTTTGGTGTTCTTCGGAAAACCTCCCCTAAGGGATTCTCTTGAGAGCGTGTATGGAGAAATCTCCCATTGAAGGCACTCCTAACGTGGTTCATCATATTGTAGTAGATCCCTGCTCCAGAGACGTTTCATGTACTTAGATAGAATATAATAAAACACCCAATGAAGCTTCACGCAATTAGCTATAGAAGCATAAAGTGACGTTAAATGAAAAAAAACGCTCTCTCTCTCTCTCTCTCTCTCTCTCTCTCTCTCTCTCTCTCTCTCTCTCTCTCTATATATATATATATATATATATATATATATATATATATATATATGTCCACACGTGAAGGACGGAGCTGGTCTCGGAAATACCTAGTGCAGTGGGTAATGACAGATTATATTATCTTTTTTTTCCAATAATCAAAAAATATATCATTAATAAGCAATCTGTCATAATCCGTTGCAAAATCAAACTATCTATTAAAACAATACCTACCGCTACAATCCATGAAGAGTTTGGGTCCAGTACATAGTAGAGACTGTGCTATAAAGCGAACAGTTGCACATTGATATGATTAGGCCAATATTACGTTCAAAAGCAAGGTTTTTTTACACATAATTAGGATGTAGCTCTTTATATAGGTTGCGTGAGCCCAAAGAAGGTATTCCAATTTCACAGTTCCACGACTGTTGGCGAAATAAAAAATGTATCAGCTACAGCAGGACTCGAACTAGGAATCAAGAGATCAGTAACCCACCACAACACTGAGCTCTCTGATAATAAATTAAAATAAAAAACTATTTCTACTACTATTTATTTGTTTTGTCATTCCCCTCTTATTTGATAGTGTTATATGTATGACAGTTTTTAATATTCAAGAGTTTTAGATAGAAAGCAAGGAGGGACACAATATTCATCTTTCAAAAAGACTAGTTTCCAAATGCTACACTTTCCTCTGATTTTGGCAAAGTACCAAAGTAGATGTTTATACTAAATACATCTCTCTAAGCAAGAAGAAAGAAAATAGGAATAACACAACACCGAAAATTTGGCACCACTGCATATTTTGCATTTTTGGGGCTTCGTGAATATTTATTTAATATTGCAGTAGTCTAAATGTCACGGCATATATATTTATCTTGTATAAAAATATATAAATAAAAAGATAGTAAACATAGTGATGTTCAACTGGAAAAAAATAAAATAACGTGTCTCATGGTATAAAAAGGTTGATTGGTAAAAAAAAAAATCATTACTTGAATCTATCAGGTACAGTGAGTGGTTTTACGACTTGCAAATTTTTAAAAATATTTATATAATTAAAATTAAAATTAAATAATTAATATTAATACTCATCGAGCATGACAAATGACTAAAGAAAAAGTAATTCTTAGACCCGTTGCTAGACAACGCATATAAAGCATCATTGAAAACTGTTTTATTTAATAGAGGTGCTCAATTTGTTAGTTCTTTCTGGTAGAGATTAAAAAAGCAGACTTGTAGAACTAATTCGTCCGTAAGTACTAAGTCATGTTGTGGTTGCGAAAAGAATAATTATTAACATATACAACAGATGCTTATAATATAATAATAAAATTTAATAATACTAAATAAATACTAATAATAGTATTTATTAATACTAAATAAATAAATATTAATAATAGTATTTATTAATACTAAATAAATAAATACTAATAATAGTATTTACTTATTTAATCTGCATAGGTCGATATATTATTATTAATTGCTGCTGTATAGAGATATCTGATACCCAAGGGCAAGAGAGGTTTCTACCCCAATTAGTAAGTAATACTGACCTCATTATCCTCATTTTATCAGAGAGGTATCAGTAAATATACTAAAAATACTATTATTTTTTTCTCTTTGATAAACGTAGGCGTTCATATTTCATAATAAAAGGAACTTCGGTGTAATATAAGAACTATTCCATTCTAAGTAAAAGTACTGAGATTAAATTCTCATTTATTTAATATGAATTATTTAGAATGGTGGTTTGTTAGCACTCTGAGGGGAAAAGAGTAGCCATTTGTAAAAGAAAATAGTTAAATAATAGTAATAATTTAGAATAATAAAATTTTCACAGAAGGCAGACGGTAGTTTTTAAATGTTTTTATCCCCTTGAATTTTTCATTCCAAGGTTTATAAAAAATTCCAAGGGGGTCATAATGATATAACAGAAAAACATGAAGCAACAAAGTTAATACATATTCATTTGGATTTCCCTAAGTAGCTTAGGGAAAACTGGTGTGTAGTTTTGTTTTTTAAAACATTTCCCGAAGTATTTATAAAAATTCTTCATTCTTCTCAACATGTCTATAATGTATAAATGTCCTAAAATCCTTTTAAGGATCTTAGAATATCAATATAATGTATGCTGAAGAGGATCTAAATATATATAACATAAATATATACAACAAAGACGACACAAATCCTTTCTAAACTTACCTTCATTACCCCGACATTCTACAGAAATAATTAAAAGGGGTTATGGTTCTACGAACTAAAAATAATTATCTCCCAGAGTATCATTAAAATCGTGGCTGCTCTTGAGCTGGATTTAGCTATTATACTGTAAGGATTTTAATAAGGTTTTAATAATTAAAAACAGAAATTTGTCATGTCATACCTGCTACTTTTTTATTTTTATTTTAATGAATGAGAGGGTTTGGTTGGCAGTCAAAAATGGAATGAGATGGTTAAATATATAACTTGAGTAACCAATTCACTTGGTAGCTCAGTATGAGCTACAGGTGCCTGCCGAAGACGATAAATTATTTATTCCGTTAACCAAGTGGGATTCAGAAAACCTTTCGTGGCTCACACAGTCTCTAGAAAGAGAGAAATTTTAATTGGGGGGGGCATGTTGTTCAGTGAACAGTAATATAAACTTCAGAAAATGTTTACAATTACTTTTTATTTTGTTGGAATTTTATTTTATATTAGAAAGTCGAAATAGTTGGAAAATAATTTGAATCACTAATCGTTTAACCGGTAGGGAAGCAAGGGCGAATGAAAAGACAGAATTTCATTTTACTGGAAATCTGATTAAATATTTGGCCTCACGGTGTTTAAAAATTTTTATTAATTTACTCTTTTTAATCAAATGAGACCGGTTGACTGATGAATGTCAAATAATCAATAATAAACAATTAATGAATGCCGACTAAATATGTAATTGCTAGTACCCGTCGACATTTGGCCATGATAAAGGCTAAATTACCAACCTGAACGACCGTTGGCTTACGAGAGACTCCACCATGCACTGATAACACCCACAATACCACCCTTAATGGGTTTTGGTTGTAGAGCTTTCTTTTTGTTTGACATTCAAGTAGCAACCACTTTTTAATTAATATTTTTTAAGCATTGACCACCATGGCAGTTTGTCTGGCTTAATTTTATCGATGAGATACTGTATTTTATTTTTAGGAACTGTCCAGAAAAGGACAACGCAAATATTATTTTTTTAGATCATTCTTTCTTCTTCTCCAATAATCCTTCATTCTAAATTCTTCTTCTGTGACCTGTCCATGACCATAAATCGTTTATCCTCCACAAGAACGCTGATGTTTTTCACATGCTTTAATAATTATAATAATTATTATTTATTACGATCAACAGCCGCAGAAATAGATATTAATCTTGCAGAAATAATCTGGCTTTGGCAACTCATTAATTAGCTTCTACTATAACACGTCACATATGTACTACCCAATATATACCTAATGTTCACGTCGACCCGACAATATTCACCTTAATAATTCAGCAGGGGGTGGCGAGCAGTGACCTGGACTGAACCGGAGACAGGTTGAATGACCAGTACCCTCGGTCAATCCGGACGGAGTACAACAGCAACTTGCTGGAGTACACGAACGGGTCATCCTAAATGCAAGAGGCGACCGTTGTCGAACAGCGACATCAGCTCTGTGGAGATATATATAGCAGAGGGAGCGAGCGTTACCTCCCGCGACCGCCGGGGTCACCGAGGTCAGGTCACCGTGACCCGCCGTGACCTATTGCCCACCAATGGGCTTTTTGTGTCCCGCCTAATTGGATTAGGGTACGCTGACGTGTGCTCGGGCGCCATATTTGTATGAGCTAACATCAGCCGGAATGGCTTTGTCCTGTAGCCCGCCACTCAACCATATAATATTTACCTTCCTCTGAATATATCATTGCGAGTTCATTAGGCTATGCTGCCTGTAATGGAGGATATGGGAAATTGAATTAGAATCAATAATATAGAGTAGAAACTCGTTGTAATGGATGTCGGAAAATTATATTATTATTTTAGTGATATTGTTGTAAGAGTTGGGAATAAGTTTGAACATATTGAGAAGTATTAACTGTTTAAAGCGGAAACATACCATCCCTTTTTATGTGATGTGGTACATTGCCACTCTGGTATAGTGGACTGTTTATCAGATTGATAATGATAATGAAGCATGAGATTAAAAGCTTTTAAATTAAAGTCTATAATGATGATAAATATATTAATTTAATAGAGAAAACTAAAATGATATAAAGGAAAATTCTTATTTGAGACACATGTGAATAGCATATCGGGTGTCTTGCATACTCCCTGTGGTTACTGGGTCTCTCTCTCCTTGCCAAGGGTTCTACTCCATGGTGTTGAAATCTGTGGAGCACATGCTGAATCTAATATTCTCTTCTTGTTCTTGCAGCAGTTGTCCATTTTGTCCCTAGTTGCAGGCTTAGGCATTATAGCTGGCTCCACCGCTAAAGCATAAAGATAGAGAAGATAGCGGTATGCTTAACAAATTCAAGAGGAAACAACGGCACGATTAAAGGCAGAAACTGCTTTTTATGGTTCGGTCTCCACATTACTAAGCTCTGGTCTTTTCCCCGAAATTTAAATTTACAAAACTTCCATCCAACTCTTTTTACGGAAGTGACACGAGGCATTTACTTCAAAGGATGAATAAGGTCTTAAGAAATTAAAAACTAAGGTGTTGCGTAGAATATTCGGACGTAAAAAGGATAAGACCAATAGAGAATTTATGAGATTACTCAAAACGGAATTGTGGAACATTCGGTTTATATCATTGAAGTGATAGTTCAGATGGGCTTGCTAAGTTTTTGGGCTGAGTAAAGAACGAATTTCTAAAAAGTTAATAAGGGCCGAAGGATTGCGTTAACAGTAATTTAATTGGAAGTATTAAAAACCCATGAAATTAATTATCTCGACAGAGTGGTCACTGACGAAGGAAGTTTATTTAAATTATAACAGAAATAATAATAAGAGGGAAATATGGTAGGCTTTCTAAACTGTGTTCGGTGGAGTAAACAATAACCTAAAAACTAAATTAAAAAAGTGTTTTCATTCATTCATAGAAAATGTTATCATCGATAACGAAAAAGAATGAAAGAAAATTGTTGGCCATGGAAATGGACTTTTAGAGAAGTTGTTCCATTTCCACGTCCCTAACTGAATGATCAGGATACAGGCAGAGCAGGAAACGACTATCCTTTGCACAATAGAAACAAAGCGAATAAAATGGCATGGCAATAAAATGTCGGGGGCACGATGCCCTAAACAATATTTGAATATCTCCGAAAGGAAGGAAAAAAATAGGGCTTGGGTTTAGTACATCTTAAAGATTGTACTGTTTCAAAGATAACGGATGTGGAGGGAGTGATTTGCCCGTGACTATACTCAACTGCCAGATTTTCTTCTAATTATGGGTACCTACTTTATTGAAGCCTATAATTCTTCTTTTGGAATTTATCTTACAAAACTAGTTAAGACTTATAAGATAAAACTGATATGATATACTTAGTTGAGATTGGTTCCGGATCCATTTACTCCTATAAATGCAGAATAGGAAGGTTAAATAGATAGGTTGGTCTGGTTAGCGGTGGGCTGATCTATAGCACGAGTTTCAACAGCATCGTTCCAATTTGTAACTCCCGCCTCTCCAGTAGAAAATACTAGGGTGGAGTTAATAAAATACTAGGGGGTAGTTAATGGACTACTTTAAACAGTCCTATTGTTTATAGCTCTATTGATGTTCATTAAGAGGTATTTTCATTTTTTTTATTAAATTTTTTATTTTAAGTTGACCTAGTGATCTGTTACATCACAAAAGGTGAATATAAATTCATTTTAAACACATTTGACAAATCCGGACGTTTCAGCCAATGTAATAGGTTTTTTTTAGTCATAAAAAGAGAAAATAGACAAGAAATTCTCTGAAGTGTAAAATTTACTATACAATCGCAAAATTGTAATTGTGAAAGTTAAAAAATTAAGGCAAGTACACATAAGTAATTTTATTGGTTTTTACGATAAACAGTATAGATTCTTAGAATATTTAAATGCATTTTTTGTATCTTTTGAATATCGTCGCTGTCAAAACAATACGACCTTTCTACACTTTGGGCGATTTTACCCGCGTTATATGTTTTATTATCTTATGCATATCGGTTATCTTTCAATTGCTAATTACATCACTTCCTTGCGTTCAACCTTGAAAACTTTTCTTAATAGAGTGTAATTAAACCTGTAGAATGCGTTACCGTTACTAACTCATTTTCACTAACAGTTGTAGATAGGCGGTATTGTTTCGACAGCAACGATATGGAAGTGTTGTGCCCTATATATTCAAACAGACCTTAGGACAAGCGTGTTGATAAGTGTTTTATTTCGTTACAATAGTAAAAATTTGATGTCCTGAATATATGATAGTCGTTTTTAGTTTCGGGTCATATTTAATTATATAATATAATTAAGAATCGATTTTTATTGCTCGATTAACATTTGATCGATTTACATGAAACATCCTGTAGCGAAGACCTCATATAGCTCGATTTAGTGGCATTAATTTTATTTTTCCAATTATGAAACATTTTTCACTAAGTCCAATAAATAGGAATACTGTAAAATGGTCAGAGTGTGAGTCAATTAAGTACATGAAAAATTTAATTTTTAAATATTATTATTGACTTATTAAAATAAGTCATTCATATTTTGTGTAATTCATTGACTACACACCCTGACTATTTTACACTATTTTTAGAACTATCTTGCCAACCATTTTCATTTGGAAAAGTCTAATAAACATTTATGGGAATATATATAGGTTAGTGTAGGAAGTCTATGGAAAGATAAAATGCATAAAGGTACAAATGTACTCAGCGATATAAGAGGTGTAATACGATAAATAGTATTTTTTTTTTAGTTAATTCCATCCTTTATTTGCAATTGAATCGCTAACTACAAAAAGGAAATAAGCCAAAATTTCTAAATATTAAAACAGAGACAAGATATGTGATCTTATGTCAAGCCCAATTTTATAAATTTTACAAGAATGACCAAATAAGTGATCTTCTGCGTCTAGGAGTTCCTATCTGGAGTAACCGAAATATTGAAGGCTTGGTCAAGACGGCTATCTTGCAGACAAGTATCCTATACATCCTGCCTCTTACAAACTTTAAGAAAGTAAAGGTTTTAAAAGTATAAGTACAAAAAGTTGGATAGTTGCCTTTTTGCAGTCAATATTTTAATTTACTTAATTCGGATTTACGCAATTCTGCATAATTTTACGCCTATTGATAACGATTCTGTAAGAAGTTGATATTTTTTTGAGCAACTTAATAAATTTATATGATGTTATAGAATGAATTTGCAATTCGCTGAGATTGGTTGGCTGTGGTGATGGATGCCCACGTTCTAGCAGGACCGTAGAGCCAGAATAATAATATAAAATGAATGTATGATTGGTTTAGATCCAGAATGTTGAATAGAAATATGCCAAATGAGGATTATTATTTTTTTTTTATAAATATAAATGGCTGTTCATATGATTACCCTACTTCATAAAGAGAGAGAGATCTTCCCGAAGCGTTTGCTTTCCTACAAGAGTTGAATCGATCCGTTCATCGTCACACCTCCACCTGGCCGAATATCGACGTATTCCACGAAAACATTCCAATAAGACAGCGCCGTAATGGAAGGGGGAGGGGGCTTTTAGAGAGATTATACCGCGGATATTCCCAAGTGGACTGTCATCGGGAATGAAAGGAAGCGATATCTTAGCCAACCAAATGGCTCCTTTTGTTTCCATTGATAAGAGTCAACGTGGAACTTACTTAAGTTCTTGTCAGAACTGTTAATCGGAATCTCTTGGAACAGTAAATAGCAACCTAGACTGTCCCAACGCTTCTAATCATTTAAGTGGGAATTATGTATATCTTCGAGTATTCTAGATGGCGTTGGACAAATGTTTGAAAAAATAAGTAACGTATATATGATGTCTGTATTTTTTATTAAGAAAATGATGATTTTCGATAGCAAAGCTAGTCATTAAGCAAATGACCATATGAACACTACTCCTGCTTATCAACAACTGAACGCGTTTACAAGCTTCATGTCAATCGATTATTGATAATCAATACATCGAATCAATTCAGATCATTGATTTCGTTTTAAATAAATATAATTTTAATTTAAATGTTTAATGTCTCCTACGGTTGATTTTTGTTTAAAATGAGTAATACAACTAAAAATATACTTAAATAAGCTAAGATATTAAATCAAGATCCGCCACAGCCTATCCCACTGATCCTTTCAAGCATAAAGAACAAGAGAAAGAAAAAAAGACAACCAAGTTAAGTTGGAGCCATCATTACAAAGAAGTGAAGAAAAATAAATTGCAGGATTTACTCGTGCTGACGTTGTCATGACAAGTCATAAAGACCTTCCGAGAAAGAATTATCAGAGAATGAAGATTTGAAAGCGATTAAAGAACAGGAAAAGAATTATCTTCGTGTTATGTTGGTTTTCTCCGCTTCCTTAATTAACTAGATACTAGGGCAACTAGAAAACATCTTTAACTACTATTAAGAATAAAACGAAGAGTTTTGTATAAAATACATTCTGGCGCTTACTGAACCCAGATACACTATATATTCTTGATGATATTTTTGATGGTTATTAAAGCTATTAAGTTGTCAGATTAGTAAATTGATAAATACACACCCAACCTCTGGAAAATAATCAATAATTACAGATGACATCCCACAATATTAATAAAGCGTTTTTATTTTCTTAAAAACAAAACAGGTGGTCTGGTTCTTAGTTCTATGCCTGCAACACAACACCCATTCAGAGCTCGCCCGGGATCCAGCAGAATGCAGTCAACCGATGTCTGGGGCCACAGTTGAAGACAAATGGGGCCCATAACCAGGACATAACGGGCAGCTAAACGGCAGCCAGGGCACCATTATGTCGCTGAAAAATGTGGGGGCCCCCTCCCCCTTGGATCTTGGACCAACTTGTTCAAATTGGAAGCTGGGCTCCTTCTCATTAGGACAACTTTTAATCGCACAACTTCTCCAAGTCCTGGCGATTTCTGGAGCCATATAGATTTCAGAACACCGGAAGAACAAAAGGGGTCTTTATTACCTGGATGCCTGAGACGCGAAGAATCGATGGAAAAGTTTTTTTATTATCTTTCTTCATAAAAATGGACAAAAATAAAAAAATTTCAACCCGAAAAGGAAAGTTTCGTCAGGGTTTAAAAAAGAATTTACTTCGAGAAAAAAAAACCCTGCTTCTAGTCAATTATTTTATTCATTTATAAACAAAACGTTTCGACACTATGGTGTCATTCTCAATCATTTCCTTTTCTGCATTTTTTAAACTGGAAAGTCAATACTTTTAAATAATTCTTAAGGAGATCTATAGTCCTCCATGGTCAAAAATTATATTGCATTACTTTAATTAAAGAAAGAATTTAAAGAATTTACATCGCCACAGCAGTAATTATTCAATAGGAATGTATAAACGATATACAATTAATTAGTTCCTACAATGCTATAAACAATAGTATTGTGTAGCTTTTAAAGGCGCTAAGTTCTTGTAAACAAATAAAACTTTCACTGTCCAAATATTTATTCCTACATCGCTTAGAGGAGGATATAAAGGTCTAATAAAATATTAATATTAATCAAAAGTATCAACAGTGGCTTACTAATTTATGATTTACCCATAAATAATAAATATAAATAAAAGAAAAGTGCGAAATAATGAATTAGAAAATACGTCATTCGAAAGGGACGTAAAACGTATTAAAGATCAATACCCTAATTATACCAGGATATACAACATTTACATACAACAATATAGCATCGTCCGATTATCCATAACAGCATAAAGTGATATTAAATAAAAACATTTTGGTTTTTAAGTTAAAAATAACAAAAATCTAACGGCTGATCTTGCGAGGAGTAAACTAAGGTGTAGTTGGAAGAATTGAGTTTGCACATTGCTGAATATTACTGTTATGCCAATGTCAGTAAAAGAAATTCATGGAACCTCAAGCTTAGCTTAACTATTCGCTTTTATTACTGGTTATAAAGGGACAAAATTATAATTTTTACAAATTAAACAAATTGATTTCTTAGCCCAGTGCTTTTGGTTGTGTAATATGAAAACAAGATTGATCGTAGCAGACATCCTACATAAATAAAAACACTTTTATACTGATAAATATAATATCCTTTCCAGATCTGACAGGTTTCTAGAGAATCGATTGTAATGCCTTTTTGTAAGTAGATACGCCTCGAGTTTGTACGTTATGATAATAGTAGCGGGGGAATTGACTGACCATTGAGACAGGCACTCTCACCTCGATTAGCCGTCAATAATTTTGAGATGCCTGTCAGAAAGCATGAGGAACATGATAAGTGGAGGGAAGATCGGAAAATAAACAATTGTATTCTTTTGTTTAAGTTAAACTACACAAAATTCTATCATTAATATTTTTGCAATTTTATATTTTTATCAAGTTTCTTGAGTATCAAACGATTATTAACAATTTATAGTAATTGTTTCGTTTTAATGGAAAAAAAGAGCTGATAGTTATCATTGTCCTCATAACTAGACTAAAACTAATTTATTATTTAATTTAATTTTTATATTAATAAAATCAGTATTTTATTCTTATAATATTTTAGCTACAGATAATTATAATTCGTTTTTTATACTCATGATTTTTTTTACTCTTTTAAACTTTTATATAACCGAAGATGTTTATGGCGACCTGTGATCTACCAGTTAGCGTAACAAACTACGGCCAAGATCGCGGGTTCGCAGACCAGCAGGTGGCCCTAAGACTTTTTAAAGGGAGTAAAATATCCTTAGTTACGCCGTACTTCGGAAGGGACGTTAAACGGTTTCAGGTAATCGTTAAAAATCCCTACCCTAATTAAACCTGGATAGGCAAAATTTAGAGCTCCCAATTTAGCATTTTCCGATTAGCCATAGCAGCAAAAAGTGACGTTAAATGAACAAACAACGACCGAAGGTGATTGTAGATTACTGCAATAGTTTAAATAAAAACAAAAAATTATATGTAACAAATTAAGACTATTGAAATCTTACAATGGTATTTTATATTCTAGTAATATTTTTTTATGAATGAGAGGAAAATAGTTGACTGGATGATAAAATGGAGAACGGAGATAGTTGGGGGGTGCAGTAAAAAAAACACCAAATAAGTACCAGACTTATATTTAATTAGTGCCGACGTTTCGACCTAACATGTACCTCATCTTCAGGGGCAACTGTTGGTTAGCCGGTTCACCCAGCAGCTTCTCCCAGTTGCCCTGAAGATAGTCTACATGGTAGGTCGAAACGTCGGCACTAATTTAATATAAGTCAGGTACTTATTTGGTGTTTTTTGACTGCACCCCCCAACTATCTCCGTTCTCCAATATTTTTTTATATTTAAGTAATTAATAATAGAAAATCAACAAACAAACGAAGAGATATCTTTTATAATAATACCTTCTAAAAACTATAGAAATACAAATTCAAAATAAATAACGTACAAAGGATAATAAAAATAAGCGAGATAATAAAAATGAAAAAAGTATAACCAATCAAAAAAGGAAATAAATGGATAAGAGGAAAATCTCAATGAAGTAAAGTACTTGGGGCATTATAATAGGTAGTAAGAAACACACAAGATCAAGAAGGGACAAATATTAGGATTTAAACCAAATGTTATTAGAGATTGGAGGTGTGTAGCCCATTGGGTAGGGTACTGAGTTGCTATCCTGAAGGTTACGGCTTAAAACCGGGCTATGCCAGATAAACTATTAAATCCGTTAACATGGATGGAGCCTATGAGATCTATAGAAACTCTTGGATCTTATCAAGCCTCCATTCAGTGGGTATCCTTAATTGGAGGAAAACCCTTGGGATTGAGAGTGATCTCGAAAAAATCGCCTGCCTGTATAACAGGTGTCTAACTATGAACTGTTTTTAAGAACCTTCATGGATTATAGTACAACTCGTGAACGGGTCTGGGGTTCAGTACATGGTAGAGACTGTACTGTTTCATGGAGGTGACGCTCAATAGGCCACGCTCAACCGCCAGATTCCTCCCTCCCTTATTTTGGGTACCTTATTTTTATAGAGGCTGGGTGAGCCCCCTCATTTACTGCGGAATTACTACGGTTGAAGATTTCTTCTTATTATTCGGGTGAAGTCAGTACTGTTTTACCAAATTAGTACAAACGATAATGAACGAGAGATCGCAAACTGGGACGGAAGAGCCAGGAGGAAAAAGGACAGTATTTCTACTTCTCTTCCTGGAATTTTCACGGAAAAATCCATAAAAAAGTTAGATCCCATCCCTCGGTTCTTACATTCCTTATATTTTTACAAGGGAGCGCTCCCTCCCTTGAAATATTTACTGAAAACTTTTCAATGCCGGAGGATCCGGCGGGAACAGGCCAACCGTGACGGTGATAGCTGCCAAAGCGTTATCTCTCCTCTTCCACTCCGTTTCTTGTTTATGTTATATTTAAAATGGCGATTCGTCACTTCTATTGTTCAGGTAATTCATTCTCCGCCGTCAGATGTAGATTTATTCCATGTCTTTCGAAATGATTTTATTTTTTTTATACTTCACTTATTTCTTCTTATTATTATTATTGGTATTTTCTTGAACAATAAATTGTATCAGAATGTGGTTATTCATATGAAAGTCTTTTTCACTTTATACATTTAGCCAATTCTCTGTAAAAGTCAATTCTGACACAGGTAAATATCCCACGGGGTGATTGTTTACCGTACCTTAAAATAAAAATAGCTAACTTTATCAAGAAAATTTTTTAGTGTGTTTTCAAGAAAATACCATAACAATGTGTAAATTTAAATAAAATTTATATTGAGAAAAATGTACGTAGTGTATAACTAATAAAGAAACTTAACATATTATGTAGTCTTGTCCCCACATCAACATCCCCGCCTCTCGGGCACAAGGATCAGACTAGTGATCACCCTACCCCGTGTGCATCCATCGGAAGTAGCCTTCTGGTTGTCCAGGATTTAGGAAATAATTATGATTCCTCTTGCACCTGTTAATCTGCTCAGCCACAACCTTGGACCTTGGATTGATTTGTCACTTAAACCGGTCTGCACGTGGCAGGGAAGAAGACTTGTGAACTGGTTATGGAGCATTGGGCATTCTGAAGCTGCACCACAGAGACCATGGTTCACAGAAACGTGAGGTTGGGTGTCCCCCAAATAAAAACTAAACATTTATTAAATTTGAATAACACGAATTTTAGCGCTATTCATGAAGTCTATTATATATGAAGTCCTATTATCATAAAGACTATACACAAATAATAAACAAAACTAAGTCATTAGGAATTCCCCCAATCTGGAAAACACCAAAAAAAAAATAATCAAACTTAATGATTTTGCATCCTGTCTTATATAGTACTTGCAGGATAAACGCAAATGCAATATTTGTATGTTTAGTGATGCAGTCAAAAACATGTCATTCATTCGTAAATGCAATTTTTCCATTGTTACTCTCTTATAAGCGCATAAGCGTTCGTTTTTTACTTTGACAAATGTGCAATTTAATGTAATTTACTAAAAGCCTGTTTTTCATTGTTTGGAAATGAATATGAGAACATTTAAATTTCGAAACAATGCCAATATATTGTTTAACGAGTGTTGCCTGAAACTCAAGAACATGGAAATCATACTTTATACTAGTCGAGAAATATGGATATGAATTTTTTTGATATTTGCCGTAGAATGGTTACAAATACAAGCCCTTTTATATTAATGGACTATTGAGATTAAACGTTCGATCCCTAATAGCTGTGGCCGATTCGCCTTTTGACACCAGGAGGCCAACACAGGTTACGAGGGCAGAGAATGTATAATTATAGACACTAGGCCACGAGTGGATTGCCAGTGATCGGATTGGTCGGTAGGCGTGGCCACTCTAAACGGGCTTCGCTGATTGGCTACTGCGATACCTTGATTTTATGAAGCGCATTGCAGGTAACTAACTGTTGGCTTTTATCTTTAACCTCCTTACCCCAGCTGGCACTTGGAGCTTGGCTTAAAGAATCGAATCACCCGGAAGGGCGCGCTTAATTGTTATAGCTCTTGGGGATTTTATAATTAGGAACTCCCCCAGCTGTAGGAAATACATTTAGGACGGAAATACATTTAGTAATACAAAGAGGACATGTTTATAAAAATAAAAAGATATAGAGAACAATACGAGATTACACAATACAAATTCTAACATTTCGTTTAATTACATATATAAACTTGATTAAAAACTATTTAAAACATATATAATATATATATATATATATATATATATATATATATATATATATATATATATATCACTGAGTTTCTACGTTGAAGAGTCCGGGTTCACATCCAGCTATAACATATCAATTATTAATATGATAATAACAGCGACATATGGGCACTGTTAGGATCTGCAGACCCTTCTGGGGCTCATTCAGATTCTTAAAAAAAGGTTTATCCTTAATTGGAGGAATACCTGGCAGTTGAGGATGATCTCGGTTAATTCACCTCCCTGTACTAATATTGTTCTAGAAACTGAGCTAAACCCAAGACCGTTCATGGGATTTAGTGGTACAGTATTTTTTTTTTGTATACTATATATACATCTATTATATAATATTCAAAGCGATATAAAAAAAATGTAGTAAGTACTGGATACAATCAGAAAATTGAGGACTATTTTCATTAAAAAAGGTAGGTTTCAATAGAGAAAGACACGAACCATCATTATTACTGGGGTTTTTTCATATTTTTTTTACATGCTTAATTTATATTAATAAATATAAATAAAATATAAAGACCTGGACATAAAATGGATAAAAGCTGTGATAAACACTTCTATTTCTTGCCTTTATTTTGAGCTGATATATATCTATTTATAATAAATTATGACAATTATAATATCGTATGGAATAAATAGTCAATTTTTAACTATTTGTTTAAATACATTTAATTTTTATTAAAGTAATTTAATAAAAATGAGGGTTTTATTTTCCTTCCTTGATTACTGAAAGTGATTGTTATCTGGATGCTGGAATTTAAAAAAAATACATACTAATAATATCTTTCATTATTAATAACTTGAAATTCAATCGATATAATGAAATATAATGTTATGAATATTTTTAAATAAGTATTTTTTTTTATACTTTGAGAAATATATGTTTTGGGGTTAGCGACAATACTGTCATTTAGTTGCCGCCAATTTTTTTACTTTAGATTAATTACCGTTGTCAAAACATGCATTAATCAAAAGCTTCATTTAAAATAATACGAGAATATTTACGAAAGCATATTTCCCATTCAATATAAAATGGCGGCGATTGTAAAGAAACGGCCGCACCTGATTGGTCGCTCTTATCAAAGCTGGAAAGGACCCGCTTCCTGGAGAGATAACGCAGGTTGTTATAGAACTAATAACAGCTCACGAACTTTTGTCACTCGTATTCAGCAACTTGTGAATGTAATGGAGCCGTTGGAAAAGTTTAATTCTTAACTGCTGTGAAGTTGTTATTTCAGGTTACGGTTTCAGGTTTGGGAAACTTGGCCATTATTACCAACAGCCGTCCCAACCCTCTTAATTCTTTAAACTGAATGTTGTAACCTTTTCGCTATGAAGAACCGAAGGAATAATTTTTAAAACAGCTTATCTAGGAAAAACTGATAACGAAATTTGTACCCCCCCCTTTATTAATTGAGAAATCAATACAGTCAAGTCTGCTATAATAATTATTTTAGTTATTAATTAATATCTTTCATCCCACCTGTTTCTCACACCATTTTTTGGCATCCATCATATGCTAATATTCATTATTATTTAGCCTCATATTTTTACATCTACTGAATTCTATATCTATTTTCTATATGTTTATGTTATATTCACGTCATATTTTATATTAATACAGCTTCATTCTAATTGTATACAGTTTGTTTGTTCGTTTGTTTGTTCATTTAACGTCACTTTATGCTGCTATGGCTAATCGGACGATGCTACAGTGGGAGCTCTAAATTTTGCCTATCCAGGTTTAATTAGGATAGGGATTTTTAACGAGTACCTGACATCGTACAGGCTCGGGACCCCCGTTTAACGTCCCTTCCGAAGGACGGCGTAACTAAGGATTTTTTACTCCCTTAAACAAATCCTAGGGCCACCTGCCGGGCTACGAACCCGCGATCTTGGGTTTAGTAGTTTGTTACGCTAACCATTAGACCACAGGTGACCTAAATTGTATACAGTTATAATATTAACTTCCCTTGTTTATATTTTCTATTTCCTTTTCATACTTTAGAGTTCATATTTATAAGCATTATTTTAAATTTTTAATTTTTATTCAAATTTATCAATTCAATTACATCCCAAACAACTTTTCTATATTACATCCCATACTTATATTTTCAATTTTTTTACATTTCTAACTGTCATTCTACAAGATACCTAATCATTTCTTTCGACATATTCTTGTATTATTATTCTTGTATTGTTACATTTTACTTACGTAACCTCTAAAGGTCTGGTATCATACCATTTATATCTATAATTAAACTAGTTTATTCTAAATCCTTCATATTCCAGCCCTTTTTTTATAATTTAATCTTCTCATGTATCTTTCTGTGTACTTCCTCATTTTTCTTTCCCTTTATATTATGTTTACATTTTATCCTTTATGTACATTTATTTTCTGTATTTTATATTCATTTTCTTTAATTATTATATCTGTCACTATTTTAATTTCTGTTCATCATCTGTAATTTTATTATATCTGTCACTACTTTAATTTTATTATGTTCTGTAACCACTTTAATATTCGTTACCTTTAATTATCATATCTATTCACTATTTTATCATATCTAGTCACTATTTTAATTTTCTACATTACATGTCACCATATTCTTGTTACTGCAACGTTTTTTATATTTTTGTTTCTCTCTTTCTGTTTGTTTCTCTCTCATAGCCCCGAAGATGGCCTACATTGTAGGTCGAAACGTCGTCACGCAATAAATAAATATACACTTATTAAGGTGTTTTTATTGACTGCACCCCCAACTATTTCTTCCTTACATATAATAATTATTATAGAATTGAACTTATTTTCAAACTCGATGAATGAAACAATGCATAATGCTTAATAAGAAAGCTGTGTATAGCCCTAATATATAAGTCTCTTATAATCCTGAATATATATAAATAAGACTTTGAGTACCATTACATATATCCATTAGCGTATTTTAAGATTGGTACACAACACATAACAGAAGATAGGTATAAGGAAGAATTACAGTAGCGACGGAAGTGGAGAGAAAAGAGACAGATAAATATTGGAGGACTACAAGAGTCCTTTTATTCTATAAGATCATTGCCAGAGGAAGAGTAAATATTGATTGATAGTATCGACCTGTTTGCCAGGGCTTTGTCATAATGTGGCCCGGCAAAACCTTCGGCATTGGCATGTCGGCTAGCATCATCTCTGTCTCTTAACTAAACCAATTATTCTTAATTATAACTAAGTAAATAATATTTTGGATCATTATAGTAGTGAACGCATAGGTAAGGAAAAGAAATTGGTACAAAAACTGCGTAGGTCAAAAACTAATTCCTTAATTAGTGATTAATTATTTATTAGAAACCGATCTTTCGAACCATGTTGCAGGCTTCAATATTGTAATGCACCAGATAATGGGAATGAAACGTGAAGATCAACGTTGGCCAAAACGTAGGAATAGAATAACTAGTTTATCACTGTTAAAGGAATTATTTTTTATCCTTCAACCGTGACATTTTCATCTCTATATAAATACTACTTATTAACTATTTATAAATAAATACTTGGTGCTTCCTAAACAAGTATTTAGTCTACGCAGTGAGAAAATTAAACAAATATATTTGACAAACTGAACGCGGGAGGCCCCAGTCGGTAGAGTGTTAGATTACTGATAACTCAGAGTTTTGAGTTCGAGACCAGCTTTAGATAAATTATTTGTTCTGTCAACAATCGTAAATCAAATCTGTAATTTCTTTTTATGTACTTTATTAGCACTCTTATAAATATTTTATTATTTGTATTATGTAGCCTTCAGCATATGGCCAGATGTTTATAATGTTTATTTTTCTGTTTATATTTGCTATTATACGAGTATAGGTCCTCCTATATGGACTTAGTCCCAGAATAAACTAACTTTTCTATTCTAAGTTGAAGTGTGGTATAAACTTTGCCAGGTTTTATGAGTTAACTTTATATTTAATTTATATATTTCCAAGTTGATTTAGTTTAACTAACGATTTGATCCATGAGATCCCCGAACCTGGAAATCCGTCTTCCTCACCCCACCTCACCGAGGACAGCTCCAATCGACTCGACTCTGGCTCGAGTCTGAAGAAATTCATAATAGATGGCGCCCAGTGAGGCAGACATGGAGTGACGTTATTCCTGGATTATTCACCGAGGGAGGAGTTATTCGCATTAGGACGATTAGCTGGGTTCTATAATGCAGGACAGCCTTCAGATTTAGCGCTGAATAAACAAGTGCCACCACGTGGGCTATATTCCCAGCCTACACAGCCTTGGAGGTTATACTAACTCAATTTGATAGGATAGACCAGATCATCAAATGGATCCAAAAATATAATTATCATTTTCAAATAAAGAAATATCAAATATACTATAGGCAATATATATTTAAAAAGAGGAGCGGAATGGCTAAGTGGTTGATCACTGAATTACCGTTCACATTCCGCTCGCTGCTAAACTTTTCTTTAATCTTTTAGCAGCCGGAGATAGGTTCATTGAGATCTAGAACCTTCTTGGAGCTCACCCAGCCTCTATGAAGTAGGTATCAAATGTAAGGGAGGAAATCAAGCGGTTGAGCGTGATCTAGGATTAATAACCTCCCTGCACAACTGTTGTCCAAGAAACAGTAAAGTCTCTACCATGTACTGAGCCTAGACCCTTCATGGCTTGTAGTGGTACAGGTTTGTTTTTTTATATATTTAAAAAATCATGTATTGAAATTTACTGTATCATAAAAATATAACAAAAGTAAATGTAATGAATGAAATAATGGCAGAAAAAATACAAATAGAGCAGACCCCATGATATAACTCCTTAATATAAAACATAATTAAGTTAGAGCATTGTGATATGTGATACAGTTTACAATTTTATGAATATTAGAATAAACCTATGAAGTGCTACTGAAAGAGGTAGTCCTTCATCACGTCTCGGATTTCGGAAGGTAAAAAAACGGACAGGGCACAAAAGAGGAGATGGGGTCTAATATAAGAAATGTCAGATGTATAACATTCATATGTAAATAATGTAAATATGTATAATATATAACTATGCTCACCATATAATGAAAGGCTAGTTATTTATCCTAAGGATCTTTACTTATTAAAACAACAATCACTCACGTATGCTTTAGGAGAATAGGGGATATATATTTTAATTTATAATATTATAGCATTACTATTTTGAAAATGGATCACATCCAAATGATGTTAACTTTCTCTGAGATCAATTGCGTTAACGACATAACATTTTCTAATACATACTGATGCAGTTCATAATAAAAATAGTAAAACAATGCTAAGTCTAGTAAATACCACAAAATTAGCAATATCACTATTAATTTTTGCACATTTAAGTAATTTGATGGATTTTCTGTGGTCAGGATTATTTTTGAAAAGTTTTTCCCCAAGTTAACTACAGAATAATATCATACTTAATTACTAAATTCACTGTTATATCATAAAGTTCCAATTATACGATAAAGGTATCAAAGATTTGTTGAATAGTTTTTACCCGCCATGACGCGCAAGGCACGACAAGAACTTCCTAGGATCAAGTTACACAGAACTGAGAATAGTTATCCAGTTAGTTCGCTACCTAGGAAACAATTCCGAAGTTAGTTTAATCGATACACCAAAGAGCGCGTTGCTGTCAAGACTTCACACTATTTTTTTATATATATTGTGTTAAATGTTTATGTTTATATTTTTTATTGGACATACACATTAATGTAATTATGACACTACCACCTAAGTTATCGTTGTCATTCAAAATGTAATTATGACAATGATAGTGTCATAATTACATTTTGAAAGGTAATTATTTTGATTTATTTTGCAAACAAGAGGTAATTTTTTATATACAAATTTATTTTTTCATATTTCGGCTTAATATTTTTTCTCATAAAACATTACAAACAATAGTGCCAGTAAAATGTTATTTTACTGAAAACATATTTATGTAAGGATTTTCGGTGTGTCCTCGACAGGAAACAGTTTATAATAGTTTTTCTGCCAAAGCCGGATTAAATCTCGGATTTAAACCTTCAGTATAGCAGCTCAGCCTCTATACACTGAGCTCTCTCGAGTGAGTGTTAACTGTTAGAAAATATTAAAAAAAATTCTTAATATTGGTTTTTCAATAGGCAACTTTAGCCCTAAAAGGTTAAATGTGGAGAAACAAATGCATAGACAAAACAGGCTAGAAAGATTTAATCAAGAAACTATTAAAAAAATCCTTTTTAAACATTGTATAAAAGGGGAAATCCATAAAAAGATATAGTAATTTAAAAGAAAATATACAGCTTTCTGTTAATATGATCTGAAAATCTTTTAATCTCCCCTCCGTGCACGTAAGTTACATTAAAGGGGAAATGCCTTAAAAACTTCCAAGCTTAACAGGGCCAGAATCGTGACAAAATTACACCGAAATTACAATTTAGTTTAAAACTTCAAAGGATTTGAATATTTAGTGTCTAAGTACAAAAGAAACTCGTTATAATACTTAAACGCTGGCTCACCTTTGACTTTTTCTCTTCTTGGCATTTCAACACATCAGAATTTACACGTAAATTATAATTCGGTCAAATAATATAGGCTATTAAAAAATTGATTATGATTCGTCGTATGAAATTGATTAATAATAAAAATATTGATTCCCCAGAAAACGTAACTGGATACCATGATTTTATAAGAAAATTGAATGGTTCACAACAAGTAATGTATCAGGATCAGATGAGGTGATTAAAAAAACTTAACAAATAATCATTGAGCGAAGTCCACTGCATTTATGATAAATATTTAGATAAACCTGCGAAGATTTACTGATCGGGTATTGTAAGAGTCTCCCAGGGTCTGTACCTGGAGAAGGAGAGAAGACATAGGACAGCAGAGAATCAGGATGTAAAGACGTTCATATAACATTTTTGGGACATTTTGTAAGTAGCCATGTATTTTTCTAGCCATGTATTTTTCTAACCATGATCACCATACAATAAACTTAAGTTATTTTATCTGATGTAAAATGATCTTTATATCTTAAAACAACACTTAGTAATTAGCCATGTACACCTTTAGAGAAGAGAGGGATATGTATTTTAATCTTACTAATATTATAAATGTGAAAGTTTGTATGTTTGTCTCTCTTTCACGCAAAAACTACTGAACGGATTTGGATGAAACTTTACAGTAATATAGGTTATACATCAGAATAACACATGGGCTATAGCAAGCGCGGATTTAGGGGGGCGAACGGGGGCACGTGCCCTCCTCCCCCGACAGTTTTATAGGAACTGTGGAGAATCCATTATAGGTAGTACATAATTAAAGGAAAATAACATGATCATAGTTGTTAAAATATCAGTAAGAACAAGAGTGAAACTATTTTTTTTGATATACTACTAATCTTACTAATTTTATAAATGTGAAAGTTTGTATGTTTGTCTCTCTTTCACGCAAAAAACTACTGAACGGATTTGGATGAAACTTTGCAGTAATATAGGTTATACATCGGAATAACACATGGGCTACAGCAAGCGCGGATTTAGGGGGGTGCATGGGCGCACGTGCCCCTCCCAACCCCCGACAGTTTTAGAGGTACTGTGGAGAATCCATTATAGTACATAATTAAAGGCAAATCAGGAATTTAGCATCTTGAAATTTGCAGATAGGTCCTTTGTATGATTTAAGAAAGAAGTTTGGATACTTCCACCCTTATTATAAAAAGGGTTCAAAGGTTGTATGGAATCCGTCAGTTTTGAAGTTATACATCTGAAATTTTGTACGAGTAACCTATAGTGAAAAAAATTAAATTAGTCAAGAAACTTTATGCGGTAGTCCAAATTCTATGCGAGCGAAGCCGCGGGCAAAAGCTAGTCTATAACTATATAATAATACTGCACCTCAGTTGCAAATTCCTCAGACTGGCATCCCTTATTAGTATTTAAAAATGAATCAGATTTATGCAACTTAACATTCCCTAAGATCTCTCCTTCGGGCAAGTGAGGATAGCCAAGCATTTCGTTATCAACATCCTTCGTAATATCCATCCTCCAAACTGACATGTTACGGTGAATATTTATTTTATCATACCTAATACTTTTCGTTTTTCTATAAAATCTGTACCACTACAAACCATAAAAGGCCTGGGGTTCAGTCAAAGATAGAGACTGTATTGTTTATTCTCGTGGATGATGATTTATCCTAGATCACGCTCAACCGATTTCCCAGATTTCCCCCCTTCCCTTATTTTGGGCTTCCACTTTATAGAGGCTGGGTGAGCCCCAGGAGAGTCTTACCTCCTATAGGATCCATCTAACAGATTAAATAAAAGTCTGCTAGCGAGTGGGATTTGAATCTAAGGACATTCATTATGATAACTCAGAGCTCTAGCACTGAACCACTCCATCCCCTCCCCTCTTTTCTATAAAGCATGATAATAAAGATATTGAAAACATAATGAAACAAGTAAATAACGCTATTTGTAATATTATTGATCCCATTGAAGCCATTTAAAAAACTTGTTTAACATTTCACATGTGGATAATAATCACAGTTCGGTAGAGAATTTTCGCCTTCATTGGCCGAAGCCACTTAGTGGGTCACGCCTCCACTTAATTGCTATCGAGGCTAATTTTCAGTTGGCCAAATAACTCTAATTGATAATGCCTTTCATTGGACTATAACGAAATTCGTCGAGGAAACTCATCGCCTCAATAAACCAAAACTGTGTTATGGGCATTATTCCCTACCAGTTTTAATACTGTCCAAACATACAATCGTTCCAATCGTATATATGGGTATATATTTTATATGCTAAAAACCAGGGTTGGATCCTTTGGGATCTGGAGACCCTCCTTGTACTCATCCAGCCTCTATAAAGTGAGTACTCTTGCGTGGTCATTTCGGACCGGTCATCTCTCTGCACAAAGGTTGTCGTAGAAACAGTACAGTCTGTACCATGTACAGAACCCAATTTTCTTTTTCTTTATTATTTCATTCGTTCTAAAATCCATAGTTATTTCTATGAGTAGGGACAAGCTTAATACTTTTTTCTACCCCCCCCCCCCCATGCAAGTTAAATTCCGCAGTTTTCAGAATGCTATTGGTTGGAAACATTATAGTTTTATAAATTATAGTAGTAAACAGTAATGCCGAAATTAAAAATAATTATGCATTTGCTGCCATCATAAATCAAATAAATTACTTTTTCGTTAGATTTTTGGGGTCATGTTTGTTTCACACGTGAAATATAAAGTAGAATCAACCTGAAATCGGATTCGTATCATTAGATATAGAAATACGAATCATTTCCGTGGAATCGAAATATTTTATCTGACTAATTTATTGTTACTGTAGTGGTGTGTTTAGAACTGAAAACAACACTACTTATATTTGCAAAAGAAAAAGTTATAGATGCAATAAAAAAAAAAGAAAAGAAGAGGAAGTCATTAAATCAAGAGTTAAAAAGATTAAAACATCTTTTCATCTCACATGGACTTAACAGCAATGGAATTAACAGTAATTATCCAGAGGCACTGTATGCAGCAGAATGTTTAATCTAGAACTAGAAAATAATGCCTGATCTAGAAATCACTGAGAGAAAAATATTAAGAACGATCTTAGGCTCTATTAAATGAGGCCAATATAGCCGAAGCCGTAACCAGAAACTTTACACACACATATAAAAAAATACAGACACAACAAGAAAACGAAGAATTCAGTTCCATGGATCCTACAAAGGATAAATTCAAAAAGAATGATCAAAAGAGCATTAAATTATGCAAAAAAAAACTGAAAATTACCAACACTTGGATTCAGGAAAATGAAAAAGGCATGGAAGAGCTCGAGGTATCTCCGGATGGCATTTATGTACATTTTTCACTTGATCAATACAACAAAATGGTCAAGAAAGACCAGAAAGAAATGCAAGCGTAATTTGGACAGGAAAAAGGAAGCAAAAACGTCGGGGATTAATTGAGGAGATATGGAAGGGAAAGGAAGAAGAGTTGTAACAAAAGTAGTCCGTAGTAGTTCAGAGGTAAAAAAAAGAAAGGAATAATTCAGAGTATTATAAATTGGACAATCGGATCCCAACAAAGGATAAAATTTTATAAGATGGAAATAACCATCAAATGGAAACGGGACTGAGAAAAAAACAGGCATTTTTATTGAGAGCTTTGTAAGAGTTTAAATGGGAACGTCATTAACATAGTTTTACTGGATTTCGTAATTATTACCTGATGGATATAAAATTAATTAATAATGAAGTGATAATAATTTATATTGCTCTTTAGAAAATACTAAGCATTACTCATGGATTATTTGAAAATAATACAAAGCCAGTGGGGCAGAAGAATTAAATGGCTGTTGTTAGGAAGGCGGACTGGGAACTAGGAGCGAGCGAGTATAAACTTTAATGTTATGGCTCTATAAAGAACAACTTGCCCTAGGAGTCGTCCATTACTGATTATAACCGCCCTCCCTGCCCTAACTCTAACCGCGTTTATTTCCTCATTTTATTTCCCCTAGTTGTCATAAATCAACAAAATTATTAAAAAAAAAATGATGCTAGGCTTTGTCAGAGAAAAGTTAATAGTGATGTTAATGTGAATAAGTAAATAACTAAAATAATATTTCTTTCACCAATACAACAGTGAAAGTATTGTGAGGGGGAAAACACACGATTTGTTTTTTTGGAGCGCAATAACAAAGTCAATCACTGGAAATAACAATTTAATTTTCCTCAAATAATTTAACAGAGTTCCAGATTGGGAGGATCTGTTCCACTTTAACCCCGAAGGGTCTTAGGTTCAGTACACGATAGAGACTGTATAGTCGTGGAAGCTAACGGTTGTTTAGGAAGTTGATTAAGCAGAGTCATCATTATCATTAAGCATGAGTTGATCATGCTTAACCGCCAAGTTTTCCCCACATTTAAGGTTACCTAAGTTATAAAGGCGTATAAAAGAATAAACAATTAATATTCCACAGCCAGTTTAGAATCTGAGTCTTCCAGCCAGTAACTAAGCGCTCTGCACAATGAGCTACTCCATTCCATAAATAAGAAAAAACTTATCCAAATTCTGAAATTTGCTGTTATGCAACGTTAGATTATTCTGAATAACTCTTGTTATAATTACATTAAGCAATTAATTATGTTTAAATTCTTATTATCCTTGAGATTATAGCATGCAAGTTTGCGTATTGGAGGTCGATGGTCTGCCATGGGATACATAATTTTTTTTTCAGAATAAGTTATTTTAAAATAGCTGATTGTTATTAATAAAATAATTACCTTCAAACATAAATATTAATTTATATATGTAGTAACTTCATTTAACAGAATTTCCTTTAATTATAAAATTAAAATTAATTAAATCTAAATGAATTTCGTTCAATTATAAAATTAGATTTAAGTTATTTAAGGTTCTGAACAATTCTATAAATCTTCAAGACATCTTAAAAGAGGGACTGCCTAACGAGTGACTAAGGGTTGTTCAACAAGCCATGAATAACAAGTTTACATTATATTCTTTGTAAATAAATAAATAAATAAATAAATAAAGTAAGCTACTAAATAAGTAACGGTTGTTGAGCTGAAAAGAAATAACCTAAAATAAGTAACTAAGTGGAAGGGGGACGTAGAGGCTTGGAAGGTAAGTGACGGCTAAGAAGACAAAAAGAAACCTTTTCATTAAACCCGTGGCCACCTCCTAACTCTATTAGACAAATCCCATTTCTCCCTCCTCTTTAAGGATAATCCAGATTTCCCGACCTTAATCTGGAGGAAAAACACCAAGGATAAAAAGTGAATCCCTCTTCAACCTCCCCATCCTTTTACCTCCTTAATAATAAATACAGAAAGGAATTTTTTTTAAATACATATTTATTTTATACCTTTTTCTTTTTTTTTTCGTTGAAGGTTAGTAAAGAATGAGGAGAAAATGGCTGTTAGTAGGAGAATTAAAACTTGAAATACCAGAAAAATATTTAGACGCTCAATTGTATCAATTTATATGGAACGAATTAATAAAATAAAAAGATTTATGCCATGAAAATTTGAACCTATCCTACCACAATAAGATTGAGGCCATTCTCGGCTCTCGCAATCACATATTATTAAAATACAGCCACTTCCTTCAAACAAATATTGTAATATTATTGTGAAGGTGAAACATGACATATTTTAAGGAGTGTGTGCTCATTACCTCCTAATCTTACTAATATTATAAATGTGAAAGTTTGTATGTTTGTCTCTCTTTCACGCAAAAACTACTGAATAGATTTGGATGAAACTTTACAGTAATATAGGTTATACAGCAGAATAACACATAGACTATAGCAAGCGCGGATTTAGGGGGGAGAGGGCACGTGCCCCCTCCCTCCTCCCCCAACGACAGTTTTTTAGGTACTGTGGAGAATCCATTATAGTACATAAATAAAGGAAAATCGCATGATAATTGTGGTTAAAATAACAGAAAGGACAGGAGTGAAACGATTTGTTTTGATATCCTACGAATATTATAAATGCGAATGTTTGTTACTCATTCACGCAAAAACTACTGAACGGATATGGATGAAACTTATTGAATAAAATAGGTTATACATCATAGGCTACATCAAGGGTAGATTTATGTGGGGTCACGTGGGCATGCCCCCTCCGTTATAGTACATAATTAAAGACAAATCAGGAACTTAGCCTCTTGAATTTTGTAGATAGGTTCTTTGTATAGCTTAAGAAAGAAATTTGGATAATTCCACCCCAAGGGTTTCCCTTTTAATATAATGGGGGTTCAAAGGTTGTAGAGAATCCGTCAGTTTTGAAGTTAGACATCTGAAATTATGGATGTACGAGTAACTCATATTTAAAAAAAAATAATAAAAATTATTTATTTAAAATGATCTTTCACGAAACTTTAAGTGGCAGGCCGAATTCCACGCGAGCGAAGCCGCGGGCATAAGCTAGTCTGAATATAACAGGTATGTGTGTGTGTGTGTGTAATGTAAATCTAAAATAAAACCCAAAATAATATATTACATAATATGGGCATTGATGACAGAACCCAGCTCACGCAATCACATATTAGAAAACTACCACCCCCGATATGGAATATTGTAATGCTATTCTGATAGTGAATAGTATTTTGAGGATCAGGTTCATTACCTTTCATGAATAAAATAAGTGCGCTGGTCATAATCATTTATAGTATAAAGTAAAATTTCAAATAGTATTCAATAGGCGTTTACATTAACGGTCTGTGCCTTTAAAAAACGAGAGTCGTACATCCCATAGGATCCATCTTCGGGCGCTAACAGGTTAAATAAGTATGTTAGCGAGCGAGATTTGAACCCAGGACCTCCTTGGCATGACAACTCAGCGCTCTACCAAGGAACCACTTGGCTCCCTTTAAATTAATCCCTTTATTCCCTTACACACACAAGAAAACAATTTAATAATTAACGACAGTTGAATTTTAAATCGTTTTCTTGTGTGTGTAAGGGAAATAAAGGGATTAATTTAAAGGGAGCGGAGTGGTTCATTGGTAGAGCACTGAGTTGCCATGCCGAAGGCTCTGGGTTCAAATCTCACTCGCTGGCAGACTTATTTAATCTATTAGCGGCCGAAGATATTTCCAAGTTAAGACCTAATGAGAGAAGGACGGTTTGTTAGATCAACTTAAAGTTAATTTTTAAACAAGCTATTATTTTATTTTTTCAATTTTCAATTAATTTTATGTAAAGAACATTGGAGATAAAACATAATTTATTCATAACTTGTTCAAGCTATTTTCGCTGATAAAATTAAATATTTTCAAAAACAAAAGAAAACAATTTAATCATTCCTCATGATTAATTCATAATCTGACAAAATTTACATAATCACTACATCAACGGTTTTAAACAAGAAAAAATATCGTTTCGAAGCTAGTTAACTTGTAATTACAACTTGCCAACATTAATCATTAGAATTCATTAATTTTTTTTCATATAATCTCTTAAACTAACCAAACATAGATATTTCAGTTATAACGTGGGGTCCATCTGTGATTAGGTTAACAACCATCTATGACCTAGGTCGCGAGTTTATAGAAGGCAGTTGATTTTTTAATTCTTGGTTATGCTATCCTTCAGAGGGGAGGTAAAAAAATAGCGATCCGGAGCCAGTGCGGAGTCAGGTACTCGTATAATACCTGGATAGGAAAAATTAAGTACTCCTTGTGTATACCAGCATCGCATTATTAGCCATAGTAGGATTATGCGACTTTGAAGGAATGAAAGAACAAACAATCCTAATGGTTGTGCTGGGAGGTTGTCTGAGGTCACCCTCAACCGATTTTCTCCATATTTTGGGTACCATCTTTATAGAGGCTTGATGAGCCCACGAGGGTCTCAGATCCTAAAGGATTCATTCCTAGTTATTGGAAGATTAAATAAAATTTGTCAGTGGCCGGATTTGAACCGAGGACTTGGGCACTACAACCGAGCGCTTTACCTCTGTGTCACTCCTCTCTTATGTTTATAATTCATGCTAAATCCAAATATGTATTTTAATTCTTTTTTATATCTGATTATATTTACATCCACACAAATTATTATAGTGACATTATAGTGAATAATAGAAATTAATTAGAGGTATATATAGATAGCAGAAACTTAGTTTATATCCTGAAACTTGTTGTTTTGCTATATTTTATTATTTAATTTAACGTATTGTTTATTTTATTTTGTAATTCCCTAAAGGTGAATACATTTATTAATAAAACATGTATACTTTAGAGGGCCAAAAGTCACTTAACCAAAAAAATGCTTAAGTACACCTCGTGGGGTGAACATGGAAAAATATGAAATATATACGGTGACCTACATCCCCGGAGGTAGAGTAGTCACATTACAATAGCTTTATTTTGAAATTCATTTATTCCACCCTGTAGCTCTTTATTAAAGCCTTCGTCGACGTTTTTCTTCATAACTTTATTTTTACACCACATGGGTTTGACTCATGACTGCTTTATTTATTCTCGATGCTTAATTAAGAGAGTAGAGCTGTGAATAAATTAATGAATAACTTTGCCCAAGGAGGAACGGAGTGACTCACTGGTAGAGCACTGAGCTGCCATGCCGGAAATCCTGGTTCAAATCCCGCAGCAGGTAGTGACTTTTATTTAGTTTGTTTGCGGCGAGAGATAGATGATACAGTATCTAGGACCCTCCTGTGGATCACGCATCCTCTATAAAATATTTTAAAAATAGGGTACCCAAAATAAGGGGGAAAAATGTGGCGGCTGAACGTGGTAACAACTAAAACGAGACGCTTGAGCTACATCTAAATTCTAAAAGATATAACTATAATGAAGATTCTTAACAGTAGAAGTGAAATTGAGATTAGAAATTTTCTAAAATCTAAAAATGAATTCCCTCATAATAAGACCGAAAAAACAAGAAACTGCTCGATGTTTTCGCCCACTTAAACATTTACTGAACGGACGTTATAAGCTCCCAATTAATTACAAAAGACTCATTTACATGACAGTTATCAGACCTATTTGGACACATGAGTTGAGTTTTGGGGCTCTACTAAACCATCCAATTCATCTCGTATCCAATCCTTACAATCCAAAATCCTTCGTAAAATTTTCAATGCTCCTTATTTATGTCACAAACAAACTCATCCATCATGATCTTAATACCCCATATGTTGCTGATTTGGCACAAACTAGATACCTATCCTTCCATGACAACCTCCATACACACTTGAATCCGCTAGTCTCTCCACTTGCTTCCCATACTATTCCTGATAACTCTCCGAGGCGTCTGAAAAGAAGATGGCCTCGAGACCTTCTACTATAGAACTTTATCGGTGTGCTACCGATGGGTAGTTTCTCCACAAGTGTTTTTGTTTTCATGTCATTTGTTCATATTAGCAAATTTACTTGTTGTAATATTATTACAGTTGTAAATATCAATAAATTAATTAATCTAAAAAAAAATGAATGAATTCGAACTTCATGATTGAAAGGGTTAATACGTTTTGATCCATTTTCACCAAAACCCATAAATAATTTCCAGTTATGAATCAAATATTAAAAAGTCATATTCCGAAGTACCTCCTCTTAAAAAAAAATAATAATCTTGAAGTCATTAGGGAAATACGAAATTTAAAATTAGTTCCTATTGGAACAACTGATTATAGTTATTAATATATCTGTAGCCCCGGTGAATAAGTGGTTAAGTCGAATTTCGCCCAATATTAGTTTCTTATATTTAGGGAAGCAGAATCGCGTTATCCTCGTTGTCCTTAAGTGGAAAAGAAAGCATTGGCTTAGAATGGAGTTATTGCTTATATTATAACTCCATTTCAACTCAAAAACTAAGATTCCTCTTCCCTCAATACACTTAACTCAGTCTGTAAAAAATTCGAGTTAATCACCTATTCACCGGGGCTGCAGAACTATACTATGAATGTAATTATCTAATAAGGCTGGTGTAAACTATTAGGGTGACAAAATAACCGTACTAATACGAGTATATACAACAACTAGTCAATCCCGTTGAGTAAGAAGACAAGGTACGTTAAGTGGCTGAAAAATAACAGTTAACTGGTTTTAGAGCTAACGAATAACAAAGCTATTTAATACACTTAACAGTTAAATAGCTTATTTATATGAAGATATATACATATAAAGGGACGACCTGTGGTCTAGTGGTTAGCGTAACAAACTACTAAACACAAGATCGCGGATTCGTAGCCCGTCAGTTGGACCTAGTATTTTTTAGTACTTTTTAGAAAATAATTTAGGAAATTATTTCTAGGAATGGCAATGTCGAACCCTCCTTGAATTTATACGCGCAGCCAGTTCGAATAATTGAACGTTTGGATAATTTATGTTCCGATAATGGACGCTCTACTGTATTTATAGTTTCAATTTTATGTTGAATAAATTATTTGCTAAAAACGAATTATGTCATTTATGAACTAATGTAATTTATTAACCAGTGGTAATACTATTTATAAAATAATCAAGTTCTAATTAGTAACACAAATGGCTCATACATAATTAGGACCATTAGCATGCAGTCATGGTGATTATAAATGCAATAGGACCGTAGCGGAAATAACTCTGAAAGGTCACACAGGTCACACGACCGACTGCCCTCTAAATAATAAACTGAAAACTGCGCTAATTGCATTAAAACCGTGACTGGCAGGCGCAGGCAACGCGCTAAGTAGACTACTCTTCAGTAATCTGACGTTTGAACTCCCCCTGGATTAATGAAGTAACGATCATTCTCCCCCGGAATAAATAACAGATGGGACTTAAAAAGTTGGCATGAGCTCTGGTCGAGTAAGCCACTGCTAATAGGATTAATAATTTACCCCGTTTTCGAGAATTAGAATCAATCCATTCTCTCCTACTACTTTCAGAAATGATATAACTCCGATCTGACTGACTGCGCTATCCGAAAGCGGGGCTTTAATAATTATCGGAATGGAAATTTATTGTATATTCAGTAATGACCACAAGGCTTCTAAAAACTCAACCCTTGCAAAATAAATACAAGGAAAACGAGGATAATCTGTTTCACGAGCAAGCTTTGAAAAAAACGATAGACTAATTAGTGTATTCGCTATCTAATAGAAATTCAACTCATTAATAATACGCTGATCATAATATAAAAAGAAGAGAAGAGAAAATACCGATAAATTTTATGTTTATTCATGTAGCCGGATTCGAAATCTAAATAAAATAAAATGAAATATACATTAGTTAATCTTTTAATATCTACGGATGAGATCTATAGAACATCCTGGGGCTTCTCCAGTTTCTATAAATTGGATAAATGGAGGGAATGTAAGATGGATCATTTTACGCATATAAGGGTAACTAACGTGACATGTGTGTACACAAAATATGGGGAAAAACTGGCAGTTGAGTGTGACCTAGGACAAATCCCATACCTCCACAAGTGTTGTCCTAGAAACAGTACAGTCTCTATCACTTACTGAATCAATGACCCTTAATTAATTAAGTAGTGAACATTTGTTTTCAACTCCATTGAACCACAAATTAGGACATTTGAGACATTTGAAATAGAGATGGAACGAAATGAGAGGAAAGTGGCAATATTTTGGTTTGCGGTTTTGCCCGTACTGAAGCTAACCGCATCCATTCCTCCTCCCACCGCTCCATCACTCCACACCGCTCTCATTATTTAATTTCTTTCATACCATATTTACTCCTGAGATATGGATTCTTAGTTTCCCCAGTTAGTCATGAGTTGGTCCCGCTCTTCAAAACATTTATCTTCATGTTCGCGAAGTTTCCCTAGGTTAGGATTTGTTGCTAAACAGAAGGCAATGCTAAACTCATTTTCCAGAAGCCAAATTGAGAAATAATAAGTTTCAAACATTTCTCACTGGCGGTTTAAGGTTCATTGAGATTAGCCTGCGAGTTGCACAGGTGCGTAGAGTACGGTATTCTAGTTGCTTCAATATTTGAATGAGAAGAATAATGGAAATACTTTTCAGCTATCTTGATTACTTCTAGCAAGACGGATATATGTTTTTTTTAAGGGCAAGGTGAGTAGAAACCGTAGTAATAGACTTAAGCACACCTTATTTCCTAGCAATGATCTTTGTACATTTTTTTTATAATCTGATTTTTGTTAGAGTGAACATGCATTCCCATATTTTTTCATTAACTGTTTCTATTGCTTCCTGCGGGCCCTCCGTTAGACCTCTTAGACACCTGGAAAAGGTGGGAAGGTTCGGTCAAGATGGGAGACTTATGAAAAAAACAGACCCCAAACATCAAATCTCGAAAAAAAACACTACTGTATTCAAACCGAAGCTACACCCAACTATAATAATAATTATCATATAATATCTATGACAGTAAGAAATACAATCTAATACTAAAATAACAATATACGCTATCACATCTGGTTAGTGATCCAGTCGTTAAAAAAAAATTGATTATCATAACTGGTAGATAGGCTCTATTATCTGAACTGGTACCATTTAAAATAGTTGTTCAGTATTTAGTCTTGTATTACTTTGTTGGCAGCCTTCTGGCCAGATCAATATTATTTTATTTTTCTGATTATGTTTGTTATTCAAAAGAGACTTACTTAGTCCCAGAATAAAGTTACTTTCTATTTCTTTATTCTTTATTTTGCCTTTCCGACTTTTACTTCAGAAATAAACATACGAACGCTCCTTTCTCGCCAGTCCCACCACATTTTGGAACTCACTCCCACCTAATATCCGCCATGTTCCTTTCTTATTCTCATTCAAACCTATGCTTACATCTCTTTAATTCCCAAACAGATGTTCTCTAATGATTTATAATTAATACTTTATATCTATCAGAAGTAAATAATAACATACAACCAATTTTCTTCACTTATAACGATACTATTTTTATATTTTATTTATGTTTTTTTCCAGCTTTATTCTTGTTATCTGAGGTTTTTATTTTGTTTATTTTTTTTTGAGCTTTTTAGTTTATATTTATCATCAAATACTAATGTAAACACAGTATGATTCTTATCATGTAGCTTCTTGGAACGGAATATATTCAATTATTTTTGTATAAATGCGTTCTTCCTATTTAACTTTGCACTAGAGATTGCAGTGAGGAGGTCTGGAGGGTATGTAGGAGGCACCATTATCAACAAGTCTGCACAAATCCTGGGTTTTGCTGACGAGGTAGATATTATAGTTAGACCATTTGCAGCCATGAGAGATATATTATGCCCTTAAAGAAGCTGCAGCAAAGATTGGTCTGATTGTAAACCTGGATAAAACAAAATACATGATGGCGGGGTGTCGAGGCGCAGCGAGAAGAGAATAAATCAAGAATGGAATTTAAGGACCAATCCAGAACTACAGATGTATGAAGAAGCCGACCTGGCCAGATTTATAAAAGTGGAGACGTTACGTTAGGCCGGACATGTGGCGAGGATGACAGATGACCAAATTCCTAAGAAGCTCCTCAACGAACAGATCCATGGAACAAGACCAGTTGGACGTCCCAAATTGCGTTGGGCAGACGGCGTCGCTGTCGGTGCAAGGTCTATCCTTGGGATAAGGAATTGGAAGGCGGCTGTTGTGAACAGGGATGACTGGAGTCTGTTGCAGGAGGTCTGTTGTAGTGCCATTAAAGAAGATATCTGCTACAGAATAATAATTATTTTTGTATTCTACTCTTTCTCTCTCTCTCTCTTTATATATCTATCTATCTATCTATCTATATATATATATATATATATATATATATATATATATATATATATGTATATCTATTTATGTGATACATCTCTATAAAGCAAGTCGATCCAGTCACATTTATTATGATACAGCTAAGAGCTCATTATATTATAGTGCTGATTTTCCAAGAAAATCTGTACATAATCTCAATGTAAATGCCTACGCTTAACCCTTCCTTCTCCTTCTTTACTTTAAAATAATCTAATGGATTAACTATTCTAAAGTAAAATAATCCTTATCCGGCTTAAAATCGTTGCATAGTAATTCCCTTTCAGTATTTTCAATAGTTAATCTTCCAGTCTTTATTAATGAGGTGGATTACATGAATAAATATACCTAGAATACTGTTCCCTTAAGAAAATCAAAAGAAAATAAAAATTAAAAGGGTGGAATGGCGAAGGGTACAGCGAATTTTATCTAATTCTTCTGCGGGACGGAGAGAGAAAGAGAGAGAATGAAGGGGACTGCAGTTTGTTCTGGCTATGAATAATAATCATCATTTTGATGAATATTGATGAGTTTTGGTTTCCGCAAACATTTGGCCATCGCTGGAATTAAGTGAGAAACTGCACAACAACCCTGGTCTCCGTCACATTTTCATTACCCGTCAAATATTTTGACTTTATTTATTTATGTAAAAAAATCGTTATTATAGACAACGGTGTAAGGTTGATAATAAGATTGATCGACTTACAACAAGAGGGAGATGAGTAAACTCTCAATATATTATCCTCTTTAGTTTTTTTGTTTTTTTTTAAGTGACAATATTGCGGTTACAAATTACAACGAGCACGTTTAATAGAAATGCACTTGTATCTCTTGGAGTCCTGTTTTAACCGCAGCTATGATACCCTAAGGCTAAGTATAAAAATAGTAATCTAAGAATGAATGTCTTAAAATGTTTCATCAAATATCAAATTTAATGGTTATCAAACAATAATATATAAATTATGTATTTATTCGTAATGGTATTATTTAAATATTTATTTTTATTTTTTTCCTACTTACTATATAAATAATTGTTTTAATTATTCATTTTTTTTAAAATAGGATTACGAATAAATTTACATATCATATAAGTGTTTTAAATGTAAACTTTACCATTGAAAATTTAAATAAAAAATGCATTATTTTTGAACTACCTCATATATTTTAAAAAATAATAGATTGTTTTAATTCCGAATATAATAAAGTAAAAATAGTCTGTTATAGAATTGGTGGTGAAGTGGAAGAAAAAAGATAAATTTTTCATTTGTTTTTCAAATTATTTAAATATTTATAACCAAATAAATACTCAAAATAACTTTACCTATTATGTATTTACTTACAACATTTAATATGTTCCGTAGAACAAAACAACAACCAAATATTTAACAAGATTTCGAGCAGGAAATTTGACGGTTTTCACTGCCTAAATTCGGTAATTACGACTAAATTAAATTAAATATTTTTTTTAAACACTATTGATTAAAAAAATAACGTACCTACGATATTTTATAAATTCATCAAAACAGTACTAGCTCCTCCATATCTCTACCAATTGCCCTTACCTGAAAAATAAAAATAATACATTAATTAGAAATTTTAATACGTGAGTATATAAAAAAATAATTCATATTAAGCAGGATAAATATGTTGCTAAGGAAGAATGCAATGAGAAGTGAAAATCACATTAATGAAAATTTAAGAATTATTCATTTTGATTTATTCTCGAGATGAAAACTCATCATATTCATATAATCATATTATAAGCTCAATTTTTATATTAAGTAACCTATAATTGCCTGAATTTATTTCATTTTTTATTAATTGTTATAATTTTTGAAGAGAAAAGTTTTGTCCAGGGCCGGAATTCGAACCCGAGTCGCCCGCCTTTCCGTCGTGGTACTTTAACCAACTGATCTAACTTGGTACGTAATCCTCTATTTGGTTTCTAGCGAAACACTTGGGCTCCACAGCACGGAGTTTACCATACCAAGTATCTTAAATATAACTAAAATATGTTTATTTACACATATATAAAAAAAAATTCTTTACCTCTACAACTCATGAAAGGTCAGGGATTCAGTACATATTAGAAAACTATTATTTTACAAAAATTGAAAAAAACCCAGATTAATCGGCAAAGTTCCAAGTATTTCTGCTTCATTTCCGCAGATTACTAAGTTGAGTTTCAAAGTTACAATGTCAGTGCCATTTCATACAGATGAAGGGCATTGGAATAGCCTTTTCAGAAGGAAATATTCCAACTACTGAAAAATACAAATGGCAAAAGGCTTTTCATAGCTTTAAAAGCATTTTTGTTCTGTCCCACTTTTCTTTCATAGACCTAACGTTTCATTTCTCAACAGAAATGAAATTCTCAGCAAACTAAAACCCTCTGATAACCCTCTATAGTTTCTGGTCCTTTATCCGTTTTCAACTGCGTAGAACATGAATGCAATGTAATATATATATATATATATATATATATATATATATATATATATATATAAAAATATATAAAAAATAATTTATATATATATAAAAAAAAATATATATATATATATATATATACACGTAATTATTCGGAACCTCAAATTCTTGCATACAACGATAATATAGCAATCCTCCGAAGTAATGAAAAGGATATCGAGAGACTCACTAAGACGCTGATGAGAGGAGGAGACCAAATCGGCTTACATGTAAATAAGGAAAAAACACATACATAGTAAGCGGTAAAGCCCACCTCAGAAAAAGCATCTGCGTGATCGCAAATCGTTCCCGAAAGTAGATAACTTCAAATACCTTGACCACAATAACCTTAACGAATGACCTATTAACTGAGATAGACCAGCATATAACAAGTCCAAACAGAGCATTCTTCGCTCTTTCAAAAATATTGAAATCCCGAAGCATCTCTAGAAATTTAAAATTAAGGGTGTATAATTCTGTAATCTCCCGAAAGGGAAGATCTATATGTAAATACATAATGTTGTATATAAATATTGTAAATAATGAAGAAGTTAAATCTGTACTTAGATATAAATAAAGACTATTATTATTATTATTATTATAATGCTGTAATAAAGCCGATTCTGATGTACGGCTGTGAGACTTGGGCTCTCACCGGCACCCTGGAAAGCAGAATAGAGAGATGTGAAAGAAAAAACCCTCGCACGATAACCGGAGCGGTATGGGATGATAGTCTTGGAGGAGAAAGACCAATAAGGAATTGCTCACGGAAACTACGGTCAGGGGATATCTCAAAATATGAAAGCAAAAAGGTTAAGATGGACGGGGCATGTAGCTCGAACTAATTCCTCAGGATTACCCTTTACACAACTGTGAATGCCACAATAGTTGGCAAGAGACCACGGGGGAGGCCAAAGACCAGATGGATGGACAGGAGCAACAAAGATGCTGCGAGCTTCATGTAGCGGTCTGGAAATCAACGGCACAGGATAGACAGAGGTGGAGAAGGCCGGTAAAGGTGGCCAATGATCTAAAAGGTCTGGAGAGCCAACCGAAAATATATATATATATATATATATATCTTTTCTCTTCAAAATAAAAATATAATTAAATTTAACAAAATAAAAAGTATAATTTATCAATTAAATATATAGTCAATAAACAACTAAATAGTAGAAATAAGCAAGTATAATCTTAAAAAAATCTACTTCAATCATCACTATCTATTAAAATCTATGGAATGTGGTGTTAGGTAAGATATTCGATAACATATATCTTAGTAAACCAATATATGTATTTTTTTGGTGTTTTTTTGGGGATTTATAATATTATAATTATATTTTTTGTAGAACTTTATTGAGGGGTGGATGGAATAAGAGAGACTATTTTATTTATTTATATTCTATTCCAGGTCCTGAATTAATAAAAGTAATTATTCCAAAGATATATTCTTGACTTACTTGACCAAACCGACAGAATTACTCAGCATCTTTGGGTAAGTAATTCGTGGATTGTATAGATAAATAAATCTTTTGGTTTAGAGGATAAAAGTAAGCAAATGTTGTAAAACTGGTAATAAATTATTATAAAATTTTTACCGTAATGGGCTTAGCTCCTACTATAGTGCACTTCAACTTTGAGTTACAGAGAATTGAGTTACATCAATGATTTTAAAGTTACTTATATTACATATAAGTCAAAGCTAATAAGTAAAAAAAAAAGAGAGACGATATCATTCAAATTTCACTTAACTACATAAAATTTTATTTTAAAAGAGTGAAAAAGTTTAAGGAGCAATTAGGGAGCTTTTAACGGCGCACTCAGGCAGAGTGCTGTCCCCAGGCATCAATTATCCCAGCGCAGGCAATGTCTTCTCCTGCTAAGCCACTTACAGTCGCTGCCCTTCAAGAACCGCCGCTGTCTAAGAGGGGAAAAAAAGAATGGATCGACGTCCCTGCGGAAGACAATAGGACTACGGAAGTGGTTTCGGAGAGAGGTTGGAAACTGGAGAGCTTTCGTGGGCACGAGGCAGATATAGCGACATTAGAAACATATGTGGGACATTAAAAAAAAATGTCTTAACACAACCAATGAAAGGCCCTTGGGATCATTATAAAGAATGTACTAGTTTCTGAACTAATGGCTTTGCAGGGAGGTGGTATGGTCGATGGCTTAACCAAGTTAGTAAATGATGAATCTGTCATTAAATAATTAATCCACCACTGCCGGATTCGAACCATGGAAAGCTTAGCAACATAGCGTTCTACAGCGCTCTATATCTTCTGACCTGGAGAATAAGTAGTTGGGTATAGTTTTCTTCAAAATAGGTTTTTTGTACTTAGGGATTAGGCATCGTGTTATTTTAGTGGTGAATTATGCACAAAAGGTTAACTTTTACTTTCCAAACTGATCATGTGTGCAACACAGCTAACAGAGCTCTGTGTACTATATATCCTTACTTTAAGCACAGATAATAAGTTATTATATAAAGCCTACTTATGACCTATACTAACAAACTCATGCCCAATATTTAGTTACATCTCTAAAACTAATTACAAAAAATTACAAATATTCCAAAACAAATGTCTTAGAATTGCTGAAAATTATGCATATGACACTAAAGTTAAAATTATGCATAAAGAATTAGTATAATTAAATCAACAAACTATATAAACAATTTTTTTTAAGTGTAAAAACAATAAAAACCCGCTTATAAAAGATATTGGGAACTATACAAAAATAGTACAAAGCGGTATGTACATAAACGAACCAAACATTTATTATTGTTGGATACCAATTTCTTTCATTTCATTGATATTGTTTTATAAATATATGTATATAAGTTACTAAGAATGTATTGTTATAATTTTTGTTTATTTTATTATTACTAATTTTTTTTCTCTTTTTTTTCTTCTCTCAGTTGGAAGTTTTTATAAATTTTTTCTTTCATTGTAAATTATGATTCTCCACATATATATTTAAATTTGTACAATTCTTTTTATTTGAGACTGGTCTATTGGTACAGCATTCTTATTTTGTGAAATGTAGCAAATTGTACAAGAAATAAATAAATAAATAGTATATTATTAGTGAGGGGCTAAGTCAAGAAATGGCTTGAAATGGATTTATTGCCACAATAACATGTCTCAATAAGTTGTTATATTGTATTATAGCGATATAAAACATGTTTTCAAAAATGTTTTGTCACAGTTAAAAAAATAAAATATAATTTTATAATTGTAATCTTTAAAAACAACATTTTACTGTTCCTCTTAGTTAAATTACTATTTCTGATCAATGAATTTGTTTGGAGCCTGGACTGTAAGTAAAACTCGATCTTGTCAATGATGTGAATTTTTTTGTACGAGTATATCGTGAAAATGTCAAATTTGGTGAAACGTTTAATACTTAGTTAATTTTTTCCCTCCTAATAATTATTTTATGTCTCTTTTTAAGTGTTTGGTAAATTTATTAAAACAATATCTGAACTAAAACACTTACAGTCTAGACGAACAGCTAAACATGCGAAACACAATTATTTTGCTTCGAGGAATCCTAAAACGTATATTTCCGTTGAAATGATTAAAAACAATTATATTGTGCCAGATATTGAGTTGAGTACTAAGGATTGTGCAAAAAGGTGAGTTGGCAAAGATGAAGTTGAGAAGGAACGAGTAAATTATATAATAGCCAGAGTTTGTTGTATCCTATTTCATGTACTGACCTTATGCCCATTATTTGATTCTTGCTAAAAATAAGTACGTCAAAATATAGGCAGAGACTCTATTTTTATAAGGCCAACGGTTGAATTGGTATGTGAATTGAACGCAATCAATTCCTCCAAACATTAAGGGTAGTACCCACTTTAAAGGGCCGGGATAAGGTGGGTATCGAGATTCCAAAGAGTTGATTCACTCAAATAGGAATATTAATTATTAATCTACCACATCCATTCTCGAACTGAGGACCCAGTTGGTAACTAAAAGTAATAATTATAATTATTATATAATATAATTATAATAAATAATACATTTATAATTATGTAAAGTCGATAGTTTTATTAATAAAACATTTATGATTAAATTATACTTTATTATAATCATATAACCATTTACAATTGTTATTGATCAATTTAGAGCAATGACGTTGAGCCTTTGCCATATAAAGAAGCTAAGGGAGAGGGCAAACGGCGTGGCTTGGCAACAATAGGAGCCCAGCGACCCGTGTAGGGCTTCTGTACACACAAATCCTCTCTCCTAGAAAAACTTCTAAATTACCTTCCTCACAGATAAATTCACACTTCGTACCCCTATTTTGTCTTCCTTTTTCGATCCTCTGAGCTAAATCTGGTGTTGGGACACATTAACGACATTTAATCATATTGTATGTTTTATGGGATCTGAGCTAATGATTTAAAAGCCCACTAAATCACGTCAGGTAAATATGTAAAACTAATATTTGAAGCGTTCAGAATCGTGATTGGATATCTCTGAAATTTCGAATATTGACTTTTTTACAATTTTCGGTAATTTAGTCAAGGAATGCTTATTAGTCCCGAAACTTCATGTTCAGAAAAGAAATAAAATCATGTGAAATGGGCGACAATTTGTCGTGTTAGACGCCATTGCTTGACAGAACTAGCGAAACGTGTGAGCTAGAGAGATAGACAGATAAATAGAAGAGAGAAGGAGATATTCGGAATTTAAAAATCAGATTAGTACTAATTAAATAACAGCTTGAGAAACAAATTTACTTGGGATATTTGATATTTAAAGGGAACCACAATTATCATATCTCTATAATACGATACAAAATTTTTATAGACTATATTTTCAGGGCATAAATACAATTATACATTGAAATTTAAAGAATAGTACAGTGTAAAACTATATGACAATTAAACAACAGAAATATTTAATTCTTTAAAGATAATATTGCCTTTAGGAATTAATTTAAAAGACAATTTTTCATTCCAAGGATAAGCCTTCATTCTATTTTTCACTATGGTTCATTTTCTATTTTCTTCTTTTTTGTACACATACACATACTTTATATATTTATCTATCTTCTTTTATATGTCATCTTTATTATCTCATCATGTCATCTGTATTAAGAAGATTGGCTAGCGTTTGAGGAATATACGAGTCGTTATGGTAAAAAGTCTTCAGGTTTTTGTTTTATAGTATACATGGTTATTGTATAAATTGTAAATGATATGAAATTAACACTCCATGTTGAGAACTCGCATTTAAAGCCATGAAATTATATACATAACAGTGTTATTTAAAATGAATAGCTAGATGAAGAAAGAAAACCAAATAAAAAAGGCTAGCTAAAAAAGGGTCGGATGGAGTAGAACTACTAAATGAATCTTCAGCCTCAAATCAGGCAGAAGGAGCAATGAAAATTAATTAAACTTTTTTTCTGTTCGGAAGGATCTCATCCTTTAGGAAGAGAGAGAAGATGGTTTATCGAAGAGCTTCCAGACCATTAGTCCCGCCCAGCGCGGCCAATCGCCGAGGAGAGAGCTCTTTTCTTTCTCCACTCTCGACATCCTACGGCCGCTAATAGATTAGCATTAACTTAATGCATTTTCCCTAACCGAGCTTTTTTTCCCTGACCAATTCCAACTACAGCAAAAGTATTCGATGGGAACATTCAAACTACGGTCCCATCACTTTTAAGGACGAAGCACAGGCATCCTGTTGGTCTTTTTTAATTTTTTTCCCATCAAGAGATGAGAAGGATAAGAATAAATCTTAACAGCCAATTACTATAGTTTGTACTGAATTAAAGTTATTTGATACTGTGACCATGTTGTGGGTTTTTCGGACCAAGGTCCAAATTAAGAAAATAAAGTAAGGTCCATATAAAACTACGTTTTATTAATCGATTTAATCAAATAAACATAACATCATAACATATATTTTAAATGTAAATCTTTCATTTACCTAGCATGGATTTTTGTCAATTGGGAAAGAATATTCTGTAGAAATAGTATATGATACTTCCGTCCATCTTTCTTGACACCCGTCATATATCTGTCTTTATGTATCAAACAAATCTTCTATCGGTCAAAATGAATGGAATTTTGACATGGTTCTCGAGAAAAGTTCTCAAGTTTTATGTTCATAACATAACATGGACTATATATTAAAGGTACAATCAGAGGAAAATGGAGGGCTTCTAACTTAAATTAACTTTAAAAAAATCTTTATTCAGCCATCTGCCATTTTAGAAGCAAATACTTTTTCTATAAAAATATACTTTATCTATAAAATCCATGAATTGTTAAATACTGTAATTTAAAATTACATTTGAAGAAATATTTCACCGAACCAATATCATAATATAAAATAAATAAGAAATAAGTAAAACAATAAAATTTATTGGAGTCTCAATTAGGCCTTGAGGAAGTCAGGAGCATGCCTGGCGAAACGTTGGCAGAAAATTTACCGACACGGTCTAAACCAGAAGAAACAACTGAGATTTTTTGAATAAAATTTATATTTAAATATTTTTATTTTGAAGAGAAAAGATTTGTCCTGGCCGGGATTCAAACCAGGGTCGTCTCCATTTATTTTTCTAAATTCTTGAATTAAATGGAATTATAAAAAATAATAGAATAATTGATTCAGTGAATTAATTTAATATTCATATAAATAAATGGTTTTCCGTAGTCATTAGGTTAATAACAATTATATTTCAATTATCACCACTTCGAGTTTTGAATATTCAGATGTATAGCTATTACTTCCAATAATGATTAATAAAAGCACTATACGTGCAACTTTATTGTTCATGTACAATAATTGAGAGTGCATATAATTTACACATTTATTTAATTCGTTAAATTAAATTTTACATTCAACTATTATTAGGACTGGAAATAAAATAGCCGGGCAAGTGTTCATACACTTTTAGTTTTATAATTAAGGCATAATAATAAAAGACTAATTCTTACTAATACTAAGGTATTCTAGTAAGCTAGAAATTAAGATCATTTGAAGTATTCTCAAATTATGACAAATTAACTTAATGATATTTAATTAACCAAATGAAAACGGGAATCCATTATTATTATGCTTCTTAATTATTCAGAAAGGTCCATGACTGTTAGTAACCAACAAATTCCTAAGATGTTAATAGGCGCTGTACCGGCTGGGAAGCGTCTGAGGGGTATGCCGAGGCGTAGGTGGGGGGATTGCGTGATCTGGGGTTTGGGTTTGGGTGGTGCTCCGTGGACGGAGGTTTGTAAACGGAGACTGGTGGTATCGGCATCGAGCCTTCGGGTTCACTAAACCTTATTTACCTTCATTCCAATTACTCAGTAAGAAAATGTTGAACTTGAAAAAAATTATTGAAATTCACAACTGTATTATAACAATATAACAAGTAAATATAATTATAAATACAAAATGGCATGAATATAGACAAGTGGAGAAACTACCCACTGCTAGTACTCAAATAACAAATTCAACTTATGACCCCCGAAAGGGTCATTTGGGGTTCGGGCCAAATCAGTTACAAATGGGATATTGAGGTCATTATGGATGGAATTATTAAAAAAAAAAGTAAGGAGCATTAAGGATTTTAGATTTTAAGGATTAGAAACGAGAGGAATTCAATTTAGTGGAACCCGAAAGTTCTACTCCGTAAGTTCAAAATATCATAATATTCACGTATATGTAAAAAACCGTGTACCACTACAACCCGTTAACGCGTCTGGGGTTTAGTACATGGTAGAAACTGTACTGTTTCATGGACAACGGTTCTTCAAGGAGGTGACTTGCTCTAGGTCACACTCAACCGCCAGATTTTCCCCCCTTACTTTGGGTACCCTATATTTATAATATTTTATAGAGGCTTGGTGAGCCCCAGGATGGTCCTAGATCCTATATGGTCCATCTTCTGCCGCAAGCAGACTAAATAAAAATACTGCCTGAAGCAGGATTTCCGGCATGGCAACTCAGTGCTTTACCACTGAGCCACTCCCCTCCCTAGTCACGTATATGAGTCTATTATAATTAATTGGGAGCTTAGAGCATTTGTCAAATATTGAAGTTGGTAGCCTGAAACGGCGAGCAGTTTTTTGTCTTTTCAGTCGAGTATGAGGGGTCCTAAGTGAAATTTGATTAAATATTGTTTGATTTTATTTACAATATGTGACACTGTCATGAAATTTGCATGATTTCTCAAATAAATAGTTTTATTATTATTTTTTTATAATAATGAGCTACTTTATATACTTTTTCTATATACATGCGCTTACTGGACCCTCTAGATTTTCCAAGACTGGAAGGGATGTTAACTAGGCTTGCCAACTTAATTTATGCTTAAGCAGTAATTAATGCAGACTGTGTGCCTTATCTCTTGCTTGGGTAGCGGCGGTGTCAGCGCGTACTCGTAGTTAGGGCCCTGATCTTGAACCTTGCTCAGCTCTCGCCACGGAGCGAACTATCAAGGCTCAAGGATTAATATAAAGATAAGATTCCTGTTTTTATTAATTATTATTATTAACATATTATCTTAAAAATAAGAACAATAAATATTTAACAGGTATTAATTTTGAGTATGTTCATTAAACGTAATTTAAACCTCAAAATCGTTGAATTAACATCTTTCAAGCATGATCTAAGTGTAAGGAAGAAAAAGTCAATAATTTAGTATTTATTCGTAGTAGTGCCTTTGTTAACGAATAAATTAATATAGATTTAACAGAAAAATTACCTTTATTTTTGGTATTTATTCTGTAAAAATGTTTAAAGACAAAAAACAAACAAAAACATGTATCTATGGGTTTAAAATAAAGAAAAGGAGCTGCGTATTTTTTTTTTTAAATCATTAAATTAACTTCAAATAAAATGAATTAATCTTACAAAGCGTGACTAACTCCAGAAAATTATTTATCCAATTTAAGAAGGTAATACATATTTAATTAAATAATCAAAATGAAATAGATTTCCAAGATATATTACTTTTAACAAATACTTAATCACAATATGACATTAGATTAGTATGCATTTGACAATTTCCTTCTTATCTATTTAAAAAAAAAAAATAGAATGTCCAATAGCTGCTTGAAAAACAATAAAAAAATAGTTTGTTCATTTAAAAAAAATATTATTTACTTGATATGATATAAAATAAAAATTAGCTAATTATAAAAAATATATACAATATATTTTGTAAAAGTGAATATACTTACACAAGATATTTATGATTGTTTGAATGGTCACATCATGAATATGGCCATAATAAATATGCCCTAATTAATTAACACCGAATTAAAAATTACTTTTCAAACATAGTCGTGTATACAGAGGATTTATAGTACTGTAATTTACTTATTTATTCCTGCCGTTAAAAACTAATCAATACTTGTCTCATTGTCTATTTATCCTTGAGGCTTTAAAAATACTTTTTATAAGTGTAAATAATTTTAATTTTCCATGCTGTAATTGAGACACAAAAATACAGAGACAGAGGCACAAATAAATATAAATGTTTAAAATAGTTTATAAATAGGAAGGTTATGCAGGAGCGATAATGTAGCCTACACCTAGGAGTGAAGTTAGAAAGCCTATGTAAAGGAGCCCATACACGTTGAGACTTGTTGTACAACCAAGTTGGTACTTGGTTCGGTCGGAAATGATGTTGTATCGTGTGTGGGCGAGTTGCAGTTCCGTTTATATGTTGTACAACTTGGTCGCACAACATATAAATAAGACAAAACGAAGTAAATATTTGTGGGCGTGGTTTCAATGTTGGCCAATACGGTTGGTCCGTGAAGGGGGATGTTGTACAACATCCTAACCAACATCAGTTTGGATTCTATCTCTCTAGTGAACACACTGATCAGTGCCCGCTTTTCAGAAAGGTTTGTATTATTTCCTTTATTTTTTGTTTAGTGTTTAATCTGTTCAATTTTTAGTGTTTAATCTGTTCTTTTCTTTTTTTAGTGTTTAATCTGTTCAATTTTTTATTTCAATTTCACAGAATGGCAACAATAACCAATAATGAGCTATGGCGCTCATTCATTGATAGTATCGAATCCTACCAGAATTGTGGAGAATTAAATGTGACAATCACAAAAACAAGGACTTAAGAGCTAAGGCTTGGGATTCACTTTTGGAGACCTTCCGGGAGATTGAGCCCAATGCCAGACTGTGTAACCACTTCCTTCTATTTTGCAAACTAATGTTGTTACAACCTGTCTCCACTTGTGGCAATTTGTACAACAAGTCTCAACGTGTATGGGCCCGTTAACATATGCAACATATGCGTTTCATTGTGTTTTGTTTGAATGGTCACATGGATAAGGAAATTACAGAACTATAAATCTTCTGTATACTCGATTTTGCTTGAAAAATAATCTTTAATTTGGTGTTAATTAATTAGAACATAGTTATTAATTGTTGGATAAGTTGTCCATACAATGCCAAGATATAAGTATATCACGCTATTATTTAAAGTACAATAATATATATTTTTTCAAAGACAGCAATAAATGGGGCCATTCTAATGCTTAATTCTTTCGATTCAAAAATATGGTTGAAAACTAAACTTTAATATGGTGAAAATTAATTTGAGCATTCAAATTAATTGTTGAATAAGGTGCCCAAACAATTTCAATATAATTGTAGAGTAAATGAGAAAATTAGCATGCTTAAATCATTTGTATAGTATATTAAATTATGTTGAAAAATAATCTGCAATCTTGTGAAAATTAAATTAGGCAGGAATATTAATTGTTGAATAAGTTGTCTATACAAAGTAAATATAAAAGAACCACTTATGAATAAGGTTAAAATATAGTAAAATATTTTTATCTTGTAGGACAGCAAGAAATGAGAAAATCATCATACTTAAATTTCTTGAATGAGCAATTATGTTTGAAAAGTAATCTTTAATCTGGTAAAAACCAATTAGAGGATTAATATTAACAGTTTAATGAGTTGTGCACTCAATGGAAATATAAAAATATAAGGATTAAAGTTTAATGATATATAATTTCTTGTCAAAGAAAGGAATAAATGAGAAAATTACCATGCTTAAATATTTTTCTTTTTCAATTATATTTGTGAACTAATCTGTAATCTAATTAAAAATTACTTACAGAATTTATTTTAATTGTTCAATATGTTGTCCATACAATGTCAATATAAGAGTACAACATATGGTTTTCAGTGTAATCTTATATTATTTTAAAGATATAAATGAAAAACTATCTTAAATCTTTTGTATTCACAAATATTTTTAAACAGTATTCCGGTGAAATATAATGAACGCATAATAATTAATAATTGTATAATAATATGGGTTCTACTTGACTATATTTTATAATATTTAATTTATGAAGCAAAAACCATTTTCCAGTCAATTTTTTCTTTATTATTTTCTATAAATACGTTTCGACCCCTTCGGTCATTTTCAATTTCTTAATTGTTTGTTAGGATTCACATAATATGTCTGTAATTTAACAATATAAAATTATCAACCTCAATAACAATAAAACCATAAATAATCATATTAAAATGTCCTAAAAAAACTGAAATATTCAAGTATAGATACCTCTTATGGACGTCTATAATTTAAAAATTACTAGGAGATACATTTTTCTCCATAGTCATTATTGCTCTGCACTATACTTTGGACTGTACTTATTTTTAAATACCTTGATGTTGTTTGAAAAATTAAAATGTAAATTCATAAGAGTTTAACACTAATAATTGTTTTGATTTACATAAATTATAATATATATTAATTGGTTTTATTATTTTATATCTGAATCTTATTATATGGGAGTACTAGAAATAATGTATATGAGGTTATGTGTGATAGGTTATACTATGGTTATCTATAAGTGTAGGCTATTTTTTATTTATTTCTTTTTTAATTTCAATAAAACAGATGAATATAATTTATTGATTTCATTAGACTCTTTTTTATCGTTCACTACACTATCTATTTTTTATTTATATATATGGATTTAATTTAATGTAATTATTTATGGTTTTATTGTTATTGAGGTTGATAATTTTATATTGTTAAATTACAGACATATCATGTGTATCCTAACAAACAATTAAGAAATTGAAAATGACCGAAGGGGTCGAACCGTATTTATAGAAAATATTAAAGAAAAACTGGACTGGAAAATGGTTTTTGCATCATAAATTAAATAATTGTATATGTTGTCCATCCAATATATAAATAATAGTATAAGATATGAATATGGTATACATTTTAATAATAATAAGTCTTTATTTATTCTGGGACAGCTCCCTTTAGAATTAAAATGCAGGTTTCTATACAGGGTATTATTATGTCTTAGTATAATGGGATTAAATTTAATTAATTACTACCATTAAATTAACAAATGAGAAATAATTAATGAGAAAACATTAGCGAATTACATGTAATTTTATATTAAGATTTTATGTTTCCAATTATGTTAAACGGTAATTGGTAATCTGGTGAAAATCAATCAGTAACTCAATGTTAGTTGGGCAATATGTTTTGTATAAAAATAATAGCTTAATATATCGTTATATGATTTTATGCAATATAACCATTTCACATTATATGCTATTAAAAAAAAAAAAATTACCTCCGAAAGTTAAAACGTTGAAGAAGGACAACAATCCTAACTGAGGAGCTGCAGCAGGAGAAGGAGGTTGCATGGCGGGATAAAGCTAACTAAACTCGAAGACTAGATATCTGCAGCCAGGAATGGTGAGCACTGGAGGGTACAATAGCTGGAGGCAGTGCGGCTCCAGTGTAGTCTCCAGTGCACGAGCGCTGGGACAGACTGAATGGAAAGATAGGGGCCCTCTCGGCACAATGCCGGGGAAATTGAAAGGGAAATTCTTATCAGGAAGATATTATCGTTGCCTGCCCTGTCGTCTTACCCTCCTCCATCCTACTCTAAATTATCCCCTCTCTGTGACCGTTACCTCCAATTACTCGAATAGTTACTTAATTATATGTTTATGTACACTTCCGGGATAAATAGTTATTTATGATAAAACGTCAAATAACAATGATTTTGTTCTACATGAGGCTGTATGAATATCCTTATTGATGGTTAGTTTTAATCCACGTTCTCACTTGAGGAAGATTCTCATTGGAAATTCTGAAGAAGTATAGAGAGTGATTAAAAAAACAACAACTGTACATCTACAAACCATAGCTCAGTATTTGGTACAATGTTTGCTGTTTATAAGTTTTATATGACTAAGATCACGCTCAATCGTTTTTATTGAGGCTGGATGAGCCATACGAGGGTCTGCAGATAGGTTAAAAATGAAATATTCGAGATATAATTGTAACCCGACTCGTTTAGTTTCTTCACAGTCTGTCGTGAATCGTGAACTTTTTTTGTGTAAGATTGTAGGTTTCTTTTGCTTAACCAATGCAGGTTGCTTATTGATAAGTTTTTGCACCATTACGTTAATCAGAACTATAATGGGAGATTGCAATTTTAACTAGTATTACACGATTTTGTTGGGATAAAAAGTTCAAGCTATGGGCTCTTTTGGGATGAGCAATGCTGAAGATCCCGGCTTCAAATCAGGCTGTGGTAGATAAATTAATTAATCTGTTGACAGTCATTGATGGACCCTGTAAGATCTACATAACCTCAGGGGACACACACAAATTTATAAAATGAATACCCTTATTGGGAGAAAACCTGGTTGTTGAGAATGAGTTTGTACAAATCATCTCTCTGCAACAACTGTTCCTGGAAACAGTATAATTTCATGAACTTATGATATTTCCGGGTTCAAATCAGGTTTTGGCAAATAAATTATTCAACCTTACAGTGGCCGCGATGGGACTCAGTTGCGACCACTTTGGGGCTCATCCAGCATCTATAATGTACCCGTTATTGGGATAAAAATCTTGCGGTTGAGAGTGATCTCACCTCCCTGCATTAACCTTGTTAAGTCTCTATCATGTTCTGAACCCAAGATCTTTAATGGTTCAGATTTAATTAATATGCTTCTATTTGCTTCGTACGTATGCAACGGATAAAACTTTTTAATGGACTAGGTCAGTTGTTTATGGAGTATGCGAAATTTAAGTGAACCAAAGTACTATATGACTGTAATAGGAGAAACCAGGATCAAACCTTTGATTACGATCGGTAAAATTCCTTCTAACAAGAAAGTTTTGTAGATTTAAACGAGAACTGAAGATAATATACCATAACGATCGCAATATTTACCTTGGCTACTTAATTATGTATCTCTCAGTCCGTAATAAACACGGCTGCTTCAAAACGATAACGCGGATAAATATTATATAAGCTTTAGTAAAATATTTGTTTTCTAAAACAAAACTCGTGTTGATATTTAAAGAGGTTTAGAGGTCGAGTTGGGTTTGAACATGAGCCGGGAACAAACAGAAGCGGAGAAAGAAACATTTATGCAGAGGTTTAGAGAGAGTACATGGACGCGCGGCAGCTGGCTCGCACAAGTTGCCTGTATCAGGAGGGAGGGAGGAGAGAGGAGCTCTTGTTAAATATGCGAGTGGGGGGGCAAACACACTTTATATCCCCCCCCCCTTCTCTCGCTGTTATTAGCCAAAACCAACACAAACTGTTTACACTCATCCCACCACTTTCACCTCTGTTAATTTGATTTTAACTAATTCTGTAAACTACTATCGGTTTGCATATTTAATGAAAGTCAATCTGGGTTTTATTATTAGGAATACTCGTTTATCTGATAGTAATATCAAGTCCGTGGAGATAAAGAGGGATCGATATATATAAAAGTCATTGTAATTATAATAATTCAGAGGAACTCTGAAATGACATATTTTACTCCACTTACATAAGGTATAAACATTTCAAGCATCCATCATCAGTGCTTCTCTAGCAACCAATTAACAGAAAAATAAAGCAAACGCCCATGAGGAATTGCATTTATATTAAGTGCTACGCAAATGATGTGACAGAGAATCAATAAAACATACCATGTTATTAAAGGATAGTCCATGGACACAATTGCAGGCATCTGTTCCCTTTCAAAATAAGAATGTAGGTGGAAAGTCACACTAACCGGGTGAGATGCACTTCTCCAACCATTCTAATCAACCATTGTTGCTACGGTATCAATAACTAATATAAAGTAAGAAATTATACAAATCTGAGAGCAAATGTTTTTCTTAGGATTTATATGTTTAACCTTGAAGTAGGTTAGAAAGCCTGTAAAAACTGTACTGTTTCTTGGGCAACAGTTGTGCAGGGAGAAAAGATCTCCCCCCTCCTATTTTGAGTACCCAAATTATAAAGGCTGGGTGAGCCCCAGAAAGTTCCTTGATGCCATGGGATCTATCTCCGGCTTATGCAAAAATATGTGTATAATTTAAAATAAAATAAAACAAAATATTTAAAAAAAATTCTCCGGGTGATAACAGATTATATCTCAATCAAAGTCTGCCAGCAGCGGGATTTGAACCGAAGACCTTCGGTACAGAAACTAAGCGCTCTACGGCTCCGCTCTATTCCCATTTGTAATTTGCAAATAGTAAGCAGCTCTATTTATTCCAAAAGAGGAATGATGACCGGTAAAATTTAAGCACCAAACTACTGTTTGAAAAATTTGAAGTGGTTAAAGGCCAGTAACTAATAGGACACAATTATGACATCAGCTTAAAGCAGATCTTCTTACTAATCAGCTGAGAGAACTCTGAGCACATGATATTTATGCCTCAAATATGCAGCGAAGTTTTTTTGGAAATAAGGAACTATTTTTCTCTTAGTGACATTTTTCTTTTTTTAATGACCCTTTAATACAATCTATGTATTCAGTTATGTTCTTCCCACCTTGGAAGGTTGAGATAGACCTTTGCCATTAGAATACTTTCGAATCTTTTAGTACTTCCTGGAAAAAAACTAGGGGCAAAACTTACCCTCCCCTTGGATGGTGAGAGGAAGTCTCGTGTTCCATCAACCGGTTCATAACGAGTCTTGAAATAACATAAACGACGGTGGGAAAGAAAATGGCCTTCATCCGTTGAAGTGGCAGCCCCGTCAGGAATATCATTAGCCGGCCAGATGAAACGCAAAGATGAAATTCCAACTTTTAATTAGTGATAACAAGACAACTTTAGGGAGCGGCCGTTTGTAATTAGGGACCACCTTTGAGCTAAGTCCTCTTCAACTTCAATGGAATATTGTCTTGATTTCTTTTGACTTAATTAAAAAAACATAAAAAATAATTAAATTTCGTTCTGATAATAGTTATCTAGGCTATCATATCTTTTAAAATAATTAAAAAAATAATTTATCAGTGAAAATTAGAACACATCAACATTAACTTAAATAAGATGCATTTTCAAACGTTTAATGTTTCCATTACTATACATTAAAAATGTAAAACAATTATAATACATTGTGGGAAAACAATGGACAATAAATAAAAATGTTACATTACTCTTAGACCTGGTAAACAAATTTATTTGAAAACAATCATAACTGTGCTAAATAAGTGAATACACGAAAATATATCTGCCCTCTAAACAGTTGTTAAACTTTTTTATAAGGCCCAATTTATATTCAGTTGATTTAAATGAGAATTTGTCATTAAAATAATGATTATTATTAATAACAAGTTGACTATCTTATATCTTAAAATATTAATTTTGATAGTGGTTCAACAAAATAATAAAAAATGATCCTTTGATAGAATTTTTATCTAAAACTTGTTAAGATAAGTTTTTGACAAAAGTTCTTACAAAAACTATAATTCAGAAAAGGCTGACGGATAAAAGTTGTTATTAAAAATTTAAATATAGTTTCTGAAATATGTTTCCTAATATTTACGAGGCATAATTAAGAAATGAATGGGCCCTTAAGGATTGAGAGGATCAGACGTAGATGACAGTAGTATAAAACAATATTGTAATTATGTAAACCTCATCAGGCGACAAACGACACGGACAAAAATACAAAAGAACTTATGTTTTAACTATATTATAAAAAGAAACATTATTAGATACTTAAATTTATAGAAAAAATGGTCTAATTTTGGTTGAATAAATTATAGAATGTTTATTGAAAGGTTTATCATTTAAATATAACAAGAAATATGGCTAACAAAACATAATATCTTTTTTTCTTTTAAGGATGTTTAATAATTTTATCATACAAATAGAAAATTACATCAATTTGAGTAAAATTATTATTTACAGTCGTGATACAAAATAAGTATATTTTATTTTAATAAAATATAAGTGGCCATAAGAAACTGGCGGGGCAATTTTTTATAGTTACAGCACTCTTTGAGTAAGTAGTTAAGACTAATTTTCTACAAAACAGGTGTCCTCTTGTTCGGAACCGGAATATTGTTTTCGTAGCAGATAATGGACTTAATTGCAGAAATTAGCAAATTAGCAAAAACGGAGTTGTTGCTTATATAACAACTTCATGTCGAGAAAAAACATCGAGAATTATCATTGATTCCGCTTTCCTTGATAACATTAAATCACTCTGGACAAAATTCACTTAACTTATTTACCTGGGCTAAAGAAATATTTTCCTTAAGTGCCAACTTTAATTATAGCTAGTGAAATATTTGTTCAAAAACTTTATTAAATTAGAACGTGGGAATAAAAATGCTTTGGGATTTTTATGAAAGCCCTTCCTACAATATTATAATAGTATTCTCAAAAGAACTGTTACAATAAAATAATGAACTCATAAGTGCCCTTTTAAGACTTTATTATTTATTATTATTATTTATAATAACTTTCATTACCGAATCGAAGTAGTAAAAAGAAGCAGAATCTAGTTCACAGGGTCTATTTAATCTTCTTTGAATGGGAATGGAAAAGATTTTGTCGTAACGAGCTAGTGATTTTGAAGAACAAATGGGCATATTGCATGCGAAGGAGATAGCTTCTTCCAAGAGTAATGCGCATTTTGATGGGAAGAGATGTTCACCGTAGGTCACGAAACTTGAAGTAGGCTTAACGACACTTATGATAAACTTGTAAACGATAAATGTTGAACCTAAGAACTTTATAAACATTTAGTTTTTCCCATTGCGTATATACCAGAAAGGTTTAAAAATAATCTGTGAAGTTCTCTCATTGAGAATAAAAATATTAACATATCGAAATACTTCATATAAAATCAAGGGTATGGTATTGGAAACAAACTATTGATTTATCACGAAAACATTCTTGTTAGACATTTAGATCTCAAATTTGCCCGAAATAAATACGTAAAAATAATAAATCAGTAAAAAGTAAAATAATTCTAGCAATTACCTTCCTCAAGTTTATCTTATTTTTATAAAATCATTCATTTACTTGTTGTAAGGCGTTAATCAAAGTCATAGTTTTAATTTTTTTAGGCAGATAGAAAAAAAGATAAACCACATCATCATGTGACTATTAATTGGAATATGCAGCGAAGTAGTGAGCCGACCATAATATACTAGTTAGCAGATCAGAAAATTAAGCCTTCATAAGCGGCTATCAAAAGATAAACACGAAAAGTAAGCGAAAAGATTCTCTAAGTTAAATTTTTCGAATTTCAAATTTAATTGGTAATACATAGTGGATTATCCTACTATAGAATCTTAACAAGTTTTTTCGAGAAATATCCAGTAAAAAGAGAGAAATTAAAGTTGAGGAATTTCCCTTCTAATTGAGCAGGCTTTTTAAAAACATATTTGACCGATTGTTCTCTTTCATATTTTTAAATTTCCATTATCTGTACCAATTAAATGAATAAACTATTTAAAAAGGTCTTACAGACTATACATTTTTTGTCAGACTACGAAATAAAAGAAATGTGACAAGTCCTTCGACTAATAAGTTTCATAATCCAATGAAGCAATAGAGCAGAAATAGTTAAATACGGCTCTTTCAGATTGTTTATTATTGCATGGAGATTCAGATGGAATTTTTTTTTAATTTCTTAGAGACAGATAAATCATTTAGTCCATTAATGGATAGGAGATGCAGACCGTCTACAAAGTGAGCATCTTTAATCTCGGGAAAAACCTTGAGTTTGAGCAAACGATCCCGGCCAAATCACCTCCCTGCAGAACAGTTGTCCAAGAAAAAGTATATTCTCTATCAAGTACTGAAACCAGGAACCATCATGGGTTAGAGTGGTACATGTTTTAGGTTTTTAATAGTTTAGTCTTCAATGTAATTTAATTTAATTACGGTTTAAATTTAATTTAATTTAGGTATTTAAACGGATGATCTAAGTACTTTAGCTGAAAAAAAAAATGCAAAATTAAAGCGTAGAAATAGTTACACACCATAATAAATATAAATTCAACATACCTATAAATAGAAAAAAAACTGTAATAACCTGTTTTTTTTTTTAGATCCTATGAGAAAAAGACTTTGAAATAACCCTGTTTTCTTACATATATCTCAATAAAGCAGTATTTAAAATGTTATTGTATTTAAAATGTGTCCTTAAATGAATATAATCAGTAAAGATTATGTTATTTTTGTAATAGTATAATGTGAAACAGAAGATTTATTTAAACGCTACAACTTGCTATGGTTTCAAATTTCAGCCAGAATAATCTGATATTTTAAATTACAAAAAAATTGTGTTGGGTATACTCATTCATTTACCATGGATAAAAAATACAAACAAAATTAAGAGCCTCAACTTAAAATAGTAAATGATGTAAAAAAACACAGAACGTAAAAATGAAGTAATGGAGAAACTAAAATTTTGAATATATATATTTGAATTTTAAAAAATGTGTTTTATTTGTTAGTAAAATATGGCTTTTTAATGTGTTATTTCTTTGCAATTCATTTATGACAGTAATTTAACAATATATAGAAAAGGAAATCTCTCTAAGGTTGCTGAATTGTAAAGTTTCTATATTTCTTGATAAATTTTAAAATTTAATACAAAATATATTTATTAATAGTGAAGTAAGGACAGGTTCGCCTACGCCTTCAATGGTTCCTGATACAGTTCCGCACGACTGAACAACATTGCGGGTTTGTAGCTCTAGGAAATGAAGGGGCAAAAACCCTACGCTGGAACAGGCTATAAAATTATCGAAATGAAAATCGTTACGATTATTCATAATAATGATCTTTACTAAATTTAATCGTTTAGATTGTTGGACAATAATTAATAATTTTATTTATTTTAGTTTTAGCTATATTTTACTGTCTAAACAAATAAATGTCAAATGAACATTTAGGTGATTCAGTGTTTGGACAGTAATATACTTGAACATTTTGGTTATTCACACACACATTAGTAAAAATAATCTAGGATACAAAAGACTCATGAAATCGTCAATATTATTTTTCCTCAGATAAAAAATATAAAATATAAATTGTAAAGATAAATATTTAACTACGTATCCACCTAGTTATTTTAAAAATTAGTACTATCAATGTTCTCTGGGGATAGAACATTCTTGAGGCCTATGCGATGCATATACGTAAGATCAATCGCTTCTAAACTGTTCACACTAAGGCGATATAAGATAAGCGATATATCGGAAGGAATATATTGCAAAAAATTATTGCTAGGAAGGATCAATAGCAGCAACTGATTAATAGGCACGACCTAGGAGATAGAAATTTGGTCGGTACACAATTTTCACTGCTTCAGCTAGTAAAATAAGTTCGAGTGAGGAAGAAGTTGTAGTGGTTTAATGGTTCAGAGGCAGATTGTGAAAAAAAATAACATATTCATATTTTCTGTATGTGGCAATAGAATAGTTACAGAATTAGCTTTTCTTCTTTCTATCACATTCACAGCTCTAAATATGGGTAGATACAAGTCGCAGAATCTATTGTTCATTTTGGTTATGGATTCAGCTCTTCGAAAGGCTAAGATAAAAATGAAGAAGTTCCACCTAGGATATGCCAATTTGAGCCCAATAAGCCTCATACTGCTGGCATTTACGGATGGCATTGTGGTTTTCTCAGAGGATGACAGAAACCTCCAGCACAATGTTAGGAGATTAAAAGAAGAATTGCTGGCTGTAAATATGACCATAAACCCTAATAAAACAAAAGTGATGAGGGTAGGAAAGAAGAAAGGAGAATAATGAGGGTCATTAGAGTTGAAGATAAAGTCCTGGAACAAGTGGAGAACTTCAAGTACCTGGGAGCGCATCTAAGCTAAAACGGATACATAGATTTGGAAGTGACCGTGAGAATCGGTGCGGGCTGGATGTTTGAAGCGGTTGAGAGAGTATTTCTTAACCGAAGAGAAGTAGAAAAAGAAACATAAGTGGCTGTATTTAAGTCAATATATCTCCGTGTCCTCACGTGCTATTCATAATCATGGAAGCTGACGAAGAAACACCAGAATACGAGCAGCATAAATGAGATTTCTCAGGAAGATAGAGGGCAAAACAAAATAAGACAGAGTCCGGAACAACAATATAAGGTCGAACCTGAATGTTAAACCTGCAAACGACCCAATAGAGAAAAACATGCTAAGATGGCTTGGACACCTTCTGCGGACGGATCCTAGGAGAATTGCTAGCGAAACATGGACACCAAAGTGGACGGAAAACGAGGAAGAGGACGATCTATGAGGAAGTGGGAAGAAGAAGTGAGGAAGGACTTTGAGAAGAGAGGACTACATTGGGGCAGAAGAGCACAGTTGGTGAAAGACAAGCAGAGCTGGGGAATGCTGTGCAGAATTCCTCCTCACAGAATTCCTGCTTAGATGGTAAAGAGGATTGATTCACCGGGGCTGTATATATAATCCATATCATGTTCACTTGATCTCGATCATCAAGATACTTCAAATAAGTAGTAAACTAAGTACTTAGTTAGTGTTCAATGTTTAGAATGATTGATTCTTTTTTGGTCCTTAGATTTTCCTCTGATTAACACTAAGTCCTCGTCTCCGTTGAGGATATATCGTATAGCTACTTATTTCATCAATAAGCTGATTGATTGGAGCTAAGACGGCGATAACTAGAATACAGTAGGAGGTAGTTAGTGCTAACTCGGCCTACTGCAAACAATAAACAGTGTTTAGCCAACTACAGTGGCCAGGACTTAAATGAGGACCGGGTTAGACTTGACAAGTGGATTAGGCGCAAGATAAACCGGTTAGTCCTTTAGCAGGCTCGGGTGATAGCCAATCTGGGCAAGCTAACTCTCTTAGTATCTCCTCTTCTAATTGTATCTCACGTCTTGTCTTCTCTTACATCATAACTTCACGGTCATACAAGATACTTGATTCCTAAAGCATACTTTTAAAATAAATTGACTAATCTTATAATACTACGCCATGTGGTATCTACAGACCTTCCTGGGGCCCACCCAGCATCTATAAAGTGGGAAAATATGCCGGTTGAGCATGATCTCCGAAAAAACACCTCCCTGGACAAACGTTATCCGAGAAACAGTGTAGTCCCTCCCATTTACTGAACCTGTTCAATCTAACCTACTCTACCTTGCTCTACCTCCTTGTACCAGAGGCAGAGCCCTTCATCACCTCCTAAACTACAACTAGACAAAGTGGCCATTTAGTAGAAGTAGTAGACCAGTAGGACAATTACTAAAGAGAACAGCCAGAGAGTCAGCATGTACTCCACACACATCAGCATGGGATAGAATACTTAACAGTTAGCCAAAAGGGTAGGGAGGAACCCGCAACCACAGAGAATATGACAAGCCATTCATATTTGGACATCATACCGTAACCAGTAACTAGAATTATTTTTCTTCCATTCATTAAATTATGTATAGAAACAATTCCTTTTTACAGTCTACTAACACCACTGAGAGAAGGAACCATATCTCACCAAAGGAAAGCATCTTCAAGAAAAGAACCCAAGACCAATAATGGATTGTAGTGATACAGGTTTATTATTTTAATAATATCCTTACTAACAATATGATGCCATAAATATATAGTAGGTCTTCTGGGGACCACATTATGAATCTTCTGCCACACTTGGGACCACGTGAGACTTTTCTTTTCATTCTAGCCCTGGATTCCTTCTATTTTTACTCATTTTCTGTTTTATTTATTATACTTAAGATAATAATTAAGTTAATTTCATTCAGCATTTCATTTTAAATTCGATTCTATATATTGTTTGTATATACAGAGAAGAGGAGAGAGCAAAATGGAGAAGAGCCTCGGAAGATCGGTCAAGTAGAGGAAAATTCCTCCTAGTACTTTACCTTAGTACGTTACTAGAGTCCTAAAGCATATTTACATAAATTTACTAATCTTATAATACTACACAATGTGGTATCTACAGACCCTCCTGGGGCCCACCCAGCCTCTATAAAGTGTGAGGAAAACATGCCGGTTGAGCGTGATAACTTGCCTTCCAGCACAACCGTTATCACAGAAACTGTGTGCCATGCACTGAACCTAGGACCTTCAATGGGTTGTAGTGCCACAGGTTTATTATTTTTAAAATATTCTTACTAAAAATATTAAATATTAATAAAAATAAAAATAAAACAAACATTTATAAATGCCGATAATAAAAACTAAATAAATACTTGCGAAAATAATAATAAAAAGAAAGTCTAAAAATATAATAATTGCTCACGGTATCACACTATGCTCCTTCCACTCTTCGAACCATTTGAGACTTTTCATTCTTGCCCTGCGATCCTACTAATTTCACCCATTTTCTGTTTTATTTATCATACTTAAGATAATTAATAATAATAATATAAGTTATATTAATAATAATTAAGTTAATTATCATGTCATGTTAAATTCAATTCTATACATTGTTTATATAAAGTGGAGAGAACAACATGGAAAAGAGAGGTCAAAGGTGGAAGATCGGTCAAAGTTGAGGAAAATCGCCGAGGAGGCCAAGGTCTTCCATGGAACATAGCGCCGTGAGATTATTATGATGATATAGTTTATATGTGTGTAATTATTTTTGTAATTATATAACCATTTTTTTCTAGAAATAACCATCATTATAGCATATCCTTCTGTTCTATTGTTTCTTTCCATAACTTTTTTAATCTCTTGAACCCAAGTTATTGATGATATCTTGTTCCAAAGATATTCATATATAAGGTATCTATGGTCAACAGTGACGTGAGATGTGCTGCATATGCTCTTCGTTGATGCGACTCTTTTTTTCTCTCAGTGTTGCCCTGAAGATGCTTGAATCGGCGAAACGTTAATTGGTTAGTTGTATACAAGTATTGTGGTGGGTTAATGATTCGTGTGTTGTAGTTTTACAATAGCAATCCGATAATTATTGTATGACTCTTTTTGATTGATACAATAATTATCAGATTTATGGATGTAGTTTTTATTTATCGAACTAATATTTTGGTATATTCGAAAAACGTTTTTGAATACCAAACCCTTAAGCGTTACATCACTGATGGACACATATGCATTTTCTTTTCTAATGAATCGGATGGGCCCTGCTTTATTATTAAGCACAGAAACAGAAATCGAACGTAGCTGTGACATTTATTTTGAAGATCTAAACATAGCTGATTTAAAAGCTATTAATTAAATTTATTATTAAAGGATTTAAATCGAAACCCTCTCTTGCTCTTTTGATGTCCCTGTTATTCATATATTCATTATTTCATAGTGAAAAATAGTTTTAGAGAAATATATCTTTATCGGTCTAAATAAGATCTTGACGTTAACCGATTTGAAGTAGTTTTTTAAATGGGTGATCATTCAAACTTTTAAAACAGACGGATCATAAATGTGCAAAAACTGCACTTCCGGCGATAAATATATAGAAAGTTACCTCGGTTTTAAGTTCTAAAGAGTACTTTAAGGAGCTTAAGGGAGACTTTGGGACAATGAATCTCCGCTGACTGAGAACTTGAGGCCGGCCCTCTTTATCTTCGCCCGGTCCAAGTGACTTACTCATACTTTATAAAAGTTTCAAGTTGCTCATAAAATCTTAAAGAAGGATAAGAGCACTTTAGAAGGAGTAGGAACAAATGGACAGGGGTCGGGGGACAAATTTACATTCAGGCTTTACTAGCGTTGGAACAAATATTCTACTGCACTCCATAACATTAGGGGCGACTCTTATACCGCATGCCCAGGCTCGTTGTAGGGGAGAGTGAGAGAAAGTATATTTCTCAGTGTCCAGGATTCCGAAGGTCTGTTAAGAGTTATCGTAAAAAAAAATCAATGTAAATAATAAATATATTATAATAAAATATAATATAATAATATTAATAATAAAATATAATATAATATCACACAATTGATAAAAGTTATTTAAAATAAAGATATACCCAAAGCCCTCAAAATAACAGGGTACCGTACGGTCCTGCAGCCAGTGAATATGTATGGAAACAAGACCTGTCCGTTGACCTTTACTGATAAAAGCCTATTAAATATGTGAGAGAATGAAACCATCAGAAGAATTTTTGGACATAAAAGCTAAGGGGAATCGGTGGAGGATGAAAACCAATGAGGAAATATACAAATCTATGATACACCGGATATTTTTTCCACCATAAAGAGGACCAGAGGATTACAAAGATAACTGGAACCAAATGCCCAAAGTCTGGAGCAGGATAGACTCCATTTAATGGTAAAAATAATTTAAAATACCTTGTAATAATGAGGTTGCCGTTTAAATTAAAGTAAATAATTATCAATAATAATAATAATGATATACCAAAATTATCAATGATGATAGAAATATTAGAAATGTGAGGTACCATTAACGAAACGTAAGGGTTACCGCAGTGCATTCTATTGGAGACTGGCGGAACTACAACATAAACAGCTCCGACAACCCGCCAATTTCAATATTTTTTAAAATATTCATTTTACTTAAAGATAAATTATAAACTATATAATCATATCTGTAGAGAGAAAATAGACCTTCATGTTGTAAGACAATGTTAACGTTGTAATAGAACATTGAAAAATGCTATTTACACAATACCCGTAGAAGGGAAACGGAGACATAAAAATACATAATGACAAATAAATATCGTTTATGTAGTATGAGATATGATTATGCAATATTAAATTAAGGGAATAATTCCATTGACGGGACCATTAAATTGTTTGACACATTTGGAAAGGTAAAGGTAAAGCAAATATGACTGTTAGAAATATATTGTTTTAGATTAGTTCTTTCATTTTTGTTTCTAAACCAGAAGCCTTAAATTGAGGTCAAAAACAATCGATATTGTTTTCATCTGATACCTCGATATAAAATGCGATAGTACAAACGAAACAATCGAATAAATAACCTATCATTTTCCTGGTAACAACATTAATTTCCAGAGAAAATTGGTTTCTCTTTAACTATGTATTAGAAATATTCAATCTTTTATCATTTGAACTTTTAGAGAGAAGCCAATGAATTAAATGAACAAATATCATAGGGAAAAATGAAAATCTAGAATAAAAAATATAAATAGATTTATAAACAGCTTTGGTTTATAACTTCATAAACAACATGCACACTTACTAAAATCAGTTAGGACCTAGGCATTACAAATTCACGGCATCTCGAAACATACTCAAAGAAAATGATTACAAACTTTTCAATCAATGACATTCAGGCTTATCACAAAATCACCATGGCATGTTAATAATTACGCAGACGGGTATAAATATATCAACGGTCGGCGAACACATAAGAATAAACTACAAACTTTTCAAGAAAAATTATTTGAATTAGGAGGAGACTTAAAAGAAGGTGGATGAGGGATCTGTTATCACAATGAATATTAAATCTAGCCACGGGATAGCTACCGCTGAGTACTGTTCTTCTTCATGCCTCGTGTCATTTTATTGTAATTTTACTGACAGGCAACCTGCTACTTGTCAAATGGGTGTATTTGACAGGTGTGGATACATATATAAAGAGACATTTTTTTTATTTATTCAGGCTTTTTTACAATCACTGACTGTATCCAGATACCGAAAATCTTTTCCCACCGATTCTTCCTATCAGGCAATTTTTCTTCTTCCTCTTGTATCTCTCTTGCTGCCATTCCTTCTCTCACATCCTCCACCTATGTCTTCTTCGATCTTCCTCTTGTTCTTTTATAATCCGGTTTATAAAAGAAGAGTTTCTTTGGCCATCTATTGCCTCTCATTCTCATCAGATGGCCAAACCTCTCCTGCCCAATACTTTTCTCTATTTCATACAATATATTCTTCTCCTGCCCTATAATTTCTCTTATAACACTATTGGGTATGTGTTGGAGCCTTGAGATGCTGCAGATACATCTTAGAAAGCCATTTCAAGAGCGAGCATTTGTCTTTTCTTTTTACTGTTCATATTTCGGCCCCATATAGCATTATCATTTCTAACGAGACCCCTTTATTCCAAAGGACCGAGTTGAGGATCATAATGATTTTTCTTTCTCGGGATATCTTCATCTCTATGTCCTAATAGAGTGTCTTATTAAGGAGACACCTAAGTACTTGAAGTCCTTGCTGCGAGATAGAGTCCAATCATCAATTGACACGTGCACGGTGAATTGAAGGACATACTCCGTTTTATTCTGATTTATGACTATGATAAAGAGAAAAAAATAGTAAAACTAGTACTAATAATACCACATTCAAATAAAAATAAAATGTAATTATAAAAAATAAAACAATACAACTAAGATACATGAGTTTTATATGTGGGTGTGTTTACATACACACACACACACACACATATATATATATATATATATATATATATATATATATATATATATATACCCACATATATAAATAAACATCAATAATATCATTAGACATGAATATGATTGCCTACATGATTAATATACGCCTTGGCATCAATAAACCTATTGACAGAGAGGCAATCAAACACGAGAGGGCCTAAACCTCGCAAAGAGATTAGCATCGAGGCCAAGTAATTAGGCTAACTGATAATATTGCACATATATTGCGATTAGTAATTAGCCTCTATGCCTCAGAAGAGGCTATTACCCCGCCAGTATTGCTCGTTTAGCCTATTAACCTAAGGTAATCAGGTTAGTCAGGTTAGTTTGTTACTGCAGGTGGGATGCATATGTTTAATAATAGAACCAGGCAAAAAGTATTTGTAAGAAGAAAGATTAATGAGAAAATGCTGGAATGTTTTATTAAAAGTTATCTTTGATTATAATTAACTTCATCTAAAAAAAATCAAAATAATAATGAGTAACATATAATAAAGTAGTGAGCAGTAGGATAGGATCAATTTGATGCGTCGAATATATGGATTAGATTTAAATATAATGTAATTTCTACACTACTTGAAGTATTTTAATGTATTTTATTATTTAGATATTATAAGAATAATAATAAACTAAAATTTTTGTTTGTACGAATTTATTTTCACGCGCGTTAACTTTTTTAGAAAGCTCCTAAAATTATATGGATATTTTATTATATCCCATTTAAATTTATATTATATATGGTGTAAAATATTATAATAATTTTCATGAAATGTTAAGGTAATTAAAGTATTTAAGTTGATTAGGATTAATACTGTATACAATTACCTTCTTAAAATGCTGTATTAACCAATTTTCAGAAGATATAATAGTTATAGCAAGCTATCCTTAAAATATAGATATATGCTATTAAGGACTTTTTATGTAGATCCTATAAAACATAAGGAAATTTCACCATGCATTTATTGTTATATCTCAAAGGGATTAGGAAGCCTCTTCGATGAAAGCTCCCAGGCGGCTTGACTTTTTCCAATACTTTCAACAACTATTGTTATATTCCAACCAATAAACCTTCTTCATGAATCATTCTATCGATTGGTGAAAACCGCATGAAAATCCGTACAGTAGTTTTTGAGTTTATCGCGATCATACAGACAGACGCGGTCGAGAACTTTGTTTTATAATACTCTTAGGTATAGATGCGTTTGTAATGTTATTTTCATTTATGAACAAGAAATTTAGGTTCATCTAAATGGGAGACTATATTTTTTCTATTGTTAATTGAAGTAAACATAACAAACTGTTAGTTCGAACATCAATTATGAATGTATTAACATTGATGTGAATCGTTAGTCATCACAGTTTTAATAAAGAAGGCGTGATATTTTTTTTATATTATTGCAATAAAAAAATTAATAAGAACTGGAAAATATGAAATCAACGGCTTATTGATTTAATATGCAGTTCTTTATAGGTGAAATACTTAGAAATAAAATCTTAAACAGGACCCATGAGAACCTCTGTATTAATATAATGTATAATGTACCAAACATCACCAACAACAAATAAATAATAAATCTACTTTCTAGAGTTCAAAAGGACTTTATGAACTTGATATAACATTCATGAAAATCACAATTAGTACATCCATTCCAAGAGCAGAATAAAAACTAATTAAATGGAGGTAAACAGTTCAGCGTGTAGAGAGCTGATTTCCTAAGTTAAAGATGGCTGATATTTAATTCGGTAACAGCTATACCGTGTGATCTATAGAACCTTTAGTGCACACTTTGCATTATAAAATGGATTGGGGGGAAAACCGGAGGGTTGAGCGTTATTTCGTACACATCACCTCTCTGCACAACTTTTCTCCTAAGACAGTGTAGTCTATACCATCTACGGAACCCAAGACTCTTCACGGGTTTTTATGTTACAGGTTAAGCTAGAACATAGCTCAAAAAAGGTCAAGAACCAATACAGACAAACGAGATCAAGTGAGCTCTGCCGTGAAATTTATATCTGAAGACATATTTGGCTGAAATGGCTATCGTGGAGTTAAAAATAACTTCATTGAATACAAATAAAGCATTTAGTTAAGGAGATCATTATTAACAAAATAATACAATATACGGGATCACCTGAGGTGTAGTTGATACCTTAACAGCCTTCTATCCCAAAGGTCGTGTGTTTGCAGCCCAGCAGGTAGCCATAGAATTTTTAAATGGAATAACTAATCCTTGATTTTGCCGTCCATGGAAGAGGACTGTGGGTTGTCAGAAACTCGTTAAATACCCCTATCCTAGCAACTTTTAGGACTCCAACAGTAGATTAGCAACAGCAATATAAAATTATGTTAAATAAACGAACAATAATACAATATATTCATAAGCAAACGCGATGTATTTTAATCTTCTTTATATTCAAGAATTACCACAAGCAAATTTAGCAGAGAACTGAAAATTGGCTATTTCAAAGGCAATGTCAACACATCTCTAGAATATATGCCGAGGCGTTAATAGAATTATAAAATCAATTTCCCAATACGGCTTACATGAGTTTGCTGAGGAGCTATTTTGGCTGGTGGAAAGTTTCTCAAGGAAAATTCCATATCCTGGGGAGGCCACATGGCTTCATCACTATCCGATATTGGTCCTTCCTCTCTCCGAAACTTTTCCGCTAGAACTTGCTGCAGAATTAGCCAGAAGAAAAGTTCTTTGATTGCGTTGACGTACTCGGCAAAGTTACAATATTTGGAAACAATAACTATATACAATAGTGCGCTTAGCTGTTACGATTTATTTATCAGAAAATAATCTAAAGATAGAAAACGGGTTAAATTTAAATTTACAACTGTATTATAGCAACCCAACAAGTAAATGTAATGAATGATCCCTAATGGCTTCAATAAAGGTAAGTAGAAAAACGTGGTAGTACTCAAATAACAAATTCAACTTAGGTCACGAGGCCATATTTTTTTCAGGCGCCTAGAAGGAGTACCAATAATTAAAATATTGAATAATAATAAAAAGGTTTAGCTTAGTAATGTCGAGACCGAATAATAACAAACATTTCCCGCCATTAATCGCGCCTTTATTTCCTCTTGAAATTCGTTTTTATAGTTACTAAACTATTGAATAGGAAAAAACAATAATAGTTTTTTTTATAAGTGTTTGCTTATTTAAATTTATTTAAATATTCTTAATACCTTTTGAATATCTGATTATAAAAATTTTAACATAATATAAATCATTAAATGCGGTATTTTGGAATATTAGTGTAATCTCTATATAAACGGATAGTAATAATGAAAAACAATTATAGATTTTTTAAGCATTTATCTAAAATTAACTTAAAGAAAAAGATTCATTATATTATGGATTATATACAGTTTTTCTTTTAATGTTCTTAGAAAAAAACTCTTGTTTAAGTAACCTTCCTAGAACATTCACTTTAAAGTATATTTTAAATTGAATCAAAAAATATATTTTAACAAGACAGTTTAAAGGAAGGAGTTATGTGAATATTTTTTTAATTAAAATAATGCATCTTATAGATTGTAAAGATGTAAATATGTAAGATGATAAAATGGGCAGTGAACTAACAAAAAATAACAGAAGTTTGTTTCTTATATTTTTTCTTATTATCATTTATTATGAACTGATTGTTCCATCTATGTGAAATTTTCATAGAAGGTAAGTCTAAACTAAAAAAATATTTTTAATATACAGTATTGCATTTTTTATTTATTTTCTAGTGTCTTATACCTTTGTGTGAAAAGATGTAAATGTAAAAGTACATGCTTCTGAGAATATTTCAAGTCTTTATGTAAGTATTAGTAGTTAAGTAGTAATTAGTTATGAAAACTTTCAAAAATTAATACTGTGAAGTGAAAGCTGTGAGATGCATCAGTCCATAGGTTAGTGTGGTGTTGAGCTGTAGGTTCGATTTAGAGACCAACTATAGTAGATAAATTATTAATCCCGTTAACAGCTAACGATCTGGAGACCTTCCTGGGGCTCATCCAGCCTCTACAACAACCGTTGTCTAGGAAACAGAACGGTCACTCCTCTGAATAGCACATAATATCTTTCACGGGTCAGTCTTTTTTTAACAACAATTGCCTTTATACCTGGAGTTATTTGATATTTAAATAATTTTTGTATGCATCAGAATTTTTTCCACTGTAATCACTCCAATTAAATTCATCTTTTTTATTTTCAATGAGATTGAACTTAATTGATTTCAATGAGACCATAATAAATAAGTCGGAAAAGCTTTTAACTTTCGCTTGTTTTCTAAGAAACGCAATTATTACAGATTTACATTTTCGAGTAATTCGAGCCCACGCAATTTAAAAATATAAATTACACAAAATAAATCATTTATGATTATTTAAAAATTGAATTTGTTATTTTATATAATTTGGTAAAGTTCATAAACATTACATTATTCGCCATGCTCCGCTAAAAGATCAAAAAGTCAAGAGAGGGTATTTTCATCCTCCCAAGCAGAAGAAGGAGACGAGAATATTGCATAAAATTGAAAAAGTTTAAGAAGAAGGAAAGTTTGATAACTTGCTAAGTGGCTTGTGGCGTAACATGAGATTTGTTCTACCTGATTAATTTATTTAGGGAAAAAAAACTGAAAAATAAATTATATAAAGTATAAATGTATAAAGCTTATCTTGAAAATTAAAATTCATTAATAACTAAAGCTGTCCTATGTAATTACTACAAGAGAAAGTTATTTAGCAATGTATAGTTATGTATATTATAAAGTGGTACATATCATTTTCAGAATCTCTTACTTGTTAGAAAGATTGACCTATTGATTTCCAATGTTTGAAAGATATAATTCTAAAAATTGAAGTTCAGTTTAGTAAATTATTTTTTAAGGAACTAGTATTATTTATCTTCATGGATTTTAATTACTGTTTCAATGAGTATTAATTATTAACTTATAAAGCCTTAGAAGGTTCTGAGAAATTTCATTAATTAAAAGTGAGTTTGCTCAACTAATTTAATATTTTACTATGAAGGGATCTAAATGCATCGAGCAGTTCATCATAAATTTACGTAGGATAAAAATTTTAATTACTTTAATAACCAGAAAATGTAATTCAGTAATTTTTAACAATAATTATCTTTTGGTTCCTTTAGGGATTACCCGCTTTTCCAACAGTTTATTATTATTTATATTTTGTGGGAGGAGCACTATTGTTTAAAAATTAATTAAAAAGGAATTAAGTTCCTTTTTATACAAACATAAATTATAGATTGCATAATAACAGAGACCCGCTACTCAGTTAATTAGAAAATTAAATATAGAAAATGGCATTTGTTTCTTTTAAGCTTTAAATTAACTCTTATTAGCTTATAAATAGTAAAACATAAGAAATGGTCGATCATTAATTAAAATCAATCAAGATTTATTATTAATAAATAAAATCATTAATAAAAGTCTTTTTGTGCAGAAAGAAAAGTAAGAAGGAAAAAGGAAAATTTCCAGATAAAGTAAACAAAAATACTATAATGGTATAAAATCAACTAATTATTAGCATATTAATAATAAAAATTTTCAGATATTGTATTATTATTTCTGAAATCAGCATGTATGTATATAAAACCTATTTCATCATATCGTCCCTGCCATTTCCAACTATCGAATGTGAAAATCGGTACTTTTGAAGAGAATTAAAAAAAAAAACAGTTTCAAGGTTCAATAAAAGTGAGTACCTATAGTCAAACCAATGACATCCGTTTTACATAGTTTTTGTGACTGATAGATGCCTCTAAATAAATTTTATATAAATTATCATTCCTACAGCAGCTGATTTACGTTGAAAACGAAAACTGTGTTTTTTCACATTCGATACTTTGCGATGGTAGGGACGGCATCTACAGGCCTAGTTGAATGGTTAATTCGAACTTTGTCTAGAGATATTTAATAGTATGGAAGAAGCGGAATCTTGTCATTCTTATAGTTATGGGATTGAAATGGAGTTTCAATATTAGCAATAACTACACTTCAAGCCATACACGACTTGCCACTTATGCACTACGAGCTATATAACAGAATTACGCTTCTCTACATATAAAAATCTCATTTTGGACAAAATAACAACTAATTCAAGGTGGCTGCAGATTTAATTAATATTAATTATATAATTTAAAAAAATCTTTACACATATTTAGTCGCCATGATCTTTGTATTTATAGTTTTTCAGTTATTATAGTTATTCAAATCTATTGTTAACATTTACAATTAAGTATAAAAATAATAATTTTAATACATATTAAACCAAATCTATATATATAATAATTTTAAAAATACAATACGATCTGCTCTGCATATTATTAAAGTACATCTGGTTCGGTTCATACATTATTCCCTAAGGTACTCGGACACAGCCGATATATGAATAAAATTCAGGAATACCCGATGTTGATATGAATATCCGATGCCTGGGGAAGCTAGGAGCTACATTCGTTCTAGATAAGGAACACCTCAATTTACTTCCAATGATACTTAAAGAATACATAAAATAAAAAAATCATAAAATGAATACATAAAATGAATGATCAGAATATATGAAGAAACTTATTTACTGTATTTTAATGACAATAGAACCTGAGACCATTAAAACCTAAGATAATTAAGGGAAAAAACAAATATCGGAAAGTTAAGAAACATTTGAGGCTCTCATATTCTAGTGAATATCTTCTGGTCAACTTGCCAATTGAAGAAACTTTACAAGAAAAATACATGAGATCACTTTAATGGATATTTTATAAATTACATAAAACCGTTTTAAAGTCTATAATTAGCAACTAAATTATTTAAGTAAATAATGAAATTTTGGTATATATATATCTAGCTGTATATTTAAGTCATGTGCTATATTAGGCGTGTATTATGTGTGTAAGTTGATTCACGTGTTTCAACATTATTAGAAGCTAAATCAACAAAACTACTAACGCATGAAGATAAATTAAATGTTTTTGATTCTGATTATTCCACATCTGTAACATTGGGAAACATGGTCACCTGTGGTCTAGTGGTTAGCGTAACAAACTACTAAACCCAAGATCGCGGGTTCGTAGCCCGGCAAGTGGCCCTAGGATTTTTTTAATGGAGTAAAAAAGCCTTAGTTACGCCGTCCTTCGGAAGGGACGTTAAACGGGAGTCCCGAGCCTGTACGATGTCAGGTACTCGTTAAAAATCCCTATCCTAATTAAACCTGGATAGGCAAAATTTAGAGCTCCCATTGTAGCATCGTCCGATTAGCCATAGCAGCATAAAGTGACGTTAAATGAACAAACAACAACATTGGGAAACACGATTTTGGTAGAAAAATAAACTCCACATCTTCAAATCTGTTTAGATAGCTACACACTTAGATGGTGCTTTGGATACTAACGAGCAAACTGGAGAGCGGAATCACCACTGCAGAAATGAAATTTCTTCGAAGGATTGCAGTAAGAACAGGGAGATCCTTTATCATTATATCCGCGTTAAAATGATAAGGGAGGAACAAGAGGCACGAAGGAGAAGAATGAGTTCATGGAGTTAACGCCAATTAAAATGGTTTGGCCGTGTAGTCAGGATGGAAGACCAAAAGGAACCTTTTTTATTTGCATTTAGCCGGTGTATATGCATATGTGTATATGCGGTTAACGCAACAGTGATCATCTACTAACAGTGACTAACAGTGATCTCTATATATTTTTATTACATTTTTTTAGATGTATAACTGGAATGATGTAAACGTTTAATATTAAAAACACGATAGACAAAATCCGATACCTGAAAACGATAGACAAAATCCTTGAAGGCAGAAGACTACGAGAAGACCCCCTAGAATATCATGCCTGGACTATATTGAAAAATAGGATACTCTGCTTGTTAAAATTTACTAAAGTTAATGATACATGTCAATAATAAATATAACTGCAGTGAACTGCATTTACGTAGATACTAGATTTGAAACATATTTCTAATCTGTGGACATTCAATCTCTTACGCATATAAATGACTGAATTCATTCTCTTAAATATAAGACGCCTATTTACATTACACTTGGAAGAATTCCATTAAAGAACACCATCATAGGAATGAATGAAATGACCATCGTATGAAATTTTCAGGCTAAGATAAAATTTTTAAATTCAATTTTTTGATAGATATACACGTTTAAGCTGCACTGAGTCGAAATAACACATCGTCCCTGCCATCGCAAAGTATCGAATCTGAAAAAAAATTTTCGTTTTCGATTTACACCAGTTGCTTTAGGATTGATAATTGATTTACAATTCATAAAGAGGCATCTATCAGTCACAAAAACAATGTAAAACGAATGTCATTGGTTTGACTATAGGAATTATTTTTTATTGAACCTTGAAACTGTTGTTTTTTAATTCTCCAGAAAAGTAGTGTTTTTCACATTCGATACTTTGCGATGGCGTGGACAATATTGTCGAAAAATTATGGCTATGAGCCTAAAAACCATACACAATATTTAAACCTTATGTATGCCTATAAAGTTACTTTTTCGCTAAAATACATGTACAGGAAATACCATTTTATATAACTGACTTATGCAATTTTCTCGAAAACGACCTCTAAAGATTTTGATTAAACTCGCTAAGTCGATGGAAAATTAAATGACCTTTAACATCAGCCAGAACCTGTTTAAATCGACTACCAGAGAACTTTAAAGCAACATCTAAAATACGTTTAGTTTAGTTTATTTAAAAATGATTGTCTGAGTTAGATAGATAATGAGAATGAAAAATATTAAGGAGAATATTTCCAATCCCAGATTCAGCCTTAATGTCGGAAACAAAATGTATGATAAATATGAATAAGGATATAAATTTTTTAGATAAACTAATATCAAACATAAAAAGTATAAAATATTGGAATAATTATTTATTGAAACATAATTTCTATGGCAACATTCAAAATTTCACTATCCCTACTAGAGCACGAGAACAGTGTTAAATTTAGCTCACCGCACAAGATTTATCATTATTATTAGATACATCTTGATTCAAAATCCAAAAAGTTCTTAGATATTTAATATTAATCGAAAATAATTTACCACCCTGATACAATTTTAAACTGATACCATCTGAAGTATTATTTGCATTTAGCCGGTATCTGTCAGTCTGCTAACGCGGGAAGTGCTATCAGTGATCTCTATACAATTTCATTATTTTTTTTTTAGATGTATAACTGTAATGATGTGAAAGTTTAATATTAAAGACACGCTGCAATGAATAAATAGGTACTATAAGAATCCAGTCAGCGATCGAGACCATAGGCGGATCAAGGGAGGGAGACACTGGGGAACGTGCCTCCCCCCAGACGGATGTTTGTGTACTGTGGCGAATCCATTACAGTACATACTTATAGGCAAATGATGTGATTTTAGTTGTTAAAATAACATAAATAACATGAGTGAAACTATTGTTTAGATATTTTAATAAGCCTTTCTATAAATACTACAAGTGTATTTCTAAGTTATTGTTGATTTTTGTGCCCGTCTGCCCGTTGTGAAAGTTGTGAAGAAAAATTGCGAATTACCTACAGTGATAACATTTAAAAAGAGAAAAGAAAAAGAAAACAGAGTACAAGAAATAAAAAATAACAGAAATAAGATTGCAATAATTATATAAAGAGAAACAATAGATAATTACATATGTATGCAAATTACAAAGCTAAGTAGAAACTAAGAAAGCAGAAAATAAAATAAAAATTATATCAACTAATATCAATATCAACTAATATAACTTGTTTTTAAAAATATGAGTGAAGCCTCAATAATATAAATATATATAAACAATGATATCAATAAATAAATAAAAACACATCATTCATTTATCAGTTAGAAAATTTTAATCTGAAAACTGGATGTGTTATTTCCGATTTTTTGGGAATTGTAAGGATATAAGGTGATTGAATATATGGGATTTGGAGGTTGAAAGATTATTGGAACGACGAATGGAAGAAGGTATAGAGTTCCAAAGGGACGAGGATCGGATAAGGAAAGCTCTATCAAAAGCAGTTGTTATTATTATTATTTATTATGGTTATTATTATTATTATTATTGACAGCTATTGAGTTTATCTTTTGTTGTAGTATATAGTATATACAGTGTTTTTTTTTTAGATTTGATGTTTTGGGTTTGTTTTATTCCAAAGTTTTCCATATATGTGTCCTTGTCAGTACATTGTTTCATACCCAGCCCTATCCCGGTATCCACCAGGTGCAAGAAGGGACCCGCATTTAACATAACATTATTCGTGAGTAATTGAAGATACGATAAACAAAAGATAATTTTTTAATTTATTAACAGAGAAGTATTTTCTCAACAGCTATCAGTAACTTCATGAATTTGTTTTTTCCGTCTTAAAAGTATAAATGCATTATACTATATTACATATACAGTATACTTTTAGATAGTAAAAAAGTTAAGGGGTTGTTTCAAAATCTTTTATTTTTATATGTTTTTCTTCTTCTTTGAACTGCTGCATATCCATAATTCATGTAGTTATCCCTATCGACTCCTCGGATATCGCAGTTTATCATGTGCCGAACTGGTAACAGGGCTGGAGGCTGATATAGGCATACCGTTGGTGACTGAATAACATTCCACAGCGCCAAGTGTGGGAACCCCCAGCATTCCCTTTACCCCGGATTCCTGTGAATTTCGCCTTACAGGGCCATTATTTCTAACTGATTACCCGCCCAAATATACCCTGCTGAATAACCTCATGTTAGCAGGGGAAATAGTTGTTATTGAGGAACTAAAGGAGGAATATTTGTTTATTCATATAATGTTTTATAAATAAATAAAGAATTTTACCAGAAATTAAAGAGGCTGGATGAGCCCAAGGAAGTTCTGTAGACTCTGAATGGGCCGTTCCACAGCTGTTAAAAGAATTGTTTATTATCTTAAAAGTCCAGTTTCAAACTCAGGACTTCAGCTTAGCGAACTATTAAATATCTGAGCTACAACCCTCCGTATAAATACAAGTAGAGTACTTATTCCGCCAAGTTGTGGTATTTAAAGTCCTGTCAAGTGACGTCACGTTACATTATATCTACGTACCACTCTTATACGTTTTGTAATCTATGAAATTGGAATGGTTAGAAAAAATTGGGTTGAAAATTTACCTCATTAATACAAAGTTAAACATATTTGAGAATGACTAAGATAGACGCTAATGGGTAATGCAGGACGAGTAATGTCAACTAGCTTAATTTCCTGTGATATAAAAAGGCTAAGATAACCTTCTTTATATGAAAAGAAAGAGGAAACTATACGGAATTCTAATAAAAAAAATAAGTATTAAATTAAACTAAATATCGTAGGTTATTGTTGTTTAATTATTTTTCGGCAGGAAATCCGGGAAACCTCCGATACGGAAAGATTGTGACGTAAAATAACGTCACAAGACGGGACTTGACGGGACTCCTACCACCAAGCTGCGGAATATATACCGCTTGTACTCTTAAACAGCTCGAAACAAATTTTATTTTTGAAAATAATTATCAATAATCCAATAATATGAAAAATTAATAGTGATGTCAATGAGTAATAACAACTGACTTCAATAAAAAAAAGGAAACTGCTGTGGCAGCCATTGACTTTTCATATGCATTATTGTCCTCAGCTTCCGGGAACAGTTATATTCAGCCGTAAAACCATTTTAAGAGACCTGTGTATGCTAGTGAATGTTTCCCTGCACCTACCTGAATAATGTTACAGCCACAATAACAATTTTTTCTCATAATCATAAATTCTTAGATTAAGAAGGCTTGAAAAGAAAAGCCTTCATAAATATTTATGAAGAATCCAGTTCCAGAGAGTTCCCAATCTCATTTTTTCCCATAGTATAATTGTTCAAATAACCATTCTTGTATAACTTTTATATTGTATGTTTGTCTGCCTTTTGAAAGTAGTAATATTATTTTAATATTAATAGAAATTTTTTTTTATGATAATTATCAAAATATGACGATAAACTATCATACGTGTATTTTCTATTGTGATCGTAATACTGTCTACATCTTGAATATTTCTAGGAGAATTAAAAAAAAACAATACAAATTTGAAGATGAGTAGTGGATGGCTAGAATCCAGCAGCATATTCCAGGCTCTCCCGTGGGAGGATTTTTCAATGCCAACATTGGCCGTAGGAGTTGAGTTGCTATTTCAACTATTTAATTTAACTTGGTCCCTGTAATGCTTCCCTTCTCTACGCTAATTTTTAACTTCATTTACTGAAACTAAAATGTATTCCGAATCATAAGACGACTGTATTTTATTTTCAACAGTTATTTTTTATTTATACGTCAACAGTCTATTCTATAAATGATAAACGTTTCTAATGCTTCTGCAGAATATATTTACTAGCTTCAAAGGCACAAATAGAGAATATGAGAATACATAAATATAATCTTTCTTACTCCCTGGACAACAAATTGTCCCTAACCTTTGGGCAAAACTTTGCCTGCTTTTTGTAATTTTACTGAAAACCACTTAGGTACGTGTTAGTAACACGATAAACAGCTACTTTGGTTCTGTACAAATGTAAAAAAAAAAAATAGTTTTTCCATACAAACTAAGATCAGCTGATTATTTGAATGGAGGACTGATTTTTTTTTTCATTTCGACGTTTGCCAGAACAAAAGTTGGTGTTTAAAGGGTTACTAACACGTACCACAACAAAACAATAGATCGGAACCGGATCAGAAAAGTTATTAAAATATGTAACACACTTAAGCCGATGAACATACTTCATAGAAAATCAATAGTTTTTCCATTATTAAGAGATGAGATATAAACATTAACTTTTCCGATAGGAAGCTATCTTATCACCATTTTATCAAATGAGTTTAGAAGACAATGAGTCAGAAACTTTAAATGATGGTTGATCGAAGAAAGAACGCTCATAGCGGAAGAATCAGCAAAACCGTTAACATACTTAATTTTAGGGTTCAAGTGAAATGTTTTGGTTGTTCCTGTGCTTAGTCGGTAGCGAAGCTATAGAACACCACCATCTCGAATACCCTCCACAGATCGTGGACTGTGTGACCGCCATTGCTGAGAGGTACCTCCGCAGCCGCTGCCTCGCTTTCCTGTTCCCTATGAACTACAGTCGACCCAGCGTGGCCAATGTCCCTCCACTGGTTCGATCCCCGCTCCTGAAGAACGTGCACGGACTATCTGCGACTTACCTCCCAGCTACCAACTACCACCGCATTATCAATCTCCTTTACAATCCACCACTCGGCGCGGTCAACTACCTTCGCTGCGCGCACATCGTAATCCTCGATGAACACCATCCTTATAGAACACAAATCAACCATACTCTTTACACTTTCTACAATAATCTTTATAAAGATGGAGGTGGAAAAGATACCAAAATGGTAATTGTTTCTACAAAGGAAGTAAATGAATCAGAAATCTATGAAGTACATTACGACATGTTTTCGATGGGAGACGTAGATGCAGTTTTCATTGCTCCGAAGAAGGGTATTCTGACAGTGTTTACTTGGTTTCCGTTCGGAAGAGACGGATTAAGCTGCCCCGAGAGAAATAAAGAAATTGTAATACTTGATAAGTGGAAAAACGGAAGCTTTACGAAAGACCAAGATTTGTTTCCTAAAAAGGTACCCTATCATTTCAACGGATGTAAGATGAAGGTATCCGTAGCGCAATACCCACCTTTGATGATTCTTGATGAAGAGGGCCAGCCTTCTGACGGCGTGGAGTACCGAATTGTCAAAATCATCGCAGACCACCTGGGACTGGAGATCGACTACGTCTCCCATAAGAGGGCTGACGGTTGGGTCTGGAGCGACGGGAAAACCGTCCACGGCGCCGCTGTCGATGTCCTACGAGGAACAGTGTGGATGATGGCAACAGCAGGAACCAACACGGATCACAGCTTCGCTTGTACCATCGTCTCATCTGCCTACTTGACCGGGGAGATCGCATGGTTCTTCCAGGATCCGGATGCTGTTCCAACATGGAAACTTATCTACATGGGATTCGATGGAGTACTATGGATCTTAGTAATACTGACCATAGTAATATTTGCGATCGTCATTTACTTTATAGCTAAATTTGACAAAAACACTCCAACTTTAGATAGCATTTCATCATGTATGCTTGCTTCTTGGAGTTTCAACTTAGGGACTTCGTCAATATCTTTCCCCAGCAGCAACGTAATTCGCTTAGTCATCGCAGCTTACCTGTTGTACACTATGCATGTAGATCTAGCATACACCGGAGCTTTGACAGGATTAATCACAACAGGCAAACAAGAGTCCGAGATCAGTACCTACAAACAGATACTGGAGAAGAAAATTCGAACGGGTGCGATGAGCTATCTCAGATACCTGTTAATGTACATTGACGATCCGATAGTTATGGAAGTAGTGAAAGACAATTTCCAAATAGAGGATATGGAAATGGCTTTCGAAACTATGGCAAGATATAGGAACATATCGATTTTAGACAATAACATATACATGTTGAACAAGATCAGGACGAAAAGGTACAATGTTTACAAGTCGAACCTCAACATCGGTACGTACTATTTTGGGCTTGAAATGAGAAGAAACCACTTCTTAGGGAAACGTATAGCTTTGTTGTCTAGTCGAATCTTTGAGAGCGGAATATCTTCCCATATCGTCGATCACTTTACAGACACCTTGAAGGCGTCCCAGAACACTATGAACTTAGATGCTTATACATTGAAGGATTTAGCGGGGCCATTTTTCGCGCTGTTTCTTGGGCATGCTGTAGCCGTATTGGTTTTCATTGGAGAATTAGCAAAATATTACGTACCTAGGTATTTCAATAATTGAACCACAACATTCAGTTCATAATTGCTATAGTTGAGTGAGTAATAAAATATAATATGAATTGTTTGTTGCAATGTTATGCTTAAGTTTGGATTGATACCTCACAGCCAAAGTATAAGTTGTTTAGCTTAAATGCAATGCACACAGTACCGTATTTATTAATCTATAATATAAGAAATCATTATAGACTAAAATCAGAACTATTATATTAATATTGGCTAGATCCATATCTATAGATAATAAGGACACACTAGTATATACTAGGCATTGTCAAGTGTTTATTTTATGTGAGTGGCGGTAGAGAATAATTGAAAAGCACTGTTTATCAAATGATTTTAGATATTCTTACGTTTGGTTTGAAAACCAGTTACATCCAAGTTTCCAAGTTTTTTTTTATGTTTTATAAGTTTTTAATGCCAGAAATGATTTATAAGTGTTTATTTCAAAGCCGTCTAGATCCTTCAAAAATCAATACCAAAAGATTCCATTTCCTATTAAAAGTGGTTACATAAATTACATTATATGAAATTTTTTTATGTATGAAAAAGCAAAACTATTTATATATATATTGTATAATTATATTGATTAAAGTAATTTGTTTTTCGAAATGTCTATTTTATTTATTTTATCAGCCATAAACTAACCAGATATCGGTATTTCCAAATCAAAGTCAGGTATATCCAATATATTTTTTATATTAAATGAAATTAAAAAAAAAAGAAGATGGTAAAAAAGGAATAAAGATAACATGGTGAACAACAAAGGTCCAGTAATTCCACTTTGAATTTTAGGAATAATAAAAGCAGACATATGCAACGACCCAACTCATACAGAAAATATTGGATAAGCGAGGATCGACTCAATACTAATGAATGATAACAAGTAATAATTACTTTTTTTTTTCCTGAACCTCCTTTATTTCCAGTATATTAAAATTACAACACATTAGAACAATATCATAAGTACAAGCAAAAATCTACAGCCTTCTATTACCCCTAGGTATTATAACAATAATTTATAATAAACTTTACTTTATTGTTATGTCAACCTGCACAGAGAAAAGCGAATTGAGTAGCTCTTACATTGTATGAAAAATAACCTTCAATAATATGAGTAAACCTCTTGTAATAAATATCTTTTGATGGGTTAATAATGCATGTCTCACAAACTGAAGAAAAGGAGAGGAAAAAAATTAAGGAATCGGATCCTGGAGTGGCGTTGGTTTCCTCTGGCTGAAGTGGCGACACTAAAATATGTATCGATCCCCGATTATTTGCACACTGCGAGAAGGGCCCTCGACCCCTCTCCAGGAGGCCCAGGGACAATCCCCGAATTCCCCATTCAGATGGCGACCGGGCCGGGAATTATTCAGGAGCCTCCTCCAAGTCCATTCCGCTAAACAGCAACTTCTTCTGCAGTCGAGTGCCGGTCCTTTTTCGAGGGTCTCTGCTTCATTTGAATGAACGCCTCTTGTCCTACCTGTCGGAAATCGTGATTCCGGTCACCTTCTCTTATACGTGTATGTGGGAAAATTCGGTAGAATATATTATGATAAAAACTTCCGCGATCAGATTGAGCGCATGACTATGATATGATGATGATGATCCTCAAAAGATAGAAAATCAGAAGACCTCGAACCATAATTAGTCATACAAATCAAACATACATTAAGCTATTCAATGCGAGCCTATTAAAAAAAAAAACTGTACAACTACAAACCATTAATAATAATTAATCTAAATAAAGGAAATACGTATTGGTGCTCTATTAACACCAACTATATACACTATTTACACACAGACCTAAGGATCTAAGAGGTCAATCATCCAGGTGTGGAGAACAAAGTGGGAGAACATGAGATCACAGCGTTTCATACAAACCATTGAGGACATTCTGTTCTGTGTATGACAGGGACTCTAGTGTTTCTAGTGAATGGTCCTGCAGAGAAGTGAATTTGCAGATACTATGCTCAAGAGCCAGATTTTGCCTTCTGTTTTCTTTTCTAATTAAGTTTCAAATTATACCAATACAATTAAAAGTTCATAAATAAAAGATAATTGGGATTGGTTATAAATGTTAAAACAATTCAAGTAATATTTTCACCACAATTTAACAGTTTGGATTATGCTCTGGAATAGAAAAAAAAAACACACAACTAGAACCAACGGGTTCAACAAATGGCTGTACTGATTTACTGTATTCAGTTATAAAGCCAACAGTAGCGTAGGGAGAGTATTCAGCCAAGGTCACACTCAACTGTCAGATTTTCCCTTCAATTTTATTTATTAACAAAGTTTTTAATTCCATCGATACAGTTCCTAGTTCTGAAATAAAACGTATTGGCATTGGTTATCAATTTTAGAAGGACTTTACGTAACAATTTCGCAGTTCAGGTTAGGTGCTGGGATAAAAAAATTATGATTATAACCCATGAAACTTATCAGGCTCAGTACAAGGTAAAAATTAATGTTTTTAAACAAATAGTTTAGTGGGGGTTTTGGCCGATATTACTCTCAACCGTTTTTTCCTCGGGTAAAGGTAGGTATTTATTTAACAGACACCCAGGTGGGTCTCTAGAACCCGCAGTGAACTCTCGCGGGTGCTTACAGAATAAATAATGTATCTGCAATATCCGGTCTTGAAGTTAGAACCTTGTGATAACTACATGAGTGTACTACATAATGAGCTCCTCCGCTCCAATACTTCGAAAATATTCATAAAATTTTGACAATAGATACAAGATATATACAAAGAAGAAAGTGTATATAAAATATAATGACGTAAAGGAAATAGATATTTGTATTTTTATTAGACCAAAATAAGAAAGCGATAACAGAAAAAATGCTCGTGTAACTAATATTTAAAGAACTAACAGGCGTGAAAAACACAAAACAAAAAAAAAAATAAAACAACCACATAACAAACATAACATTAAGGAAAGGTACAAAAGTAAAGCAAGTTAAGTTTTGGTTTCCTTAAGTTTATCTTCATATAATTAATCCAGCTGTTTGGTTATATATTTAGGGCATATAATATTAATTTATTGCTTGGTAATTGCACTAAATATTGTGTTGTAAAAGAATGTCAAGAAAGTGTCTCATATATAAAACAATTGTGAGACTGTGACTTACGGATGCGAGGCCTAGTCACTAACAAAAGATTGCAGAAGGATCCTTGATGTATGGAAAAGAAAAGTCTCGTACAATTTTTCGACCTATAAGAGTGGAGAACAAGTGGAGAATCAGCTGTAATAAAGAGCTAAGGAACCTACACGAAGAGCCCGATATAGTGAAAGTCATCCAGCTCAAAAGACTACGATGGTTGGGAGAGGATGGACCCAACGAGAACTGCAGGAGGATGTACGAGATACCGAATCATGGTTCAAGATTAAGAGGGAGGTCCCGTCTCAGGTGGCTCGACGGTGTGGAGGGTGACCTGAAGGCGATGGGTATAAACTACTAAAGGTGCCGTGAGGCGAACTGAGGCGAATGGCAGAAGAATTTAGCAGAGGTCATGGTTCTCCAAGGACTGTAGAGCCCAGTAATAAATAAATAAATTGCATTAAGTGCATTTAATGCTTATAAATTGATTTATTAACTATTGTTTCTTCCCTTAAGGCAACATTAACATATATACCTCAACATTCCTATTGGCACAAGTTGATGTAGGAAGGATGGTTTTCTAACGAAAAAAATAATTAAAATAACAGGACCTGGAAATCCTGTATTTCCAATTCTCAACACTAAAGGGCATCTCACGCTAGTAAAAAAAATAAGTAATTTGATAAAAATACAAACTTTTTTACACTAAATGGAAACGTTTCCCTACCGTCTTAGTAGATTTTATCACTTAACTTTTTTTTCTCTTTATATTTTCATCCACACCTGTCAAATACAAGTAATTGAGAATCAGCAGATTGGCTGACTGAAAAATAATACAAAATGACATGGAAGTCATAACGAACAGTAGCCAACAACTACCTCTCCATTGGCTTGCTTTAATTTCCTACTGTAATAGATCCCTCATCCACGTGCTTTTTAGTCTCCTCCTAGTGTTCTCAGGCATGAGAGTAGTGGCCATTTTCTGTACCAATGGTTTTGGGAGTTCGTATAAGTTTTTCTTGAAAGCGTTTGTAGTAGGTTCGTATGTATTTTTAAGTCAACCGTTTGTATTTTTAAGTCAGTATGCAGAGTTTTGTTATTGACGTATTATTTAACTTAAAACAAGATTTTAAAAATGAAATATCAACTCTATCTACTCACGTTAAAATTATCAATTTCTGGCCAAGGCTACGTACCTGCAAAATAAAATATAGAATATTATTATAATTGAAACAATGATAAAATGTGAAATGAATAACATTAACATGAATATTAATATTTTTTGGAACATTTTTATAACTAATAACATAACCGAAGTTATATCAGTTAAAAACAATTTTAACAAAAATAATATGTTTATTTCAGTTTCTAAAAAAATTAAATATAAACCTAAATAGTTTCTGGTAGTAGCAGTGCAAGTAAAGCTGATAGTAAAAGCACTTTACCTCCTCGCGGAATCGTTTGCTATCTGTTTCAACTTTTCATAAAATTAAATAATGGGCTCATGATCTATGGAATCATGTTTATACTATGAGCTTATAAGCTAGGAAAATATGATATGGTGGCGAGGATGACGGATGACGAAATTCCTTAGAAGCTCCTCAACGAACAGATCCATGGAACAAGACCAGTTGGACGTCCCAATTTGCGTTGAGCAGACGGCATCGCTGCCGTTGTAAGCTCTATCCTGGGGATAAGGAATTGGAAGGCGGCGGCTCTCAACAGGGGTCACTGGTGGCGTCTGTTGCAGGAGGCCTTGACCCCCCGCGGGTTGTAAATCCATTAAAGAAAAAAAGAAGAAAATATGATAAGTATTCACAGTAAAGAGGAGAGTAGTCAGTGAAATAATTTGTAATTGGTGGTGTTAGTCTATAGATAATCTCATTCGCAAGAGAAGATCTTTGAATAATCTATCATTTAATAAATATCATGTTATGTTTTATCTTGCACTTCAAATATGAGCGGGAGAACCTCACCTGTGTTTTGAGGATTAAACAAGTTAGCCTAAAAACATAAAAAAATAAATCACATATTCATAGAAAGTGTTATTCTGTACGGATCAGAAACATGGACATTAAATTGTCGGTCATGGAGATGGACTTCTGGAGAAATGTCAGAGGAAAGATTTTTTTTCTTTCTTAACCCCTTTGGCTTTTATTAATATTAATTAATTTATTAATGAAAAATAACATATTAATATTAATAATGCTACATGGTATCTCTTTTACTGCACCAGGTGCATTTTAAGAGAGGATTATACATTGAATTTTCTGAACATTAATTAGATGGAAGGAGTGGGGGATCTAGTGATGGGGCTCACTAGTTCTATCTGATTGGAGTTTGTTATTAGTTTACAAAGTCCAAGTTGAGTGTTTGTACATGTGTTTGCCAGCGTTGAGGTCGGCCTGTCGGTGTAAGTGCGTTGAATAGTGGGTTCGTGCAGTGTTGGAGACTATCAAAGAATTTTATATGCCTCCGTGTGATGAAGTCCGTTGACGTCTGGAGTTCCGAGGAAAGATGGCATAAAAACTATAATTATATTGTAAACTGTGTAAAAACCTTTTTTCAATGGAAAAGAAATCGGGAAAGGTATAAGAACATTTATTATTGTGGACAAACTCATAAATATGTTACTCTCGGAATTCACAATTACAGACATTTTCTAAACTATACCTTAAATTACTACAAACAGTTTTTCATGAAGAAGGTGAATTATCATTAACTATTGTGGATCCATGTTAATGGTACTTTTCATTTCACCATTTATTTTACGTATATTTACCGATTTCAGATCATATACTATTCAACATAGATTGCTTTGAGAATAAATGGGCTGGACTAGTAATTTCTAGGACACCATGATCTTCATACGGATGCAAACAAGTGCTTTAAAACCCAACATAAAGATATATTGAACCGAATATATTGTACTTGTCCATCTATCATAACCAAACAATAAATGGTGAGCTGGACTGATGGACTGAGGGAGTTTATAAACAGGATGGGGTAGCTGAACTCAAGAGGGAATAATAAGTTAGTAACTGACAGTACGAGAAGGAGGCTGAGGATAGTAATTCAAATCGGACCCCGGCTTAAACCCTTCCAACTCCCTCACTATCGGTGGATTACAACTCAGCAACCGCTAAGCTTCTCTGAATACTCAATTATAGTTTAAGATGTATCTGTTAATGGCTCTTCTATTCAGGCCTTCATTTGACAGCGGCGGTGTGCCACAATGTGTACTCGAAAGCCACTACGGGGTATCTCCCAAAATTGGAGATTACCAAAAACAATTACAGCAAAACTTGCCTCCTATGACTGTCCGTTAAAGACTATTTTTTTATAAAACATTTATTAGTACAACTCATGACGGGTTTGGGGTTTAGTACTGTTTCTTGGACAACGGATGTAGAGGTAGGTGATTTGTCCTAGATCACGCTGAACCGCCTATTCCCCTCTGATTTTATAGAGGCTTGGTGAGCCCCAGGAGATTCCTGGATTCCATAGGATCCATCTCCGGTTGCTAACGGGTTAAATAAAAGTCTACCAGCGACTTATTTGTTCATTTTGAAATGGTGTGACTAATTATAGAAGATAAGAACTTACACTTTATTTGTTTTAGTGCCCGTAAATATTAAAAATTGAATAATTCATTAAAAGTCGTGTGTTTGCCAATTTACTAATGACAAACTTACAAAAATACCTTAATTAAAGTATCTATATTGTAATATTAAATATATGCCGATTAAGGAATAAGTAAACAGCTAAAACGTTAAAAAATACAATTTATAGATATAACTAATACTGTAAGGAAGTAAAATATGAAATTTTTATTTAGATTAAGAAATAGTTTTGACCAGGAAAAAAGATCTCATCAGTCATCGAGGCGTTGCAACCCTATCAGCCCCCTCCCCGCGCAATTTTTGTTATCGTTGCAGGCTCGTTTACAGGACATGATTCGGTTTTGTAAAATAATTCACTCTCGATCGAAATAAATTAGTCAAATGGGTAGTAGCGTACAGGAATGTACTGAATATGTTTACGATAGCGGGAATTAACTTTTAATGAACAGATTTTGCCCAATAAGCCACAGTTTGAAGACTGGTACTCCATGGGTGAAGGGTCTTGGCCTGACCGGAAGAAAGACGAATTCTGCAGTTGGGAATCTTTCTTTTTACTATAGCCCGACTAGATCCTGAATGATAGAAGAGTTCCCCTATCGTCTACTAGCCAGTAAAAATCAAACTTGAAATAGGTGTAGAGAATACATGAGCAGGACTTCAATCTGTCCAATCCAGACCGAACAAATCCTGTTAAAATTGTAAAAAAAAACCTTCATCGATTTCATCCTTAGCTTTTTCGAAATAAATCATAATATAATTGATTTTTAAGATTAATGTCTTTCACTGAAAAGTTCTCCTTTTTAAAGTTTTATGATTAATTTCATAGACGGAAATGAGAAAAAGTTAAATCGAAAATGGAGTAGTTTGTAGAGTAAAGAGAGAGCCTCTGAGATATAAATTATGACAGAATGAATTATTGATAAAATACAACATGAGACCAGAACTCCCGCAATATTCTCCTCTTGACCTTTTAAGCCCGGAGTTTATTGTCTTAGGCGTCGCTTTTAGAATTCTAGGCATAATTTCGCTTGTAAAATCGTATTAGTATTTTTTTAAAGAGCACTTAATATTATAATGGTATTTTTTATAGACAACGCCATACATAAAAGTAACTATGTATGTATCAAAGAGTAAGTTTGATTAGCATAATTATCTTAAAGAGATAAATTCAATATATAAATACCATGTATGTAATTTCAACTGTTCAATACTATATGTCTGTACATCATAATTTCAACACCGTATTAAAACCAAGAGTATTAAACCGATAAACTAACCATATTTCACTTGTTCATTAGTAAATAAATCACCATAATCCTCAAGTTATTTCACTTTACACTTTTCTATTATACTGTCTACCTGTAAGAAGAATAAATAGAAAGATGCCGAGAGCAAACAGGCTAATCAATTAACAGAGTCCAAAGTGTTGTATCACTTTTTTATGACTCATTTAACATCAATTTATGTTGTTATAGCTAATTGAGTACCTGTAAGTACCTGAGACAGGCGTACTAAGGATTGATATGTCTATATAAGGCTTGTAAAATCTTATTATCTCCAATGCTACAGTGGGAGTCCTTAATTTTGCCTCTTCCGGTGTTATCAGGATATATATTCCCATTTTTCGTACCTTTTGAAGGACGGCATAATAAGGATTATTGTGTCTTTTGTAAAGCCGTATTAATAAAAATAAAGCTTAACGAACCGGAATTTTCCATACCGATACCACCTATCTCTGCTTACAAACTTCTGTCCACGGACCATTACCCAAACCCAAATCCATCAGATCACTCATAACGGAATCCTCTGCCCCTCTGGACGCTTCCCAGTCGGCACAGTCCATATTAACATCTTAGGGATTCATTCGTTAAAAAGCCTAGAAACTTTACAGGCCCATCTTAATCTTCATCTATCACTTGAATAATATTTATTGGATGCTCAATAATGTTTCGCAATTCCGCGTTGTGTAATCTCCAATATTATCCAGTGGTCTAATCCTTTTTTTAGTGTAAAATTACATTAGTATTGTTTTTATAGATGATGTATAAATCTTAAATATATAATATTTTCCTTTTGCTTGCCAAGAGATCTGATTAGTTTTTATAGTTTTTTTTTAATAATTATATAAATTATTATTTAAACAAGTATATAACAATAATGATAAACAGTAATAAGGATGAAACTTGAAGCAACGACAATTTTATCGAGACAAAAAGGTGGAAGGGAATATCGCGGGAAGCTTGATGTGTTGAACAAATTATTAACGGTCATTGATTTATTCAGTGACGAAGCTTACCTACGATTTTTTTTCTTTAATCGATAACTTGCCATTTCTCATGCCTTTTAAAAGACTAAAATATCTTGTAGAAACTTGAATTTCATTGACTAATTACTCAGTATAATTACCAAAGAATGACTAATATAATACAATTAAGAATTTTTTTAATTACTCTTTAAGGTTTTCACGGCCATTATTTATACACAAAACTTCACTGGTTTCTGGTTTAGACCATGTTGTTGAATTTTTCTTCGCCAACGTTTCGCCAGACATACTACCTTCTTCAAGGCTGGATCGAGAATCACGCTCAACCGCCAGATTTCCCCCCCCTTATTTTGGGTACCCTATTATTATAATATTTTTTCGAGGCTGGGTGAGTCCCAGGAAGATCCTAGATCCCATATGATCCATCTCCGGCTGTAAACAGACTAAAAGTCTTGCCCGCAGCGAGATTTGAACCATGATTTCCGGCATGGCAACTCCCTTCGCTACCACTTAGCCACTCCACTACACTAAAAGTAAATTATTATGATGGGTAAATTAACACCTTTTAGATAAAATTGTTTTAAAAGGATTGGAGGGTAAGGTTAGCTCAGTGGGTCGACTATTGAGTTAATCTGTTGAAGGTTCCGGGTTTAAATCCAGCTGTCACGGAGAAATAATGATAACTACTAACAGTCACGGCTAGCAGACCTTCATGATGTTGGGATATAGGACTCACCAAGCCTCTATTAAATGGGAAATTTGGAAAAAAAACATGACGATTATGCGTGATGTTGACTAGTAGTAGAAGTTTATTTCGCATTTATTTCGTTTTATTTGTACTAGACAGATGAAGTTCAGCCTTTCACTACAGCTTTCTGTTGTTCAAAAACCTAGGTGAACATATTATTTTTTACTAATTAAATACAATGAGCCTAAAACAGTACAATCAGGGTATATCGAACTAACTCCTTAAAACCATTGCCTCTCTGTGACATGTGCTTCCAAATGATTAGGATACAAGGAATGTCATGATAGGTTATCCTGGCACTTACCCACTCTTTAAAAAGTGGGTGATCATATTAAGGGAGAAACTGATTAAGGACAATCTACTTCTCTACAAAATCACCGGAATAGTACAGTTTTTAGAATGTCCAAACCATGGGATGCAATGATACAAGGTTTTTTTTTTAATGGATTATGTTTTACATCATAAAAATTTATTTTTTATATTTAAATACTTATATTATAAGATATTCAGTGTGAAAAGTATATTGATTATCCGTAAAAATTCTGATAAGGAAATGAGTTTTCTCATCAAACTTGGAGTTGTGCAGTAGTGGTAGCGTGCTAAGGCAGACAGCCTAGATATACTCTACACCAGCAGCTCTCCGTCAATCCCAGAGTGTAGTGACAGGATACGGCAGTAATTAGTTTCACCACTCACTGATATTAGTTGTAGACCTGCATGTCATGAGGGTTCTCTCGGCCTTTGATATGTTATCAATAATTACACTGTCGAAAGTATCGAGAATTTTCTTATTGTCAATAAATATGATAATTAGAGTAATTTCAAAATCTCTCAATGACTTCTAAGGTAATTCCTAAGAACTACTACTCAAATTTTTATTATTTATAATTTTTAGGTTATTGTGCAGAATCTATATACACGAGTTCTGTAGAGCCTCCTGTGGCTCACCCAGCTTTTATATACTAGATAGTTATAATCAGGTAAAAATTTACGATTAAACTTGATCTTAACAGATACCTCTCCTGGCACAATCGTATCAATGATGCATCAAACTGTATAGAAATCGAATTAAAAGAGAACAAATATATTTTCTCATAAAATATAATATTACAAATTATTTTCTTTAAAGGAAAAATTAAGTGATTTCGTTATTCTGTGAATATAGACAATTACTGACCAATTTGTTAGAAACGGAATGGAAAAAAGACACTAACAATAATGAGTCTTATTAGTATTTATAATTCAGAACTGGGCAAGTTCTCTTCCTCAACCACTGATTGTACAAAGAGGAGATGTGATCGGCATTCACTGCTTATCCCAATCAAAACCAAGAATATTCCAATGTAATGATTAAGTGTGCCTCAGGAGAAGGTCCTAACACTATTGAATTGCTTGAAATGCAAATAATGAGAATCGCGAAAGAGTTGAGAATTAATAATATTAAAACAGAGACCTTATGAATAAGGATCAAGTCATCACAATGCTAGAAAGGTTATCAATTCAACAAACGAAAATTGTTCAAATTTACTTGTTTATTGTACTTCCACATTAAGTCTAAATCCAACAATTCTTTTGTAAATCACCTTTTCTCAGCTAAAAATGTATTTTTTTTAACATCCCAAATCATTTATAGGATCGTAACTTAACGTTCAACGCAATGCGTATGTGTGTATGTATGTACGTTAACAACAGTGAAAAGCTAAATGAGCATGTCTACGAATGCCTCTCACTCACAACTTATTCGCTAAACTTATCTCCAACAGACTTCCATCCATTTTGCACAACTTCCTTCAAATTTTTAAATTACAAAGGACGAAATCAGACATATTACACGAGACCCTTTGACTCCCGACGGCAATGGACTTCATCACATCGTAGCATATCAAATTCTTTGATAGCCTCCAACACTGCACGAACCCACTATTCAACACACTTACACAGACATGCCAACCTCAGCGCTGGCAAACACATGTAATCGCAAAATTGTGATATTTTAAGTTATATGATTGAAAGTTCGATTAAACGAGAGGGAAATGTTTAGAAAATGAGTGTAAATATTTTGGATAATTTTTATTAAATGTTTAAATTTAAAAACTTTAATGAAGTTGTTTTAATAAAAAAGCTTTCCATTGAAAACGGACATGTCGGACGGAGTATAACAACTGACTATGGGATACAACACACCCAGCTAATTTTTAAATATGCAACCTATTCATCTACAGAAAAGACAGAGTTTTTATACTGTTGATCATGAAACATATATATTGAAAATGACCATTTAGGTCGAAAAGTTTATAGAAAATAGATGTGTCATATGAATTTGGACTAAAGGTTTTTTTGTATTATTATACACCCTAAGAAAAAAAATGGGCATGTCATATGAAACGATTCAATCAAATATGAATAAACTGTTTTCAAAAATAGGTATTTATATTAAATGCAAATCTACGACTGCAGTGCCTCTGCATTAGAAGCGATATACTACAATAAATTCAATGCACAGTGATCAGTTTATTGAACACGGCCGCTGGGCTGATAATGGCAATCTGTCATCCAAGTTATCAGCGCCCTCGCGAACAAGGGCTCCTAGATCAAGGCTAATGGCGAAGCCCGGAAATTAGTAACTGCACTCAACATGAACAAAAGTTTTCCCATTGTCAGGGGATTTAGTTGCCAACTTCTCTTATTACTGTTAGTCCTTCCGCCCGCTAATTCCACACGGTTAATTTCTCTGATTGTAACACCGTTCCGAGATATACAGCCTCTTCCAGTGTTAGGACTTGGAAATACTTTGGCCATAAATCAATGCTAGGTAGTAGTCTTGTTAGAATGTTTCTTGTCTTACTTTCCAAACAGAATAGAACAATGGAAAAGATAAGAGGATTCTAAGTGCTATGTTTATAACTCTACAAGAATAACAATAGAAATAAAATTAAAGAAATTTCTCCTCTTCCTTTCAAATTTTTCACTACATTTGAACAAGCCTTATTGTGGCCACATCAAGATCTACTGGAAAATAGAAATAAGGTCCAAAATATATTGAAATATATATATTGTTTTTTTATATGTGTCATTGTTAGTATTCTTTGAATATTAGAATGATCCTGTGAAAGGTTGCTGAGTAGGTAGAGTAAACCCATGTTGGGTTTCCCAGGGTATGTATTTGGAAAAGGAGAAATACCACTGCTCCTTTTCCAGATAGTTTGGACGGCACGGAGTCAAGATATCTGCCTGGTGTACTCACGCAGGAATTTTCAGATGTATAACACACAAATAGTGAAAAGGGGAATTTTGTAAATCTACATGTATTTTATGTAAATATGATCAACATTTAATAAAAGTATAGTTATTTTATTCAACGTACAACGTTGTTTATTTATTAAAACAACTCTCATTTAATCTACCACATTGACACGACGGGCAAAGAAAAGGACATGTATTTTATATAATATTTATAATTACTGCACCTCAGCTGATTATCAGATGACAATTAACACGAGTAAGTCATCAAATTAAATGTAACTTTTTTTTTCATCACTGAGTTTTCTCACTTCTTAAGCTTTTTTTTTTTTAAACAACTTTTGAAGTTATTTTAAAATTAAATATGGTTTAGAATATATTCAAGATGTCACCGGTTTGTACAAAATTAATCATCTTATCAAAAGGATTGAATATAGCAATAATTTGTAAAGAATATATATATTTTAACAACTAATATACTTAAAGGTTTTGGATGTTCTTAGTCTAGTGTAGATATATATAATTTACAAAATCAAAACGTATAATTAGATCCATAAATGTATACTAATCCATTAATTAATTTAAAAACAAATATTTCTAGTAGTACATCATCTGAGAGATCATACTCATGATATCATTAATCATGATAACGAACCTTTCTTGTTCTATTTATAAATATACTAGCTTTTGCCCGCGGCTTCGCTCGCATAGAATTTGGACTACCGCATAAAGTTTCTTGACAGTGCTTTTTAACAATAATTTAAAATAATAAATGATTTAATTATTTAAATAATTTAATTTTTTTCACTATAGGTGAATAACGAACCTTACAAAATTTCAGATGTCTAACTTCAAAACTGACGGATTCTATACAACCTTTGAACCCTTATTATAATAAGGGTGGAATTATTCAAACTTCTTTCTTAAATCATACAAAGGACCTATCTGCAAATTTCAAGATGCTAAATTCCTGATTTGCCTTTAATTATGTACTATAATGGATTCTCCTCAGTTCCTATAAAACTGTCAGGGGGGGCACCTGCCCCCGTGCGCCCCCCTAAATCCGCGCTTGCTATAGCCCATGTGTTATTCTGATGTATAACCTATATCACTGTAAAGTTTCATCCAAATCCGTTCAGTAGTTTTTGCGTGAAAGAGAGACAAACATACAAACTTTCATATTTATAATATTAGTAAGATTCTTACATAAATAATTATATATTTCAATAACGATTTAATTGAGAATTTAGTAAAAAAACTGAGAGAAACGAAAGGAAAAAAAAACATAAAGTTTGTAAATGCACTTCGTTTGGTCGGGAAACATTAGACAGCTACTGCTGGCATCTAGCGGCAACCGCGGGAACTCTCTCCTACCATTTGAGTGCTGTTTATGAATTATCTCAATCCACTGAATAAATCAGCAACTAAAAAATGAAAAGATTTTATAAAGTTGACTATGTAATTGTACACTTAAAAATTTATGGCCAATTCCTTTAAAAATGTATATTGTTTTTAAAATTGAACAGACAGTTTATAAATTTTCAAAACATCAATTCTGCGTAACTCGCACTGTTTTATAAGAATAATAAATAAATAATTGAGAAAATGTTTTTATTATTTACAATATATTTGGGGTCATTTGTGGCTAGCATAGCAATCTTTTATGTCCACGATCGTGGATTCGCAGCGCGGTGGGCGGCCCTAGGATTTATACTAAAAGAAGTAAATAAATGTTAGCTATGTTATCCTTCTAGGTTACGAAAAATGGCGGTCCCAAGCCTGATCGGAGCCAGGTACTCGTTACGGATCCCTATCGTAATTATACCTACACAGGACAAATTGGAAGCCCTAAATAACTGTAGCTTCGTCGGATAAATGTAGACATAGCAGCATAAAAATGACATTAAATAAAAATAAAAAAAAAACAATAAAAGAGAAATGAAAACAAATTTAAACTAATTAACAAAAACTATTTAGGACGCATTATTGATATAATCTATGAAAATATAAAGTTTTAAGCTTAAATGAATGAAACAAACAGTTATATGAACAGCTTTACCGATGCAATTAGAACAAAAATAAAAAGAAATTTTACGGCGAATTTATGGACCTATTAGAGAGGGAACAGCATGGAGAAGACATACCAATGCGGAGTTGGCTACAGCCAGACCCCGGACGTGGTCAAAGTAATAAGGCATGGTAGGTTGCGCTGGGCCATGTGACCAGAATGGCAAGTGTTGAAGGGTCCAGAAGAGTAATAGACATAGCATTCACAGCAGAAGAAGATTAGGGCGACCCAAGCTGCGATGGCTGTATGGAGTCAGTGAGGACTCCAGGAGTCAACTCAACATCCGAACTGGAAGGCCGCTGCACTGGACAGGGAGGACTGGCGGAAGTATTGAGGAGGCCAAGGCTCATTGATGGGCTGTAGAGTCATAGAAGAAGAAGAATATATACTAATAATAATAAAATATTTATTTCAGAAATTATAAAAATGACATTAATTAATTATTTAATTTATTTATTTATTAATGTCACATATTGTATTGAAAACTCCCCCTAAGGGATTCTCGTGGAAGCGTGTATCGAGAAACCTCCCATTGAAGGCACTCCTAGCGTGGTTCATCTTACTGTAGTAGATCCCTGCTCCAGAGACGTTTCAGTATCCATGTCGGATTCTGTGGTAGTGTGTCTGTCAGTGATGATTGTACCAGTAAGTATTGATGTCCAGCTAGTGAGTCATGAAATCGTTTGTAATTTTTCTTGATTGTGTAAGTCCCGAGTGATATGTTGAGATCTTTGTGTAATGATTTATTAGAATTGTAAAAGCAATGTGTAATATAATAAAGGAATTTTGATTGAAAGATTTGAATGGCCTGTAAGTGGGATTTATTGGTTTAAGTAGCATGTTCTATATTATAATTTTGTTTGTTAGTGATTGTTTTTGTAATGAATTAGACGTGAGAGTCGTTGATTCAATTTTTTCTGCAAATTCGTTACGTGTGATTTCGAACCTGATGTTTAAAATAATGTTATGCCTTTTAAACTTCCTACCAATGCACTTAAAGTAAAAGAATTATCTAATATTTCTTGATTGAAGATATTTTTTAATATTCAATGTTCTCATAACATTTTATATTATAATTATGATTTATATTATATTATAATATTTAAGCGGATAACTCCGAAATTTTAAACATTGTATTTTTCGCGTTTTTCGCTAGTTTAGTTAAGCATTTCGTCCAACACGACAGTTTCCACCTTAGCCTTTTGTTATTATGTAAATACTAACCATCAGGTGTATAAGCCGACCAGAAACAATAATGGAAAGTTAATAAATTTCAGAGCAATATGTTTTCTGTTTTTCTGAATGCTTAAAACTTAAACTTTATTTCAACATCATATTTGACCGTGACATCAGGTGGAACCCATTGTTTACTTACAAAGTGGGTGTTCTCGGAAAATAAAAACAAAAAAGCAGTTCTTCTTGGATTTACCCGCTTTTGATTCTGATCGCCTCATATTTTACATAACTTCTTTATATATATATATATTAAATAAATTATATATTATCGTGTAGGAAGGGATGCGCTAGACCAAGTGACCGACATTGGTTTTAAGATGACTTCGGTAGAGGGATAATAATTAACAAGTTTAAACAAAGAGGATATGAATTGTAGCGGGCTAGTATTGGAGAGGCTTCCTTCCCTCGCTGGGACTAACCAATAGCAGCGAGGCTTTCATCGCGGCAACTTGTGCGGAACAGAGATTGTCACGTCCTCTCCACAAACTGTTTGGCAGGACGATATTACACAGCAAGGCGCTGTCTCTCCCCTCCTCCTCGTTGCTTAAGCAATGCAGGGTTTGTAGGCATGGTTAGGTACCAACTAGGGGTCGCATTTGATGAAATAATACAGGCAGGCTGCAAAGATTATGCTGATTTTTGTTTATTATGAACTTTAAGGCACGGTATCTGATATTATAGCTTACATTAATATAATCATATTCACTATTTTGAGTAATTAAACTATGATAACAGCCTATGAATTCTAAAAAACTAATTGAAACTAATTAAATAACTAAAGATAATTATGATCATGATAACAATCTTATCAAAGAGTGTTTAAAAATATATATTATAAGATATTTAGAACTGGATAAAATGGTCGGGGGAAGAGGGTGCTGAGAAAATAAGTACATTTTGCACAAAATAAGTTCTTTTATTTGTGTCAACATTTTGGCCTAATTTTTAGGTCATCATAAGGACGGAAAATAGAAGAAGTAATTTGAAGTATTTAAAGGTAAAGTTTTATAATAATATAATAGTATTACTGACAATTATTTAATTAGATTAAGTATTTTATTGTTTTCAATAATAATGACAGATAAAACAAATTGTGGAGAAATGCCAGAAAATAGTTTGGATTTTTTTTTCCAATTCCATTTATCTATTTATCTTTTTAAAATTTATTAAATTGCCATTGTTGTTGCTGTTTAGTTTTAAACCGCTGGGCAATGTTCTTCTTTATGCCTCTCGTGTCATTTTATTTTAATTTTACTGACAGGTAATTTGATTTGTGATTTTCAATTTTTTTTACCTGGCAATAAAAATATAAAGAAAATCTTAGGAACAAATTAATTTAAAAAACAGTTAACAGGATTACAGAGAAAAATAGAAGCTAGTATTGCTGAGTAGTTTTTAAAAAATTAACGAAATGATTAAAAATATTAATGTGTTTATCTCAACTGAAACATTTATAATATTGTAATATACTATTATTTATATTTATAATACTATTGATATATTGTTCGTCTATCATTCAAGAGGTTGAACTTTAAATAAGGATTTTTGTTTAAAAAAATAAAAAAGTTTTGTCTTCATTCATGTATCATACTATTTTTTTTTTTAATAAGAGAATCTTTTTTAGGAATTATGCCTGTTTAATAAATTTAAATATAAATGAGATTAGCGTACTAATTAAATGTGCTGTGAGGCACTGCAAAAGGAAACAATGGACGGAATTATCGAACCCCTGGCGGACAGAGCTGCTACTATTACCTCGCCTGATACAAGGGAACTACTTATAACCTTTGATTCTTCTGTTTTCTATCAACAAATAGAGGTTGTGTTTGTGTGCTTGTGCCTCTGACAACTGCATCCTTTTGATTGTTTCCCCTTTGATTCGCCCATCCGTTTTCCGAATTCCATTTTAATTTTAAGAGTTAGCTCAGAATGTCAGAATGTGAAAGGGAGGAAAACGAATTCGGTAGTTTTACTATTTCTAAAAAAATCAATTGTTCGTTCTCATTATCTGACACCTAACTCGGAAATTTATAGATGATAATAAGAATAACTAGTAAGAGCAAGTATAGTCAATTTGATATATTTATTAAGTTTCCCCTAAATAATAGAAAAACTACCAAGTACAATTATCTTCACGTAGATGTGGACATTGTAAAGTTTATAAAACTGGGGATGCTCAGTTGGGCTGGCCATGTCGCAAGGATGGAAGTGGAAGAAATTCCTAGAAAAGTAGTGGCTTCGAAGGGTTGGTGAGTGGCAGCGGACGCTACGGATCAAATGCTAGAGAGCGGCAGCACATTGAGGAGGCCAGGACCCACCCAGGGTTGTAGCGCCACGAAGATAGATGATAGAAAAACGTATTTTATGAAAACTACATGGTTCATTTTGATTGAAGTTAAAAATTATCTAGTTAAGATTCCCAAGATTCCCAATGGTATATTGCAAACATTTCAAATGTGGTTGGAACATTTGCACCATTCTTGGCGGTGGCGGTTCCACTGGTACCTCTAATACGTACTAGTAAATACGTAAATACGTACTAGGCCCTACCGTCCTAAAGAAAATAAATTAAAACCGTATCGATCTTTTATAAAGGTAAAATGAAGTTTTAGTTTATTTGAAGAAGATTATGAGTCCAAGGCAGCTGTAAGTGAAAAAAGGGGTTAGAAATCTAAGCGAAACCCCAGTTCATACTTCATAGGACCTAAAAGCTAGATACAAAATAAAAAAAAAGGATTAAATTAAAAAAAATATGAACCATTTTTTGGATAGACGTGTTTTATTTAGAAATGATAATCGATGTTGGGACAACTGAAGCTTAAAGTTTTGTGAGGGAGGTATGAATTTTATTTAAATCGATTACAAATGTCAATTAATGGAAATAAAAACCTGCAACACTAAACAACATGCAGGATATTGGGTACAGTACGTGGTCACGCGGTGTAATTTCGGATACCACAATAGAAAATTTATCTTATACTGTCAGTCTCGAACTTATGTTGACTAACATTATAACTTATCAACTAGCATAGCAACTATTCTCTTATCTATAATCTTAACAAACCGTAGTCTGATATACCATCTCCTCTCTGCTGCTATCTCGCTCCTTCAAAAGTACGACATAACTAACATTGGCGTTTTTGAGCTAACCCTATAGTAGCAGTCTTGTTTATTGAAGCTAATGAATTCAGGAAGGATATATCAGATATTCCATTTCCATGATGTGATATGATGATTTTTTTAATGAATCATATTTTTAGTTGTATCATGTTTTGATCTGAAGTTTTACAGGAATAATGACATAAGCTAAAATAAAAAAAGTTTCAAGATTTTAAACATTTTGTGATCATTACTAAAAGAATTAAATTCCACCATTCTAATTGTATTAGCTTCCCTAATACACAATTTTTTATATATTTTATACTCATCTGGTTTAATTTTAACAAGACGTGGAACTTTCAAATAAGTCTATCAGTTACCGGTCAATGGTGTTAAACAAATTGTTTAATAAAATGGTTTTGTAACAAGGAAGTTTCAACAATGCTTCCGAACTGTCACCATTATAAACTTCCTTGTTCTCCGCTTTTCTATTACATGTTTAATTACTGGCCTGAGAAGGTAGGAGGAAGAAGGTAGGAGAGTAGTAGAGGTGTAGTTGTTAGTTATGGTTTGTAATTAAATATTCTCTAGAAAGTTAGGTATAGAATAGTCAAGAAGTTATCATGGTAGCCCATAGCCTTAGTTAAATCACATCATAGTTAGTTCATAAGAATTTTCTCTTACAAGTCGACCACAGTTGTATAACAATTAGGCTTCTTGAGTAATGACATTATCCTGTTGAAGGAGCGAAATAGGCAAATAAAAGATGAAGAAAGGCCAAGGAAGTTTACATTAATGACAACAAGGAAGTAAATGAATGAAAATGAAGCCTTACCATCTCGGTTATAGAAACTTAAGACCAACATCCTTCACACTGCTCGCTTTTGCCGATGATTTGGTAGTATTCGGCAATAAATGTAGTAAGCTACACGTTCAACCTCCGAATCCTCCAGAAGGAACTAAGAAAAATCAACATGAAGATAAATGTTGATAAAACCAATATAATGAGAATAGGAAGGAGGGCAGAGCGAGGAGACAGAATAGTCCGCTTAGACGGTGTCCCTGTGGAACAAGTCGCAGACTTTAAATATCTTGGCGCCCATCTAAATGTGTATGGTTGGATTGATAGAGAGGTAAAAGAGAGAATAAAATGTGCAGGAAAATGCTTGAACTCTCTTAAAAAAGGTTTATTGGGAAAAGAGAAGCTACAAAAGGCACCAAGAAAACAGTGTTAAAAAATACCTTTCTCCCAATCCGAGCATACAAAAGTAAATCTTGGACCCTCACCAGCAAGCACAAAAGTAAACTCCAAGCAATGGAAATAAGATATCTAAGAAGAGTTGAAGGGAAAACGAGAAGTGATAGGGTGAGGAACGCGACGATAAGAACCAATCTGGGCATACGACCAGCACCAGACATCGTTGAGGAACATGGGATGAGATGGTTCGGACATGTCTCCCGTATGGCTGACGATCGTTTGGCTAAAGCCACTTACGAGACTAAATTGGAAGGTAGAAGATCTCAGGAAAGGCCTAGAAGAACCTGGGAGAACGGGGTTAAGGAAGCCTTTGACAGGAGAGGCCTGGATTGGAGAAGAAGAAAGTTGGTGGTTCAGGATCGAGACTTTTGGATCAAGCTCTATAAGCAGGCTCCTCACGCTGCTTGAAGCGGTAGAGAGGAAGATATTAAGTAAGTAAGTAAAGTAAAGGAAGCAAAGGCACAACTTCTGCTTGAAAAATCCATATTATAAAAAAATTATTTTTGATCATCGAACATTTCATAATAGTAACAACGAGTTTCGAGGATCGTACTGGAGTGATATGAGGTTAAGTCCGAATCTTAAAAATGCCAGTCTTGGAACTTTTTTAAAAATAAAATAATTACCAGAAAAATTCCCATGCCAATTATTTGTTACATAATTTCAATCCATGCAGTAGAAGATTAAACCATGTTTCGAAAGAAATATATTTTCAACGTTATTGGCAGAGATCCCCCAGCCGAGGGATGTTGATTACACACGGACGACTTGGTAACAGCAGGCCCCGCCATGTTCCCTCCAGTTCCAACCACCCCTTGCAATAACAATCTCTTCCCCGCTCCCTTATCTATCTACCATTGTCCAAGAACACGGGGATATTACAATCTTCATTCATTTGGAAATTCCTTCGATGAAAAGGTGTATTTATTCATCAGAATGGCAAGTTAAGCATCCCGACTTTATTATTTCTGAATTGATGAGACTCGATCTTAAATATTGACAAGGTAATATTTACATAACAGTATTAATAAGAATCCTGTTAAATATCTTAGTATAGATGTAAATGGAATTTTATATTCAGCTGAAAAATGAAAAAAAAAACTTAATAAATAAATATAATATAATAATAATAATAATAAAAATATTTATTTAAGAAATCATACAAATGCCATTTGGCACATATTGTAATTAATAAATATACTAGTTTTCTACAAACAAGTTGAAAATGCGAATGAGATGGACTATTGGAGAACTGCCAGGGTCTTATATCATATAGCGAAAGGGTCTGCTTTTCTTTCTTTGTAAGTAGATTTATATGTTTGAGTTATATGTAGATATGATTAGTACCCATTAAATATAATGTTATTCAATCATTATAATTATTTAATAAACAGGTGTGGAGCTCTGCTCTGACAGGTTGAGGCAACCCATGTTGGAACGTCTATAATAATAATAAAATAATAAACAACTCAACCTTTGGAGAAGAGAGGGATGTGTCTCTTATTCATTAATAATATAGAATTACTATATCTCAAATATAACGATCTCAAGGTGGCATTCCATTTTAATATTTAGATATTATCCACATCAAAGGATCTGACTTTTTCTTGAGATCATTGTTTGGACAGTGAAGCCAATATAGCCAGTATTGGGTATGATTATGCAAATACAAAATGATATTGTGATGCCAAAAGAATGAAGGAGAAAAGATTGGTCAATTTAATTTTCAATCGCCGTGGTAAACCAACGACTTTCTGTCCTCCTGTATCGCTTAATAACATCCCACTGATTCCTGTAGAACAGTCCGGTAGTTAGGACTACACCTTGACAAAAGATTAACGAGGATAAGTTAATCCTCCTACTGGACTGAAACAACAAGAAACAGCTCGCCGTTTCAGGCTACTTCAACATTTACTAGACAAACGCTCTAAGCTCTCAATTAATTACAAAAGACTCATATCGATGACAACCATTAGACCTATCCTTCGTAAAATCCTCAACGCTCCTTACTTTGTTACGAACAAAGTAATCCATAATGACCTTAATGTCCCGTTTGTTGCAGATTTGGCTCGAATCCGATATCAATCTTTTCATGACAAACTTCATTTCCACTCAAACCCACTAGTTTCAAACCTCGCAACCTCTTCAGCTCCTGATAATCCTCCGAGGCGTCTGAAAAGAAGATGGCCTCGTGACCTTCTAAGTTTAACTTTTTATTTGAATACTACTACTGGGTACTTTCTCGATTTGCCTTTGTCTCTGGACATGATTTATCTTTCATTGTATTTAATTGATGTAGTCTTTATAAACTTGTAAATTTCAATAAATACATTAAAAAAAATAAAATAATGTTGTTTTTTTCAATCAGAATCAGAAAACGGCGAGAAAGACCACGGAAAAGTGGATATAAAGATAGTATGTGAGTATCCACGGTCGTGGTTTGAGGGAGGAAGATAATATCCAACATAGAGAAGAAAATAGAAAATAAAAGAAATTTTTGGTTGCAAGAAATATCAATCTGAGGAACCCCTTAATAATAGTAAAAACAAAACGAACAAAAACTTGTACCACTAAAATCAACGAATTTCAATACCTCATCATATTTTTTGGTTTAGTTCATGGCAGAGGCTGTACTGTTTCTAGGACTATGGTTCTAGCGGAAGGTGTTTTGTTCTAGATCACGTCCAAAAACCGGGTTTAACACCAATTAGGGGTACCCTCCTTATAGCAGCTTAGCGAGTCCCAGAAAAAAATGTTGGTCCAGCTGAGAACAGATGAAATAATCTACGTACAACAGTCGGATTCGAACCAAAAATCTTCAGCATAGCAATAGTGCACTCTACGCACTGAGCTATCCCTCTCCCATATTCTGTATTTCAAATGTCATAACAAAACAAGAGGAAACAATTAAAGTTAAAAAGGAAATGGATTAATTCCATATCTATGAGAAGTTTCTATACCATTATACAAGCCATTAGAGTATTTGAGGAAATTCTATACAGTAAAATCGTCGAGTAAACGTAAGCGTCCAAGGTATATCAGATATTAGGCCGACATACGATTTATGAAAAAAAACTAGAAATAAAAACTCTGACTCCAATGACTAACGGAGCATGAGGAAAATCCCTTTGTCGTGAAAATGTATACAGCTTTAAGCCTTTTTAATATGAGTTGTATAACAGGCACTCTGACCATCAGGTAAAAGCATTTTCCAAGTAACAAGGAAAGTTTTTTTTCTGTGTTGTATTATTCAGAACATACTATACTTTTCCTCTGAATATTAAAAATATTATGTTGGAGGAAAAAAGTTCAGATAAAACATTTTTTGTTATGGTTTTACGAGGAAACAATGCATGTATTTGTAATAAAAAAAATGCGAAATCATTCAATGCAAAACTTTTCTACATTCTAAAATATTTACAAATGTGTTTGCGTATGAGGTAAAATCAGATTTAACATTTAATAATAATAATAATAATAATGTCTTTATTTATTCTGGGACGAGTCCCTATAGAATAACAATACAGGCATTGTAAGCTATTAAATCTTAGAGTGTTAAATAATTACTTTTAATTAATTATTACAATTAATTTAATTAGTGAGAACGAATAAAAAAAATGAACAAATAAAAAATGTGAATTACCTACAATAACAGTAGTTCAAAAACATATTAGAAGAAAAGAAAGAAAAAAAATTAAAATAAGTTTACAATAATTATATAAGAGAAACAAATTTATGGTCACATATATCAAATTTATGCCAAAAAAAAAACAAAAAAGAAAGATTAAACAAGATTATCCGAGATTTACCTTTCATCCCTTTTTGTCCTTTTTAATATCTATCTATATGACATTAATAATACATATGTACGTGGTTTAAATTCCACACACTCAAATATATGAATACAAAATAACACACACAAATGTACATCTAAAAACATCATTCATTCATCGAATAAAGAGAGCATTAAGTCAATACTGATCCCCTACTGTTTTCGATTTTTTGGGAATTGTAGGGATAATAGATGCTGGAATATACGGGATTTGAAGGTTGGAAGATTATTGGAACGACGAATGGAAGAAGGTATAGAGTTCCAAAGGGAGGAGGATCGGATCAGGAAAGCTCTGTCAAAAGCTGCAGTTCGGTGGGATGCTGTATATAGATCAGAGAGCCGAGAACGGGTGTTGCGAGAGAGGACTGTGGTTTTGAATTGAAGGAGATCGAAAATGTAAGATGGTCGACGGGATTGGATAACTTGGTAAAGGAAAGATGCTAGGACGTACTTACGGCGGTAGGAAGGGTAGAGCCATTTCAATTCTTCGTAATATCGGATCACCGAGGCATCTCTAGGGATCCCAAAGATGAATCGAACGAAGCAATTAAGCAACCGCTTTAATTTTGCTTCGAGATCCCCAGAGATACCCCCGTACACCGAACAACAATAGTCAAAATGGGGGAAAATTAAGGAAGAAACTAGGGGTTTACGGATTTCAAAAGGGAACAGGTGACGAAGGTAATTGAGACGCTTTAAGGTGGAGAAGGTACGACGAGAAATTTCAGAGATATGGTTTTTATTTTATTTAGGTAATTTGGCCATTTATTATTTATTTATTTATTTATTTATTTATTATTTACAGTTCTAGACCTTATGTACGTGAGTCCATTTACAAAATAGATTTGGGTAAAATTAAGACTTGTAAAAAGAGGATTGCATAAAAAAACAGTTGAATGGTTGGCTAAACGAGTTAACCGCGCATGGTTGACATTTCTCTGATACGAACAGCTTTGTGAACTGGAGCGTGGTGTTATGGATGACACGTGTGGCTATTGACATGTCAACCTTACCTCGACCATTCTTCCCTGACAAGTATTTTTCTATATTCGACAAAGATTTTTACCAGTTTTCACCTTATTTATTTGTTATAAATATGGATTAAACTCTCAAGCACGCTCTTAATATTTCCTTCAGATTCAAAGGTTTACTTCATTACAAGGTTACTTCAACTTAAATTTTAGAACAAATCATACGACGTCATACGACTCCAAGTAGTGTAGTTTATGTTTAATTATCACTGTATTGGTTATAAGTAATTAATAATAATCTTATCTATGCCAGGGCGATTTTACTGCAGGTCTTTTAGTCAATTGGTATACGTAACATGGTATATAGAATACAATCTTCTATTCGTTTACAAAACATTTAACTGCAAATGAATAATTACTGAAGTATTCGAAATGGTTATATGAAAAATAGAGGATTTCAGAATAAGTGTTGGTAAAAACATTAGGATATCTGTGATCCATGATCTGAATTGAACATCATCAGTAATATTTGAGTGGCAACGAACTTGGACTTCGTCAGCCGGAATAAGCTGCAAGACATCAAAGCAACTGGACCTCATCTTCCAGGCGAGGTAGAAGAAGCTAGAAGATTATTACCCGCCTTGGAATTTGACCGAAAATACTCTAAGACACGCGGAGGTCCACCTCAGTTTAATGTGACACTTAGACGACGACACAGATATGATTAAGTAAAATAATCGAGGATTGTGCTAGGTATAGAAATGAAATGAGAGAGATGAGGAGTGCCTCGACATGTCTTTAAGTCATTGTGAAAAATATATATTCAAGTTAATTTGAGCTAATAACTGAGTTAACCCCAGAACGGCCCTGCTAATCTTATAGGTTCCTTCCGTGCCTGTTGATTAAATAAATTTTCTGTCACTATTGAGTTGAAACCCAAGGACCTTCAGAACATAAACACAGCACTCTACAAACAGAGTTGACCCTTTCCCAATGATAATAAATCCTTTTTATATAGGATGGAACACTCAAGAACAGCAAAGAAACTACTCAATATTGAAACAGAGAGTAAATGTCGCACCGAATAGCTAAATGAGGGGGGACTTCCAACAATGCAATATAGAAAATCTTGAAGATCGTGCAGAATGGCGAAAAAAAAATTAGCATAAACTGATAAATCTTACAAATAGATAAAACTAAGAATATTGTGACAACTTGAAATAAAAATAGATACATTAAAGTGGAAAGGAGAATGCTGAGATAAAAAAATATTGGGAGGCAAAGATGACCATAAGGAGTTAAAATCGTGAATTCAAGTTTAATCGCTCTCCTCAAGAAAAATGTTTGCTATTATAAAGAAATAGAATATAACAATCACATCAAATACCATGAAGATTCTATTCTAGTTATGAAGATAATAATAACCTCCAGGGTTTTGCTCTGAAAATCTGGCTACAACAACTATTAATGTTTTTTTCTCTAAATATATTTTCTAATAATACATCTTTAGCTAAACCTAGCTTAGCGATGGCAGAGTAAGACATCTTTCGCGTTCAGTTGTCACCGGCGGAACCGTCCTCTCGGCACTAATACACCCCAAAAAGGCCTCACCCACAGAAAGGTGGGAGCGTTTTTTAAACCGAACTGACAGAGCGTCAAAGCCGATATCGCAGCGCCTATCTGCGGCCGGGTTTCCGCCACGGCTGTCACCCGTTCCTATCGAGAGCCTTCTCAAAGCTCCCGTTTTTAACCCTAGCGAGCATTTGACAGCGGGAAAAATGAGGTCGACACCCGTGAGCATTTGTTCCCACAAATGGAAGCTCTTCAGCAACAAAAAAAAACAACAACAAAATATTTCAATATTCTATTAAAACTTACAACATATATTTACAATAAAGAATAATTATCCAATCACTAAAATAGAGCCAAAAACTCAAAAGAAACACTATTATTTATTATAATGCAATTGGGAAAAACAAAAATGCAAAGCCTTATGTTTCAAAAAATACACCTACTTACCAGTCGACGTTTCGCCATTATTCAGGCATTATCAAGACACCAAAATCAAAAAGGGGTTGTGTGAATCGCATCTCGAAGAAAAATGTGCAATACATCCCAACGATCAACAGCCCAAACAGGCTCCAAACATGAGGCAGCACCCCACCACCAAGACGTTCAACATACAACTGCATAGCATTTTGGTTTTTCCCAATTGGATTATAATAATTATCCAATTATAAATTAAAAATTAAAAATAATATTTAGATTAAGAAACATTGTATTGTAAAGTGCAAAAAATCGCGTATGAACTCAATCGGACCTCATACACAGTTTTCGAAAACGTAGTAGATTCGTGTGCTGGACACTATCCAAGAATCAAGAGCTGGCTTTACTGAGGTTCAAGCGGCACATCCTCCGAAGAATATTTGGTCCAGTGTGTATAAATCAAGAATGGAAACTAAGGACCAATGCGAAACTACAGATGTTGTACCAAGAAGCCGATCTGGTCAGATTTATTAAATCGGAGAGGTTATGTTGGTCCGGACATGTGGAGAGGATGCCGGATGACCAAATTCCTAAGAAGCTCCTCAACGAACAGAACCATGAAACAAGACCAGTTGGACGCCCCAAAGTGCGTTGGCGTTGGTGTCGCTGCCAATGCATGGTCTATCCTTGGGATAAGGAATTGGAAGCCAGCTGCTCTGAACAGGGATGACTGGTGGCGTCTGTCAGGAGGTCTTGACCCCCAACGGGTTCTAGTGCCATTAAAGAAGAAGTAGATTCGTGTACTGTAACGAGTTGGCTTTCGTAAAAAAAAAAAAATCACTCCCATCGAAAGAAATTGGTCGAATGGGTTCGCTAGGGTGCAGCAGCGTACAGGAGTGTACTGATTATGTTTATCCTAACGGGAATTAACCTATATAATGGGGTGATTTCTTTTCCAATAATTCATAGTTTGAAGACTGGTACTCCAGGCTACAAGGGTCTTAATCTGACCGAAGAAAAGATCTGAAGAACTCAGAAGGTAGGAATCTCTATTTTTAATATAGTCTGATTCTGGGTGCAGCAGCAGATAGTACTTAAAGTGATGATAGATCCAATCAATCATAACATTTCTAAATTATTAAATATTTTTTCTTCTCTTATTTTAATGTAATTGTCGTAGTTATTAGTTCCATTATGATTACTATTAGTTGTTGGGTGCATTTTTTTTTAATAGATGACTGTTTTGGGTTTGGTTCTTTCCCAAGTTTCACACGTGTGGACTCTACCTTGTTTCCCAACTAGCCGTTTCCAGTTATCAAGGAGGGCTAAGAGGGGAGCCGCACGTATCGAATATAATGATCTTAGTCATATAAAACCTAATTAATCCTTGACGGTATTTGGAAGATTAAGACCAATGATGAAATACAGAAAATCTTTAGAAAACGAAGATACTGTTTAATGTCTAGAGTGCAGTCCTAGATGGGCTGTATGTTTAGTAATTATAATTAATGAATTCGAGTACAGCGGAAAATATTGAACGTTATAATTAATTCCAAGAGATGAAGAGAAAAAGAGGAAAGCTACGTAGTAAGCGGGTGATGTTACAACTGATGCCATACTGTCAGTTAGCCTAGTAAGATAATCTGAAACTGTGAAATAACCTGTCACAATGACCTATATAACCACTGTTCGTATTAAATTACAATCTTTTTTCATGTTCTTATAAATAAAAAACTACTGAAATACGACATGCTGCAGGTTAGTAACACATAGATATCGCCTGGCCCCAGGAGACAGCTTGGAGGCCTTAGCCCGCACTCCCAGGACGCTAAGCTGATTAGCTTGCTAGGTCCTCTAATTAGGATAAGCCTCTACCAATAATGCCATAATCCCGGGGTGTCTATCTTAGGGCTTCCGAAGCCGGTATATCTGTCCTGGGGTAAGCAACACTTCCCAGGCTCTATGTCAATAGCCTCCGAACAATCCTCTGGGATTAATTTGCCAAAAAATAAATTGGAAGATTTATTAGATGAATCTATTAGAAGATTAGAGAGTACTGACCTTATTAAACAGGCAAGGATTCGATAATATGTAAGTATACAATTTTAAAAAACGAAGTTATTTCAAAGTTTTGAGTTTCCACTTCTGTCGTAAGTCTTCATTTTTTTTTTACTTCACTTTTTCTGCTATGAACTTAAATTACACAGATAGCATCTGAAGGACTTTTATAAAGACACGTTTTCAATATCAATCAATGAAATATTGTTAGTATAAGAACCTATAAAATCTTAGAATTATCTCTCTAAACCAATAATATCCAACTGTATTTTCTGATATCCCACAACACCAAATGATTAAACAGAAGCTTTGTTTAAGTATAATATGTCTAAATTAGTTAGATATATTATATCAGTTAGACATTAATCAAAATGAATCCATAATAATAATAATAATAAGGCTTAGCGAACCCGTAGGCTCGATACCGATACCAATTCTCCAGTGGTCTCGTATCTCCAGGTGTATAATAACAGGCGTGTTATGGATTATTTGCGAAAACCCTAAACTTTTTAATGGAAATTTTAAAATTAATAAAAAATGTTCAGACACAGAAAATTAAATGTATAATATTATATTCTTTATTTAATGAGTACCACAGTAAGTAATTCCATAAAAAGTGAGAACGGAATACCACTGCCAAAAAGAGCAATTTTTTCTAACTTTCTCCGACAGAGAGAGAGAGTACGATATATGAGTCTGTAACTTCAAAATGGGTTTGGTTAGAGAAAATTTCATCAAGTTTCCGAGAACCAAATTATGTTTTCGACCTTCTCTTGTGTTTTCTCCCATCTTAAAAGACCTTTAATATAAAGTCCGCTTTTCAAGTTATTTTTCAGTATCAGGCTTCCCGTGAATTTAACGTAACATTACAAACTTTTTAACGTAACATTTCTACTATTACTATTGCTACAATCAATAAAGGGTTTTGGGTTCAGAAAATGGTAGAGAATCTACTATTTCTAGGACAACTGTTGTGTAGGGAGGACCCATGATAACCCTTTGATTTGAACCAAGATAACTCTTTGATTTGAACCAAGATAACCCTTAACCACCAAGTTTTCCCTGATTACGGGTATTCATTTCTTAGAAGTTAGATGAGTCCTAGAAGTTTCTGTGGATTCCCACCGTGGATGTTAATTATTAACAGATTAAATAATTTATATACTAAAGGTTGAGTTAAACCCGAGACCTTCAGTAACAAACAATCTATTAAATCATCAAAATATCTAAAATATTACTCTCAATAAATGAGAACATATATTGAAATAAATAATGGATAATGCAAATAAGAAATATAAACATCATCCATTACTTGAATTGGTATTCCTGAATATACTATGAATTTTAATTTATTATGTACGGTATGAACTACGCATATATATCACATACATAAGGGTGTAATGGCTATATCGCATACAGGAATACTAATTTTAGTAACGGATATTTGCAATTTCCGCTCCGCAGAACTGTTCTCTATTCAAAATCTCTTAGCATCTAACGAGAGTTATATTTAATATGAATCTTGTAGATTGGTCTGTACACATTTTCAGTTAATATTATTGTGAAATAGATCGTAATATGAATACAAAATTTAACTTTTCTTTCCATTTTTATAATACTTTAGTTTTATATATAAAATATTGTTTTATATAAAACAATACTTCGGCCAGTAGCAAATACTGTAATGGATTCTCCACAGTACACAAAAAACCGTCAGGGGGGCACGTGCTCCCCCTGGATCCGCCTTTGCTTGCAACGATACACCTGCTTACTAACCCACGGTTCGAGTTCCGGTCTAGGGATTCCACAAGCATTCTCCCATTCGGGAATTTGAGGCACTATTGGAAGCCACTCACCTAGACCGGGTGTCGATGTGAAGACTTTACCCAATGTATAACAATCGGGAATAGCGTTGTGGTTTTAAAGAGATGTCAAATAGTCACCCAGATGTTTTATCCATGGACTGTCAGTTTCGGGGAAAGGAATATATGCCTTGTGCACCTAATAACCTTAAACGATTCTTGGATCTTGACCGATTTTACACCACTCTTGAACACAAGTATATACCGGAGAAGAACACTGTAATGAACCGGCTTCAAAGGACTGGTTATGGATCATTAAGCAGCCTTAAACCGTGGTTACCAATAACCTGAGGTTGGGTGGGGACATCCAGGCTCACTCTACATTGTTGAGATAAAGATCTATATTGTCTATAGCCTCAACCATATATATATATATATATATTTATTTTCATAATAACAAATTATTTCATTTCAATTGAATTCATAAAAAATAATCTACAACTGGAACGGATAGAATCTGAAATCATTCTATACTCATATTCATCATTTGAACAGATGGAATGGGAAGTTGACTTAGACTGTTAATATCTGAGAGGATGAGAAGAAGTTAGCTGGTGATGGAGTTAGACTAAGCTAGTTACCAAGTAGCCCTAACTAGCTATCTCATCTGATCTACCGTCTAAGTCAGGAATATCAACCAACTGCTCTACACAATAACATTCGCATCGTCTAATCTACTACTAAATAGGGATTAACGTTTAATGTCAATAAAGAATAAAACCAATATATAATAATAATAATTAGCTAATAAAACCAGTTAGTGTGTTCAATAAAAACAGGCTTTGTGAATTCGCTGCATATACCAAGAATTTCTGCTTGCCATCTTAAATCCACGAACCACGATTAAGCCTAAACCGTAAACATTAATGGAATATTCCCACTTACGTCTAGATCCGTATCTAAAACGTTTACCAGTTAGCTATGTACTAAAAACCTTTTTAAGAATTTGTTCGTAACAAGACAACAACCTTACAAGGTCTTCTCAATCAACGCAATCCTACCACGACAATAATATTATCCGAGTGTACACACTGCAATCCGGCGTAGTTATGTCTCCATTTTAGGAATGATTATTCTACGCAATAACTTATTTTCGAATACTTTATGGCTCGTTCGTTTTTTAAACCTAGTGACCACGTTCCACACCCATTCAGGATAGTTCGACGTTTTATAAATGGTATTTCTTAAGTTTCAGTACAAATGAGTTAAAACCGAAGAAAAGTTTCCTACCTTGAAAAGGGTCTTCATTTCCTCCATAATTATATTTTTTCTAGTAACTATACTCCTAAATACTTAAATTTCTCGACAAGTTCGAACCAATTCCCACTGTTCAGTCGCGAATCAATCAAGTAAATTCAAATTTAAATCTCGTGACTGTGAACCAGGGGCAGTTGTAGCAACAGATATAGGAGACTTTGTTTCCCCCACTCTGTCGTCAAGCATTTCTCTTCCGATCCCGACTTCAAGCTAACATCATCTCTCCGCTCTTCTCGACTGGAGTTAACCCCGCCGTTTACCACATGTAGCATTTATGATAATCGCCCACAGCCCTAGATCGCCTAGCATCAGACATGAGAAGTATGCCCTTGATACCGCGAGATCGCCTAGTAACCATAGGCAATCAGAGCCCAGGAAACAAATCCTTCGCTTCAACTGTAAGTCCACCTTTCCATTCAATTAAGTAAGAGGGAGCTGTTCACCGGCCATCATCAACCTCAAAGACAATATCTATAACTTCATCGTACGAGACTATAGCTTCCATCGCCATGTGGCCCTGTCGCCCAGTGTTAATGTTTTGTTCATATCATTTCGAGTTAATTATTAATCTTTAATAATTTCTTTTCATCACATTATTCGAATCATTCTTCTGTAAAACTAACCATTCCCTTTGTACATACCTATAATGATATAATGATAATGATATTTAATAATATAATATAATGATATATAATAATGATAATGATAATTTCTATTTTTTCTTTAAGTGTAAAAAATACTTAACCTTGTAAATATATTTAGATTTAATAAAATCCACATGTTTCAGTATCTGCCTACATTATTTAATTATCCACACTCTACTCTACTAATATATTTTATTTGTTTCGTTTTCTAATCAGTCTAATTCAGGCTCGAACACCCACCTTCACTAACACCACCTTTGCATACTATAGCATTGATTCTGCCAAGTCATATACTTCGTCTTATCCGAATTAACTTCGAGCCGTACTAAATTCATTAACGCTTTAGAGTTTCCACGTCTTCAGCCAACAGAACACGAAATATATTTTACTACCCAAAGAGGAATCTCATTTGGTGTTTATCATATTTCTAATAAAACATTAATCTCATTTACGAACATATCTGACTGTGATGAAAGTATTTAATAGTTAGATAAATTAAGCTAATCATGTAAACAAAAGCCGACGCTATTAGAACTAGATTTCTGTTTGGATCAGTGGGACAATATGTAGGAGTACCGGGAGAAAGAAAACTGGAGTTGTGGGAATTAAGTGCAGACAGTGCATGCGACCTCGGGAATTAGTAGTTCTTGAACCCCAAGAATGAAACATTAATGAATTTAACTGAACTGCACTGTATGTTTATATAAAAAAATTATAGTAAACTACTGGATTATATTTAATATTTAAAAACTAACTTCTATTTTTATTAGTTTTATTTCTCGATTTAAAAAAATATACTATTTTTTAAGTACATGTATAAATTCTAGTTCTAATTTAAATTCAATTCCAACTATTAAAATTTTAATTCCAACTATTAAAAAGTATCTTTACAACTTAAGATTGATTTTCAAAAAATAAAAATATGATTTTTTATTCATTTTAAGTACGATAAGGGCAATAAAATGCTTAATATTTATTATAATATTATATTTTTTTAATATTTATTAACACTATTGAAAGGGTTATTAAACATAATAGGACGGCGGAATGTTGTGACACAAAATACTTCTCCATGACAATCTACCGATCCCCCATCCACTCAATGATTGGAAGACAGTCAACGAATCGTGCCCACGTGGGCGTTGTCAACGTGTTTGTCAACAAGCGTCTAACGACTTGGTTTAGAAGGAACTAAACAACAATAACAAAAAAGCTGACACATTTTTCAATTTACAAATATTTCAATTAAACATGAATTTACTATTAGATATAAACTTTGAGTTAATAATAAGAACATTGTTTATTAACACATTAATGAATGATTTCTAGCGAATAAACAATGAAATGAATGAATCAAAATAGCAAGCAAAGTGTATAATATGAAATTATTGTTAATATTTACAATTTAACAAGTAAAAAATTATTTCACGTGTTAAAACCCACGAATTAAAACTCTGTACAAGAACAGATAAGAATAATAAGTAATAGCAAAATTTTTTTATTTTTTTTTTATCTGTGGTAAATGCATTGTTTTATGTTAATATAAACATTTTAAAAATACTTACGGAGATACCAACTAGTAATGATAAATTTCAAAAAGAGCAGCAATTTTTTAATATTTAATTAATAGGTTTATGATCGTTTACGCTTAACGCCATAGTTTGAACTACAGTCCCGATGATTAAGTAGTTTTCTCCAAAAGGAGTTCCTTGGGCTTAAGGAAGAGTAATCGTGATATTTTCATACTGAATAAGGTATTAAGTCACCATTGGCATGAAAATAAGTTATTGCTGAAATACAACTTCATTTCAAGCCAAAAACTACGAGAATGGGACGATTCCACTTTTTCAGTACAATTAAGCCTCCCTGGCCAAACTTCGACTTGACCACATATTCACCGGGGTTTTGGCTATATATGCAAATCTCGAAAGGGAGTAAAAAATCCGTAATAGTAAATAGTAAAGCCGTCCTTCGGAAGGGACGTTAAACGGGGTCCCGAGCCTGTACGATGTCAGGTACTCGTTAAAAATCCATATCCTAATTAAACCTGGGTAGGCAAAATTTAGAGCTCCCACTGTAGCATCGTCCGTTTAGCCATAGCAGCAAAAAGTGGCGTTAAATGAACAAACAAACAACCTCGAGTATAGGAACATGGTATCGAGGCTATAAGATAAGGCTACGTCAAGTCTGATATCAGTACAAAGAAGTACCACATGATTAGGTCATCGGAGTCTAAGAAGTGACATAAACCTCAAGTAATAGACGTAATAATTCATTAGAATCATTAATCATTCAACAAAAGTTTAAAATAATATAAATTGATTGTGTTTCCTAATTTATCTACAAATAATTATCAGCACATGTAAAAATTGTTCATTATTTTTACGAAAAAGACAAATTTGGTAAGAATTAAATAATTTCTATTAACAACAGTGGTTTTTTTTTAATAAATAGAGCATTTAATTTATTTAGGAAATTTAACAAGGTAATGATAACGTATATGTCATCCAAAAGATGAGGCATAAAAATACAAATTTGGTAGGAGTAAAATAATTTAATGTTTAAAAATAGCGTATTTTAAGATTCATTATAAAAATCATAGTATTTCAAGAAATGTTTTCTTTATCCAATGAAAGCAAACAAAGAAGTTGCATTAGTTACAAATTTTACGACATTGTTGACTTTTCTTTTAACTATTAAGGACAGTACGTAACAAAATAACCAAACAAAGTTTCTGTACTGTTTATATTATGGTTACTCCATCTTTATATCTATTGAATGATTACCGATGTATTTTACCTATCGCCGCCGGAGCAACAACTGATGCAGCTGCAGTGTAACCGAAAGGTCGAGCCAGAAGCCGCAAGACCCGGAACGAGGAGAACATCACAACACTATTTTTAGAGAAGCCTCTTCACAACTGTGGCCTTGTTGGGATAGCCGCCAGAGCGCACTAGTCATGCCAAAGAGGTTCGCACAAAGAGCTATGTGGCCTTCAAGGCACTCCTCCGGGAAGGCCTAAGTGACGCATTCCTTACGAGCAGACGTGTTTAAGATAAAGAAGTCTCGATATTTTTTAAATATACAATCGAAAAAATATATGGTATCAGTTCCGCAGGTTCGAGTTGAGTCACAACAAGTATTGACATTTCATTTGTTTCTTTTTTTCATATTCTCGTTTCTTTACTAATACAAATACTCGTGAATTTTAGTATGAATTTTTTTTTTTATATTTCGGTAATAATTTCAACAAGAAATGGCAGTTAAAAATTTCGAAGTTTAGATGATGATTTAAAATAAATGATATGGTTAAATGTGTTTATTGTTTGTTTGTTTGTTCTTTTAACGCCACTTTTTGCTGCTATGGCTAATTGGACGATGCTACATTGGGAGCTCTAAATTTTGCCTTTCCAGGTTTAATTAGGATAGGGATGTTTAACGAGTAACTGGAATCGTACAGGCTCGGGACCCCCGTTTAACATCCCTTCCGAAGGACGGCGTAACTAAGGATTTTTTACTCCATTTAAAAAATCCTAGGGCCACCTGCCGGGCTACGAACCCGCGATCTTGGGTTTAGTAGTTTGCTACGCTAACCACTAGACCACAGGTCGCCCCAAATGGGTTTATTAATCTATATATCATCAGTAATAGTAACTATTACGGATTGTATATACAGTAAATATATAAAAATAATATTACTGATATTTCAGTAATATTATTTTTATTTTCGAGAATATTAAAAAGGAAACTAATAAAAAGTTAAAAATTGTAGCGACTTAACTCGAACCGACCACCAGCGAAACTGATACCTATTTCGGTAACCATTTCATAATGATGTGAACGTTTCAAGAAAGATATATCATCATAAATACTTTCAAATGTTAGTTGAAATGTTTTTTTCTTGATGAAATGATTACCGAAGTAAACACTTTTCCCATAATTACACTATTTTTTTCATACTAGGCCTCACAATTATTTTTATTTTCGAGAATCTAAGGAAACGAATGAAAAGTGAACGCTTACTCTGACTTAACTCGAAGCGACAACCTACGGGACTAATATAAAATACATTGTATATTTTATTTCTGCTTCACTTTCATAAAAATTAACCATAATTTTATCAAGCTTTAAGTTTGTAAGTTAAGGTGAGTTAAGAACTGATAAGGTGCCACTATTGCCTTTTATGTTATGTTCATGTTTAGTCTAGTTAGTGAGGAAATATTTTTAGTAGAGTGATTTACGCTCCACCACTATTTTTTTCGCCAACGCAAGATATAAATTATATCGTTAACCGATCTATAAATAACGTTAAGTTACATGAATATCATGATGCCGATTATTTTTTGTTTTTGTGGCTATTAAAGAGGCAACGAATGAAAAGCGCACTTTTTATATAAATTAGAACAAATCTTCCTCCCAGCAAATAACCACGATATACTTTTCCTTATTGACAATCGCAATAATTAAAACATCACGAAGTTGGGAAACAAATTAAGTCTAATTATTTTTATTGCTTGATATTTACTTGATAATTAACAAGAGGAAATGAAGGAAATATGTTTGTTTTCGTTTCGAGAAAAGAGGCTGATATAGAAGAGGCCTTCATAACCTGCGCCTCTAGTAACCTTCTCCTTATCAGTGTCTAAAAGATTAGTCAACCAGACTCACCCTCTTATCATTGACTCAGACCGATTGGTATCCATTTATCACGTGCTTAATTTTTGTAGAAATATAATTTGCCATAAGTATTAAAATAACTGGCCTTAGCTCTGAGGAATATTTTACATCTTTATCAATTGCATCACTATGATAGAGCCTTGTTAGTTTCTTATTCTTTTTCTGAACTTATATTTTATATTCACATCTAAAATATTTTCAGTGTAACTTTCGCACATTTTCCTACTTTTTATCTCCAATCGCTTTAATGCTCCCGAAACTTCAGGGTCAGAACTGAACTAAAAACGTGATAAATAAGGCGACTAAATGTCGAGATAAACGAAACTCCTTGAATAAACCTGAGAAGAATTTAAAAAAGTTAATTTTTCAAATGTTGAAGTTATCCACTTTTGATCCCATACGTCTCAAATATAAATTAACATTGAAGGTGTAGGACCACAATGTCCTAATACACTATTCTAAGGTTTAGGCCTGGGTAGGTTGTTATAAGAACTAGAAATATTAATGAACATAATGATGAAGTTCGACTCGAATAATCTTTCTTACAATATCTGGACAGATGGATGAACTCAAACAACCTGAATTATTCATTTTTCTCTTTTCTGCTACACAGAATTTTTCAAGGGATGTTTAAACCAGAACTAGTAGGGCTATTTTAAGAAAAACTAAATTTTGCCATTTTTTAATAGTACGTGTCTTTATTCTATTTCTTTGATCACTGGTTATTTAATATAAATTTAATTTATTAATTTAATAAAAATATCTTAGCTTTGTTTATATCAATCACTAACAAACCACGAACGAACGAATCTAGATTAGTCAATCAATGTTGTTCAACACGACGCTTTTCCGCCTTATTTAGAATAGAATAGAAAACAAATTTTATTCTGGGACCAAGTCCCTTTAGAATAACAATCATGAACAAAAAAATAAACATAATATATATCTGGCCAGAAGGCTACATAATGATACGAATCATGAAGTAATTAAGAGTGGAAAAACCGTAATAAAAATAGAAATCGAAATGAAATAAACAAAAAGTACGAAACGACAGGAATTTAACTAATTGTCGAAAATAAACATATTAATATTAACAAAATAATTATAAACAAAATTTAAAAAATAGTTCATAACGAAATTACTAAATAAAATAAATGAACGCGATAGCATGCAATTAAGTATTTATATATTGCGCTTTGAGAAAAATTAAACAAAACACGTAGGCACCGAGATTGAGTATTCAATACTTTTAGTATTTAGAACAATTTACCATACTTTCAGTCAGGTTTAGAACCTGAAGTTACGGAAGAGTTAAATAGGTTGTGAAAAAGTCAATTTTCAAAATTTTGGGGATCTAAGGATCTTAGTATACGCTTCTGAGTTCTAGAAATGTTTATTATAATCATGAGCTAGTTCGATTCGAATAAACCTTCTGCCAAGAACTGGATACTTTTTTCCGGATACTTTCTTGAGGTAATTATCATAAAAACCGTTGCTATCATCCAGCATATACTTAAACTCAAATAACCTGAAGTAGAAACGGGATTCCACGAACTAAACAACGGAACGTGATGAAGAGATCCAAGTTGAGATCAAATCAGGGTACAGTTGGCTAAGCATTCGACATTCATGACTGAGCATTCAAACACACTAACACAGTTAGCGCCAGAATCCGACAACATCTGCATAATGCCAGTAACAGCGCTTTTGTCATACTGCCGCCTCTTCCATTTGTCTTCTGAATCAACCAGGTTGTTATAAGTGCCGCCTTCCCATGCGTGAATTCGCAAAGTAAGGGCTTTATTCTTCTGAATCCTCTCAGCGATAAAGTTTTATGTAGTTGAGAGGAGGATTTATCATTGGAACGCTATAAATAGTAAGGATAATATAGTGCACAATTTAAGAAAATTGCGTAGTTTGCATATAAATGTATGCAACTACTAATATATGAAAAATCTCACAGAAGACAATAAATAATAATATTTAAAAAATGAGAGTATTATTGAATAAAATTTTTATTTAACTCGGATAAAAAATATTTATTGAATAAACAGTATGGGGTGAATTTTATAAGCAATTATTGCTAAAACCAAAGATATTAACTTTTACAATACTAAATCAAAGTTTTTTGCAATATTTAGTCGACTATATAATCTTACTAAAAAAATCTTGTTTACTATATATAGCCTACTTTTATTCCAAGATGTGAGAACTTCTGTAATTTTTTTGTATATAACTTTTCTAAAATGTTTTACTGAAGGTAATTTCGCAAATAAAACGTCATTTGTTTACTAACCACTGGAAGATTATTTGTTATTTTGTTTCTGATAAATTAAGCAATATTTTACCTATTTATTTTGAGGATTAAACTTTAAGTGCGTGCACAAGCCCCGACGTACCCTTGCGACTTGTAGATTGATTTCATGCATTTTCTGCTTATCAACCTGTGCTTGTATTCTTATCAGCAGAATTTTTTTGACGATATTTAATACTTGGAGAAGGAATAAAAATAATCAATTAGTTGAGGAATAACTGTTTGATGTATTAATATTTTAGATTCTTTTTTATTTATTCTTAAACAAATGAGATTAGTTGATATTTCCAGATGTGATATTTTAAGATGTGTGTCAAACAAAAATTTATTCAATCCATAATAGGATAAAATGTATAACCTAATAAATACTTTGTATATTCTTAAGGAAAACAATATTTTCAGTTATAAAATATTACCAAACTTAGAATATCATTGGCAAATAACTCATTTAAGAAAAGTAATACATATGAAATAAACATCCTAATTTTGTTAATGAAATATCTTCAACACTACATTTTTTAAAAAATATATCCATATACATATATTTTTACATCTATTTAAATACAATCAGAAATAATATTGAAGTAGTTGGGGAAGAAGGTAAATGTATCCTTTCGAATTCAATTGTTCCAGTCTTTAAATAGAGTTTTACATTTTTTTCTTATATTTTAAATCAGAAAACCATGCCAGAAGGGATGGTGTTACTGATGATGCTCCGTCTACTGGTTTACTTCCAACTATCCCAAAAGTTTACCAACAGCGTGTAAACATGTTAACTCCAGTGAAAATACAACGAACACAGCGCCTAACACTGCTTACATACTTTCGTCTTATAACCAAGCTTAAGCAACCCACATTGCTTGCTGAAATATCTTTCTTTATTGATAATTGTCTATTTTTTCTACTCTACAGTACACATATAAAATATTTAAATAAAAACTATGCCAATATTATATTAGGATATAATAAATCTAATTTTATAAACATCGTTTGCCTCTGGTCATATCTATCGACAGTAACAGACAATATTTAATATAAATAAGAAATGATAATTAAAAAAATACATCATTTTACTCTTGAAGGGTCTTGAATTCGGGACATGGTACACTGCCTCTAAGCTAAGGGAATGTGATATGGCCGAAATCTCGCTCTCAATACTTGCGTGCATATATGTAAATACTCGTCATCAATTTGAAAGCACCACATATGTATATCCATCATTGGTCTTCCAGCACACTTCACTCACCCCCCACACTACAGACTAAGGTCACCTACAATACATACCCTAGGATCACCTTCCCTAGCAGAAAGTCACTTGGGTCTAAGGAGGCAGCCCCTCTACCTAACTCGGGAGCTGGAAAGGCTTATAACCCTTTAGGCAAAATTATTATAATGAACCTTCAAAAATAATGAGGACTACTTATGTATTCACTTCTCGCATATTATATATTTAGACTAATATGTTATTTAATGTATTCACTAAAAGCTCATTTTTCCATTGTTAGGGCATGATTATGAGACCAACACAGTCTGGAAACGTCGCCAAAAAGATTTTGAAAGAATTCATTACATTTCGTATAAATTATTTATAATAAATATTCGGTTGTCACACATGAAATGTCTGATTTTTTAAATCTTAATCTTTTTAGAGGATTGAAGCGTTCCCTGTTGATTCCTAGCAAAATATTTACTATCTATAATAGGCACTTGTTAATCTCTATTTGAAAACTATTTTTTTCCCAAGGAGCCATACAGATTTTAGTATAATTTTAACCGTGGTCATTTCCGAACGATTTTCTTTTTTATGAGTACAAAATCGTTCATTCTGCTGCCCAGGAGGTGCTAATGAAAGAACCATCCGTCGTTGGTTTACACAATTTTCCTCATGAGATACGACATTAGAAAATCTGCCCCGTGGACGGCCTCAAACATCGATAGAGGACATAGCCAGTGAATAAATTAAAGATGGGCTATGAAGTCTTACCACAACCCCCATATTCCCGACTACCACTTAGAAGTGTATCGCAAATGATGGTAAATACTTTGAATAAAAATATGTTAGATTTGATCTCAAATTTTTATTTTCTTCCTGGTTCTAAAAACAGTCATTTCATGTGTGACAACCTAATATATAAAAAGCTTGGGGAACCCAAAGGCTCGATGCCGCTCCGCCAATCTCTGTTTTCAAACCTCCGTCCATGGAGCACCACGCATACCCTAAACCGCCAGATCATTCTTAACGCAATCCTCCCACCTACGCCTCGGTCTACACCCTCAGACGCTTCCCAGTCGGTACAACGTCTTTTGACATCTCAGGAGTTCGGACGTTACTTAACCCAGCAACTTTACAAGCCTTTCTGAATCTTCGCAACGCAATCACCTGAATAATATTTACCGGATGCATGCTTCCCAATTCAGCTTTATGTAAGCTCTTATCCATGATCCGGGGTCTCATCTTTTTTTGGACCAATAATTCTACGTAACACCTTATTTTCGAATACCTGAAGACGTAAATTATTTATAACAGCCTAGAAAACTAGGAACATAAATATAAATATTTTTAAATCTTGCTCTTAAAAAAAAGCACACATTGATTGTTGGAACGTTCTAGGGTGTAGATGGCTTCGTAACATTCTATGGGAATTGCATCGTAAGTAAATGAATCGATTCCTATATCGAGGATGACAAGGATGGGAGGACTATATAGGCACAGGTATATAGATAGCAAATAACCGTCCAAGAGGATCGGCTATATCCCCGGAGCTGCCAATCCTCTTATCTCGTGATTCCAAGTATCAATAGCAGTATCATAATCCTCTGTAGGCTGGGGAATGGGGGAATCGAGGGGTGTAGGGCTTAGGAGGAATGCACTGTTGGAGGGGTGCGCTCTGAATAAGAATACGGGGTGTCTATTTAAGTGCCTAAACACGTTTATATGTCACAAAAATGTCATGAATATAAATAATAATAGTACAGATAAAGATGTTAATAAATGGCATAGAACGTCATTGAACACGGCCCAATTTTCACGTACAGCATGATTTATATGCTAATTGAATTCCTAAACATGTAAAATTGAAGACTGCTTATATTTTATCTTAAATCAAAAGACCAAACTCTGTCATACTTTTTAAGATGAAAAAAAATTACCATTATACCAACGAAGGGTTTTTGGTTTAGTGCATCGCAGAGACTGCACTGTTTTCATGAGAATGGTTGAGCAGGGAGGTGATTCGTCCAAGATCACGCTGAATTTTCTCTGATTCAGAGTACCCACTTTATGAGCCGCAGGTCTTAAACCCCCCGAGTCAATTAACTCCATGTATAACCGTTATATTACCAACCGTATCATCTTTACCATGCCAGGAACCCAAAACTATTCGTTGGTTATTGCGGTGTAAGCTTCTTTTCAAATAAAATTAGGTCTCGCATAGAGAGGATTAGAAGTGTCTTTAACCAACTCAGAGAGATGTTATACAACTTGAACATGCATACTTGAGTCTGAGAACTGAGATGTTAAGTGTTATCATGCGGATCAGAGGCTTGGTCACTTATGGTCACTTACGGATGCTTCAAGCATTCGAGATGCGGTGTTATTGGTGTATGGTCAGAAATTCACGGGTGCAGAATGTCAGAAACGAAAGCATACTACAATGAATACAGAACCCCTCGAGATATCGGAGAGTGTTAACAGAAATAAATTGGAATACTTTGGCCCTGTGATGCGAAATGAAAAGTACCTTCTCCTACAATTAATCATCCAGGGAAAAATGGAAGGAGAGTTTGGTCTAGGTCTGGTTGAAGAACCTGAGACAATAGAGGTAGGCTTAACACCTAGGGACTTATTTCGTGCAGCGCTTAGTAAAATAAGATTGACTGTTATAATTGCCAACTTCAAAAGAGGATAGGCAGTTTTAGAAGAAAAAGATTACAATATTGTAGCTAACAGCTATTATTTCATTTTTAAATTATTTAATTACATTAATAACTAAAAGTAAGCTAAAACTCAAAAAGATACATAAATTATAAGTAGGTTGTAATGGGAAAAATACTAAAAAATAAAGCCTTAAGTCACCACAATACTGAGAAAAATCTTTTTGAGTTATTTGGGGACTTTGAGTTATCTTGGAGCAAGGTTGATGCCTCTATTTGAAGAGTCGGTTTGGACTGTTGGTGTTAGATTTTCTGCACCTTGTCTTCTTTAAAGTGTTGTCCTGAGAATGCCGGAATGGGCAAATTATACACTGATTATATTTGTTCCAGTGTTTTGGAGACGTAAGGCTTTGCTTATTGTTTATAAACGTTTGTTGTTCATTAATTTTTAATGAACAACGAACATTCATTAAAAATACTAATTATTGTTTGTCATACGAATCCACGATATTCCTTTTATCATAGGACCAGATATTTAAATTCGATGGAAAGATGTTGAAAATAAAATGAAAATTAAAACAACAAATCATGATTGTTAATTATCCACTCGATGTCCCGGAGCGATAAGAGAAAATTGGCTCGCCGTTCTACATCGGTTTCTAAATAATCAAGAAAAAAAATAATCCGTGAGAAGAGAATATAAAGCAGGACGAATTGAAAGGTGTTTTGAAAGATATGACCGAAACGATATTGATAAAAAGAATAAAAAAAAAGTGAGATAATAATTCTAAGGGAGAGAGCTAAGTTTGACTGGATAATTTAGCGACTGTCAGAAATGTCGACCCGCCAGCTGACAGGCAAAGAGGGTCCACTTCTCGATCGATCCTCTTTTATCATCGACCTTCGCTGTTTCTGTCACGCTTATTAGCATTCTTAGTGACAGTTCCTCTTCATCCGGATCAGTGATTATTCCTTGTTAGCAATAAAAAAAGTATCATAATGATTTCTGTACGTACGCAGGTTCGTGTTCTGCGTAACTTAATAATATTAGCTTTTTTTATAGTAGATTAGGAGTGGCCAACCCGAAAATTCTTGCGACCTACTTCGAAAATGCATTATAACTGTGTGGCCAGTATATAAAATCATTTACCTTAAAAATAGATTTTATTACCACAAAAACAGCTTAAAACCAACATATAAAAATAAAACATCACTATCTAACCACAGTAAAACAGAACTACATACTTCTAATTTTAACAGACCTAAAATACTGCATAGGGAAAGTAATACAACAAAACGTAAATACTTAGAAGCACTTTATATAACAGATAATTTAACTAATATAGTGAATGATAAAAAGGAGGGAGGAGATTTGTCAAAATACTACTCCTCCATTTTTTAAAAATTAAATGAACATAAAAATAAAAATAAACATTAATTCTACAGATTATTAATTTACTTATATAAATAAAATAAACTCAACCTTTTAACACATCCATTTCTACTTCTTTATATTTTTACCTATCAGATTAGCAGTTTTATAATAACAATAGTTAATGAATTTTGGGATATCGATAAAATAGAATAAAAAAATAGTTTTCAATATATATTAATAGAAAGAATATTCTGGAATTGTAATAGTTGTACCTTTGGCCTAGAAATAATAATTAATGTGAGACATAAAACATAACAAACTATTATTACTCAGATAATCCAGACTGGACAAAGTCCTAGTTCTACTTATTAGTTACAGTAGCTGACTATGGGTGACCCCACCCAGCCTTATTCCTCTTTCTTCATTTAAATATTGGTCTACAAGAAAAAAAAATAAGGTATATCTATCTGTGTACTACTGTGAGGATAACAATAATGTAATAATTGTAATTTATATGCAGTGAATTTTTTGATGATGCCATGTATGATGGTGTGGCTGATAGGATAATTTTAAGAAGATTCATGTATTTCATATATATTTATAAAAAGTTTTATAATGTTAAATTTTATTATGTTAATGTTTTGCTTTTTAGAATGTTCTATAGATGTATTATTGCGGATTGAATTCAGCTAACTGAATTATGATAAAAACATGTATTGAGAATGACCACATGGGTCGAAACGTCTACATGTTAAAGAAATAATAAATAAATGATAACTTGGACAAAAAAAGGGTTTTTGTATCTATAAAACAAAATAAAATAAAATCATTTAGCCAACCATATACATTTTTTTGGGAATAGTTGTTTATTATCGTCAGCCCCGGTGAATAAGTGGTTAAGTCTCCAAAATGAGTTTCTTGTACTTTCGTAGTGGTTAGGTCAGGCATTGGATTGAAAATTAGTTAGTGCTTGCATTACAATTCTATAACATTTGCCACGCTGAGATGCAAAGGGAGAAAGAAAAAGAAGATGAATACTCCACGTCGGTTTCAGAAAGTTAAGTCATGATTGTCCTTCAACCAATGAGCGAACACGCGAACTGCCTATAGGCACATAAATGGTCGTGCACTACTTACTGCCGGGATCAGTCACTGCTGTTTCTACAAAGAAATTGCTTCATACATAAATATAAATAATGGTAATATCCAATACAATATTTTTCTCTACAATATTTTCTTTACAGCCCCAGAAAAAAGTTTTTTATTTTTATTTTATTATTCATCGAATTTTACAACTATTATACTAATACAACAAGTAAATAGGATGAATGGTACATATTGTCATACATAAAGACAAGTAGAGAAACTACCCAGTGGTAGTACTCAAATAACAAGTTCAACTTAAAACGTCACGAGGTCATCTTCTTTTCAGACGCCTCGGAGGATTATCTGGGATTGTAGAGCTTGCTAGGTTTGAAACTACTGGGTTTGATTGGAAATAATGTTTGTCATGAAGAGATTGATATCGGATTCGGGCCAAATCAGCAACAAATCGGACATTAAGGTCATTACGGATTACTTTATTCGTAACAAAGCAAGGGGAGACAAAGCAGTTGTCAAATTTTGTCAAGATTGAGTTAACTGCTTAGGGGGAAGTGGAGTCGTGTCATTCTCGGTGTTTTTGGCTTGAAGTGGACACAATAAACTCATTTTGGAGAACATTCGACTTAAGCACTTATTCACTGGGGCTGTAGATATATCCTTCCTAATATTCGTCATTCCTCTTCCTTACCCTCATTGCAACTCTTGCTTTCCCAACACCTGCTCCCTCCCCAAACATATGCTCTCTAAGCATTCTTCGTTATATGCTTTAATGGATCAGTATTAAATAATGGCTTTCATTGTTTAATCTTTTTTCTTGTAGTTCATGTGCTTATTTGCTATTATTTATTTATTTTTTATCTTAACTTACTAAAAGTATTGTATCTAAATGTTCATTTTTTATGATGGCATTTTTGTAAAACATAAGGATTTGTATCACGCAGCCTTTTGGCCAGATGTATATTATATTGATTTTTCTGTTCATATTAAAAATGACCTGGTCCTTCTAGATTTTATTCTATTTCATTAGTTTCTATTACTTTTTGATATAAATATATGTTATATAATTAAAATTATATTAAACGCACAACGTAATATTATATCTTTACCTTATTTTATATCATGATTTAATCAGTTCATTTTTGAAAGTATAAATATACATATTATATATTTTATATACATTAGTTAATACTTTAAAAGTACTCTCTATTCTGGTTATACCTTTATAAGAAATATTAATACTCCCAAATTACTTACAATTGTTTTATCTATTTTATCAATATTTCATAAAACAATTTTATGAAATGGATATTCCCCGAATCCAAAGAGGTTTGATACCATTCGGGTACACCAAGGAACCCAATCGAGAGCGGAAGGGACACCATTACAAGGGTACGGACAAATAAAGAAGTAATGATTAGAAATGTTTTTAATGATTCAGGCTCGGACACAAAAATCCTTTTAAAACGAGCGAGTAGCGCTGGTCGGAGAACTGTCTTGGGACTATTATGTGGTGTAAAGCTGTAGATGGAGGAGAGTTGTTGGAGGGATGTTCGCTAATTGAAAAGTTTGAGGTTCCAACTCCGGGGCAAGCTCTTGTTGGTTCTTAATCTTTTTTTTCTGAAAAACTAGTGAGGATTGATTTTTTTTTTTTTGTAAAGCAATTTTCCACAGAGAAAGGGGGAAGAGAAGAAGGTTATTTAATCCATTTGGATTTTACTTGATTAAAATCCGCTATAAATCAATCGAACGCAATAAAAATATAGGACTATAATAGGGTTCTTCAATTCCACGATTCACCTGGTTGAGAAAGCCTATTGGTTGGTTGTGTATCTGTGTATGTGTATCTGCAAGGCTGGACAAACCGGAGACTCCTTATTTCTTATTACGAGAATTATTTCTTCCTTGGATTGTTGTTGTTGTTTGTTCATTTAACGTCACCTTATGCTGCTATGGCTAATCGGACGATGCTACAGTGGGAGCTCTAAATTTTGCCTATCCAGGTTTAATTAGGATAGGGATTTTTAACGAGTACCTGACATCGTACAGGATTGTTTTGTCTTCAATTTGTATCTGTAAACCCCCCTTTGCTATTCCATAGTAAATATTATAGTGAACAATCGATAAAATCAAAAGATTTTCATCTTCGAAAAAGAAATGAGATAACAAACCACTTCTTATATATGTTCTTTGAGACAGAAATAGAGGTTTAGGTTAGGTTTTATTGCTTATAGACGCACAACATCTAAGACAGAAATAGATAATAGCTATAAAAGTTTTTGTTTCTTTTACTTTTCAGTTTTAATTATTGAAGGCTTCCTCATATTGATGTTTCCTTCAACAAACCACCTTTAGCTAAAAATGTCTTTTATTTCCTTTTTCCATTCCTTTCTGTCTTGTATATTTTCTTCTCTGAGACTTATCATGCTTTCCTCAACCATTTTTTTGGTGATTTTTGGAACTACCCATCTTATTATTGATCGAATGGACTGAGTTCAGCATACCAACAGCTTTTCATGTTATGCTTATCCATTGTTTCATCTATTTTTTGGAAAAAAGTCCCTTTTTAGTTCCTTCGCATTATAAAATTAAATGATTAAATTAAGTCTAGTATATAAATTAGAATATATTTTTTAAGTACCTAGCCATTTTATTTCTCTACTTTGAATATTAGGCTCTACCTACAGATCCGTGCATGTTCTTACGGAGGATGTTCTCAGTGCTGGCCGAGCCGATAGTAATTTTATAGTTAATCATTACATATCTAATTTATTAATTGTCAGATTAAATTATAGTGTTTAACAAGCAAAGAAATTAAGACAGTTTCATTTTGGAAGGAGAAATACTGTAATATTTTCATACCTCAATGTTTGATAAATCGACTTTATCAATAGACACTAGATCATTTATAATGATTTTAAAGTTTTTTATTTGTTTTTTACTGCATTATGATAAAGTAAAAGATGAAAAGAGATTGAATTTCTGTATTAAAATATATTTCAAGAAGCCATATTATTTCCTCTTTACATAAACCAATTTGTTTGAAAGTACAAATTAAAATTCTGGGATAAGGACTTGATTTTTTCCTGCTGACACTATTTTGAAAAACTATACAAGCTGAACTAAAGAATAATAATAAAACGTATGAGAGGAAAATAGTTGGCTGGATGATAAAATGGAGAACGGAGATAGTTGGGGGTGCAGTCAAAAAAACACCAAATAAGTAGTGGACTACAGTGTAGGTCATCTTCAGGGCGATTTGGACAGAGGAGCCGCTGGGTGCACCGGCTAACCAACAATGTGATTGATTGATTGATATATATATATATATATATATATATATATATACGGATGCTACTAATCACTGCTTTTAACTTTTATTCCTTGGTTACCATCCAAATCCAAACCTGTAAGATCACGCTGAAACACATTCTTCACAAGTTCCTTCCCGTCTGCATTGAGGAATAGCTCAACAGAGCTGTTTCAGAAACAGCTTTGAAGGTAATGCGTAGTATATTATCTCAAATCAGATAACGGAGCATTTGCGGTGAAACGCATCCTATGTCAATATTAAATGAAAGCAGGGCGGCCTAACAAAGACTGCGCTGGCTGTATACGAAAGAGATGGAGCACACGAGGCCAATATTTGAGCAGGGCTGATATCTGCCTCCATCAATTATGTATACGGCCCTCTCCTCTTTATCTCATTAGTATTATCCACCGCTCCTAGGTAGCAGCACCGTGCCTTGCACTGATTTATTCCCCTCTTCCTCAATTTCCCATGCCCCTCCCCCATTCTTATGTAAATTTATTATAAAAATGATCGTTTAATTTTCTTTTGAAACAATATATAAAATTTAAAAAAAATTGAGACGTACAATAGACTAGATCACCAAAGCCCTAAACATAGGAAAATATAATAATATATCGCCAAAATATAATATAGATGTATATTTTAATAAAAATACAATCAATTAATAAATCGCTTTATGGTTGCTTATGGCAGTTATCAGCATTTTTTTTGGACTTAAAATGAAGCAATAAAAACAGATTAAAGATTAGGATATTTATGTTGTGTTCTTCAGTATAAAAATGAAGTAATACCAGAAAGGTTGTGATGAGCTTATAAAGTTATTGGGGAACTCCTAAAAAGTTAGAATTTTTTTAGAATAGAATAATTTATTGATATTTACAACTGTAATTATATTACATCAAGTAAATGAACAAAGAACATATGGGATATTAAGATCATGATGGACGAGTTTGTTTGTGACATAATAAGGAGTATTGAGGATTTTACGAAGGATTTTAGATAGTAAGGATTGGATACGAGATGAATTGGATGGTTTAGTAGTGCCCCGAAGCTCAACTACGTATGTCCAAATAGGTCTGATAACTGTCATGTAAATGAGTCTTTTGTAATTAATTGGAAACTTTGAACGTTTGTCCAGTAAATGTTGAAGTAGGCGAACACGTCGAACAGTTTCTTGTCTTTTCAGTCTTGTGTGAGGATTCCAAGTGAGACGCTTGTCCGGATGGAGTCCTAGGTCCTTTAAGTAAATGGATACCTTTAACTCTAAAAAGTTAATAAGTCAAAAGTTAATTACTACTACTAGAGATTTGAAACTAGTAGTTCTAGTGGGAATAAAGTTTTTCATAAAAGGATTGCTATCGGATTCGTGCAAAACTAGCAGGAAATGGGACATTGAGGTCATTATGGATGAATTTATTCTTAACAAAGTAAGGAGCATCGAGGATTTGACAAAGCATTTTGGATTGTAAGGATACGAGAAGAATTCGATGGCTTAAAGTTCTACTCCGTAAGGACAAATGGGTCTTATAATAGTCATGAATATAAACCTTATGTAATTAACTGGGAGCTTAGAGCGTTGGTCTAGTAAGAGTTGAAGTAGCCTTCAACACGAGCAGTTTCTTGCCGTATCAGTCTAGTGGAAGCATTTCAAGTAAAACGTTTATCAAGATGTCCTAAGTATCGGATCTGTTCTGTAGGAACCAGTGAGATATTAAAAGATACTGGGAGACAGGAAGTAATAGATTACTTAAAAAAATATATGTTAATGATAATACTATTTTTGCATTATTACCAACGAAATGTAATAATTCAAATAAAACATAAGCAGTAATATATATATATATATATATATATATATATATATATATATATATATATATATATACTGATACCTAGTTAGCTTTATAGGTTTACAAGCCAGTAAGTTTCCGTTTAAAAACGGATATTTGACTTTGTCCCACATAATTTCTTCACTATCTAAAAGAATACACCTATATATACCGCGGATGATTGTATTTTATACAGATTTCTATATGAACATGACAAATCAAACTTATTCCCATAAATGAGAGGTTTAAATATGCCATAGTAACCCAAGTCGTCAGGTTTTTGCACCAGACACTTTAGAAATAGATATATCCTACTCTTCCCCAAAGCATCTAAAAACAGTGCTCCTGCATATACTGCTGATGGTTGTATTTCATTCTACGGACATGTCTTAGTTTGATATAAACTTATTTCCATAAATAAGAGTTCTGAATATTCCCGATAGTACAGGACTGTAGCTATGGGCCCCTTAGAGTGTGAAATGTAAGACAGGAGCTCTCCTGAGGGACAGAACCCTTCATAAAGTCTCTGATATAAATTGTCTTTGAAGGGATCATTTATTCATCTTTCTCCTCTGGGAAATATGCAGAGCAGCCCAAGGTTCTGATACGAGATAAATTTCATAAAATATATTTTTTAGCACGTCGATATACTAGTTTGGACTAGCACAGAGGTGTCCTCTTCAATATTTATCAACTTATATAATAAATATAGATAAATGTTAGAAAAAAACAACAAAACAAGTAACAAGAGAATATATAGTGTAGTATGTCTCAAATTAAAATATATTAAAATAAATATTATAGATATAAAGATGCTCAAAATTCAAATGATATATATTAAGATCAATCTTTAAAAACGACTGAATAAATATTATTTTAATTAATTTAACAAAAATTGCTAAAAACCAACTTACTAGTCATGTAACGAAATTCCCCACTTTCAACTGTTATTAATAGACTTCTAAGAAAGGCTAATTAATTATTCTCGGTAATAAAATATGATATTAGTAATTCCAATGTTCCATTTTATATTGTATAATAATTTAGCTGTTATTTAGTTATTAAACAATTCTAAGAAAATGTAGGAATAAACTTTGCTCGGCAATTTATATACGTTTTTCTTTTCATTTATTTATATAATATTTTTAATATTTATATTACAATTACGAAGTGATTGTATTAATGTTATTATCCTCTTACTGGCTATATATTGAGGTTTAAGTAATAAAAGGTTAAATAAAAACGTTCATTAAAAACTTGGATCATTTTATTTATTTTTATATGTGATGCTTCCAAATCAACTTCCGCAATAGAAATAAGATTTTTTTTCCACCAAGATCTTTTCCTTTAGTTTCCTTGAAGCAATGGGGAACCGCATCAATTTTAAAACCTCCTATTTACCTGGCCTTTTTACCGTATTACTGTAGTAACTTCTATCGTGGGGTTACGTATCAAAGACATGATTTTGAAAAAACTCTGATGAATACTAGTACAAAATACTAAGTATGATTACGAAACATTGAAAGTAAAGATATGATTTAGTAGGTTTTAGTAGAAACATTTCACTAAGTACACTAGTCTTTTTACCAGAGTTTTCTCAAAGTCACGTTTTTGACTTAGTGTATTTCACTAGTTACCCCATAATAATTCAGTTTTCATTCTCTTGTTTTCATATTTTATTTTATAAAATGTAGCTACACCATGTAATTGGATTAGTTGATACATAGCAATACATTAACGGGCAAATATATATATATATATATATATTAAGACCGTGGAAAAATTCCAACGAAAAGCTCTTAAGCCTCCAAACTAAATTAAAATTATCTGTCCAATATTTCGCCTATTCAGGCATCCTCAGGGTAGAAAGAGAATAACAGCAAAACGAAACATGAATAATGCACCCAAGAAACATCCCACCACCTCCATGGCTCAAATGCAACTCCCATTTGCAACTGACTCTTTCTACCCTGAGAAAGCCTGAATAGGCGAAATATTGGACAGATAATTTCAATTTAGATTGGAGACTTAAAGGCTTTTCGTTGGAATTTTTCCACGGTCTTAACATTTTTGTAAGGTCTCTTCTTACTTTTCAATATAAATATATGTGTGTGTGTGTGTGTGTGTGTGTGTGTGTGTGTGTGTGTGTGTGTGTGTGTGTGTGTGTGTGTGTGTGTGTGTGTGTGAGTATGGTGAGATATCGTACACTCGAACATTGATTGAGTTTTCGTATTCGAACATATAACCAGGCTGGTGGCAAAGGATCAGAAATTAATACTTTTTGATGTTTGTTCTTTATTTTAAAATGTGAAACATAACGTTTTAAATAATTTTACATATGGTATAGTCATTAAAACTTTGTCATTTGCGGTCAACAAAAAAATATTATAAGTAGATCAGGTATAGCCAAAAAACACAGGTATATAGAATTTAGCAACCATATATAATTTAAAAAAACGTACTAAACTTTAAAAACGCAGTAACAACAAACTATAAAAATGATGATTAACGATAAGGAGACAGGCAACAAAACCGCTAACTGCTGAGACTTTATCTCACCCCAGGGCACTGTTGTGCGCTTCCCGTCCCAACAGCCCAAGGCGGTCGTAACTTACTTTATCTGAATATTATTTTCCATTTACATTTTAATATATTTACAGCCCGGAAATAAACAGTTTCAGGACTAGAGAGACTTAGTAACTCTGAATTTAAATGCTTTTGCCAGATTAACCTAAAAATATTGTTTCAAATAATTGCCGAAACGAATAATAATTTAAGAATATACTAATTCTCAACGTAGTATAGAGTATAGTTACGTACCTTAAAATGCTAAGTATCTCATGTTTAGATTAGTAAATGATAGAATGATTTCTTACCTGCAAAAAAAAAAAAAAGATTAATTAATAGTCCAAAATAAATTCAAGTGAATAAAATTTAGTTTAATATAAGAAATATATTTAATTTCGGAATAAAATATCTAATTTGAAAAGGAATATATAAAATGAAATCTCTATTATATGTTTAATTTAATCAAGGATAAGTATATTTTTGGACTTCCCGCGTCCTTCAGCACATTAACTTAACACTCTACAGACTGAGCTAACCCCCATAATCATCATCATATAAAGAGGGAGTGCAAAAAACGTTTGTAGAGGTAGTCATAAGTTAAGTGAAAAATCAAACCTTTGAAATAACTGTTCTTTTTTCTATTTCTAAACTAATTTTGTCTCAATTATTTAAAATTTCATAATTTGTAAATTGTAATCAGAAATGTTATTCTGGTTTTCACATTTATTGCCACTCCAAACAATAATTATACATATGTAATTTGTTAATTAATAAAAAGCTATGAAAGGCGGCAAAAGCTCGATTCCAAATATCAACAATTGAAATCATACAAGGAAAACGAAAATTTTAAATAGTTATTTATGCTTTAACTTATTAATAGTATGAATTAAAAAAAATTATTAGACGACCTTTTAATTTGTTACCTTCAGACTGCTCTTAGACCTTAAGGACACCTGAAAAAGGTCTTAAGGTGGTTAGGAGAAAAAAAGCCCCAAAACATCTTCAAAACAAACTACTCTATTAAAGTATATAAACCAAACTACTATAAAAAATGTTAATGACTAATACAATTAATTGCTATATCATATATATATATATATATATATATATATATATATATAATGGATACTTCTTCTTTTCCTTCCTCCTTGTGCCTATCAGTGTGGAGGAGCCTCAACCCATCTCATCCATTCCTCTCTATCTTGTGTGAGTTGTCTCATTTGAGCAAGATTTTTCTCCTTCTCTTCTCCTAACTTGCGGATATATTCATTGAAGGCAATCCTGGGTCATCCTCGAGGTCTTGAGCCAGTAGGTCTGGCCTCCATTATCTTCCGTGGGTCTCGGTCCTGACTGATCCTGCATACGTGTATGAACCATCTCAGTTGTCGCTTGTGCAAGGTATCCATTAGTGCAAGGATCCTCTAATTCTTTTATTCCTTACACAGCCTCTTCTAGTTTTACCTACCCCATTGACTCGGCTGATGTTCTTATCACTAGCAACCCAACTCTCTCTTCCATGCATCAGGTGGAGTATGACTTCCTTGCTTACTTTATGTTTACCTACAATGGAGTTACAGACCTGGTAACATACCTCATTTGCTTTCCTTATTCTGCTTGAAATTTCTCTGCATGCATACCTTCTTTTGTATTAGCAAGTAGCATAATGTCATCAGCGAATAAGTAGCATTTTGTAAGAATTGTCCTCAGATTCCACTTTCCTATCGTTGTCCAGGGTGTCATTCCTTTACAAATCTTCTGGATCTCATCCATCAGAATTACGAAGAGGGGGGGGGGGCTCAAGCTATCTCCTTATTTTACTCCTCGCTCCATTGGGAATGGTTTAGATGCTTGACCAATTTATTGTACCTTTTGGTTCTTGATACTTTGATTTTATGGCACCTATTAGATTTCTAGGGACATGATTCAGCTGAAGAGATTCCCATGAATGCTTCCTAGGGACAGAATAAAAAATTGCATGTATTTCTAATAATGCAAGATATATATTCCAGTCTCTCTCCCACCCCTTTTCAAGAATATTTCTCAAGATTAAAATATTATCCTGTGTTTGTCTTCCTGGGCGGAGCCCAGCTTGTTCCTCCTCCAATTCACTCTCTACTATTTCTCTCAGCCTGTATTGGAAGATCGACGTATAATTTTGTAGACAACTGAAGGAGACATATCGGCCTGTAGTTGCTGCATTCGCTTTGCTTCCCCCTTTTATAAATAGGAATAATAACATTTATTTCCCAATTCTTTGGTATCCTCTTGTGGTCCATACCTTCTGAAATAGGATCTGGATAATGGACACCATAAAAATAATTATAGCAAGATTCAACGTCAATAATAACGACTAATAAAATAAAAATGGAATTATATACCAGATTTACCCTCCCATCTGTTTTGTGATCGAAACGTTCAAAAGAAAAAGACAATAGAAAAAAAAATTAAAATTTTCATGCTTGGTCGGCTTTATCATTAACTGAAACTACACCTGGCTACATCCAGAATTTATTCATACTACACTAAACACGAAGATTGCTACCTTAGAATTCATCTAGCTTCTGGGCAGGTCCCAATCCTTCAGTACCAATCTTCAACTCTGACTTATGGGTGAAAACAAAAGCTCTTAAAAAGGCCCGTTCCTGCTAACATAAACATTTTCAATCATGTTCCCGTGTTGTTCTGCTCCCTAGCGAACAGAGCTGGCTAATTTGTTTCTCTCTAGTGAGAAGAATTGAGAAATCCCTGATTAATTTCCGGTGGTGTCAACTGAATTGGGCAAATGATTTGTAATCACACATCGACAACATATGAGAACTTTAACAATATAATTTCTTAAAGAAAATTACAATTTAATTGATCTTTCTTTTTAGTTTATTAAAAAATTATTATTGTTATTATTCTCATGTCAATCGAATACTAGCCCTTAAACTAAGTTGACTAAAACAAATTGTATAATTCAGACATAGAGCACCACGCGTCGCTACATCAAGAGCATGTCGCTCACATTAGTGACGCGCGCACCCATAAGTTTTTTCCCTACTAAATATTTCTCAATCCTGTTAAAGATGTTTTTACTTAAAAAATAAAAAAATTGTACGTTAGGTCAAATATCATCTCAGAAATAAATGAAACAAGACCTATACAAATGGTGATTGATACAGTCAGATGTGGTCCTCTAACCGTGAAAGACTACCCACTCCATAACAAGCGTCTCGTTGCAAATAAGAGTGAATGCTAAATGGCAAGGAAGGGGGCGTTATACAACTCGAGCTTGCCGCAGCATCCAATTTTCCCCTCGCCCCGGTGGTAGGTAACACAAGACTCCTGTCCTTTTAGATTGCGCTCCCATGAAAGGTATATTAGCCTCAGATTCCACCGTCCCCGCTCCTCCTACGTGCTTCCACTACTCAAGTTTCACTCATTTCTATAACCGAATTGTCGGCTCTCCAATTCGTCCCCTTTCTATAGAGGGTTGAATACCGCGGTTCAGGCTGCAGCCCTGAATAGGAGTTCTTCTTTTGAAGTAAGAAGTACTTATGATCTAGTCTAATCTTTGAATAACAGCGGTAAAAAGTGAAAAATCTTATTAAATCGCTAAATTTAAGGTATGATTTTCGAGCTTAATAACAAGTAATAAAGAATATTAACTTATAATACTGTTTATAAATAATTGTTCATCCAAGGAAAATAACGGCTAAACGGATGGTACGGTTTTAATAATAATTGTCAACCATCTTACATGTATATAAAACAGTGATTACTCATAAATATGCATATTTAAAAAATTGAAGGGAAAATATCATGAGAAAATTTATTTGAGCACGACAAGAAAAGTATACATTTTTGTATAACACCATTTACTATAATCATTTCATTTTACAGTTAATAGATAATTAGTTGAGAAATAATTCTTATTTTTTCCCGTAGAAAAATGATAAATACAAAGGTTATTTTCACAAAAAATAAACAGTATTTTAAATAAGTTTTAATTTTAATTATCTTGTTTTTGTAACTGGAGTACATCTTTCTTAGTCAATCATTCAAGTGAGTAAATTAAAACCTTTTTCTAGTCATATATTATTTTTCTTTATTTAAAAAAGTTTCAACAATTCAATGTCATTCTCAATTTACATTATTTATAAGTCCTTTAACGTTACAATGACAATCAACCAAAAAGGTTGAAAATGTACAAATTTATAAAAAAAATTTTAGAGAATATTTTTAAAATTAAATAACGTTAAAGGGCTTATAAATAATGTAAATTGAGAATGACATAGAATTGTTGAAACGTTTTTAAATAAAGAAAAATAATATATGACTGGAAAAAGGTTTTAATTTACTCACTTGAATGATTGACTAAGATAAGTTCTAATATTCTACATTTACTCCTTAATAATTTTTATAGTAATAAACGAATTCTATTAAAAAGAATAAACAAATCTTTATGTACTTCTGTGAACAATTTATATAACCTCTAAGCCTTTTATGATTATTATTATTAATCCTCTTCTCAGCTTTTCCGAAGATCGCACCTACACCTACTAAGTCAAGGATGAGACTAGAAAAAATTTAAAGTACTAGGAAAGCTAACCAATTTGCCAATTGAGGCACTATCAGAACATACTATAAAAGAAAATCACAACAAAGAAGACAAAATGCAGCATGCATCAACAGTACAAATAGACTCACCAATTAGAGTCAGCAAGCTTGCTCCTTGATATTCCATTACTTGTTGCTATATTAGTGTATAGAGCGTTTTGGAGCAGCCTTAGATGAGATTGGACTGTTGGTGTGAGATTTGCAGTATAAACGTATTAAAAACAACGAATCCAAGTCGGCTTTATATCGCACTGCAAGGCATTATATAGCATGATTGTGCTGCATCCAGTGACTATCTCCGCGAAAAAAAAGGAGTGCAATGGGCACTATTGGGCAGCAGTTACTGCTGCTTCTACAACGAAATGAGTTTCATAGATAATTTTAAATAATGGTAATATGCAATTCAAAATTCCTCTCTTTTACATAAAGATGTTTTTAGAATAGAATAGAATAGAAAATAAACTTTATTCTGGGACCAAGTCCCTTTAGAATAACAATAATGAACAAATAAAAAAAAAAAAATCATCTGGCTACATAATAACACAAATCATGAAATAATCAAGTGTGACAAAACATTGTAAAATAGAAATAGATAAGAAAATAAATAAATAAAGTACGAAGAACTTTACTGGTTTTTAACTAATTGTCGAAAATAAATATATTGATATTAACAAAATAATAATTAATAACATTAATTCAGTAGTTAATGACGAAATTGCTGATTTGCTGATTGCGAAATAATTGATTAGCATAGGATGCGATAATGTATTTACAAAGTCGGTATCATCTTTGTTGTTGGAAAAATAAACAAAACACAAGGGTAGCGGGATCGAGTTTACAATACTGATATATTCAAGCCGACGTTTGACCTGCTTGGAGAGCGACTTTTTGAGATGCCAAGAGATGATGGAAAAGCAGTTTTTAGTTATTATATATCACACATATAATTAAATAAATTCGGAATCCGGGCTTTAATTGTGGTTTTTGGTTTCGGGTACTTCTACAATACCTTGATTGTAATGTATAGAAAGAATAAGAATACCTAAATACTTTAATTCCATTTTATTTTATTTATCTATTTCCTTAGGTTTATGCCTTATTTGCGTTATTTGTTTGGAATATTGTTATTCTTTTGTTATAATTGATACTGTTCTGTTCTGACTAAAAATTTTGTTTATTTATTTATTAAACGAGTGTTGATTATTTAATTATTGTAAAATATTTACATATTGTAGATACTAAATAACTGTAAATAAAAATAACTGTAATTAAGTGACGATATACTAATTACTAAAAATTAACACTAAGTGGGCCAGACTCAATGGCTACAATGTTATACATTAAAGCCAATAAAGAATTTATAATTATATTATTATTATTATATAATTAAATATTTTACATAAAAGGGTATAATAATAAAAATGGCTCGTAAAATTGATTTTAACTGATGGAGAACGTAGGGTGATCCGTTGTTATAACTGGGGAGTTATAGGGGTATTTTTTAAAAAGAAAAATTAACGCAAAATAAAATAATTTTATTTAATAACTAGAATAGTTATCTTACCTAAAACGATTCAGAAAAAAAAACAAAAAAACAGGATGGTTTTATAAGGACAACGAGATATGGGAACAGGATCTAATTTTTTAATTCTAAGGAAAACATGTCCCTGCATATATCTTAAAGCCTGCAAATATATGTGATTTTTTATTCTGCTTCAGCTTTTAGAATAAAAAAAATTGATTAATAATTCATTTTTCTATATAACCAAAAAAATAAGTCTTGCTAATTTAAAGAATCTATTAAGGGTGAGATATAAGGGAGCCAGAAATATGAGGACATAGATTATCAATGATTATATTGGGCAAGCTATTAGCATTGGAAATTCAACTCTACGCTATAACTCAATGTTTTTCTCTCATTTTTCTTCTCTTCGCTAACCTCCCTCCCCGTCCAACGTCAAGTGTTGTTTTGCATCCCAAATCCCCGCCATGAATTATTTCATTTTCCAACAACCCATATCCGACCCAGTTCCATTTTCACCGCCCTAAACTCCGACATTTTTTTTATTTATTTATTTTTTAAGAAATCTAAACGTAATTGATAATTTCTCAGTGAAAGAAAAACTGTTTTTTCCCAGAGTTCACTTGTGCAAAAAACATTGGAAGTTAACAGAGATATATCTTAATATATATATCGTTTATCAGATAATATTAAAACATAAAATTAAACAATACAAAACAAAAAACTGCACCACTACAACTCGGAAGCCTTGGTCTTAGAAATAAACTGTTTCTAGAACAACGGTTATATATAGAGCTGATTTGTAACCGATCTCTTACAACAGCCATGGTTTACCTTTATTTTGGGTACCTACATTATAAAACTGGTTGAGCCCCTATAGGATCTCCAGATCCCAAAAGATCCATCCCTGGGTGATTACAAATTAAATAAAATCTACCAAGGCCGTATTTTAACCAGAAACCTTTGAAAGGGAAACTCACACTCCTTAAAGGGAACTGCTCAGTTGAGCCAAGTCGCTTAGTGATACCTACATTTAGATTAGATATCTTCTTCTTAATCTATAGATCGTTTCTTATGTAATAAAAGTACCATTTTTTTTTAAACCACAAACATGTGCAAATATAAATTATCCTACTAATATTATAAATGGGAAAGTTTGTATGTTTGTCTCTCTTTCAGGCAAAAAATACAGAACGGATTTGGATGAAACTTTACAGTAATATAGGTTATACATCAGAATAACACATAGGCTACAGCAAGGGCCGATATAGAGGGGTATGGGGGAACATGATCTTTCCCCCGACAGTTTTTTAGGTACTGTGGAGAATCCATTTTAGTACATAACTAATAAATGGCAAATCACATGATGATGGTTGTTAAAATAACAGACAGAAGATGAGTTAAACTATTGTTTTGATATCCTACAAATCCTGCTAATATTATAAATGCGAAAGTCTGTATGTTTGTCTCTCTTTCACGCAATAACTACTGACCGGATTTGGATGAAACTTCACAGTAACAAAGGCTATACATCAGAATAACACATAGGCCACAGCAAGAGCGAGTAGGGGGGGGCAGTGGGCTAATTCTCCCCAGAGAGTTTTTTGGGTTCTGTGGAGAATCCATTATAGTACATAATTAAAGGCAAATCAGGAACTTAGCCTCTTAAAATTTGCAGATAGGTTCTTTGTATAATTTTAGAAAGAAATTTGGATAATTCCACCACCAAGAGTTTCCTCCTTAATATAATAGGGGTTCAATGATTGTATGAAATCCGTCAGTTTTGAAGTTAGACATTTGAAATTTTGGATGTACGAGTAACTTATAGTTAAAAAAAAAATTATTTATTTAAAATGATCTGTCACGAAACTTTATGTGGCAGACCACATTCCACGCGAGCGAAGCCGCTGGCAAAAGCTAGAACTTTATATATTTTTATTTTAAAGAGAAAAGATATGCCCCAGGTCGGGATTCGAACCCGGAACCTCTGTCTCTCCGTGACATTATAAATATTACTTTATACGTTCATCAACAGGGCTATACTCATGGCATTTTTTATCCGGGTATATAGATTTTTATTTCTTTTAAGCCAACTCCCATGAAAAAGACCTTGCTCCGGGACTTTTGCCCTCTTGCTTTCGACGCCCGGCCTAATCTCTTTTTGATGAATCCAAAGAAAACCAACATTTCTTCGTTTCTTATATCAAATGGAAAAATGGATGCATGGAAAAAACTGTTCAATATTATTATAACTACAGATAGATTTACGAAAAGAGATATTTACGAAAGAGTTGAAGTTAGATGGGTTAAGAGATTAAAGTCATAATTTTCTAGATAATAAGTCACATATATAGATGATATATGCGAGGACCTAACAAAGTCTTGGTCACTCAATTAAGTCCACTACTGAAGACTAATTTCCATAATGAACAGTGAGTCCTGGTAGAGCCCTAACACAGGGTGTTGCAGCTCACTAATTAAGCCAACACCGACCTTAACACCTGCTTAAGGTTTATCCCCGATATCCTTCAGGTTGTACAAGGTTGGAGAGATGATGTTGTTCCTTAGAACTTATCCCAACTTGTAAGCTACTTCTGAGCCTGTTTAGGACAGCTCCTATATTTCTCCTGCAAACTTTTCTCCAGGATGTGACAGTTTTCCCCGGCGCTTGTAAAAACTGTATTCTCCTTCGGGCTTCTCCTGTCTTGGATATTTGATTTCCTTCATCGGCAACTTTTATCTCTATATTCCAAGATCCCTGTCCGTTTTCATTTTATTGAATATCATGTCGAGAAGGAAGAAGTCCTGAAAGTATATTTTATTATATTCCTTCCCTCTGCACTTTTCCGTAACGTAAAAGTTTTTTTGCCATAAGAAGAAATAAATTTAATCAGGCAAAGTTTTTAAAAATCTACAATTGAAATTGAATATATAGAAGTCATTACATAAATTTTCTGCTCTATACGTTTGCAGAAAACAAAAACCGGTACCACGACAGGTTAAATGAAAGATCTTAGGTTCAGGAAGTTGTAAAGACTGAATATTCCTTGGACAAGGATTATGCAAAGAGGTTATTTGTCCCAGATTACGCTCAACCATCAAATCCCTCAATTTCTGATTCCCAATATAAAAAGACTGGATGAGCCCTAGAGGATCCAAGGTACCATAGGATCCACTTCGGCTGCTAACATATTAAAGTCTGCCACAGCAGAAAATTTGAATCCAGGATATTCGGCATGGGAACTAAGTGCTCTCTACGGCAATTCCTTCACTGAGCCACTCCACTCACTAAATATGCTGTAAATCCCAAAAAATAATACATAATACATATAGTGCTTTTGTAAATACATATTGTAGAAAATAAATCTTTATCTTATATATATAAATAAATAAATAAATATATATATATATATATATATATATATATATATATATATATATATATATATATATATAGGCGTGAATCATACATGCATATCAAAACAAGATATGATAAGATATAGGATTTCCCATTCTATTAATTCCATCAAATAAGGAGGAGGACATATGAAATCACGTATGAAGTTTACAATAAGGAATGTATACTGCAGTAATCTATATGCATGAGAAACACTCATACTCCACACAAAAGGTGACATATGATAATAAAAGAATTTTTTTTTTTATGAAACACATTATTCAGACATTACAATCTGCCACTTGTGGGCAATAAGTAATGGTGCTATGTAGCTACAACCATTCCATAATAAAACAAAAAAGTGATATAAACAAAATAAAATAAGTGAATGTAATAAAATATATACATACGCAAACATATATACATGCTGTTATAAAAGGAAATTAATGCAAAAATGATAATATAATAAACTCTAGATAAAAAATAAAAATAAATAAAATAATGTACACATTCAAACCCTATTTACAATTTGCCTGGGTCCCCGAACTAAATTTCTTCCCCAGGAATGAGGGCAAAGCAGGAGCCCCCTTTTCCAGCCGCGTCACTGTAATTAAACTCCAATGGAAGTTGGATAATAAAAGAATAACGCAAAATTATGAGATAGATTTTAGATCCAAAACTAATTGAGGAAGAGTTCAGAAAGTATCTCAAAGCTGGGAGCGTACGTAAGAAAATGAAGATTGAAATTTTATGAACACGTGATTAGACTTCTCCGAATAAGACTCACCAATTAAATTCTTACTTACATATAAATAGACAAGGCTATCATAGCATGGATTAACTAAGTTAAAATGGATTAACAAAAACGATAATACAACTAAATGATATTATAGACAAAAACTGTTTGTAAACAAGGTAGAAAATGGATAGTAATGTCAGAGAAGAAAGCATTGAAGAAATCAGGAACAAAATGGGCAGAGAAGAGAAATAGAATACACGGAGAAATGAGATAGGGATTGTGGAAAAATGACGTCAGAATGATTAGAGTGATCCTCCTTGTTCAAATCGCCATAAATAAATAATTATAAATAGGTTAACATCTTCGTTAACATATACGTTGTTATCTAATTTGTATTTATATACTTCTAGCTTGAAATAATTGGTACCATAATAGTAATCGCGAACGAACTTCAATGCGAAATGCCAAAGAACTCGAAAGAAGAACAAGAAGGTAAATCTCACTAATATTATAAATGTGAAAGTTTGTATGTTTGTCTCTCTTTCACGCAAAAACTACTGAACGGAGTTGGATGAATTTTATTGAGTAATATAGGTTATTCATCATAGGCTACAGCAAGGACAGATTTATGTGGGGGCATGCGCCCCTCCCCGTTATAGTACATAATTAAAGGCAAATCAGGAACTTACCATCTTGAAATTTGTAGTTAGGTTCTTTGTACAGTTTAAGAAAGAAATTTGGATAATTCCACCCCAAGGGTTTCCCCTTTAATATAGTAGAGGTTCAAAGGTTTTGTCAGTTTTAATGTTAGACATCTGATATTTTGGATGTATGAGTAACTAATATTTAAAAAATATAATTATTTATTTAGAATGATCTTTCACGAAACTTTATGTGGCAGACCAAATTCCACGCGAGCGAAGCCACGGGCATAAGCTAGTGTTACATAAAAGCATTAAAGTGCACAATTAATATGAAATTCGTTTAATTGCGCATTAAATAACATACAACGAAGGTTGTTGGGCGGGTTTCCAAAATGACCCTAATGGAATCTGACGGAATCTCCAAAAAAAAGCTTAATTTGTAAACTTTTCCCACTACGATTCTGAACCTAAGAGTTTACTACTATTCCAATAATACATCGTTAAATTTCAATTAAAGTGTAAATGGTATTATTAAAGCTTGGAGCTCTAACTGAATATTTAACAAAAGTAATGCAAAATTATATCAGGAAAGAACAATGAGAGAGTTTGGAATTTTAGCTCCCTGATGTAGAAGCCAGGAAAGGACTCAGGTATGGAATTGTTTAAACTTAATCCTTTCTCTTCCCCAATTATAATAGTAGAGAGGGAATAATTCATTTCTATTATACTACATTTTAATGTTTCCACGAACAAAGGGTGAAACTAAAATTCAGGCAATTTCCAATATGATAATACTTTATGAACTAAAAATGCATTTTTATGAATCTCGATAGTGATCTTTAATTGATTTATCCTATGCGTCCTAAAGATCACATGGATGAATTATGGCAGTAAAGATTGATGATGTGATCAACACTAAAAACGCAGAGATTCATTTAGACCTTGGCTAAATCAATCTAATCAGTTTATAAATTTGATTAAAAAAGTATTAATGATTTACATTTTAACCCTGATGCAATCAATCGATTAATATTTTAATGAATTGCATATACCTTGTCAGGTCATTTAATATTAAAAATCTCATTCATAACAATAAATGAAGCACACGTTTTCGGTTTATTTTTTTCGATTAGTATAATAGCTTTTTACAAAAATTTATTTTTTAAATGAACAATATAAATAAGTTAAAATTATAACCAAGCAAACTATCAACACTGAAACAGCAAAACCTGTATTGTAACGGTTACCATGTACATTTTATAATTGCTTGGAAATTTTGTAAAAATTGTACTTTTCCCTTATAATTATAATAACTACCAGAGTATTAAATTATAGGATAAAAAAAAGTAATAATATTAGGTATCTTTTAATGTTGTTGAAGCTACTTTAGTCCGAAGCCCCAAGAAAGTAGGGCGTAGAAGAAACCTTTTAAAAAGAAGATCGTTGCACTTAAAGAAAAAACAAATAATCATGTGATTGGAAAATATGCTTATGATGTAGCGCATGTTATATACCTATGTCATATTATATGAAGTATATTTAAGTGAGAACTTGCCGCGTTTAGCGACTTTTAAAGGCCGATACACACGGTCAGTTTGGTGTGTTCACATCGAACTGACCGTGTGTAAGCTAAATTGATGCGAGCTCACATCGAAAAAGTCTATGGACTGATGAAAATTCATCATTTCGGTGTGATACACCGAACTGACGACAGTCCGAAGTAAGCCTGTGTATCGTCGCGTCAGTTGGTCTATTAATGGTCACATTAGTTATCTGAGAATGCGTACAGATGTCGTTTGGATAGACGTTACCTTTCAATCGCTTTTATTGACCTCGTTTGTATTCCTTCGTTTTGTGTGTTTGTTTTTTTGTGCGTTTTGAGTGATAATATGGTTAGTTGGGGCATTGATTTTCTTATAGAATTTATAGAATTGTTCAGAGGGTAAGAATGTTTGTGGAAAGTAACTTCAAAGGACTATCACAATTAACAAACAAAATACTGCACTATATAGAAATGACAATTCATCGTCCGAAAACATGATGTAAACACAAAATTGTATTTAATATGTTAAATACATCACACAAAACACATAATATGATATTCGAGAAAATTTAGCATACAATAACAATAGCATTCTGCGTATTTCCTTCCTTTACGAGAAAGATTCTCTCTGAATGTAAATTGGTCAACTCAACTACAAGCCAGCATCTTTGTCAAGATATTCAGAAAATCTTTTTCACTTCAATTTAGTAAGACCCATTTCGACCTATGGAGTAGAACTTTGAGGCTCCACTAAGCGATCGAATTCCTCTCGTATCCGATCCTTACAATCCAAAATCTTTCGTAAAATCCTTAAGAATTCTTCACTTTTCAATGAATTACAATAATGAATTAAATGTCCGATTTGTTACTGAATTGGCCCGAGGCCGATATCAGGCCTTTCAAAACAAACTTAATTTTCACTCCCATCTCAAACCCACTAGCTTCAATATTAGCTAACTCTTTAATTCCCTATAATCAACCGAAGGGTCTGAAAAGGAGATGGCCTCATGACCTTTTAAATTAATTTTTTAGCTGAGGGTTACCACTGGGTAGTTTCTCTAAAACCAGTATTCAAGCCATCGTGAATCGTTCATCAACTATTGTAATATGATGCTGTTAAAAACTTTTAGTTGAACTATTTATTTCCCCTAAAGGTTTTATTTGTCATAGTTAAATGTTGAAATGTTTCAGAATTTAAAGAACACAGTTATTTAGTGAGTTTCCATTTCTGACCGCAATCCTCATGATTGCCCCTTCTATTTTTATTTTTATTTTTTAAATTTACTTTTTCCATCTTGCAAAATATCATGAAGAAAGTTCTCCCAACGAACACGGTAGAGGATTAGGACATGGAAGTCCCACAGCGACCCAATTCCAAACTAGGGCAGGAGACTAGAATTTCTGAGTCTAAAATATCGCTGAGGACGATGCAGAGGAAATGGCCCGTATTAGGTGTCGGAGTCTCCTTTCTGGACGGTTAGCTCCGCGACCAATCGCTACCTCCACCGCTCTCGAGGGGAAATGAATCTTCTTTTTTTTTTTAAAGTCCATTTCCATCAATCGATCCATACACACCATTTGAATTTCCACACCATCTCATCCACATCTAGGAGGACTTGGATAAAAATGAAAACTTTCTTGATCGAGTAATGGATTATAAACGATACCGACTTAATACTAACGGGCATCTCCGATAATATTTCTATAAGAAGTCTGCAGGGTTGCACTAATATATTTTACATTTAAAATAGATAATAATGAACAATTAAGTACTTGTGTATTAGCAGGTCTGCCCAGACTGTTATCCGCCGTTGTTAATAATTCTGTTAATCTGAACACTGATAATTCTGATACTGATAACACCTACTGTTATGGATTTGTCTCATAGTTGAATTTGTGTTGTTTATTCTAACTGAGAATGTTCGACCGTTCAGGAATGAGCTCAGAATAGCATATAAGTATTTCGGGGTATCTACTTTCTTTAGTTTGTACAGTAGACCTCGGTTCCAAACCTTATCAAACGCTTGTTGAAAGTCCAAGAACGTTACCAGCGTATGTTTCTTTATTTCAAATCCGTTTATTATGAATTCTGATAGTGTTGCCAGTTGGTGCGAGGTGAAATGACTATACTGAAAACCAAATTGAAAATCCGGGTTAGTGTCATTATTGTTAAAAAAAAGAAGAAAGATGGCTTTTTATAATTGATTCCAATAATTTGCCAATAATTGGTAATAAGCTTATTGGTCTGTAGCTGCTGATATGTTTAGCGTTTTTAACAGGTTTGTGGATGACTATTAGTTCGGCTTTTTTCCACCGTATCGGGGAAATATCCAATTCTTAGACAGCTATTAAATATGGACGAAATGAAAACAACAGCTTTCCTGGACAACTTCTTTATTGCTATGACTGAAATCAAATCATGGCCAGGACTTTTCTTCATTTTAAGTTTTTTTATTGGTTCTTTTATTTCTTTTGGGGTCGTGAATTTGGTTGGAAGCTGCACTGATGCAACGGGGAGATTTAAATAATCGTCGATGTCATTAGCTATATGCGGACTTCTTTCGCATTTTGTTGGAGAACGTTTTCTCAAAGTAATCCGCGAACATTTCAGCCTTTTCGACATCGCTGGTGATGAATTCACCGTTGTCTGCAAGACTAGGAATTTTCTCATGTTTATTCATCAGACGTCGCGTAGCCTTCTATAGCAATTGATCCTTACGGTCTAAATCTCCTACAGAAGTCTGATACTTTGCATATGTCCATACGTCAAGTTCCTTTTTAATAGCGTGTTTTAGGTGGTTTCATCTCTTCTTATAAGCAGGGTTGAGATTGTTATATTTGAGGTACAGTAATTCTTTACCAGTAATGAATAAGAGACATATCCCTCTCTTCTCCAAAGGTTGATGTGGTTCACTGACTAGGAGTTGTCATTATTATTAAATAATAATAACTCTAGAATAACATTATATTTATTGGGTGCTATCATATCTACAGGCTAACTTATAAATCTACTTACAAAGAAAGAAAAGGAGACCCTCCCGCTATATGTGATTGGCCTACATGTAGAGTAGCCTGAGGGACACTTCGGGTACCTGATCAATGCCCCTTCAGCTGGCGTCCTGTGTCTTAAGAGCAAAGGTACCGACCCTATGAGACACTTGCTCAATGTCCCTTATCGTATTTTTATAGGTAATACTAATGTTCCAGATAGTCTCACATATAACACTACCTTCTTATTCACATTAATTGAAATTGAAATATACAAAACACAATAATAAAATGATAATTCTAGAGCTCTCTGGCCACGTTTCTCGTCTTATATAAACGCTTTATCCATACTTTCGACGACAACATCTCCATTTCTACCCTTGATAAAGTTCATTTAATGACATTTTTCAAATAATTTCTTCATAGGTAATATAATTGTAAACGTAGGTAATATAATTGCAAACATAGATAATATAATAATAATGATATTAAACGCAAAACGTGATATTGTAACAAATTTATCATATTTTATATTATAATTATAACAATTGATTTCTGAATAATTATTTTCACAAATAATGTATTTTAATAGATTAATTCTACTGCCTAAGTGAATAAGGGATTACGTTCAGCACAGCAGTTCAGCGCTTTACACACTGAGAAAATACGCTACTTGATTTGGCAGAATGATGGGCTCGTGGCCGTTTAAGTTTAATTTGTTGTTCGAGTACAATCATTGGGTAGTTTCTCTACTTGCCTTTATCTCATACCTAACATTATTGAACGTTCATTATATTTAGTTAACGTATTCTATTATACAGTGGTAAATTAAAAAAAAAATGAATTGTTAAAATCCATGGTATTTATTGAAAACGATATGGAGATCGGATAAAATGAATGATTTGACGATCCCAAAAACATTTCGATGATCGATCCTCCTTATTTAGTTTTATGAATAATTACGTACATATTGTTTCTATTACCAAGAAATTATTAAACGAAATCTGATAATGCTGATTAAATTGTCTCAAAGACAATAAAAGTCAATAGCAACAGAGAAATTGACAACAGTAGATGAAAAGGAAAGCCAACTTGGACATTGACAGCGCAATTTCCGCCTTCCGCGGACCAAATTAATCAACTATCATCAACAATAAAATAATTAATAATAGCGATTCTAAGCTTTAGAAATTAGTATTAATTTTTATTTCTCTGCTGAAAATGTATTCATTTTAAAATCGCATTATTTTATTATTATTTCTAATTGATTTTTTAAAGATTGTAAGCTGACAGTCTATTAGTAAACAAATTTATTGACGAATTGACTGTTTCGTATAGTGGAATATAGACTGTTTCCAAGATTTGATACAAAATTTATAATGGATGATTTATTTTTAATTATGTAGTTTTTTCCATTGAAATTCTATATTAAACTTAAATATTAATGAAATGTATTTATAATTCAAAAATTGGCACTTTTAAATAAATTGATATTAAGTTTTTAGGTTATTCATATTTATATTTCAATAAAAATAAATTGTTTTGTTTATAATAATAATTAAAAAATAAATTATTTTTAAATAAATACTTCTTAAATTAAAAAAAAAACAATCAAAAGTTATACGAATAAAATAAAAGCATGGAAGTGTTTATGGCCTGAAGTTTAAAGGCCTTTAAACACAAATAAACTATATAAAATACATCGTGATTAATTATGGTGAGGGGGAATTCAGAATGGAAATAATGCTAAGTAATTAGGGATTAATATTTTATAGAGTTTAATTAAGAAATGGTACATGCTGCCACAGCAGGGGAAAAAAGTATTACAGCTGAAAAACAAAACTATATAAAAATACAATAAAATAATTTTTAAAAAAGTACGAATCAGAAATAGAAATAATTAGAAAGACGAATAAGAACTGACACATTGATTAAATAAACAGATAAAAAAATTAGAAAAAAAATCTGTATAATTGCCACCCATGACGGGTTTTTGGTTAAGTACCACGGTAAGGACTGTTTTAAAGTCAACAGTTGTGTAAGTTAATTTATTTGGATTAATCTCAATACTAAGTTTTTCCTTAAGATTTTAAAGAGGCCCTAGGTATGCGCTGGAAGAGTCTCCGGATAGCATAGTATCAGGAAACCAAAGCCACAGAAGAGCAGTGCAACTGGCCGTTGGCAGAAATGCAATAATACTTTTTTATAACGTCTCGGAGCAACTGCCGTTTCAACCTCGACGGGAGTATAGAGACGGTTAGGGGTTGTGCTAATGTATTAGGAATATCAATAAAGTTCTAATGAAATAAGGATACATTATATATCCAATAATGTGTAACGTTATGCCTTGTTTATAAAATAGTTCCGTAGATAGATGTTGTGGGATCTGCTGACCCACCTGAGCTTCACTTATTATATAATTGCATAATAGACTGATCCGGCGGTTGAGAGTGATCTCAGAAAAATCATCCTTCATGGCTTTAGCGGTACAGTTTTTTTTTTCCAATTTTCATAAAAAGCCATATTTCCTATCTCAATCTTAAATGAAGTGTTGGGGCAAGAAAAGGACATATTTTCATTATTATTACTTATTAAATTCTAAGGAAGAAAACTGCTGACGGCTGACCATCGCCCATTCACTGAGCAGAGGAGAGATATGATTCAATTTGAACTAAGAGCGTCTTCTCTAATATTTCAGATGAGAAAAGTAGGCGGTACTAAAAGTTTATTTTCTATAGCGGAGCTAGTAAAAGGGCTGTTATGCCTGCCTTTTATCGGCCACATTCACATCATTTGCTCCGGACCTGTCTTCGTCATTTTTCTTATTTCAATCGTCTTCCGTTACTGTAATAGTCTTCGATTAAACGGTAACGGTAGACTGAAAGGAATCAATTTTATGACAAATCTGTTTTATTCCCTTATCAAACTTTAAAGCGGAAATAAATAATTTAATATCCCCCAATCATAGAGAATTGAATTCTTAAAACTGTATTATTATAATAGAATAGAAAACAAACTTTACTCTGGGACCAAGTCCCTTTATAATAACAATCATGAACCAAAAAATAAACATAATACATCTGGCCAGAAGGGTAATATGATAAGGTATAATTGTATATAGTATGATAGCTCAAAGTAGAATAGTAGAACAATTACCAACATTTTGAATACCTCGACGGTTATTTTGACTACAATATACCTTTGAAAAAAATGGAATGCTTCTAAAAAACTCAAATGGTTAAATCAACGAGGCGTCACTCAAATTCTTCAGTGCCACAAAACATGGAGATAGGGGACTTATTAGCTTGTTTAAATCCTATCGCGAACAAGAAGCAAGGATTAGAACATATTTTATGAGTAGCCGTTCGCCGATGCTGTCGACAATTGCTGCCCTTGACTGCAACTATACAACTCTGAATTTTCTTCGACAATATCCAACAGCAATGCTAACTGAGGAGAGCCTTACAGAATCATGGATGTGTAAACTACACCACGGCAGGTTTTAAAATTCTTTGAATTCTCCGAGAATCAATTTAGAAGCGTCTGTCCCTTGGTTGAGCACAGGAAAAATGTTCCTGGAGACTGAGGGATTCCTTTATGCGATCCAGGAACAGGTCATGACAACAAATTCTTACAGAAAGCACCTTCTCCTAGGCCAGCAGTCGTGTGTTTGAAGGTTGTAATAAATTGAAAAGAGCTCCGATTGAATTGAGAGATTTTTGATATGTTGTAAGGGCATGTCTGTGTAGTTGAAATCCATGTTTGCAACCAAAAAAATGGGAAACCTTTTGGCCGAAAAACTTTGGGGAGACAGGGTGACTCCCCTCCCCCCCTGCATAGTAGTGCTTACTACTATTACCATTATTATTTCTATAGGTAATTTACAAGTAAATATTTAAAATTTACAATAAACAAGCTGTTTTAGATCGATTTGTGGTGTACACAGTAATTTTCTTAAAACACCCACTTTCCCCGATTTTCCTTTTTTTTTTTAATTAACAAGAGAAGTAAAAGAACTAAAGGCCTCGTTATGTTCTTAAATTAAAGCTAAATTAATTTTACTGAAACTTCATTTCACTTGACTTTCATCGTAGGATCACTCCTTCGGCCTATGTTCCTCACGAAAGTCGGCCAAAATTTAAAATTTCGGTTGCAAACTTGGATCTCAACTACTCAGACATGCCCTTACAACATATAAAAAATGCAGCTTTCTTCAATTTATTACGACCTAAAGCTATTTTTTGGTGCCTGGCCGCTAGCCTATTCAAGACATCTGCCTCCTATGTAGAGCCTCTGACGAATCGATTCAGCATGTTACCTCTGGCTGCCAGGCATTAGCAGGTAAAGGATACCTAATGAGGCACAATAACGCAGCAAAGATCGTACATCAGGCTCTTGCTCAAAAATATGTATACAATAACCAGCCATCAGCACTTTTACCAGGTACCAGGCAAAATAAAAAAAAACATACATCGAATTATATTGGGATCAAGCTATGATGACTGATGATAATATTCCCCACAACTGACCATATATGCAACTCATAGAAAATAGAAAAAAAACCACCATCATCGAAGCTGATAATAATGTCTCTAAAACGTTGAGCGAAAAAAAATCCTCGTACCAAGAGCTTTGCGAGTAATTAAGGCATCTTTTCCGATCGGTGGAAGTTAAAGTAGTTTCCAGCAAAGGTTCATTCCTGAGGAAACAATCAAACCTTTGAAGGCGTTTGAAATAAGCTGGGGACTTCAAGAAGTTCAGAAAGCGGGAATGACCAGCATCGTCAGACAATTCTTTAATTAATTATAAATTGACCCTTGGTCAACATTGTTTTTATTTATTACATTTTTCATCAAGTCCTTATAAGTTCGTTTCATACGACGCAGGTAATTATGGTATGATCGATGGAGGCTAAAGTAATCACTTCTCAACGGTAAATACTAACTAACTCAAGTCTTTATCTATTGCAATTCGTGTTTATGCTAGCATGAACTCCACACACGAACAACTAATAAGAAATTTCCAGCAAAATTTATTCCTATTATTTTTTTTCTTGCATGGAGTATTTATGTAGTCATAAATAAAATAATAATCAATAATTAAAACTAGAACCTGATAAACAATAAAATCAACACCGTGATGACTAAAAATATAAATCATAAATAGTACTGTGAAATTCTAATGCACTCCTATGTCAAAATTTGGTTATATTATAGAAATAATAATTACTTTAACACATTGCCGCCTGCTAATGGTTCGCTGAAATTTACTATAAAACCGGTGATTTTATCATACATCAATATAATTGTTATCATATTTATTATAATATCAATTTACTATGTGGCAGGAGCTTATCACCAAAACGAGATTTCTCCTTCCCTTAATTAGATATTAATATAATGAGATTAAAACCGATAGCCTCTTGACCTATTAATAAATATTTTTTTTCCATTTTCTTCATTTTTCATTAATAATATATGTAAAGTCTAGCATATTTAATACGATTATTATGTCCTAAGCCCGATATATAAGCCATCATTGAAAAAGAAGAAAGCAAAAAAAATTAGCAGACAAATCTTAAAAACATAATCATAAGATTTATGTATAATAGGATATTATGTACTCACTATTAATTAGAAAGTTATCAACACTAGAACACTATTAGATGACTGTGTTTAGTTTAACATTTGTTTAGTCGCTCTTGTACTCTACATTACTATGGCATATTATATTTTGTCTCCTTCATTATCTTTATGTTTTCCTTTTTTCTCGACATACGGTAATAACATATTGCATTATTTTAATTGAGTATATAGATAGATCTATCCATTTTAATATAATCTAATTTCAAAATCATTATGTTATTTAATAACCAATAACCAATAACATGGGTAACATTATACATAGCAATAAAATTATTTCTCGTAATTTTACTATGTGCATAGTCATAGATTTCATTTCACTCGTGTAATTTTATTATTATTAATTTTATAATCTAGCCTTTTGTTTATTGTATTTTATTCTTACCATTTCTGTCTATATAAACTGCTATATTTTCTTTGGTACTGCATTTTTGATATTGTTACACTGTTATGTTTTATTCTCAGCACTGATGATGGCCAGAAACTTATGCCGAAGCTTAGGCACTAATAAAATAAGTTGAAGTTATTCGTGTAAAATTTATGCATCCCCCAACCATTTTGAACATTACGACATGGGAATTAAAACGAAGCTATTTTATTCGGATAACGTTTCGGTCTTTTTTTTCAAGTCATTTCTCCTAGATTCCATTTCACTATCGTTATTTATCATTAATTATTTAATTGCTGTTCATTTTATTTCATTCTTTTCATTCCTAACATTTCAGTCTATATAAACTGGTATTTTCTTTGGTACTGGACCTTGTTATAGATACTCTCAACTCATATGGTAACCTGAAAATTAGGCTGATACATAGGGGGCTTATTAAGTAAGTTGATGTGATTTTTGTAAAATTTATTGATTGCACCACCTTGAACATTTTAAACATTTGTCAAGATATGCTCAACCATTACACCTAGTCATTTCCGTAACGATTTCCTCACCAACTTAAAAAACATATATTACAGTGGTATTTTCCTTATTCTACCACAATTATAACATTTATTTCACATTGTCTATTATTTCTATTGTTCTTTATTTAAATATACTCCATTGCCTCCAGGCATCATACCAATAAAGGAATCAAAACGTAATAATTATACTGTTTACAGGGAAGATAAGAATTTACCTGAAGATTTTTTTTAATCTCCCTGATATTTAATTATGATCTCTTATATAGTATGGAAACCTCTTTGACATAGGCACATTGAGGTACTGTACCAATCCCCTTGGAATATCTACAACCTGGAAGCCTGAAATATTATCGCCTCCAGAGGAAGGTATAATTATGGAGGTCTTGGCAGAGGGCCGAGGAAAGGGTTACCATATCGTGGGATCTTGGCACGGAAGGGTCTCTCCATCGATCTTCGGGCTCTGTTTGTTCTTCCTCCAGTCAGGGTTTAGTAGCGAGTATTCCCTTAGGGGCTTGTATTCTACGAACAGCCAATATCCACTGTATATAAATTAAAGTACATACATACACCTACATACACCCACTGCACTGTATGTAAGTATAATTATTGACAAAAAACGGAGTATGAACAACTTGTACAGTTCTGAAATTCTGCTGAGTCACATAAAGGTCACATAAAAATAATATTTTTCCACCTCTTATGGTAACTAACGAGACTTTTTTAGTGATTTATTTTTTGATTAACAAGAAAATGTCATTCTAACCTCAATATTTTAAAGGCTGGGATCGAGGAAGCCACACAAGTGACACACCAGGACAAATTACCAAACGACAACTTGATTAGCCTAAAGGATGGTTATTTTTTGTATGGCAGCAAAGTGACAGAAAACAAAACAAATATCATGTTTTTAAATATGATAATGGAGATGGAACGTAATACTGACTCAATGAGGCCAAGTAGTATGATGTATGGAATTGAACAAATCTGTGGACAAAAGGTTTTCTTAGAAATTATATCCTTAACCTCAAATTAGGATTGATCCTTTCGTTGCTCTTTATATTCTAATGTAGTAATCATTACCAATTAAATTTAAAATCAATAAACTATTGTTTGAAAAACTGGAAGTAACAGTAGGACAGCTCAGATCAATCTGAGAACATGATACCGTCCCTGACATCACAAAGTATCGAATGTGAAAAAAACACAGTTTTCGTTTTCGACTTATAGCAATTGCTTTAGGATTGAAAATTGATATAAAATTCATATAGAGGCATCTATCAGTCGCAAAAACAATGTAAATCGAATGTCATTGGTTTGACTATTGAACCTTGAAACTGTTTTTTTTTTTTATATATGAGAGGAAAATAGTTGACTGGATGGTAAAATGTAGAACGGAGAGAGAGTTGGATGGTGCAGTAAAAAAAAAAAAAAAACACTAAATAAGTACTAGACTTATATTTATGTGCCGACGTTTCGACCTACAGTGTAGGTCATCTTCAGAGCTATGAGAGAGAAACAAACCGAAAAAAAATATATATAGAAAATTAAAATAGGGACAGATATGAAAATTAAAGATAAAGAATATTAAAAAAGTGACAGAATATAATAAGATTAAGATATAGATAGATTTAATAAAATTAAAGATAATAAACAGAAATGAAAATAGTGACAGATATAATAATTAAAGATAACGAATATAAAATAAAATACAGAAAAGATACAGAAAGGATAGAAAAGTAAAAATAATATAAAGGGAAATAAAAAAAGAGGAGGTAAACCAAAGATACAAAATGAGAAGATTAACATATAAAAAAAGTTGGAACATGATGGAAGTATGATAACGGACTTCTAGAGGTTACATAAGTAAATTGTATGACACATAATAATACAAGAATATGTAGAAAGAAATGAGAGGTATCTCGTAGAGTGACAGTTAGAAATGTAAACAAAAAGAAAATATAAGTATGGAACTGTATGTACAATAACTATTGTGTATAATAGTATTACTATTGTACAGTAACTATTGTGTACAATAACTATTTGAAAAATAGTTGATAGAATTAATAAATTTGAAAAATTAAAAATAGTGCTTATAAATATGAACTCTTTGATTATGTTAACATAAATGTGAACTAAGATATATGTTTTTTTTTTAATTCTCCTCAAAAGTACCGATTTTCGCATTCGAGAGCTGGGAATGGCAGGGACATTTATGGCTCAGATATGTAGATTATTCAGCGTGTTTAATTATCATTTAACTGTAAATGTTTTCTGTAACTATATCATTGGAAATAGAAAGAGCTGAAAGGTAGTAATAATTGAATTAATACAAAAATAGAGTTTTATAATAGACTAATTATGATAATTGTTAGATTAATTAACCACTAAACATTATTTTAATATATTGCAATAAATGGATTTGCAACGCTATAGATACTCCAAAAAATGTTTACTTATACTATATAAATTTGAAGCTAGCTACATAAAAAACACTAATATTTTCAAAATGGCATTCGCTATGATTAGTTATTTCATAATTTCTAAATTAAAGAGATGTTAAGACAAAACGTATAAGGAATAATGAATAATTATGTAACATTTAATAATAATTGAAAAATGACTTTTAACTTAATAGGTAGATTTTTATTTTTATTACGCAAAATTTTTATTAGTTTTTAAGATATTTATATAAAACTTTTATATGGGACTTCTGTAACCAGAAAAAATTACCTTCACCTAGTGAAACGCTCAGTATTTTGTAAACTTAAACACTAAAACAAAAAAAAAAAACTTTGGCGACTCCAATTAGTAAAGGGTTTTGTGTTAAGAACCAGGCAGGAATTCTGCACCAACAGTTGAGCAAGTAGGTGATTTGTCAAGATCACGTCCAACCGTTAGGTGTCCCACAATATGTGGTACCCACTTTATAGATATTGGGCGAGTCTCTAGATTCCTATGTTATAAAGTTGACCCACAACTTAAAAATCAGGATAAATAATAGTTTGTGAATAAGAATTAAGAATAAGTAAAACTAAACATCATTAAATCAACTGGACCCACTTACGATCTCGAGGGCAGGCAAATATTTGTTTTATCTAGCAGAGGTGGCGTCCGCAGTAATTGAGTAAATATTTTAATATTGCACGAGGCGTGTGTTATCTATTTGAACTGAGTCCTTCCTGGCCAATTTTCAATTTAAATTTTCAAAAGGCAATATTTGGTTAAGATCACTATCTTATTAAATAAGCGTATTGTCCAGAGGAATATATATTTAGTATAATTATTCTATGCAAGTATTGGCATTAACTCTGTCCTAAGAAAATATCACAGATAATATGTTCAAAATTATTTATTTATTCATTATATTGGAACATAGTCATGTTACATAATTTATTAAAAAATTATTTGAAGATAACCAATAAAATGATCTAAAAACGAATTTATCAATGATTCATTTTTAAGTAGTGTCATTTAATAGTTATTTAGAAAACTTAAATATGAATATGAAGCTCTTTAAACATTCGTGCATACAGCACATGTTCCAGAAATAATAATCGAAAATTGAAAGTAAAGACGGAAAATATATATATATATATTTTTTATTATTTATTTATTGATATTTACAACTGTATTACAATAACACAACAAGTAAATAGGCTAAGTGATACATAATGACATGAGATAATGACAAGTAGAGAAACTAAGTGAACTAAGAGAAACCACTCGTAATACTCAAATCAAGAGTTCAACTAAGAAGGTCACGTGGCCATATTCTTTTCAGACGCATCGGAGGGTTGTCGGGAATTGAAGATGAAGCAAGGTTAGAAACTACAGGGTTTGAGTTGAAATGAAGTTTTTTATGAAAGGATAGATAGCGGGCTTGGGCCAAATCAGCAACAAATGGGACATTAAGTTTTTAACAAAATAAGGAGCATTGAGAACTTTACAAAGGATTTTTGATTGTGAGGATTGGATAAGAGAGGCATTCGATGGCTTAGTGGAGCCCCAAAGCTCTACTCCGTAAGTCCAAATAGGTCGTATGATGGTCATGTAGATGAGTCTTTTGTAATTAATTGGGAGCTTAGAGCGTTTGTCTATACGTGTTGAAATAGCCTGAAACCGAGCGGTTTCTTGTATTTCCGGTCTTGTATGAGGATAAATATATATATTTGAAAAGTAATTATCAAATTCATCAAAATATTATTTATGAATTATGTTAGCCTTATATTGATATTTTTTTTCTTGCTTTAATAATGATCTATTATAATTAATGTATAACATTAGAAATTTAATAATAGTTCCTAGCTATTTTAAATATGTTAAACTGTAAGTACATACGGTTAAAAAGTATATACAAAAATTATTTGATATGGCTATCAAAGAAAAATAAGGGACATACATTCAGGTAAAATTATATATTAATGTTTATATCAAACTTGGTGTACAATCTTTTTTATATTGTTATGTATGTTGTTAATAATTTATCTCGTTTTAGCGAAGAAAACTTTTACAAGCATTTTTCGTGACGTTACGATGAATTTTCCAATACATTATTCGATACATATAATGTTTAAATATCATCTGCAATAGATAAGCCACAGTACATAACCATGTATCGTTTTATACTAGAGACTGGGCTGCAATAAACGATGATAATAAATATTTAATTATAAATTACGGAACAGCTCAGTTGTATGGAGGTCACCTGCGGTCCCTGTGAGATTCATCTTGCAAAAAAACAATTATTGGACAGCAAAAAAGCACGGATTTGTTTGAAACATGCAAGCATCTTTTCATATTTTTAGAAAACCATCTAATGATTAGAAATAGAATTCATTATAATGTTATTGTCTAATCATTAAATAATATTTTCAGTGTGTAACTACATCGTGGGTAGTTGAGTTTGAATCCCCTCCCCCTTAGTTCTGATAACTATTTAGAAATATTTTTGAACTGTATATTCTATATAATCATTAACGCTGTTTAACCCGCCCCCTTGTAGCCGAATTATAACCTACTGGAGTAATTGCTCAATTAACTCGCTGAGAACTCACAGAGAAATATTTCACCAGTTCTCCGGCAATTTGCCATTTTTGTTTTTTTAAATTTAATTTGGTTAGTGTGTTAATTGTGGTTTTTTTATCGTTCTACTAGCCAGTTACATTGTGTGAAATGTAATTTTACTCTGTCAGTTCATCATATAGGAGATTTATCCGAGTCATTTAAGAAATATAATTTTAAATAAAAATAAGGAGATGGTGAGCAAACGCTATGTATTTAATTTTATCTGTATACTTTAATTTACCCAAAATACCACAATTATTACCAAAAATACAAACATAAATGCATTGTACCCTCGTCGACAATATGAATATATAAATAAAATCTGGAAATTCATGAGGAAAAGTGAGGCACTTATACATATATTTAAAATAAACACCAGCCTAAATAATTATTTCTCCATTTAGAAACGAAATTTTTAGTGGGAATACTTAATAGAAGAAAATTAACAATATTTACTTACAAATACGCACTGATATTATTAATGAAAATAAATAAGTGTATTGTATTTCATCACGAGGAGATGGAGGGCTAATCCTAAATATTGAGTTTTACCTATATACTTTAATTTTCCCAAAATTTCACTAAAACTATTAAAGATACGTATATAAATGTTGTATACAGTACATGTTGGGGGAGTATTGTAACGAATTCGGGGCCTAAAGCTCAGCAACCCAACGCCCTAAGTACTGAGCTTTGCCATTCCCTAAATTTGTCATTGTAATAAAGTTTTTTTTGCTAAATTCTATCCCTTCTAAATATAAATTTAATCATAAAATTACAATATATTTTGATACAAAAAATATTCCCTGTTTATATGTTAGTGTGTGTATGCTTGCGAAAGTAAATTCCACAAATATTCTCATATGTTTAATTAAAACCTAGCATTATACTAATTACGAGAATAGATCATTACTTTCCAGCTTGATAATTTACATGATCATACGTTCCAATATTATTTTAAACTAGCTTATGCCCGCGGCTTCGCACGCGTGGAATTTGGTCTGCCATGTAAAGTTTCGTGAAAGATCATTTTAAATAAATAATTTAATATTTTTTTTTAAATATAAGTTACTCGAACATCCGAAATTTTAGATGTCTAACTTCAAAACTGACGAATTCTATACAACCTTTGAAGCCCTATTATATTAAAGGGGAAACCCTTGGAGTGGAATTATCCGAATTTCTTTCTTAAGCTATATACAGAACCTAACTACAAATTTCAAGATGCTAAGTTCCTGATTTACCTTTAATTATGTACTATAACGGGAGGGGCACATGCCCCCGTGCCCCCACACAGATCATTGATAGGGTATCAAAACAAATAGTCTCACTCATGTTCTTTCTGTTATTTCAACAACAATTATCATGTGATTTGCATTTATTTATGTACAATAATGGATTCTCCTCAGTACCTAAAATACTGTCGGGGGGGACACGTGCCCCCTTGCACCCTCCCATAAATCCGCGCTTGCTATAGCCTATGTGTTATTCTGATGTATAACCTATATTACTGTAAAGTTTCATCCAAATCCGTCCAGTTGTTTTTGCGTGAAAGAGAGACAAACATTCACATTTATAATATTAATAAGATTTGTATTATTATTGTATTTGCTTTATGCTGTAAATATAATGTAAGATACACAATTACGAAATAAATACCGAATGATGTCTGATCATAGCGAACAGCTTTAAGACGGTAAGCTTATATGTCTTGGTGATCAATGTTATTGTCACGAATCAGTTATATTCACGATATCTTCTCTCTTAGTGTACGCTTCAGCGAGATTACAAGTATATTTTGTTTAAGTAATATAAATCTTTGTAAAAAATTAGTCGTTGTAGAACCCTAGGTTCCTGGAATAATTACAAATCCAATATTTAAGATTAAATGTATTCTGTAGAAAATTACACAGTAAAGACCTAAAATGTGAGTTAATGATTTGTTGCATGTATTTTTTATGGATCTAGCTTCATTGCAAAATTTACATTTAATACCTGAAATGATTTTCTTGAAATAAAAATATTTTTTATTGTTGTGTATAATAAGATTTCTTTAAAATATAAAAACAAATCAATTGGTAGAACTATCAGTTCTATGTTTAATTCTATTTTTCAAAATAATAAATTTAGTTTACCCCCATCTCATCTTCAGATTGAACTGAAGGCTCATTTCCATTTATATTTATAAAAAAATGAAGCAAACGCAAAATATTTTACCTGTATAGTCATCAGGATCTTATAGATTTAAGATCAATAGAATATTGAAGATAGAATGACATTAAAACCGGCAACTCACCTGAAACAAAATAAAAAAGGTTTTATTAGAGTTAAAACATTTTTAAATATATTCATATTAAGTTATAACAATATATTTTATTATGAAAAACTTGAAGTATAAATGGAGCTGTTTTTTATTAAATTAGTATAAGATAAAATCTATTAATTTTTTTAGTATAATGATTTTAATGATTCTTTTCATTAGTAAAATTTAAAAAATATACAGGGTTGAAAACATCACTCTTTATCAAGTGGTAAGTGACGAACAAATTTGCATATTTGGCCTTATTTTTAAAGTAATTAGAATGGAAACCTTAGCAATCGCAAATAGGAAGAAATGGACTTAAAAAAACAAAACATGTTAATTTTTTTAATTAACAACTATGAGACTTTTTTTACTTTTTTTTACATATTTATTAATACTTGTCTTTTAGATGATGGGTACATTCAGTATATGTTCCACTGTGAAAAAAATAGATTAAGCTTGTGTTTTTAGGATCTCATTAATTATAATAAAAAACAAAAACAGTAGCACTACAAACAAAGTTTTTGGTTCAGTACATGGTAGAGATTCTCATAATTAATAATAAAAAGTATTAATAAATCAGAAAATATTTAAAAATGATTAAACATAATATTATTTTTAAAAAAAATTATTTTAGTACAACTATGAAAATGAACGATAAAAAATTCCACACTACTGTTCTTCCATTGTTCTATTTTAAAACCGCTTTTAGTACACTCTTTTATGCCGCTTTTCAGAAAGATATATATTTTTTCGAATTTACTATTCGGAATAAGAGTAAAAAAAAATAAAATAAAAAAACGAGAAAGACAAAATTTATCCTTGTGCCATAATTCCGTTACTGGAGCGAGCTCGGGCAGAACAAAAAAGGGATTCCCAAACGGTTGCGGATAATACAGGATCTTGCTTGTCCTCTGGGGCGGGAAAAAACGCCATCGCCGGAGGGAATTATATCCTGGGATATTCCCTACACGGCAGTACATTTCTGAGGGCTAAGGGAAATATAGATCCGCGTGGTTGGTCACATCGCCAGTGTAAAGTTACCAATGCCCATTGTTGATTCCGCTCCAGTTTTTAATGAAATGGAGAATACAGGAAAGTTACTAGGTAGTGTTTCCGGAATATTTCATTTATTTATAATTCTAGCAATTGTAAGTGTTACTATACAATTTGAAAAAAAAAATCACTGTAACACACGAAGGATCCTAGTATCAGTAACAGGGTGGAGAGTAATAATTTTCAAGTCTAAGGTTGTTCAGGCACCGTGTTCAACCGCCATTTTCCTCCAATGGAGGATAACGAGTTCATTGCAGATCTCCCAGAGCCAAACTAGTTTACAGATTAATTACCCATAACTGGATTGGAACCCAGGACCATCAGCTTAGTATCACTGAGATACCCCAATCCCACACTTTGTTGCAACCAGAAGATAGTTTATTTCGCTTACACCGCTATTCATTTTACTCCACAAGCAGTTACTGCAAAGTTTAATATATTCAATAACCATTTTACAACAAGCATCCATACAACAGTTCATTTGTTTGCATTTCAGCCTAATATGTTTTCTATTTTAACTATCATTAACTGTAGTCTAATTTTTACGTTGTATTTTTGGTGTGAAATCGAGTTCGGGTGTTGTTAACCAAGATGCCTTAAATATGATTGGTGGGTTCTTTCTATGTTAAAGCCTACCCCTTTTTTAATGGTGGTCTTTGAATACATTTTCTTGTACATTTATAATAATTTGTTTTTGTATTATTGCATTCGCATTGAGCCACTATGGATTGCGAATTAACAAACTATCATTTCCCGTGCCTGAATCTTGTTCTTCCTTCAGCTTTGATTTCCTACCAGCATCGCTAGAGCCCCTCACTTAGTGACTTTTTCTATTCTTCTGATAAAGGTCAGTTCTTTTGAGTTACTCCCTCAACCAAAAGCCTTCTGTAGTTTTTCATCATTCACCGAACTTCATCCCTGTTCATGATTTAGTCGTCCGGATTACCAATTTCTTTAAGATGCTTTGCACATTCCTGGAATAATCCCAATATTTCTGTCTTAGGCTTTATAAACTTTCATGTTTTCTTTGTCAGGCGATCATAGGACGTACTGAAATTGTGTCCATACAACAAAAACTTAAGCTCAGTATATTACGCGCTGCATTACTGAGTTCCTCAAGATCGAGACCGGTTTTGGGAAATAGTTTTTATAAAATCAAAATTTGCAATGTATTGCCCACCTGTAAAGAATAGAACAAAAAAAGTATATTCCAGGTCCAGACCCCTTAACAATAAGAATTGTGAACAATTAAAATAGAATATATGTCTGGTCACGAGGCTACATAATAAAAATTATATAATTATGCATATTTATGCTTGCTTGATTGGGCATCCTGTTAATTATTCAACAATTGGAGATGTTGTGTTGGAATGGAATTCCAATTGAATGCATAGCGATATGCGCTGATAATGATAGTACGATGGGTTTGAGGATGAGCTCGAATACCACAACCACATCTGAATAGATATCAGCATATCCACATATTAATGGACCACTACGCCAAGTAGCATTCCATACCTCTACAAGGATCATTGTTGAGGCTGTAGGGATGAAAATGCAGTCCTGTCAGAATACTTAATGAAGTTAGTGAAAGATGCAATTTTCCCTCAATAAATTCTATAATCCAGGAGAAAAAAAAAAATATAGCTTTTACAAAGAAATTATTTTAATTTACAACTGTATTATAATAACACATCAAGTAAGTAGAGTTAAATCGTCGACAAGTAAGTAGAGTCGAGAGCACGTTGACCAAGGGGACACTGCCTTGCCACCTCCCAGGTCTGGGAGGGAGAACTATGTCTCTAAAGACTGGGTTGCTACACGCCTTCAGACCATAAAAAAAAATTGTAATTTATAAAAGTGTTAATTAATAAAATATCCTAACATCTCATTATAATCAATGGGACAAAACAAAATCAAAATTGTGTATATCATCTTTCTCATACCTATGGATTGAAATATAATATGGTAGATTGAAATATAATATAGATTGAAATATAAACATCGTTAATAGAAAAATTTATTATTAAAAATTTAAAAAATATAAAGAATTATATGGCAAGATACATGCCAGCTTTACAAGTACCACTAATTTTGAGGCCAACCTTATACTGGGGGAAGATTGAAGGGGGTCAAAGAGGACAATCGTCACGGGTGGAAGAATTTCTAGGCCAGCAGATTTCAAGGGAGGTTTTATTTCTGATTTTTGAGGATATATTGAACTTTATGCTTTCGATGTTGATGTTACAATACTGTGTTATGTTTTCCTATACTTTTTTATACTACCAATAATAATAATGTAAAACATTTATATAGATTTTTATCGTATACGTGGTGATAAAAATGAGCTTGTTTCCCATGAAAAAATCCCTATTCCCCAAAAAATTATCTCTTGAACTGTTCCTAAATCAAACTAAGTCGGCAAAGTCATAAATTCTTTTATTACCGATAACTACAATTCGTTATTATTACATCATGGGGAAGAGGAATATAGTTGTAAAAAATAAGTAATAATAAAATGCACTTTACCTAAAGGACAAGTTATATAGCTTGCTCGAAGGGATTGCAGAAGGTAGAGAGTAACTGGTATAAAATATCCCGTTCATTGCTACCAACGATAAAATAGCGAACCGGCTTAGAGGAATCAAAGGAAATAAAAAGTCCCTCAGGAGGGAATAAAAGTTGGGCTGGAAAGGACACAATATTTCTTTGGTCTTATAGTGGCGAGTGGAATTTATGGTGGGGGGATAGAAATGTAATTGAATGGACCCCCTCTCCTCCCCCCCCAGCGAACTTTCCTCGGGAAAGTTTGAAGAGAACGAAATTTCTGACACGGGGCGAGTTTAATTGCCGGAGAATTTCATTTGAATCCACCGCTTCCTTTTGGCCCGTTAAGCAATTTCACTACGGAGCCGTCAACGAACTCCCGGGAGAGGCTGTCAGTTCGGGTTTATGAGGATCGGTCGGAAATTGAGTTGGGATCGCTCAATCCAAGGGATTAGTATTGCAAGTAATCCTTGGATGCAAAATAATGTAGGCCTAATACTTTTAATAAGTTAAAAATCCTCTACCGCTACAATCCATAAAGGTCAGTAATTCTTGGGATCAGTAGGTTGTAGAGACTGTACTGTTTCTATGACAACAGTAATGAAGGGAGCTGATTTTCCTGACATCACTCTCAACCACTAGTTTTTCTCCAATTATGGGTACCCACTTTAAAGCCTAGGAGTTCTTCATATCACCCATGATTCTTCCCCAGCTATTGACAGAATAAATAGTTACCACAGTCGGATTTAAACATGGAGCCTTCGGCACGGCAACCCAGCGCTCTGTCACTGAGCCACCAACACAAAGTAAGTTAACTCCATTTAATTATTGCAATACATTAGCTAAAAATTTAAGGGGAAATAATATCTCTCGACATCAACAGGAATGATTTCGGGTATAATATAAAATAATGTAATACATTGCTGGACTCAACAAATTATTGATCTCTTCACGAAAGTCTTGGCATACCATGGTATTCAGTAGATATTTAATAATTAATAGTTACCATTAATAATTAATGGTATATTCAATTAAATAATAATTCTTTTCGTCATTAACCATAATGGAATAAAGCTTATAGACTAAAATGTGGTATTTTTTTTATTTTGTGGAGTGCCGCTAAGTAACTCAAAATATCAAGAATGTCTCTAGGGTTCGGTGGAACAGTGGCACATTATCTGTTAACTTGTAATTTTGAGTCGTGCCGGTTTCCTTCCAAAGGCGAAACTTAGGATGAAATCATGAACAATCATCTTACAGGAATAAATACAATTTGAAAAATCCGATGACATTTCTCCGGAAGGTTAAATTATTGTTTTAATTTTTATTTGACACGGAAAACAATATTTTGCCCAGGATTATATAAAATGCTAGGATTGTTAAAAAATTATCATAGACAAGACTACGATATGAAGAAAGAAGGCTGAATAAAGAGTCTATTATACCTTTAGTATATAGTTTATTGTAGAAAGGTTTATGACATATTATAGATTGGAAAGATAGAAGAGTTTTATAATCGTCATGTTTGTATAGGAATATTTTTGAAGAATTACAACGATAAAAATAATTAGCTAGACAATCGCTATTATTCTTTTATACTACACCAGCGATCCACTCCAGCTTTGCTCGAGTAATAAGGCATATTATGCCTACATAATTTGTCTGTGTAATGTATTTTTTTATCACGTACCGGCCACTAAGGACCACCCGAATATCATTGATTAGGCTTCTTTGGGAGTCTTGATTTTCTGTCTTCCCATCTCATCTAATGTACTTTATTATATACAAATTATAAAAATAAAAACAAACAAAATATTTCTTTATATACGAATTTATTATCTTGCACGTTAGATAATTGCACAGGATTAGGCAGCGTCTTCGGGGAAACCCATCGATATTCCAATCCATTTACACAAAACCTCGAAATATTACATACCTATCCCTTCCTGGTGAATCACTCTATCTATTGGTGAAAACCGTATGAAAATCCGTGCAGTAGTTATTGAGCTTACCTCGAACAAGCGCGGCCAAGGACTTTGTTTTATAATATGTAGAGATTATATAGTTTTGTACTGAGCGAGTTGACGACAATAAACATAATAAAAATAATATTCAAAAGATTATTGAATATTTATTTCGCCACAAAGTGCCTGGACCCGTAGCCAAGTCTCGACAGCTGGAATGTTGACTGCCTTTGAAGTGGCAACGACGACCGACATTCCTCGAGAAGGGTGATCTGTGAGAATTTCCAGTTGGGCAACATCAAGTAACTCATCTGCAGTGATCGGCATAGTAACATTCGAATCTTCAAAAATTATATAAGTATTCAATTTTAATATTGCATGCTAGAGTATTTATTAATTTCTCTAATTAAAGAATTTCCGGTTTTATAAGGATAAAATGAAAGGGGCTGTGGTGTAATGGTTAGACTAGTAACCTTCCATGGCCAAGATTTTGGGGTTCAGAGCACGGCAGGTGGCCCTAAATTTTTTTAAGGCAGTAAAAAATCATTGGTTTCGCCTTCCATCGGAAAGGACGTAAAAAGGCAGTCTCGAGACTGTATGATAACAGATCCTCTTTAAATATCCCTTTCCTAATTACTCCTGGATAGGAAAAATTTAGGACTCCAACTTAAGCAGTGTACGATTAGTCATAGCAGCATAAAGTGACGTAACATTGATACACAAATAGGAACAATTAATTTATGACGAGGAATCAGTTTAAAAGTGATTTATTTTTCCTTAATGCTTAATATATATGTTTATATAATGATATTCTATAAATGTTTAATGTTTTTACGCCTTTAGATAATGAAATAAAGACGGAATTGTTTCTCTGAAAAAACAAAGATTTATTTACAATACATATTATATTTACATATCTTAAATAATTACAATGATTTCCAACAAAACATTCACTCACCTGAAAAAAACAACAAAAAGAAACAGAATTCAAAGCCTTTACTTAGTGTTTCATTAAATATTTCAGGATATTGTTTTCAATTTACTCAACAGACTTTAACCGTACATTAAAACTGTTCCCTCTCCTGGCTTTAATTTGCATTTATAAGAGCTGTTGTGTCAAAAAAGCTGTGACACTATTGCGGCAACTATAAAATTAAGAAAACGTTCGTATATTAACGACTCAGTTTTCTATACATATATATAACAATATTAAGTTAAAATATTGCACTGTAATAACTCATACTCTCTTTTCTTGGTTTCCGGATCATCAAATTGACATCCATCAAACCACACAAGCATTATACTATTTTTCATCATCTACTTTATTATTAACGATTTTATTTGACGTTATGTGGCCTAAGAAACTACTGTAAAGCTTTTTTGTTATGTCAATAAAACCGTTTTTCTATTATATATAATTTGTAACTATGAATATATAAGGTTAGAAAATTTTAATTTGTTACCTGATGTTGGTTTGATGACCTAATGATGAAGACAACCACACAATTAACTTCTTGACAGTTATACACGCTGAGATTGCAATAAATAATTATATAAATGGGTTATTTATACCTCGAATACGAAAAATGCTTAGATGCTTAGAGAGTTATATAGAGGAAAACAAACTTAGTGCCCCTCCAAGGTATCGGTTACTAAAGGTATTCCGAAACTACTAAAAGTATCTAGTTCTTCCTAAAGAGAAACACAAATTAAAAAAAAAACCGTGTCATTGTTGATAATTCGTACATTGCCTTAACTAGGAATTTTTCGAGGTTTTAAAATTTTTAACAAAATTATAACGAACGTGTTTCGAAAAAAATGATAATTAATGTTTTTGATTAATATTTCCTTTGATAATAGGATCCGAGGCTGCTGATTAGAAGGGCTCTCAGAAACACCAAGTACATTTTTAACCAGCCTAATTTAAGACAACAGTATGTCAAAGATAATCAGAGTAGACATATTATACATATTAGAAAACTCTAAAAAAAAACTGTGTCACTACAAAGAAGTTGGGCTCAATAAATGGTAGAGACGATGCAGTTTCAAGAACAACGGTTGTGCAAGCAGCAGATTTGTCAAGGGGCAGGGTGAGCCCCAGGAGGGTCGTCAGATCTCAGTCCATCCACGGCTGGTTGAAGACTAAATAATTATCTGCCAAAACTCTTAAGGATTTTTTTTTAGAATATAAGAGATAAACGAAATGATAGCAATAAACGTAAAAGTTCGATTGTTCTTATTTTAGAATGGCTTGTTTGAGTTTTAAATTTAATTTGAACTTTTTAATATTTTTTTCTGAATTCTCGAAACAGAAAATAACAGCGGTAGACTAATAAAACTCGAATCGTGAGAGAACTTCAAACAAAATAATAAAAGTTAAAGTTAATTAATACAGTCCTTCAACTCTCAAGCAAATACCTCAGCTCTTTTGTTTTATTTTAAATTATTTCACAGTTGTTAACATTTTTCTCTTTTCCGAAAGTTCCTAAAAGTTTATACAAATAATGACAAAGCGAATAAATATCCACTTTAATTTGAAACATAAAAATTTAAAATTGTTCTAATGTAATATTTGTAGACACATAAAAATATTTTAATCTACAATATAAGATTTTGTTCATTTAATTATACCGTTATACTTTTTCGCTCAAATAGTGCAACTATAACTAACATAAAATCTATTTTTTCAGGTTGCATTTTATTTTTTCAAAATATTTTTAGCAGGTATAAAAATAAGTATATAAAACTAATTTTTACATGTATTTAACAAATGTCACCTGTGGTCTAGTGGTTAGCGTAATAAACTACTAAACCCAAGATCGCGGGTTCGTAGCCCGGCAGGTGGCCCTAGGATTTTTTTAAGGGAGTAAAAAATCCTTAGTTACGCCGTCCTTCGGAAGGGACGTTAAACGGGGGTCCCGAGCCTGTACGTTGTCAGTTACTCGTTAAAAATCCCTATCCTAATTAAACCTGGATAGGCAAAATTTAGAGCTCCCACTGTAGCATCGTCCGATTAGCCATAGCAGCATAAAGTGACGTTAAATGAACAAACAACAACAACAACATGTATTTAACGGCTAGCCTATGGTTATCTGAATCATTATTGCTCTTGTTTTAATGCATATATTGAATGACATCAAAAATAAGTAATTTTATTAATAAAGTATATTCATTGTACTTATTTAAGTGCTTTCTTGACCCAGATACAGTATTTATTTATGAATACGATATTGAAGGTTGAATTCAGGTTTTATGTTGAATGATTAATAAATTGGTAAACACACAAATAATCTCTGGAAATGAATCCAATTTAAAGTAAAGCTAGGAAATTAAAATACAGAAAGGAGTTGAGTAATAATCAATCATGGCCTCCTAAATAAAATAATTAAATAAAAAACAGAACACAGCGTTTATAAAATGTCAAATATTCATTAAGAAGACAAAATAAATGTATGCCCATCAGAATCAGAATTAATAAACAGCACACTCCCTCGTATATATATATATATATATCAACAGCCCCGGTGAATAAGTGGTTAAGTCTAATATTTTCCAAAATAAATTTCTCGTACTTAAGTAAGCGGAATGGAATTACTTATTAAGTAAGGCATTGGCTTGAAAATGAGTAATCGCTTATATAAAAACTCCATTTAAAGCCAAAATCTATGAGACTATGATACGATTCTGGTTATCTGAAAGCAGTTAACTCCCTCTGGACAAAAACCGACTTAAACACCTATTCACCGGTGCTATATATATATCGGTTAAACATGTAAAGGAAGTCAGGAACATGTATTCACACTTATCACGCTTGTATACGTAAAATTGTAAATAAAGTTATTTATTTTTTTTTTTGTATATCGGTACCTACATTTCATGACTGTTATAAATCATTGTTACGTATGGATCTCGAGAACCAATCAATTCTTTCAATTTCTTTTCGGTGACGTTTCGAGCCTGTGGTGGTCTCATAATCATGCCCTAACAGTAAAATAATGAGCTTTTAGTGAATGTTATTAAATAACACACACAAGTGTGTAGACAACTAACTATAAAATTTAGACGTGCAAGATGTATAATAAATAAATATGTATTTATATCTATTTGTCATCAATTTGTAAGTACCACTTAGGTATAAACATCGTACACGTGTCAATTTACAATTACACGGTAGCTGGCTGCTACATTTTTCTACATCGTGTTTTTAATGTATTATGTATATAAAGTTTATTCTATATCAACTATATTCGTTGTTAAGGCATGATTACTAGACCAACATAGTCTCTAAATGTCGACAAATTAAATATATGTAGTATTTTAGCTTCACTTAATACAGCACTTAGAACATCATGTTAACGACGTGATTTCGAATAATGACTTCTTTGCATTAAGTAGAATATAAACGTCTCACTTTTGAATGGCGAATAAATAAATACTGAACAAGGAAATAATAGTTCGCCCATTTTTATTTAAAGAATTCCATTACTAGAAGGTTAGAAGAAGATGGCGGTAAATGGTATAAATTAAAAGGGAAGAGAATCTAAAAGAGTAGAGACCAATTAAGGAAGTTGAGCGAGCCATCATTCGGTCCAATCACAGCACTTTTAGTTAGCGCTGAATTAGAGACAGACCAATTAAAATAATTCTTTAAATCACGTCCAGCAAGATGGATCGGGGAGTGATCGATATATCTAGTAAACAAATTAACCCACTAATTGAGTTATGTCTCACTCGTTATTGTCGTCAAATGAAATTAAGATATATATATTTAGAAAACTTCACGGAGAAAAAAATTATAGAAATGTATTATGAAGCTTTACAATTATTTTTATTGTTATTTAATTGCTAATGTTGAAATAATTACATCGTATTTCACATGTATCTGATTTTTTTTTATAAATTCACACATTCTTTGAAAGAACGGTTTATTTATACTTTTATGTTTTCTCAATTTAAACATTAAAATTTTGACAGATTTTTTTTTTCGCTTGGCTATTTTATCAGAATAATAATAATTAAATAAATATAGCCGTCTGACAGAAATGATTATATACCTAGATGAATCGGTCAAATGTTAATAACCTGTAATAATAACATTAATAAATTTAACAAAAAGATAAGTAAAACTGCAATAAAAACAAAGGAAAGTCTAGAGTTGTTAGTACCACATTTTTTTAAATTTATTTCTTTTAAACGTTTATATATGTATATTTAATACCCTTAATTTTTATATACAAATCATTGGAATCAACGAATCCAACTTTATTTTGAAATTCATCTTTTTCTTTTTTAGATTAATTTATTGATATTTACAACTGTAAATATATTACAACAAGTAAATCTACTGTATGAACTAATGACATGAAAAAATAACAATTCTGGAGGAACTACCCATCGGTAGCAGCCCAATAAAGTTCTTTAGTAGACGGTCTCGAGGCCATCTACTTTTCAGACGGCTCGGAGGATAATCAGGAATATTATGGGAAGCTAGTTGAGAGACTAGCGGATTCAAGTGTGTCGGAGCTTGTCATGGAAGGATCGGTATCTAGTTTGGGCCAAATCAGTAGCATATGGGATATTAAGATCATGATGGATGAGTTTGTTTGCGACATAATAAGGAGCATTGAGGATTTTACGAAGGAATTTTGATTGTAAGGATTGGTTACGAGATGAATCAGATGGTTTAGTAGAGCTCCAAAGCTCAACTCCGATGTCCAAATGGGTCTGATAAATGTCATATAAATGAGTCTTTTGTAATTAATTGGGAGCTTAGAGCGTTTGTCCAGTAAATGTTTAAGTAGGCGAAAACATCGAGCAGTTTCTTGTCTTTTCAGTATTGTATGAGAAATTCAACTTAAAACCTAGGAAAAGAAAGTGGAAAGGAAGGAAATTAGTCATAAAGGTTGGAAAAAATGAAATAAACATTACTTAGTTGTTTAAAATTCATTAAATGCATAAACCAATAATTTTCCCTTCCATTTACTCCCGCATGATTACTTAATGAGGACCTAGGGCCTAAATAAGTCCGAAGGCGTCGAGATCGCAATCAGCCGCCTCGATAAGGAGAATCACAAAGTAAAATTGAGCAAATGAACGTCATTTAGAAACCTGGAGTTTAGTGAGTGTAGCTAGTTGGTTCTGAGTGGCGTGTCTCACGCGATTCCCAACGTACCATTATGCCACGTCTAATCGCAAGTCCCCTTAGGCACTTGGGGTTTGAGAGTCATGGAGTAAGTATTTAGAAAATACATTTTTTTTTTCATGTACCTGAGTTTATTCTGACATAAATGTAATATGAAAGTTAACAATACAGCCTTTGGGGAGAAAAATGCATTGTAATCATAAATATGAAGCCATATTTTCGAAATGCAAATGTTCGTTGTTTTTTTTGCAGTAATAAAGAATTTTAAATCAAGTTACAATTAACTAAACTTATAGATATATCATACATTTGTATATATGTGGAAGCGGGTAGCTATGTGTGTAAAGATCTCAGTTACTGAGCCGTAGGTACATAGCTGTTGGCAGATAAATTAATTATTCTGTTAGCACAACTCCCCGCTGCTCACACACGGTTCTCTAAAGTAAGTACCCTTAATTGGGGGAAAACCTGGTGTTTGATCCTGATCTCTGCTAAATCACCTCATTGCAGAACCGCTGACTAGGAAACAGTTACATGCCCTAAACGCGAGATACTTCGTGAGTTATAATGGTGCAAATATCTATGTATCTATATATCTATGTGCATATTAATTGCAATATATAATGAATATTATTCATTTATTTATTGAGAATGGATCCTTGAGGAGCTAGCAAAGCATTCTGCAATCGCTTCCTCCATAAGTGTTATTTTTCTCTACTCCGTTTTTTTGTCCCATTTCTGATATTACTTTTCATTCTTCTATCTTTTATCCAATCAATTCCTATACATAGCATATCCTAGCCATTTTTTCGCAAATATGCTTTAATTTGGCCTATCCGTAGTCTGCTTGAAGTAACTTTTTATTTGTAATAAAGAATTCTACTGGTGAGTCTTGTAAGGCGATATCTAATAATATGTTTAATTATGTATATTTTTTTTCAACAAATGATTTCTACCTAAAATAATAACCTGAGCGAACGCAGTCGGAGAGCTCAACACATTAAAAAAACTAAAGATCATTTTCAACAGATTATTGTTTTAGAGGAGAATAAAAATACAATTATTTTTCTTTTTCCCGTGCCTCATCAGCTTTGGATGTTGACTAATAACTTAACCATCTGTTGGATTAGTCTTAGCAGCACAAAATGACATTAAATGAAACAAACATTGCTTGGACTGTCTGCTAGAGTAGACGATATGTGTCATTTCGGATGATGTGTTTCCAAAGCATACCAATTTCTGCTTTTTTGTAGTCTTTAATCTTATCTGATCTGGCTTAGCAGATCTCTAATGGTTATGTGGTCAGTCCATGAAATTCGGAGAATAACATGGCACACCCACATCTCAAAAATATATTTGTAAATTGAAAAGTTATAACTTTTGGTTTCACTGTATTTTAATTTATAAGTTAATACGTTTCAATCAAATTATACTTGAAATTTACTATTCCTGATTTCCGTTTTCGTATTGATTCTAGGGAAGAATCCGTTCTAGAAAAAGCATCATTAATCTATCTCGGATACGATTCTAAATACGAATTAAAAATTGCAGAGAATTCATTTCATAAAAATATTATATAAATTTGTTTTAAAAAATATTCGATATAAAACATATATATTTTATATTACTATTTAATAAATATTATTAAAGGATATATTTTTCGTAAATATAGTTAGTAAAATAGTAAAAATAAAATGTGATCCTCGGTAAAACAGTCTTTAATTTTGTTGATCAAGGGTAAAATATATTTTTTTAGTTTCTAAAAATTAATTTAAAAGAGTGGGTTTTTTCCCTCAGCCGCGGCAGGTGGTGGTATTAAGAAGGGACGAGACAGGACAGTCTTGAAGAGTTTTAGAATTTTATTAATGGTTTTAGCTAAGAACTCGACATTCATTTTTCTTTACCATTTTTCATCTTACTTAAGCCGGAGCCCTTAAAGTAGAACCAAACGCTTAAAATGTTCAAATTGATGATTAAATGAACATTTGGATTTTCCAGCAGATAAAAAAATATGGCAATTTAGCAAAACTTGTAATTAAAATCTCTCAAGGTGAAATATTATTTATGATTTTAGTTTCAATTATCCTTTTTTTTATCGACATGGGCGTTTTAAATCATACAGTTTCTGACATGACTCTTCTAGAATTCCTCAACATTTTTTGGGCTTTCGTACAAATCAAAAACCTATTAATATAAACAAATTATTTTATTTAGAATATTTGATAAGTAAGAAATGCAATTTTGCAGAAAAAGGCTGAAAAAATTATACATGGGAGCGGTTTTTTTTTTTTTTTTTTACTCAAAGAAACAATTACTTCCAAAGCCTCTATGGATATAAATTCTTTTCAAAAGTGGTCTGTGATTTGTTCATCAGAATTAAAGAAGTATTTAAATATCAATAAGATTCACCAACTTAGAACAAAGGAAGTGGAAAAATCTGTTGATAAAAACAGCTCCAATAAATTAAATAAACATATTAATAAATATTCCATATTTAATATAAAAAAAGGAAGTTTAATAAAAGTTAGTTTAATACAATAAGACTTCTTTTATTTTGACAGGACCCGTTTTACAATTGATTTCTTCAACCTAATTTTCTTTAACTATTATCTGTTGCAGGTTTATTTGGAAATGAGAGAAAGAGCAGATAGAGAGATGAAGTCATCACTAGAACGCAATTGAAAAAAATGAAAAATGCAAAGTGTTAAGCCCCTAAAACAACTGGTAAGTAACTTCATTTCAATTCAGAATACATCAATGAAGACCATATATAGCACATCTCACATAAGCCGTTCAAAGAAAGTATTAATCAGAGACAGCATTAGTATTACATAATCCTTTAATGCTAAGCAAGGTGTAAACATACATTGAAGGGGTTTGACAAATCGTACTACGTGTAGATCTAAGGATTTTGGCCGTTCGGGGTCAGCAGGCGCAACAAGACTATGTATATGTATTTACCCGAAGTTTTTTTTGAAATATTTATTTTTTTATTTAAAAACGATTTTTTGATGAATCCACTTTTTAAATAGGTGTTGAATATTTTGCCAAATAATCTATCTGATCTTGAAGAATGATGTCACAACTTGAGAATTTAAATAAATTCTCAAAAATCGCATCAAATCACTTTTACCTTACGTCGTAAACCAATGACTTCCTGCCCATCAGTATCCTGTAATAATATCCCACTGGTGCCTGTAGAACAGATCCGATACTTAGGGTTGCACCTCGACAAAACCTGGTATCCTCCTACAAAACTGAAAAGACAAGAAACCACACGACGTTTCTGGCTACTTCAACACTTACTAGACAAACGCTCTAAGCTCCCAATTAATTACAACAGACTCATCTACATTACCATCAAACAACCTATTTGGACTTACGGAGTAGAGTTTTGGGGCTCGACTAAGCCATTGAATTCCTCTCGTATCCAATTCCTACAATCAAAACTCCTTCGTAAAATCTTCAATGCTCCTTATTTATTCAAGAATAAAGTCATCCATGGTGACATCAATGTCCCATTTGTTGCTGATTTGGCCCGAACCCGGTATCTATCCTTTCATAACAAACTTCATTCCCACCCAAACCCACTAGTTTCAAACCTAGTTTCCCCTTCAATCCCTGATAATACTCCAAAGCGTCTGAAAAGAAGATGGCTACGTGACCTTCTTAGTTGAACTTGTGATTTGAGTACTACCAGTGGGTAGTTTCTCTACTTGTCATTATCTCATGTCATTATTTATCACTTAGTCTAGTTAATTGTTGTATTCCTGTAATACAGTTGTAAATATCAATAAATAAATAAATAAAAAAATGATATACCAGGTTTACCCTCCCAACTGTTTTGCGATCGAAACGTGCAAAAGAAGAAGCACGGGATCATCCGTGTGTGAAAATATAAAATAAATTGAAGAAATTACAATGAAAGGATACCAAACAAATTAAAATTTTGATTAAGGTGTTTTTTTTTAAGCCTTGACTGGTATTTGTAGGCTTAATTAATTATAAAAGTGTCCAGTTAAGTCTGTACTAAGCAATCACTGATTGCGGCATTCTTTTTTTTGCATTATTCAATCGAATCATCGAACTAATAGTCATCGAGAATCGAATCAAGGAAAGAAGGCAATGACCATGAACTGACAAGGCGGGAGCACTCAGCCCTTACTTAATGAATTCCTTAACTGAGCGTAGAGCACTCGTTAGCCCTTAGCTCGAGAACCCGCCTAAAGATTTCGCTAGGGTCTCATTAGAGTTGATCTGCGATCGAAGGCCTCTTCTGAATCTATGTTGCGTCAGATTAATCCTCGATTAATAATGCTCGAACCTATTTTGTGCCAGTTATGTCCATATTAGCTAGTTGCTATATCTAGGCGGTTACGGGGTCATTATAGTAAAATCCTAGTATACGAACAAAGTTACAACATAAAGAGGATGGTTACGCCGCATTAAATAAAGACACCTGCAAGGTGTACGAAATTGGCTAGATTCCCCATAAAATTAATTTATGCACCTTAATTGAAAATTAGTTAATTAAACACCTAAAGATTAAAGGAGAGTAGTGCTTACAGATACTACGAAAATACGCCCATTACCTTAAATTTTTACTAGTTTCATCGTTAACTGTGTACAACATACGTTTTGCTCAAGTATGACTCAAATACACAAAGAATCGAAAGGAGTTGGTTAACTTACTTTTTGGTCACTACTAGATCATCAGAAGTGATATTTAATAGGTTGTAATAAAAAAAAAAATCATTACAATAAAATCAAAATCTCCATAAATTTAATGTTTGTTACTAATACAAAAAAAATGTAAATATAGTTATTTTAAAACTAAATATTCAATAGCCTTAGTAATTGGAAATAAACGCAGTAATTAATATATATACATATTAAAGTTGATTAATTATTAACTTTTAACTCTTAATTTATTGTTACCTCCTGTCACATGTAACTTTTACAAAAAAAAAAAAAGAAAAAAAAGGACCACAACAACCCATTAAAATTCAGTACATGTCAGAGAATGCACTCTATCTAGGACAACGGCAATGAAAATGAGTGATTTGTTCGGGATAACGCTTAATCGCCATATTTTTTTCCATTTAAGGGTAACTTCTGGAGGCTTAATTAACCTTGAGGCGTGTCTGTAGATCTCAGAGGGTAGATTAGGATCAGGTTGTGGGGCGATCAACAGCGGGCTAATACGCTCTCTTGGGTAGATATACGGACAGCTATTCACAGAACAAATAATTTATCTTCAAGTAACGCATTCAAACCTTGATGCCTACGCTAAGCAACTCAGACATGTACATACTGAGCTGTCCCATTCCAAATACACAGTAATAATCATAAATATTTACTATAGAGGATTGTACAAATTCAAGTTACATATTGTATGCATGCTCTTGTTTTGGAAACTTCTCCTAAGGGACTAATGCGGAAGTGTGGATGGAGAAGGCATTAAAGGCACTCTTAGCGTGTTTCATCTATCTGTAGTAGATCTCTGCCCCCAGAGACGTTTCAGACTCCTTGTTGGATTCTGTGGTAATGTGTCTATCAGTAATGTTTGTAACGGTAAGTTGGGGTGTTCTGAAATCATGAAATGTATTGTAGTGTTTTTTAATTTAGTTAGTCACAAATGGTATGTACAGATCTCTGGGTAATGATTTATTAGTTATGTTGAAGGGACAATGTGTATGACTGAATAATTTTGATGGTCTGTAAGTGACAGTTTTTCCAGGATCCTCCAATAAATAAAAAGAAAAACATGTTAGAGAAGAATTGGTCGACTGTATCTTCTAATTTAAGGAAGAAATAGTTGGGGGTGCAGTCAAAGAAAACACCAAATAAGAAAAACTTATTTATTATGTGCCGACGTTTCGGCCTACAATGTAGGCCATCTTCAGGGCTAAGAGAGAGAAACAAACAAAAATATATAAAAACGTAGCAGTAACAAGAATATATAAAAAGTGGTACAGGAGTGAAAAGATAAAAGTAGTGACTAGATATGATGAAATAGTGAAAAGATAAAATAGTGAATAGATAAAAATAGTGACTAGATATGATGAAATGGTGAATATATATATGATAAATAAGAAAGAATATAAGACTGGTTACAGAATATAAGAAAGAATAAAGAATAAAAAAGAAAGAATATAAGACTGGTTACAGAATATAATAAACTTAAAAAAGTGATAGATAAAAATAAAATTGTAGATGATGAAAAGAAATAATAATGGTGACAGATATAAAAAACAAGAATACGAATATAAAATATAAAAAATACAATATAAAAATACAAGTCAAGAAAGGATAAAATGTAAACAATAATATAAAGGGAAAGAAAAATGAGGAGGTAAACGGAAAGATACAAAAAGAGAAGATTAAAATTATAGAAAAAGGGGGGGTTACATAGGTATGAGGGGTTACATAGGTAAAGTGTAATAATATAAGCAATTTATAGAAATAAAAGCTTGATAAATTTCAAAAATGAAACATTGAACATAGTGGTAATTATAACTATGCACTATGAGGAATGAAAAGAAAAAGAAAATATAAGTAAGGGAAGTTAATATGTAACTGTATACAGTAGGAAGCAGTGGAAGCAGTATACAAATTGGAAGATAACGAAGGGAACTTTTCTAATATCCGTTGGAGCTCACTCTCTCTTGGTAACTTAATCATTGTTAATTTTATTTTGTAATTTTATACACCGGAGGTTAATCGATAATCGTTTAGTTCGCAACCTTCATTAAAAGAGTTAAGCTTCATTAGGTATCTGTTTCCTTTACACCGTTTAGTACAAAGTTATTGTCTATGTAAGTTCCTTTGATCCTAAGTTTAGTTACTTCACTTCAACTTAACTACTTCATAATAGTGAATGCAGACGCTACAGTTCGAGCCTATTAATAATCAAAATAATCCTTACGGTGTGCAAAAACTAAAAAAGAACTGTACTACTATAAACCTTGAAGGGTCTTTGGTTCACTACGTGGCAGAGATTTTACTGTTACTAGGAAAACGGTTGAGCTGGAAGGCGATTAAACCTAAATAAATCACCCAAAAAAGTTTTTTCAACATTTAGGGACCCCTACTGTATAAATCTGGGCGAGGCTCAGGAAGATCTGTAGATTCCAGGTGTTAACAGATTCAATAAATTTATCTAATAAATCCGGATTTGAACCCGAGACATTCGGCACGCCAATTCACTCACGTATTAGTATCAATTAATTCATATACCCTCAAATTCATTTTATATTTTCAAAATCACTAGTTATCCTAACATTTAATGCTCTAGAAGCATGTTCCACAAATATTTGTTGACATAAATTTAGTAAGTTTTGATAAAAAATAATTTTAAACAACTAAGTTAATAATTGAAAAACAGACTAATTAAAGATCCTTTTGTACACTGAAACCAAGCTAATAAATACACCAATAAACCATAATAAACCATGATATGAACTTCTAATAATTATCTTTATGTTTTTATTATCTATACTATAATATAATAATAATAATAAGCTTTATTTTTTATCCTCTTTCTTCTACGTACATTTTTACATGGTTTTTATATTTCCATGGTTTTAAAAAGAAAAAGGTCTTGCTTTGGACATAAGCCTCTTCCAATTTACCCTAGCTACGTCTGTTCCAAGCAGAACGGTGCCGTAATACTCCGATGAAGTTTTGTATGTCGTCCCTCATCTCGTAGCTGGTCTCCCTCTTCTCCTAGTGCGGTGTATTGGATACCAATCCGTTGTTGCCTTAGCCCAATGTGTTGATACCATTCTTGCATTATGTCCAGCCCACTGCCAATACTATAATCTAGTCTTACCATATTCTTCCTTCTGTTTTATTATCTATCAAACAATATTTTCGCCGTGAAATAGACACATGTCGTCAAAACAATACCCCTATCTGTAACTATTGGTGAAAATTCGTTAGTAACGGTAACGGACTTATTAAGGTCAGCAACATGGCAGAGTATGATTTTTTAATACTTCTCTTCAATCTTTTTAGTAATACTTCCAAAATTGTATAGATTATAAATTTCCAAGTCTACACTTGGCGGGTTTTTTTTCTCTCCTATAAGAATCTCACCCACAGTGTACTTAGGCGAGATTCTTTTGACAGTGACGATATATAAGATGAGTGAAGATCAAATAAGTTTACAGTGATAAATATATGGAAGCAATATCTAAATATTTTGGGTTATGTATGCACATTATAATCTTATTCTTAGTCTTCGTAGCATCCCACTTTCATTCATCATCGCTATAAGCCCATCCAATCGTAATCGGCTTATTTCTATAAACATGACGGTAGGTATTTCCTTTTAGAGGAAGTATAGTTCACGATTATGCCTGATTCCCTGTCCTCCTCTTCCCTAACTGGATCGTGAATTTTTTTGAGGATTTTCCTTTCAATAACGGTGGTGAGCTGTTCAAATTTCTTCCTTAGTACCCAGTTCTCTGAATTGTAGATCAGCGCAGGTTTAATAAGGCTCTTATAAATCAGCAACTTTGTACCTTATTCAATAAGGTTGGATTTAAAATATTTTATCTACGCTATTAAAGTATGTGTTCGCAGCTGATATTCTTCAACCAATATGTTGCTCCACATCGTGGAAATTGCTTATATAGGAGCCTAAGTAAACAAATATTAATACTCTTTTGGATAGTTAAACCTTTATAATATTATATTCAAGATATTTTGTAAGTTTATTATAAGCATTACCTACTTGAACCGTATAGCATACGTGTAGTGAAAACATAATTAAGGATAACAAATTTAAGGAAATCACATTATCTACGTGACGGTGAACAACGCTCCCATATTTTCCTTCCATCACTAACAGGTCGCATCCTCTTAGTTAAATCCGCTTGTAATTATAAAGAATATGGCGCCCGAACAAGGCCTCATTAGAAATTAATTACCGTTGAGGCGTGTGGCGGAGATGATTGAAAATTCCCTTCATCAGCATCCTATAATTAGCCCATAGTTGGTGAAGAAATACCTCAACCGAATATCGGCTCCTATGGGAGGAATTTCCACCTTGGACATTATGGGTCGCCCTATATTAAACCAGAATACCGCCGCGTCTCCGCCCTCCTTAAGAACTTACCTCGCCACCTTCGGCATAGCTCCACATCACCTCGGCTGATAAAATTCTAAGGACTCACTTCTATATTGAATGCAGGAATTCGAATAATTTTTAATTCTGCCATTTCAAAGAATTAAAAGAATAATAATATAGAAAGTGGTCGGGGCGTAGTAAACGAAGAAACAACAGTAAAGTGCCATATACATAGTATAAAATATTGACATATATAAAGAAATTGGAATTAAAAATTAGAAAATAACAAAAGTTTAAATTAGAAAATAAGCAGTTTATATAAAACTACAATATACTAACCAACTTCATTTTACGACTGCTTCATTTTAATTCTAGTTGAAAAAAAAAAAAAGTTTAACAGTAAGGAGTCACATATCATCAATGATTGTAATATTATTTCTTATATATAATATGTATTTGTAGATTTGATTTCACTTTCACTATTTTCAAAACTATACAATTAACTTTTTTTTATTATATTTCGTTCGTTAATAATTCCAATCTCCCATATTTTGTCTTTGGTACTGCATTAAACCATTATCAATTTATCATTATCAATGGTTATTTTGATTATTTTCTGAGTTCTAGGGATAGCTTGAAAGCTAGAATGAAACATGAGTTCATAATAAATAAGTCTACATATCTCACGATATACAGGTACAACTATTTCTTCATCAATTACAATAAAAGAACCATTCTAGACGCTCTTATAAAATTAATTAAAAATAATAATTAGATAGTTCAATACTACATAAAAAGAGAACTTATTTTTTTCTTCAAAATTATCGACATTAATTTCAATCAACAGTTATTTCCCCTTAAAATGAGACTATCAATATAATACAATATTTAAATTCAACTAAAATCTCTTTATGAGAGGAAAATAGTTGACTGGATAGTAAAATGTAGAACGGAGATAGTTGAGGGGTGCAGTAAAAAAAAACACTACATAAGTACTAGACTTATATTTATGTGCCGACGTTTCGACCTACAGTGTAGGTCATCTTCAGGGCGATTTGGAGAGAGAAGTGTTTTTTAGTGTGTTTTTTTACTGCACCCCCCAATTATCTCCGTTTTACATAAAATCTCTTTAATTTGCTAGAATTGAAAAAATATAACTTTTTCATACAATTAATAATTTATGATTTAAATACTTCAAGATACGTAAAATACGATATTCTACTGGTTTTAACCTAAACATTTTTCATTCCCGAAGTAGATCTATTATTAAAATAGGGTTATTTACTGATATTTTGATCTGGGCTAAATTTAACTGGAATAAGAAAATATTGAGAGATTTAGTAGCTATTGTAAAAACTTTAAGAGCCCTACGAGATCTGGGTTCATCAATACTCTTAAAAGTGGTTACTCTTAATGGGGGAAACATCTTTTAGTTAAGCGAGATCTCGTATAAATCACCATATAATGAACCTAAAATATTTCATATTCATGACTTTGTCTTCCATATTTATTTCATATGAGTCTTTCTAACGATTGTGTGGTGATATATCCTTCATGAACGATATCCGAGAGTATTTTTAAAACTTTTCAATCATCTCGGTGTTTATATTACGTTTTGAAATGTATTCCTTTAGTGAATTTCTTGTAAAAACAATGTTAGATAACCAGAAACTCGACATCGAAGGGAGAGGAATTCAATTTCCTTTATAAAGGAACAGTAAAAGGCCTGATATCGTATTCCAGCGTACCTTTTTCAACCTTCTCAGCCCTTCAGTACCACTCTTCGCATTTCATTTTCCTTCGTCTCTCTTAACTCAATGAAACGAAATGGACCTCAAAACTTGTCTTGAAATTTTAAGCCGTTTATTGGTCATATGGATATGAAGAAAAGGAATATAATATGCACGTAATATCAGCTGGTAGTGACATCTTGAATCGCAGGGAATACTAAATGACAGGGAAAACGCATCAGGGATTCAGAAGCTTGCAGTATGTTCCGTTATTGGTTGAAGTGAGACAGCAAAAATATTGTGGCCGGTTTTATAAAATTATTAAAAGAAATAAGTAAATCAATAAAATAGAGCCAAAAACTCAAAAAGAAACACTATTATTTATTATAATGCAATTGGGAAAAAAACACAATGCAAAGCCTTATGTTTCAAATCCAGTAATACACCCACTTACCAGTCGACGTTTCGCCTATTCAGGCATTATCAAGACACAGAAACAATAAAGTGTTATGTGAATCAGAAAAAGGTGCAATAGATCCCAACGATCAACAGCCCAAACAGGCTCCAAACATGAGACAGCACCCCACCACCAAGATGTTCAATATACAACTGCTATATACAAATAAGTAAATATAATTTGTAAAAAATGTTAATTCCAATTTTATGACTTAAAACAGTATAATAACTAATATCGACCATTCTTATTTTATACTATGACTACTTACGCTATGTCCTAACAACTACAACATCAACAGAAATAAAAATTTTCACCAAGTTTAAAATATGAATAGAGTGATGAACAAATAAATTCATTGGATCATAAAAATGCGTGGGGTGTCTGATGTTAATTTTAAATATTTTATTAACTGATATTGGTATAAGTTGAGTCATTACTGAAATATCTTAAAAAGTACCCCACGCTTTTTTACGATAAAATAATTTTTTTTTGTTCATCGCTCTATTATTATTTTAAAATTATTTTTTAGTTGTGTTTCTAAAGCGTGTTTTTCATTTTTTTCAAACTATTATTTATTTTTTGTCAAACTCCCCAATCGATTCAGCCAGTTGTCGTATGTTTGTCTCACAGCTATATGCTATGTATGGCTTAGTACTACCGTGTCTTCGGATTTGAAATTTCGCTAATCCTGAAGATCCTTTTAAGGATAATGAGAGAAATATGCAAAGTTTCAATTCAATTCCATGTTTTAAATAGACCGAAAATCGATTCAAAGTTTCTGCTACATACATACGGTTCAGGCGAAGCTAAAAAAAAACGTAGTAGGTGTGATCCAGATGCCGAACTATGACATAAAATTCATAGGTCTAGGCCTAGAAATAAAATATCTGAGGAATAATGTTTGTAGGTATGAGAACTCAACTAGGATATTTTTTTTAGCAACGACATTAATTAAAATGTATTAATAATTACGTATAACTGTAGTAATTATGAAGCCAATTAATTGATTGCGAAATCAACGTTATGAAAATAAAGTATTGCATTGAAGGCTTGGTTGAAGTTATTTCGTCGCGAAGATTAAGATTGGCTCGTAAAGTTGTTGGACTCAGTAACGAACGAATTTCTAAAACTTTAATAAACATTGTGCTGGCTAGTAAACGTCTGAGGGGTAGACATACGCATTTTCAGGTTCAAAACTGAGATGCTGGAGATGCTTAACCACCATAAATTCTTAACAATTCAAACATTAAGAAACTTTCTCACAACCCTAGCTGTGTCAAAGAGAACTTTTGTTAATCTCCCTTATGACATCAAGAGGAAGTCCTAGATTTTCATTGGATTTAGGGATGCGCCCAATTGTGAATATTATAATTGGTGTAATCACGCATTTCTGACGTAGAGTTATATCAGTTCAGACGCTGGTTTCTGATATTCTTATAGTTTCTCTCCAACAATTGATTTGATATTATTATAATTTGGGATCATATTATCAATAATATTTGGTTTCATCTATCTCAACTTTATAAGGAAGATATCAATTATTGTGAGGAACCTTACGATCAGTGCTTATAGATTCATCTCAGTACAGCTTAAGAGAATATTTTCTTTGTAGCCTATTTGGACTGTAATTCTATTGTTTTTTTCCTATTCTGTTAAATAATCTTGCCAGGACCTGGTAATAAGATTTTGGCACATTAATATATCTCTGTAGATATTGTACAGATTAGATTAAGGCCGAAATGACTTTATAAAAAGACAAAACATAAAAGTTGCAAAATGTTTTAAATACTTGAATCAAGCTCTGAGAATTGCCTATTCGAATACATTCCTGATTGCGAACTCAAGTTTTGAGGACAATAAAGGATAACGGGGAGAGTCAAATCCTATTAGGAGAATTACAGAGCTGAACAAACTAACGGCGAAATAAGAAATAAAACAGGGAGGGTTTTAAAAAAACAGGAGAAGAGCAGAGATCGCTAATTGGAGGGTAAATATTGGATTGGAGAAGCAAGGTGCCTCAAGGAATTACAGCACACCTGCCTCACTATGGGCCCCAAAAATAAAATAAACCTCAGCCATAAGTTCACCTCAACGCTTTATTTTTATCTCATCTCTTTTATTAATTAATATCAGGTTTATAACTAGTTAATTATGGAATTTATTATTCAAATTAAAAATAGTAGTATCTTAAAAAGTACCATGCGTATTTTATGATAAAATGATTTTTTTTTTAATCACTCTATTCTAATTTATAACTGATTGACAATTATTTTATAGGTTTTAGTTTTCCAAAGCCTGTTCTTTAGTTGCTTCAAAATACTAATTAAAAAAAAAAAAAAAAAACCAAACTCTACAGTTGATTCTGCCAGTTATCATCTTGTCTCAGATGTATATGCCATGTATGGCTTAGTAATTGTTCCATAACCTTACCGAGTCTTCAGATATAAAAATTCACTAACCCTGAAGATCCTTTTAAGAATAATGATAAAAACTGATAAATGATAAACTATTGCATTGTCATCGGTTCTGGAGAGCCGAATTTGGATGAATATCACAAATACTATCATAACTATAGAAATATTTTGAAATCTATTGATTGTAAAAAAAGTCTTATAAAAACCTTTAAAACCTGCTATAGTCAACAATATTTTACAATACCTGAGGTTATTATTATAACATTTAGATATTATTTTTTTTTTAATTAGAAATAATAGAACTCTGATTCGGTGAAAGCTAAATATCATAATATAACTAAAAAAATATTTTTAAGTTAGCTATTCTTATCCAAATAATTAAAACTTATTATGTGTATAATCAGCTATATTTTTATCTCATTTATTTTAATTATTATTATAACATATCAGTTATTGAATTTTCTATTCAGATTAGAAATACACAATATACACAAGCTCTACGTGTTTGATAGTTTATGATAGATGAATATCATAAAATAACTGTAATAATGTTTTTGATTCATATTGATTGTACAATAGCCTTGTATAAATAATTAATAATTGGATGCATCTAGAATATTTATTATAGTGAGAATATTTATTAAGTTAAAACATTCTGGCGATGATAAGGTATATTTTTATTATTACTAATCTAATAATTCTCAATATTATAAAGTATAATGACAAACATGATTTTTATAATAATGACTGATTTTTATAATTACTTGAAATTATAGAGCCTCTATTTCAGTTGAGGCCAACTGATTGTAAAATATTCCTAATTAAATAATTAAAATTTGGTAAATGATCTATCAGACAAAATTTTAATATTTATAGAAACTGATATAATGAAAATACATTTCATAAATAAAAATGTTTTAGTCTCCAATCAGTGATAGATGAATATCATGATATCTTACAAAGCATCTTATAAGGAACAATTCGTAATATAACTCTATAGTAAGGAATTACTTATTTATATATAGAATATAAAAAGATAAATAAATCATAGAAATTCTGAAGACTACATTTGAATGGGAATTTTTAACAATGCCAGTTATTACGAATATATAAAACAAATAGAAAATAATATCATAAATTATTATTTTCTACGAATCAATATGTTCTGTATGTAAAAAAATAAATACAATATACCGAGTAATTTCGCGTATGCGTGACATACAATAATAATAAAGAAATGAATACTTAAATCAATTTATATATAGGATCAGGTTTAAGTAAATGTTAATAACTATTTTACTTTATTATTAATTGTTATAATTTTTATATTATTTTTATTTTGAAGAGAAAACATTATCCAGACCGGGATACGAACCCGGGTTGCACACGTCTCTAACGCAGTGCTCTAACCAACTGAGCTAGCCTGACTCGTAGCACGGCCAGACAAATCCATTCTCTTCACCGATCCTATATACTCGTGTTTTCGCAATTTTGCGATATATACAAGTGGAAGAGTGTTCATTGTTCTATGATCATCCTGGCCTGGACAAATCTTTTCTCTTCAAAATAAAAATATTTAAATATTTATAACACTTAAAAGGGCAGTTTACTAAATTTCCCCTAACGTATATGTATTATGCTCTTTCATATTCGTTATTGAAATATGTAAATAATTTTCTCTTCTCATTAATATTTTAAATAACAAATAATTCTAATTTTGAAGACCTGTGGTTTAGTTAATTAGAAATTCATTTACCTCTATGTTTGTAAACATAAAATGTAAAATGTAACGTAAAATTTTAACATTTATTTATTGCAATATTATATTTTTGAAATTAGCAATATTGTCTGTATTTTTATAAAAAATTGCTAAAATAATAATTATAAGGGTGATATAGAGAGGTTGTATAGAAAGGAGATAGAGGACCGCAGGCTGCGGCTGACGCGGGCAGATCTCTAGTGGCCACTTCACTTCTCTCCAAAACTCCTCTCTCATTCTCCACTGAGGCTTATATACAGCTCACCCTGTACGTATGTGTATATACATATATATATATATATATATATATATATATATATATATATATATATATATATGTGTTTAGTGATGTAATAATTTATCGGCATTGCCTTGCTACAGATCGAATAACTAGTATTAGTTTTTGTCATTGGTATGCTCGATCAGTGAATTAATAAGTATTTTTTTCTATTTGAAGTTAACAAAGCTACTATTTCTGGCTTATTAAAGCCTTTACACAATATATAGGCCTCTTAGGTTAAGTAAAAATCTTTTTTAATACAAATGAAATTCATCGAACTAAAAAATAAAACAAGCTAAATTTCATCCTAATATTTTACGATTGTTATTTCAATAGAATGAGTGCAATAAAATAAGATTAAAACATTTTTTCCTAATACATAAATAAATTATAATTTTTAATTATTTACATTATTTTTGTAATCAATAAGTCAAATCTAAAATAAATAAAAACCAAAAACGTTTTATTTTTTTATTGATTGCAAAAGCAGTCAATATCTCAAAATCTACTGAGTAGGTACTCATATTTGAATAAACGTATATGGGGATACTAACTACTTACAAATAAAATAGTTTCGGGACACCTTCCAGTAAAATGATAAGTATTACAAAGAATAATAGAACAATAAATGAATAGTTTTGCTTAATTTGTGTTATCTTTTATTGCACCCCCTGACCAATTCAATCCATTATTAGAATTATCCAGTCAACTATTTTCACTCGAACAGTTGTATAATTTGATTGGTCCATTGATAGGCTGAAAAGTGGTACTCCCCTAGTATAAGTTTATATGTATTTAAATTTAAATATATGAAATTCTAAGTGCCATTATATTTCAAAATTTCACTAGATACATAATGTAATATTACCCTATTACTTTTTGCCTTTTTTAAATTTTTCTTAATAGTCGTACTAGGACAAATCCTCTTCAACTCAACCGTTGTCCATGAAACATATAATCTATGGCTGGAAAGTATAATCCATACCCCCTACTGAACCCTACACACGTACACTTACTGATAATTTAAAGAAATTCAAAGTTAATAAGTGAAAAGTACATTTAACGTACAATGAGGACATTGAAAGTACCTTAAGTACATTCATTAATTTTTGTGAAAAATAAATTATTGACAAATTAAATGAAAATATTATTTCTAATTATTCAAGTACAAGAAAAAATATGTTAACTCAATTTTGCTATACACATTTTTTAATTTTTATTATACATTTTCATTTTAATTCTTATCTAAAATACTGGACTCTATTTCTATGTAAATTTTATCTTCGAAAAAAAAAAAAATATTTCTTTATTGAGGTATCTATGCTTGGTTTTGCTAACTGTTTTGGGACAAGTCTTTTTGTTTTTGGATTGTATATCGTATTTATGATTGTTGTTTTTTTTTTCAGAATTTTTGACTTAAAACTTTTTTTAAAGTTATGTTTAGAATGTTGATGTATTTTAATATTGAAAATGGCATTTAAGTTGCCGAAACGTCTTGTTTATGAAAGAATAAAATAAATTGACTGGAAGCTGGTTTTTTTTCGAAGATAAAATACATTTTCTTCTTAGGAACATTGCCTAGAATTAAGATTTTTTTCTATTCTATTATTTTCTAAACTTGTAAAAAAAAACTATTTTTAATGATTGAATATTATAATGTAAATATAGTCTGATGGCATAGGAAGCGATTTGAAAACTATGCAATGAAACTCATTTATGATTTGAGTAATTAATTTAATATTTCAGATAAAAACAAAGTGAAAAATATCATTTTATGTTAATGTAAAAATGAAAACGACGCCTACACGAACGCTTTACTTTTAGATAGTAAAAAGAAAGGAACTTTAGGAATCTCCAGTTTAAAATTTCAAACTTGAACATTACAGAAAGAACTTAATTAAAAACACACTTCTTTATAACTGCGCGTATATACATCTTTAACATTTACACTTCAGAAACCTCGTGTATTTTTTTAATGAAAAGATAATTAGTCGTTGTGAAAAGCTAATTTAAACAATAAGTGCTGTTTCTAAAAACCAGAGTTAATTACCGCAAAATAAATACAAAACCAAACAATGTGAAAGACTCACAAATCTGTTTATTCAGCAAAAAACTTGTTTTTCATCCTCATTTTTTTATTATGTATAAAGCTGCAGCTTAATACATTACCATCCGCCCCATCTAGGAAAGGGTGCTATACAATATTAAATAATAAAGGTATTAATGTTTTAAAAATGGCGGGGAACTGCAAATTAGTCCGAAAAACTTTATAAATTCATTCCTTATAAATTTCATTCATTTTTTGCTTTTTACGTAATGAAACCGTTTTACAACGATTGAATATTCTTTTACAGATTATAAATAATGAAAATAATTTAATATTCCCAGATTTGTTATTGTTTAACGAGCGAATAACGCAATAGTATATCCTGCACTTCTATAACCCATGAAGGGTCTTGGGTTCAGCACATGACAGAGACTGTACTGTTTCTAGAATAACGGAAATGCAGGTGATTGGCCCTAGGTCACGCTCAATCACCAGATTTATAAAGGCTGAGTGAGCACCAGGAGGCTCCCCAGATTCCACTGACTGACAATAAATTAAAATTAAAGTATTTGCGACATTTAGGTTTGAACCCAGCCCTCAGTCATGGAAAAACGGTTTACCACTAAGCTTCTTCTTTCCCTCTATAGATACGTTATGTATTAAATGAAGTATTAGGCCAATTGGAGTTAACTTAAGTAAATAAGAAATGTTTTTTTTTTTTTACTTTTCTTAAAAGATGAGCAGGTTTCAATGCATACTTTATTAATTACTCATAATTCCTCTTTATTTTTTTTATTAATTTTTAAATATGTTCATCCCGATTGCCTGCGTTACAAATCGTTCATCCTGTATGCACCAGAAGCTGCTTAACAACCGGAAAACGTGTTTGGGTTTCTACTAATTGTAGCATTGGGATTCACATCAATGTTGCTGTAATGGCCACAAATAGGCCATAATACCCAATTAATTGTGGTCATTAATAAACAGTGGATATATTTATTAGATCTATATTATGCACGTCTAAGTTATATATCAACCAAATCATAACAAACCAAAAGGCATATAAAAGAAAAATATAACACAACAAATTTCATACAGGCTATAAAGTTCACTAAATTTCAATAATACTTATTATTTTAATTCAAGTATGTAACATTTTTTCAGTTTTGAAACTAAAATTGAGTATTTCAATAATGCATATTTAGTATAATAATTATATTTGTACGTTTACAGGAATTCCGTTTATTTTATACAAACACTTTTTTTAAACATATTTAAGCTGACAAAAAATTTAAACATAAAAAATACTAAATGACTTGTTTTTTCAATAGAAAAATGAGCGTAAATAATACGTAGTAATTAGTCAAATGTAATTTGTTAATTTAAAAAAAAAAATTTATTGATATTTACAACTGTGTTACAAAAATATAACAAGTAAATGAGATAAGTGATACATAATGACATGAGAATGACAAGTATAGAAACTACCCACTGGTAGTACTTAAATCAAAGTGCAACTAAGAAGGTCACGTGGCCATCTTCTTTTCAGACGCCTCGGATTGTTGATTTTAAAAACACATTTTTAAAATCCTTGCGAACACCTAATTATAAAAACTCTATAATATTTATTTTATTTTGCTTAACACCATGAATCGTCACCCAATCTCTGTATCGTGGGAACTCTTAATTGGTTTAATTATATAATCTATTAGGGAACTGTCTAGGGATTGATTGTGATCTCGGCATAACGACATACATGCACAACCATTGGCTTAGAAACAATACGGTCCTTACCATGTATGTGATTGGATACTCATCGCATCTTGTAGTGAAATAGTATTTTATTTTATTTTCATATTGTAAATACTAATAAATACGATTAAATTCATCACTTTTTTGGATTCATTTAATTAAAAATGGATTGAAATTAAATAAATTAAAGTTTGAAATTGTTGAATTTCCCTATTTTTAAATATAAATTTAAAGATACTAGGTTTGGTTTTCTTATTTACAGAGAAGAGGACGAGTTATTAAAAAAGCAAAGCCCAAAAATTAGAAAATAATGAAGGATGCCAGAGGCAAGAGGTACCGGAAGGATCCGAAACCAGGCTGGAGAAGATAAAAATTGCCTCTCCAATTATGGCTGATGAAGATGGATGACGAGACTAATGAAACTTACAGAGCTCTCTAGGGGGAAAAATATATTGCTCTGTTAATACCTTAAGTCCGGCATTCATCTCGGAACAGGCCATTATGTATTTAGGGCTTCAAGGGCAGCTACAAATACACTCATTAAATTACATGCATATTATACTGCAATAGAAGCAATTAAAGGAAAAAATGAAGAATAAATTTATTATTTCGACAAACTATTCAATCCCAGCGTCCATTAAAAATATCCGATCTCCTTCAATTCAAAACCTAAATTCATTCCAGCAATTCGACTTTAAGATCCGATGCTTCATTTAATCGCAGATATTAATAGATCTTTCCTTATCTGATTCTCGTCCCTTCGGAACTTAATATTCTATTCACACAATTCACAATAAATAGTCAATAGATATTGATACATTAACAGATCTCCATGAAACCTACCTTCATATCTCGTGGTACCCTCTGTAACCTGATCTTATCATCACATCATTTGAGTTATTGATTATATTTTCCGTATTATTTTTAGTTAGTTTGGTTTTGTCTGTTTAAAATGAACGAAATAACACTTTGGGAATAGCCTTTTAGAACTTAAGGAAGCTCTAAAAAACTTCCAGAAGTTTAAAATAATTCCATGCATCAAATTATGGGGAAAAGGTCATAAAATAGTTTTTAGCGAGAAGAGAAATATGTTTTCGTCGAAAGTATAGGAAAAACATTTATTTCACAAAAGGAATGTGCCTAGTGGGATCTAGAACTAGTATTTTACTTGCATTAATTGTATATTTTAATTTCCATTAATATGCATAAGAGTTAGATATTAACAGCATCAGAATTATCGGTGTTCAGTTTCTGAAAAGTGGAGGATAACAGTTCAGAAGGACCTGCTAAATTACAATAATCTAGATGTTTTGGTTCACTATAAAAAATGTATAAATATATTCCAGACATTTAGTTGTATACGGTTAATGAAACAGGTAAAGTATTTGTAAATGGACTTTTTTTTATTCTTTTTTTTCTATATAAAATTTTTATGGATGCATATATTATTACATTATATATAATCATCTTTTTTTTTCTTCCCACGTGAAATCAACAACATCGAAACATACCTTTTAAGCATCAACAAAAATTTAATCACAAAATATAGAGAAAATAGAGACTTTCTTTTGAGTTTATGCTGATAAGCGTTTCTGATCTAATTCTCTATCCATCAGAGCCAGTTCCTTTAAAGAAAAGTATTATATATGATGTAAAATTCATGTTTATGTGGAAAACAGAAAATTCTAAAATGAACTCTTAAATGTTTAAGAACTACTCTAAAAATAATGATATTCATGCTGAATAAAACAAAGTAGCATCATCTCATGAGAAAGTTATAGTTTTAATGATTAATATCTGCATATGCAATGTTGTTCAAATCAGTATAATTACAATGACGAGAAACTTATTACTTTTTTCGATTTATTGATTCTCACATATTTTTTTTAGATTTTAAAAATATTTCTATATACTCTTATGTACATTTCATATTTCTAAACCCTTTTTTGGTCTAAAATAAAAGATGAAAAATGAAAATGGAGAGAAGAATAGGTCCTATGGGAGCCATTTCATTAGCGCTGGCCACTCCTGGTGATGAGGTCCAACATATCATTATTTCCTCCTGGGCTATCTCCATGTCAGCTTTTTTCATATGTTGTATTTTTCCTACTGATAAATATCATATCCAATTTTATATATATATATATATATATATATATATATATATATATATATATATATACATAAGTACATTGGTATGTTTGACTTTTAAACAATGACAACTTTCTTGTATATTTTTCTCGAATGTGTCTCATAGATCACTAGTGATTACAATTAACTACAGAGAAAAGCAATGATAATAATAGTAAAATGATGAAAACCATATTATGCATCTGTAAACCATATTTATCCTAAACATTCCTTAAAATATAAAAAGGAATAATTTTAATTGAAAAATCAATTAAAAGTCTTTATTGTATTTTCTTATTATTATCTTTAGTAAGATCACTAAACAAAAAGTCACAACTCAATTATATATGTGGATTGAATACGAAAGTAAATATTTTAGAATATTATCATTAAAGGAACAGATTTACCCTTGCCGTCGTTCGACAATCGGATTCAAGTGCAGTGAAAATAGGTTTAAATCCATGGATTATGGCTGTTGTAGATCAGTAGGCGCACGAGAACCTATACTTCTTTACACGAAGTAGACCGTCTCTGGGCCAAAACTCCGTGCGGCTATTGACATCCTGGAAAACCACTAAACGATTCTCGATAGAAGTAAATGGGATAAGGTTATAACTCCTACGCCAGGTCCATGTGAGCTGTCTCCAGTAGGCTGAGGGGACTCACAAACTCAACGGGTAGGGAGATATCTCGAGAAATATCGAGACTGGGATTCTTATTACCATATATTAATATATAGTCACTAATAACTCCTTACTTTACATTTTTAAATTTACTGTATTTATTATATATTTTAAAAACTACAAACGAATGTCAAAAATACATTATAGCTAGCCAATATACTTGTATAGTGTTACGGTCACAAGAAAGAAGGATTTAGCTTCTTAAGCCGTCGGCGGGAGAAGTTAAGATTGGATTAGAACCTTCTCAAACGCCTCCTTTTGTCGGAAGAGATCAAGAAGGTTCTCAAAAATCCCAGAATAATCTCCCCCTACTTCTGTGTTCTAGAATGTTCGGCCTTGCCTATTTAAATACCTCCTTCACCTCGAGCGAGTCAGTCTGACAGTAGACCAGGCACTGTGATGAACTGTAAAAAGTGAGTGTCAGTGTAATAAACCGTTTCTGTGTATTAATGTGTGTCAGTTTGTCATATTTGGGGTATCTCACGGTCGGTGGACTTTAATTAGTGAACTGTAAGTGTTAATTAGTAGTAGTTAATTAGTTAAGTAGTAATTGTAATTCCATGGTATTCGTACAAATTTATATTAATAGTTAAGCTATTTAGAATTAGTAATATCTTATATAAATGTAATAATTAAATAGGAGTTAGGCCTAGATAATAAATATTTAGAATATTGTTATTGTTAATTTATATCAGTTTAATAATTTAATTGTGTTCTTTTTGTCACCTTGTTAATAAATATTAGTATCTTTAATTAAGGAGTAGTTTAATTCATTTTAATACCCAGTAGCCCATTACAATAGGGTAGATATTGATTATTTTCCTGTCAACCAATCTCGTTTGATAATCACGTGTTTCTTTAATAACTATGGCTTATGAAAAAGTCAACTACTCGAAAAGACTGCTCTGAAAAATTAGTTCAAATTATTTATGTTCAATCATTTTCATGATTTTGAATATCACTTTTATTAATATAACAACAAATAAATCAATCATAAGCAAATAAAAATTATGTCCATATTATAATATAAATAAATGAGGAAGAATAAATACTGTGATATAGAATATAAGGGAATACTTATTTTAAATATACGCCACGGTAGCAGGACTCAACAATACAGGAGGCCGTGGAGAGATATGGAAGGCAAGATTACATCTAAGATTTGCGTATATTGCGTCAGAGCTATCCTCTATGCAATACAATGCTATCTATATTTTACCGTGCCTCCGTGGTTCTAGATTGTTGAGTTTTATGTTCTCGTGGAAAAACTTTTATTCAACCATAAAGTTGTGTAATGAAAAGGTTTCCTTTTGATTTTAAGGTAAAAATATAAATAAATTGATAACGGTGGAAACATAATTAAAATCGAATATTAATTTCAATATCATGTAGGGCCATTTAATTTCAAATGGACCGAATTGATTAAAACTTTCTTAGTCACTTTTTTTTTTTTATAAAGGGAGCAAGGTTGTAGAGAGCTGAGTTGCTGTGCTGACGATCCCAAGTTCAAACCATCCTGTGGTAGGTACATTATTTAACATGTTAACAGTCACAGTTATGTTAACAGTAGGAGGTGGACCCCGTAAGACCAGCAGACCCTCGTAGCACTCACCCTACCTCTATAAATTGAGTACCTACAATTCGTGCGAAAACCTGCCGGTTGATCTCACATTCGACAGATACTGAACCCAATATACTTCATGGATTAGTGATAGTGATAGTTTCTTTAAATTTTTTTTATAATTAAGAACTTGAATGTATCCTTGATGCAACATTTAATCATTACCTCCCCCCATTCATAGATAGAATACATTCATATATTTTTTTAATCTATTAATCATACGTGTCTTCTGCTTTCAACCGTGCCGTCAAATTCTTCGCAGACGTTTCGCTGGCCATATTCAAGCTTCCTCAGGACTTATTCCGAAACTCGTGATAAGTGGATATAAAATATTTCTAATTTGTCAAGGCTTTAACTTTCGTCCAGTATTCCCGCATTCGTTTCCTTCTTTCGCATTTATTCCTCTCTCTCTTCTGTCCACACCTTGCCAGTTTTGCTTTTGTTGGAAACCCTGGTATTCTTAGAGGTTCATCTTAAGTGGAACACGTTTCTCTATGTCCTCCTGCGTGATCCCGATTTCTCTTAGATCATTTTAAACCTCTGTAAACCATGCTTCTTTGCATTTCTTGTTAAGGAAGTAGCTGAAAATCCGCTTCCTCTATCTCATCGGTATCGTACGAGCAATGTAGGCGCAGCTAACAATCCATCTCTTTCGAATGTTGTCTTTGATCTCTACATATTTGTAGGGTTCATCAACAACCTTTGTTAATATTAACTTATTTTATTCTTTTAATAATTATAAAAATTTTCAATTCATATTCGAGAAGTGAAATAGAAATTGTACTCGATTTATTTATTTATTTATTTGTACGGAATAAGCAATTTGGCATATATACCATAGAAGTTAGTACTGTGTAATATTTTTCTTAAACTCGAGTAGTTCAAATCAACTCATTTGTTTTTTCTTTGAGTAATATCGCTTTTTTTTTGTTTGTTTTTCACATTAATATTAATACAAGGGATACGAGCTAACAATGACCAGAGGCCCAGAGGAAGAGTGCCAGGTGTTGATAAAGGGGTCACTGTATTATTTAGTGGCGCACTTTGTATTCGGAAGGGAAAGTAAAGTGAATACATCAGAATACATAGCGACTCGGCTCCCCTTGGCAGAGCCAACAGCTGGGGGCTATTAAATACACTCGCACGGGAGGCATCTGATAGCCGAGTAATGGAGGAAGGCTAAGGCATAAACATTCCGGTATCGATGACACGCCCGCTGATATTACTAATGTGTCTGGGTTCGATATCCGCTGTCGAATCTAATGGCTCTTAGCCACCTCTCTCACTCTCTCACTCTCTCTCTCTCTCTCTCTCTCTCTCAATGGATATAGTTTTCTATCTGATAGCGTTTACATTCGGAATCAATACATCCCATGTTTCTTCTTTAACAAGGTCCGATAACACTTATCTAATTTACAAGTATGTATGGATTTGTAAAGTGCTATATGAAATATTAAAAAGAAAAGAAAAGCGAGTATATTAAATCAGAAAATTCAATATCTAGTACGATAGGATTTATAAATAAATCTACTGTTTTATACAGTTAGAGCCAGAATCTGGCATTTCAGACAATATTAATTTAAAACCTCTACAGGTCTATTTTTGTCTTCTTGGATACATAATTTGGAATTAACGATAAATTAATCAACTTAACCCTCAGTCAATTTGATGTATTCGCTATTTAAGAAAAACTGCATATTACATTTAAGATAGAAATTAAACCCGCACAGTTAATTACTAAAAGCAGTTTGGAAGTATGCATTACAAATTTCTTCTTTGCAAACTGACTCACAGAAAAATACTGCAAACTTTCCAGTGAAAATCACTTAGACTTATCAGCTATGGTTTGTCAATAACAAAATTTTGCATAAGAACTTAAAACTACAAACGGTTGATGAACTACTATAAACGTTTCCAAGAAATGCTAAACGGACATCCTATTTAGCCACGAACCGTGCACTACCCGCCATAGGAACAGACCGATCTTTGCCTCTGATATCGGCAGATATAGTTTTACCGCCAAAACGAAGGAGAGGGGGGAGTGACGCTCTGAGCGCGCCCTCACTTGCTCCAGGGACGGCCTAGCTCGACCATCATACCTGATAATCACAGTTACTGCCGCTTGCCACTCTCAAGCCCCTATTCCTTAAAGAGAACGTCCAGGATGTCTTACAGCCTGTCACTCGCCAGGAGCTCTGCTGAGACACAAGATGGTTATGCTGAGTTGATAATTGGGTATATATAACACAAATCGTAAGTCCGATTTCATTATCATAAGGCCTCAAATCGCCAACTAATACTTCTGCTGATGATCAACGATTCATTGTGTCTATATATATGGTACCAACAGGAAGATTCAAGCTAATTATTGGTATCATACTCATTGCCCCTTTATGCCGTGATCACTGGCGAAGATAATAATTATTCGCACATCTTCTCACCTAATTATTGAATTATTCATTATAACGTTCATGTTTATATGTTGTTATTATATCTTTGGCCATAATCCTAGCATGGAGCATTTTCTGTTTATGTTTACAATCGCTCCTATTCATGTTAATCTTCTGTATTAACCATTAAATATCATTATTATTAGATCGCATATTCATGCTAACCTTATATCTTTATTAGTCATTAATTATCTTTGTTCATTAGATCGCTATTATAATATTACTCCTTTCTGTTATAATTGATTAATTATCATTATTTCGTCCATTTAAGAGACTCGCTATTTTGCATGTTTAGTCTTTAAGTCATTCTTGTAGAACTGCTAACATTAAGTTTACTCATTTTATCACATTCATGTTTGCTTAGTATTTAAGAGAAATATATTTCATATGTTCTTAAAATTAATAAATTAAACGCTATGTTAATATAAGAGATTCCTTTCACATTCCCATTATACTTCAATTTACTTCATCTTAATTATTCTTCAGTCTAATACATCAAGGAAACACGTCCAAACCCATTAATAGAACAAATGACTTCAGCTGTCATGCCTGAGAACACTAGAAGGAGACTAAAAAGAACGTGAAAGAGGGATATGTAACTATAATAAATTAAATCAAACAAATGGAGAGGTACCGCTGGGTACTGTTATTATTCATGCCTTTCATCGTGACATTCTGTATTATTTTCCTGTCAACCAATCTGCTGATTGTCAATTATTTCTATATATTTGACAGCTGTCGATTTGTTTACAAAATATAAACAACAACTGCTTTCGCTGACTATACCTGAATACCTATGCGACTTCTTTAATTTCTTCAAAGTAACTACTGTTAATGTTTCATATTTATTTATTGTATTAATCAATGCTACTATACTATGCTATACCATACTACTATACTTTAAATTTATAAATACTATTAAAATATAAACTATGTTTCTTATTAGTTTTGAATTTGTACATTATTTTTTAATTGTGTTATAGATATGAAACCTAAGACATCGCACATAGTTGTTTGGGCTGATGATACGAGGTTTTATGACAATATAATAGATTTGAAGAATAGATTCAAATGATCTAAAACAGAACCTGTTAAGCGAGCTCGAGTTTCACCAAACAATATTCTTAAATTACTATGCCTAATAGCAAGCAGAGAAGACAACCTAGACAAATACAACCGTGCCCTGTCTAATTTGGTGAACAAGGTGGATCCACGGAACTTGGCACTCGAGGCGTAGCCGTTGCATACCAGAGTGCACTCCAGTGCAGTAACATGCACCTCCACTCAGCGAGCCGTGATCCATTCCCACTAGGAGCGGAACATGATGCAGTAGTCATAACTTGACTGGGTGACACGGAGGGATCCATTAGCGACGCCCTATCCGATCCGTCATCCTGTCACCCGACCATCCACCGTAATGTAAATATCTTGTTGTAGTCGTTCCAGTCACTGATTTCGGATCATGGAGCGTTATTGTCCTCGAGGCAACTTAATGGGAAAGTGAAGTTGATTCGAGTCGAGTTTGAAGGGTCAAAACATTTCCCACTTAGAGGGTTTTTATTTTATAAAAAAATATGCTATTCAATCCTAACTCCAGTTTTTTTTTAAAAAAAAGGTATTGTAGATTACGAGGTTTGAATAATTTTGCATTGAAGATCTTAGATTCACGATACTAGAGATAAAATAAGAAAATGTGTAAGCTTTTACAAACTGTACATACAATTACAGAAATGAACATTTTATTATATAATTAAATACTTATTGCAACATTTCACACTCATAAATTTAGTTCCTTGAAAGAATAAAAATCATTATAACCAGCAAATCATCCTTATAATCATTATCAGGACTGAACGAATGTTGCTAATGTACCAACAGTTTAGGGGAATGAGGAAAAATACATCTATCAAGAGAAAAATCAAATAAAATATTTAATCTTTTAAAAAATGTAATGCATTACTTTTTTATTATATTAATTAATTAATTAATATAGAATAAATTATAAAATATGACCAGATATTTTAAATTTAATTAAGTGAATATTGCAACACTTGAAAATAAAGAATTAAATATTTTCCTCTCATAATTTTAATCATCAGGACTGAAAAATGTTTAAATAAACCGTCTATATGAGAAAAGTGTAAAGACTATATTTTAGAAGATGTTTTTTTTTATAATAGAATTATATGTAATAAGAGCACCTGCAAATATACCAACAGTTATGAGAAATTAAGAATAATATGCCTATCAAAAGGAAAGTTAAATAAAGATATCTAATACCCCTGTTTCTTAGATTTTTTTCTTTAATTTTCCTCTCCTTACATTTTTATTTTTTAAAATTTCAAATATACAACGAAATAAAATGAATTAAATGAACAAACAAACAATACAACGAAATATTTAAAACAACAATTAATAAACATTAATACGAAAACAACAAGAGCTAACCAATGCATTAAGATATATTAATATCTTGTCATATTTTATCATTTAATATTATATTATTAGCACTGAGTTGCCAGGCAGGAAATCCTGGTTCAAATCCCGCTGCGGGCAAGATTTTTATTTAGTCTGTTTGCAGCCGGAGATGGATTCTTTAGAATCTAGGACTAGTCACCTCCTTGCAGAACCGTTGTCCATGAAACAGTACAGTCTCTACCATGTACTGAACCCATCCACGGGTTGAAGTGGTACAGATTTAAAAAATAATTATATTATCAGTTTTAAAGCTTAGTTGCTGAAGCGAATCTTAGTATAGTTTGAGTTACGTTATGAGTAGTAATAAGCTTTGTACGCTGTAAGCCTACATTTTAAACAACATTCTTACTTGGGAAAAAAGGAACTATCAATAATTTCGGACGGGACCAAACCCGATTCGATGTCCCCCCCCCCCCAGAAGAACGCCCGACCGCAGGAAGCGGTACCAGGACCCCCAACCTCGATAGGAGAAGCTTTCTCGCTAATTGGAAAGCCACTCTCTCGGTCGTTTCCTTTTTTTCCCAGAGCCTGGCCAGCTGCCTTTCAAGTGGAAATGCACTTCAATTATCTTTAATCAAAAATTCTTTAAGCCCGGTCCACTAATTTTATTTCAGAATCCCTGCCAAGAGCCTAATCGAGTTAGAAAATTGAAAAACATCCGGTCTCTTAGGGCGTTATTTTGAATATTTTCAGGAGAGATAAATCTGAGAATAATTCGTCTAACTTTCGTTAAAAAAATTGTTAATAAGAGCCTAAAAGGGGCCAAATAAACAGTAAAAAAAAAGGTGTACCACAACGACCCATGGAAGGTCTTGGGTTCAGTATGGAATATATACGTACCTACTTTGACAATGGTTGTACAAGGGTTACGGGTTCCACCCCGTACTTTGGGTCCACCCAGGAGAGACCTTAGTCCCATAGAATCCATATCTGCCAATAGATTAAATGAAAGTCTGCCAGTGAGGGAGATTTCAACCCAGGACATTTTGGACGGTAACTCTCCGCTCTCTTCCGAATCCTTAACGTTTTCCTAAAAAGAACCGGATTCATTTCCTGGAGATTTTCTTTGGAAGGTAGTTACCGCAAATATGTGACCGATCCCGAGCTCAAGCCATTATGAGTGAACTTATACTGAGAGAAACAAAATTTGGTTGAGTCACAAGATGGTCTGCAAATTTCACTGGGTCCTTCCATGGCTATTAAAATATAGAGATAATTTATCTGCCACTGCTGGATTGGAACCCAGGACCTCCAGCACGGCAATTCAGCGCACTACCACTGAGTAAATAAACGTCCATAATTTTTTTTATTATAATTTATTTTTATTGATTGTTATTTTGATGGTGATTATTTTTAAATATTTTTGTTCAGGCCGAGAGTCCTCTAAACCACTGAGCTACCAGGTGTCTTATCAAAGTCAGAAAAATCCGTTCTAAATAGGATCGGTGAAGAGAATAGATTTGTCTGACTTGGATACGACCCTTGGTAGCTCAGTGGTTTAGAGCATTGCATCGGAGATCCAGACGACCCGAGTACGAATCCCGGCGAGGACAAATCTTTTCTGTTCAGAACAAAAATATTTAGAGATATAATATAATTAACACAACCTCTAATACAAAGAATAAACATTGATTAATAAATAACTCGTTTTATTGTCTCTAAAATTCTAAATGATAATTTTTATTTATTTTGATGTTTATGTTTACCCATTGTAATGAGCTAACAAACTGTAGTCCTCTCTTTGTTTATACCTTAATACTATTACTACAATTTAAAGAACATTGTTTAGTATTCCATCAAAAAAGACGAGGACGCACGCGATCTTCTTGTAAATTTTCTTTAAGAGTCTGAAGTTGATTTGGTTGAGTTAGTTGGTTGAGTTGGTACTCAGCGCCTCAATCAGCAAAAAATGTTACCATCACGTTCGGAAAAGGATGTAACGAACGGACTATTCGCCTATGCCAAATCGAAATATTCATCTAAGAAAATTATTGTTTTTTCTGTGGTGGTCAATGGCAGGAAATAATCATCTCCCCTTACTAGCCAGAGATAAAACCATCATATCCACATACTGTATTGATATTGAGATAATGTAACGAAAGCTTATCCAAAAACAACTTGCATTGGTTTATCAGAAGTCGTGTAAATACTCTTACATCACAACGTCGTTTATGTCTCCTACAACGTCGCTCATGTCTCCTAAATGAAGATCAAATGCTGCACATACTACATCTCAAGACGTTCAATCAATTCTTAGATTGAGTTGCTTTGATTGAACGCCTTGAACTAAGGTTGAAGTCTCTGACTGATTAATTTGATTTGGACTAATGAAGTAAGGCGTGCTGCGAAATGTTGACATTTTAGTTACTTTCCAATCTTTGAGAGATTCAAGGTTTGGTTTTTGAGAATTTTCCAACTTCATCCTAATAATTATTTTATGTCTCTATACGAGTTTTCGTTTGTTTATATTGATTTATAATATTAACATAATAAAATACCTACATAACATACCGCTCATTCAAAAGAAATGCCTAATTTTTTTTTTTAATTTTAATTTATTCCATTATTCCCATAAAATTCAAATTTAAACACCATACAATTCAAAACATCACTCCATCAAAATAAAAATTCAGCATATCATGGAAATGGAATATCAATTACGTCGTTCCTGAATTGGAAAGCCCCAATCAATACAATTACTACTGAAGGTTAAACTCAAAAGTGCCAATTTTTGAGTTATGTCGTTATCTTGAAGGAGCGATATATTAACATTTCTTTACATAAAACATAATAAATACAATAACAAAAATTGTGCAATAAATTTGTACTTAATTAATCTCTACAACAGTTTGTCTACAATGAAAATTATACGATTAATACGATCATTACATGCATACGATTTAATTATTGTATAATAATACAATACGTATGCAATACATGCATATGATGTTAATTGTTATATATTCATTTAACGTCACTTTATGCTGATATGGCTAGTTTAAAGATGTTACGGTAATGCTACGGATCATTAAGGAGTACCTAACTTAGTACAGGATTGAGACCACTTTTTTACGACCCCTCCGAAGGACGACAACACTGTGCATATCTACTGCTGTGAGCCGTCAATTATAAGCAAGATAAGTTGATACTCATGAGGAGTATAGGTTCAGTACGTGGTTTACAATGTACTGTTCCATAGACAAGGGTAGTGTAGGAATGGTGTCTCGCAGGATGGTCCCAGATTAACAGGATCCATCCCCGGCAGTAAACAGATTAAAGAAAATCTGCCATAGCCAGATTCGAACCCGGGATCTTCAACACGGCACTCCTGTATACAACAGATCACCCTAATTATTATATGTAAAGCCAGGTTTATTCTATGCCTCCAATATTTATTTTTAAACAATATTTATCCCCTCCTTTCCTAGTTAAAGATAAGTAAACTTTATGATTCAAATTTTAAAAAAATACAAAGAAAAATTGATTAACATAAATAAATAATAGCATTAGTTTAAGAGCCCTTAAGGACATTATTATTCAAATAGGTTTAGTTATTTAAACCGAGATAACATTTTAAAAACAATTTATAAAGGAAATAGCTCTTCCTTTGTTGCTGTATTTTTTCAAGTTAAATACTTTACATATTTTACAAGACCACTCTTGACGAGAAGACTATATTAGAAGCGACATCCCTTTGGTTGGATACCAGAGAATTTCAAGCTTTAATAAGCGGCCAAGGCTGTAACTAAACCATTTAATTACGCCCTCCCCGTGTACACAGGGAAGCAGGGAGGAAGGTCGACAAAGAGGAAACATGTCCTCCCATCTCTGCATTAACAGTAATCCTTTAATCTCTGTTAGTGCGTTTGCGATATACCAAAAAAAAAAATATCCTGTGACAACCAATGGCGCAAACGATACTTTAAAATGCTTTTTAGAGTAACATAGAAAGACAGAATAAAAAAAAAAACATGTTAGAGAAGAATTGGTCGACTGTATCTTCTAATTTAAGGAAGAAATAGTTGGGGGTGCAGTCAAAGAAAACACCAAAATAAGCAAAACTTATTTATTATGTGCCGACGTTTCGGCCTACAATGTAGGCCATCTTCAGGGCGAATAAAACACGAGGCAGCTAGGTCACTTCATTCTGAGCTCGCCTAGCTGCCTCGTGTTTTATTCGCCCTGAAGATGGCCTACATTGTAGGCCGAAACGTCGGCACATAATAAATAAGTTTTGCTTATTTTGGTGTTTTCTTTGACTGCACCCCCAACTATTTCTTCCTTAAAAAAACAAACATAGTATGCTCAACTTTAAATTGGTTTAAAACCAAATTGGGTATGTAATAATTTTAAATTTGTAAAATTTACTCCAGTAATCGGTCTCATACATAAATAGTTCATTAAAAAAAACCGCTACAGCCCGTGAACGGGTCTGGGGTTCAGTACATGGTAGAGACTGTACTGTTCTATGGAACCGGTTGTGCAGGGAGGTGATTTGCCCTAGATCAGGCTTAATAAGCCAGATTTTCTCCCTTATTTTGTGTATCCACTTAATAGAGGCTGGGTGAGCACCAGGAGGATCCTAGATCTCATATGGTCCATCTCCGGCCGCTGACAGACTGAATAAAAGTCTTGCCAGCAGCTGGATTTGATCCAGGATTTTCGGCATGGCAACTTACTGGTCTACCACTGAGCCACATTGCTCCTTCATATATTCATAAATCAAATATTAGCAATTTAAAAAACAAATATTGAGATTCTCCCCAAATTTGAGGTTTTCTCCAACCAAACTTTAGAATAATATTTGTAGGTCTTCTTATCAAGAGCATCTTCTCCATCGAGACCGTATACTGTCATGTCTTCCTGAAATTGGTTCATCCATGGAATTCTTGGTCGGCATCTTCTTCCTTCAGGGTACCAGTACATGGTCATTTTGAGTATTCTGTTACTTTCCATCCACAGTAGGTGTCCAAACCACTCTATCCGCATAAGGCGATTTTTTAGCGAATGGTGTTGTGAGTACCCATTATATCTCGGACTACAGAATTGGGTATTCTATCACGCCTACTTGGTACTTATTCTCATTTCAGCCCTGAAGAAGACAGTAGCATGGCTGGTGAAACGTTGGCAAACAATTTATCAACACTGTATAAACCAACAAAGTCTTTTGTAATTCTATACTATTTCAATAAAGGAGGGTCTTTGGATCACTGCTATTTCTATGCCAACGGGGATTATATATTCTAATTAATGTTTTACGACTTTTTTGGGTCTTCATTTATTTGTATATATTATTTATATTTTCTTAAACATCAAAAACTAATTTAATTAGATTTAATAAAAAAAAAGTAGCATCAAGAGTCTTTTAGGCAATAAGAAATGTATGTGCAAAAGTAAACCTTTTTTTAATAATGCAGAACAGCACATAATAATAATGACATAGTTAGGTAGAAAGCAGTTTACAATGTGAAATAAAAGTGTGAACACTTTAAATAAAGTCTGATTTTTTAATCTATAAAAAATTACAACTTTATATATATATATACTTTATTCCTCGTGTCCAAAACAAATACTTTATTTTAGAGTATTTTAGTAAATAATGTTAAATTAAACATGTAGACTTTCCTATATATTTCATATATTTATTTTAAAATAGTCTAAATTGTATCTAGAGTGTGTACAAAGACAACACGTATTAATATTGTTGATAGCTGTCTACATGAGTGACAGATAGTTAATTAGTAATATTAATTAATTACTACTATAATAATTGATATCTGTCACTACAATACTATCCCTCCGGTATAATAACAGCTGTAGCTGACTCGTTAATGAGCATGTAATAATCCCGAAGGAGCACTTTATAATATCACTAAGCGACACGCTCCGGCTTTGCAAGGGTAGTAAGAAATATTATGCCTACATGTTTTATCGGTCTAATTATATAATATATATTATATTAATATATATTATAAACATAAATACAAAACGAAATATTTCTATATTACTTCCTTTCTAAGAAAGGCGGTTACAAACTCAGTAAAAACTGGTATCATGCCATATATACGGTCCATCCCGGAAGAAGAACATATGCACAATACCAAAGACATGAACGTCTGATCAACCTGTACGGGGAGGTTCCTGTTCAGCACATGAAGAGCCTCGAAAAACTACGAACACAGAATATGAGACTCCTGGCAAAACTCACAATTCTCAAAAGAGACTGCAATATCATACCCAGATGCTCCAGCCTTGAACGAAAAGGATCTAGCCCATGCATTTAAAACGCATTACGGCGATCATCTATGACATTACTAAAAGCAAGAATCAGCGACACCCGATCTGAACTATCCACTGTTGAGAAGAAACTGCTCCTAGCCGGTCCATCCTGGAAGAAGAACATATATATGCTTGTTATAAGATATTTAGAAATGAGTGTGCTACGCTGAATAGATCGTTTTTCCGAATTTATTTATTATTGAAAATGTAAATTTTGTTTCTCAGACTGCGTAAACAATGTAAGTGTTAGATTGACTAAGCAATAATGGACATTACAATGCTCTATTTTCGAAAGTAAAGTTTTTACTTTGCTTCATCGTTGTTTTTTTTTTGCTCCTTATTTCAATAAAAATAACTTTCATGATTTTCCAATGTTAGCAATAACCATAACAAATAACGAGTAATTGGGCTCTTGTATAATTAAAACGAAATGTCTACCGACACGAAAATACCTAAACATACGTTATAATATATTAGTCAATATACATACATTTTTTTTGTAAAATATTTTATACATTACCTACTTTATGATATATTTTGTGCAACATTGTAAGTAGTTAAAGCACCAACCTGCAAACAGAATAATATTTATTAATTTATGAACAATTAAGGAATGCATACATATTACTTTAAAATATATTACACAATTACAACAGGATATTTATTTATATAACATATTAGCTAATTATGTAATATTTTTTCTCTCAATTCTTGAGGTTTCGATAAATTAGTTTTTAATACGCAGTTGAGGAGGTTTTTTTTTTTTTAATTTCCCACCTATAAGACCTAGTACCACTTTTAGTAAGTCCCATTTTAATTTGATCATAATCCAGCCCATACTAAAAGTGGGAATGGATACAGTCATTTTATATTATATTATACTATTTAATTCCTTTGATATCTATGCACATATAAATTGGCATGAAATTCTGATATCAATCTTTTATTCATAATTTCCTCCCACTTATGTGCATTTCCAGGTATATCATAGGTTTATTTCGACACCTTTAGTATGGGATTTTCCCATATACATCCTAGAACTATTAGTGAATATTTGAAATTAGCAGACGAGTTAGTTAGTTACACATATCAGATATACAGAAGATATGTAATCAAGTAATGGTTGATTGAGGTGACACTAATGGGAGCAAAGGGTTAGAGCCGTGACAGCAAAATATATTGGCTCACAAGTGATTAATGCCACTCTGTTTCTGGTCTTCTGCATCCTCTGAAATTCGCAGCCCTTATCAATATCCTTCCACCTCGTGTGTTTTTCATTGTGGACCTGATTTTGTATTGAAATTATAATTTAAAGCTCATCAGGCTCATTATATTAAATATTATTCAGGAAAATTTTATCTTAAATTTATATATACAGGGTGTCCCATTTCGAGTGGATCAAACGTTTTTAACTTTTAAACGAAACAAAATTCAGAAAAACGATTCAGGTAAAAGTTGCAGTTATTCAGGCCTAGTTTGAAGAAATAAAAAAACATTTTTTTGTTTTTTCACTTTAAGTGGTCAATATCGACCTTCAAGAAATGTAGTTTCCTCTTGACCCCCATTTATGTTTATTTTTCGGTAATATACAATAAAAAACATGGAACAAATGTATGTAATATTTTTTTCTATCTTTCATAGGTCAAGTAGAAGAAGTATCTGAAGCTCACTTCTTCAGTATGCTGTCTTCACAGAAGGTTTTTAAATGTCCAGACATTTTCTGAAAGATTCTAAATACCTTGATTAGTAAGTTATTTCAACTAAAAACTCTTAAATAAAATAACGTAATGCTACATTACGTTTCCTCGTAAAGGAGGTATACTAAAGTAGTCAACTTTGAATGCTTTTTCTATTTAAATTATGAAAGATAGAAAAAAATGTTGCATACATTTTTTCCATGTTTTGGATTTTACATTTAAGAAATATAAAAATAAATGTGGGTCAAGAGAAAACTACATTTTTTGAAGGTCGATATTGACCATTTAAAGTGAAAAACCAAAAAATGTTTTTTTTATTTCTTCAAAGCCTACAGTCCCTACCCTGTACTTAATTGTTTGTTGTAGTGCAGTTTTCTTATTTCTTTAAACAGAGGTATAGAATTATCACTAAACTATCTAAACATCAATTACTCATACCTAAGGTGAACAATATCACTAAACAATATAAATATTAAATAAATAAACTCGAGTAATACATAAAGATCCACTCTCAGCGATAGAAGGACACAGGCTAAGATGGTGTAGAGGACTAAACATCCACCAATCAGAAGAGTGGAAGGTTCTCAGGAGCCAAGGGGCTCATCTTTAAAACATCCTTTGGTCGACTTTTATCTCCGGATCTGTTTCAGGGAGGTCGTCCTTTGCAATTGTAATGGCGGTACTTGAGCAGGATCCGCTTACATTTATTTATCAGGCCGTGGATTGATTAGTTTCTTCCTCGACTCGTTAACACTTAGCTCCAATCCTATCTCCGCTACTGAATTTCAAATCTGTCTGTACGCTCCGTTTACTGTCTGCCTCGGTTGTTCTGGAGTGATATCGTAAACATACAGAGCATGAGGAACAAAAATAAAAAACAGTAGTAATTATTTTATTATGTTAACCAAAGAACAATAAAGTAGCCTGAGAATGGATCAGCTTTTAAAACGGATACATTCACGGCAGCGCACTTATTTAACTGTATTATCACAACTATCAATTGATCCCTTAAAAGAGTAATTTCCTCCTACATCTTGGTTTTATTATTTTATTTAGTTAACAAACATACATATATATATATATATATATATATATATATATATATATATATATATATATATATATACATACAAATATTTTAAGAAAAATACAGATAAGAGTAGAGAGAGATAGAGAACAGATAAGAGAGAAGTCACTAACTTATTCGAGTTAAGTTATAATGTTAGTCCATAGTTAATAGTTAATCTACTTCAAGAAAGCTCTTTAGTATAATCATCTATAATGTTAAATAATATATCTATAATCTTAAATCGTTCCATTATTCTTTCTTACAAGTCAAGTCTACTGTTTGTTAACTATAATAATGACTTAGCAAACGAGAAGGCTCGATGTCGATATCATCAATAATAGTTAGATCAGTGATAACACAATCCTTACCTACAACTAGGATGTTTACAGGTTGGCACAGCGCTTATTATCTTTTTAGGAATTTCATATCAACTTTCAGGAAAATATCGCTTCAATTATATTAACTCGATGCACGCTCTATACCTTAAACTCTGTAATCCTTTTATGTGTCCTACGAAATACCTTAAAACGCCCATTGTTCAATGTTAACGACCAAGTATCACATCCATGAAGAACGCTTTGAAGTGAGTAGATAGTTTCATATAGTATAATATTTAAATTCTGGACGAAAATAGGTAACTTGATAATGTTGAGACAGAAAACTTCGAAATAAATACTATACAAATATAAAATGGATATAAGATGGACTAAAACATAATGTTTTATCCCCGAAAGTGAAATATACACTATAATTGCGGATAGGGTGGGCTTCGAAACGAGACCCAAATCTTGGACGCAATCTGGCCGCCCATATCTCACTGCCCCCAGCAGTCTTATTGCCTCGGAAGGGGACCTGCTCTAACAAATGGCCATTGGTTTCTTTCCTATCTATTCCACACCCGGGTCCTTCTGAAGCAGATCTTCTCTGTCCCTGTTTAGAATTGAAAATAGCAACGCGCAATAACAATATATACGTATTCGCAAAATTCTTGTGTTTCTTTCGGTTTCCTAAAAATAAGCCAAAAGTCATTTATAGGATGAGGAATGAAACTATTAAGATATGGACAGCATACGAACATAGAAGTAACTAACTGGATGCTAATAAGTAAAAAGCAGCATCTAGCATGACAATTTACGCTAAAAAAAACAAATAATTGGACACGTGGAATCATACATTTATCTGAAAACGCTGAAAAATTCAAAATGGTTTCATACTGTCGAAATAAAAATAAGAATTAAGAAAGCAAGGGTATCATTTAATAGCTTTAAGAAACCTCTTACTTGTAATGACTGACTTATTCTACTGAAGGTAAGACTGGTGAAGTGTCATGTATTCCCTTTTGTTATTCGCAGGTATTTAAAGGATATACACATTGAATAATAAGTAATTTGTCAACATTTAAAAATAAAACAGTTGTTTTAAATATATCGAGATATTTAAAATATATATTCAAAACGTTTTTAAACGTTTATATTTAAAAAGTATATTTACCCAGCCATACAATTTTTTTTTGTCATCATTATAAATATTTTAATAACAGTTGATCCTGGAGGGCAGTTGACCCCTAAGTAAATATATTTTAAATATTAATAACGGCATTTATGACTTATAACTTTTTGTTATATACGATGAAAATTGGTGGAAATTTAAAAAAAAAAAATAATTGAAAATGACAAATAGTGTCGAAACGCATAATTAATTATTAAATAAACAAAACAAATTATGACTGAATAATGGTTTTCATTTTGTGCAAAATTTTCTGACGTTTTAGTCCAGCTTACATCGTCTTTTTTAAAATTTAAAAAGTATTTAAATAGGTAATGCCATTTGATTCACTTGCACTCGTCAATTATTAAAAATATTAATTAATTATTAAAAAAAAGAACCATTAGTTTTATGAATACAGGTTTATCATCATCATCATCATTGTTTTATATGAACCCAGGAGATATTGTTGTAGACATTGTTGTATGATAATCGTCTCCTTCTTAATTCTTAACGTTTACTATCAACTACTAAATTTTCATTAAAATTCATCCATTTAATAAAACATTTTAACAAAAAAGCAGAAAAATGAACTATGAAATCTGCACTTTAAACCAAAACAATAGTTAAACTTCAGCCTAGGAAGCTCTAAGGTATATCGATTGTGTTCTGTTTGTCTTCAGTTGATGGAGGTTCGTTTGTTCTAAAATGATGGAAGTACATTTGCTCTTGTCCAATAAGTCCTCCGAATGCTTGACAATTTTCTTCCTATCGTTCGTATCGAGCTGGTTTCGAATCGAGAGGATATTACAGGAAAAAATATCATAATCGTTAATGGAACACGAGGTTTAAACATAATATAAACAATTGAGTAACGTAGGGAATATCTAGAAATGTAAAATGACACATGGAATTTCCATCTACACTTTATATAATATAATGAATTCATATATAATTCTTTTTTTTTTTTAATTTTCAACCATTGAATTTAATGCATTTCAAATGCGATATTTAGTTTAATGAATTCTGATATTTAAGCCGTATTTAAATTAGAGGGAATTCAATTTGTCTCCACGCGTCGATTAATGTAATTGAAAATTACAAGTCTAAAATCCAATTGAGCGATTGAATTTAGTTAATTTCAGTTTTATTTGAACCTTCGCATGATAAAAACAAAATTATATCTTATTACTTTAAAGAGCAATATAAAGCAACCTATGGAATATTTTTTTTTTGAATAGTAATACTAACATAATTACAAAGAGGAATATTACAAATTCTACAATGATAAAGGTACCATTATTATACCTATCTATATGTTTAACGATTAATGATAACAACAATTGACATTACTGATAGATTAATTATAAAAAACCTTCGGAACATATAAAACCTGGAGACGATCACCCAACACCGTTTTGAACTGAACCATGATTTCAATAATGCAGTGGCAGTCAACCCATGGCCCCATAACGAGTCCAATCGGGGCCAATTTACCAGTACTCTTCCAACTGACGTATACTTAGCTTCAAGTACAGTGATAAATCGGTCTAGATTTACGGATTAAGGTTGTTTAATTTTAGCCGGCACACGAAGACCTATATTTCTTTCCCCGAAGCAGAGTTCATGTACCGAGTAACCTTTGACCTGCGTATCCTGGGAAACCACAAAGTTATTCGCAATAGACGCTTACGGGGTACTTCAAAGTGCATTTTATTATAAGTGCTCTGTATTATTTAACTTGTGTTGGCAACATTGTTAGATATGGTAGCAGTGCATATCATCTCCTGTTCATTAATTACTTTTTATATTAATTTTTAAACATCCTGGTCGACCATCTTGGGTTCTGGAAGAATTTAAAGCGGTACCAAACTAAGGGAGTCGATTCTCGCTTTCGAGAAAAATATCCGGATTATGATCCTGAGGAAGGACTCAGGACTCTCACTTGAAGGGCGCGGAAGCAATTATGAAAGGACTTTTGTTCCATGTAAGTCTTCTAACCTACTTCACTCGCCTCTTCTCCAAGTATAAGACTTCTCAGTCAACTAACCTCGCAACTAAATAGAAAAATAAATAAAACAATCCTGAATAATTTTCCAGTTCTGATGTAAAATTCAAAGTTAAAAATATATATAAAAACGCATAACACTAAAACCTCTGTAGATTATTGGGTTAAGTGCATGGTATAGACTGTGTACTGTATACCAAGCCAATGATAGTACAAAGAGGGATTTATTTAAGGTGGTGGGTTGATATAAAGACCAACCATCAGGTTTTCCCCAATTTTATAGAGGCTAGATTAGCCCCAGGAGGGTCTGCATACCCCACAGGATAAATAGTTTATCTGTGAATACCAGACTCGACTCAGAACCATGATCAGTAACTCAGTAACTTCTCATTATAAAAATAATAGCAGAATAAAAGAAAGAATTATTTCTATAACTGAAGTCATATTTTAAATTTAACCTAACTGAAATATAAAATTGAAATTATAATAGCGAGGGCGGTGGAAATAAAGGAAGAAGCCCTAAGGCACTTTTTAATATCACCTCCAATTTATCCAGCAGTCCCAAGAAATATTTGTAGAGTCGCTAAAATATTTACAATATCAATCATAAAATTGAAATATTCTTAAACAGTATTAACAATTATATTACTACAGTAGAAATAGGTCAATGCTATTACTTTTTTAATTTATGTATTTCACGAAATCCAAGAGCTACATGTTTACGTATGAATGAAAATAATGAGGAAATGTATTGCAACAGAATCGGCAGTGATTTTGATAAAACAGTAGGAATATGTTTGCATTGATCGAGAGGTTTTAGTACCCAGGAATTATAAAAAAAAATAATAACGAAACTCAACAGGATATTAAGAATAAAATATGCTACTTATTTTATAATTTGTTTTTATTAATTATTATTTTGATAGTGATTATTATTAAATATTTTAGTGAAGAGAAAAAATTTGCCCTGGCCGGGACCTGACCTGACCCTTGGCAGCTCAGTGGTTAAGAGCTCTGCGAAGGAGACGCAGACGACCTGGGTTCGCATCCCGGTCAGGGCAAATCTTTTCTCTTCAAAACAAAAATATTTAATAATAATCACTATCAAAATAATAATTAATAAAAATTAATTAATAACAAAAATATTTACTTATTATATAGTACTGGCTGTATTTAGATCGTGTTTTTTTTCTGAAATTTGTATAGTATGTATTTTAAACATTTCTGTCTCGGCATTATTTGTATTAATATTTTATACCTATGATTTGAAAAGAGCGCTAAACTGCAATAGCGAAGGTCCTGGGTTCAAATCCCGCTGCTGGAAGACTTTCATTTGATCTGCGGCCGGGGATGGATCTTATGGGATCTAGGGCTATTCTGGGGCTCACCCAGCCTCTATAATGTGGGCCCTCAAAAATAGAGGGAAAAATCTGGCGGTTAAGTGTGATATAGGACGCCGTTGTCCAAGAAACAGTCTCTACTATTTACTAAACCTAAGCTAAAACTATCATCCTCCCCAATATTCTAAATGGGTGTGGAACGTGGCTATTAACGTTAAAAGATAAACGTTTTAAAGTATTCGCAAAAAGATATTTGTTAAAAAAAAAAAAGGATGAGTCCTCTAGAGAAGTAAGAAGGTGGAATAAAAGAACATGCACTTTCATAAAGTGCATCCTGAAGGTTAAAGTAGTCATATTAAGTTTTTTAACTTAATAAGGAACAAATTAAAAAAAAAAAATAGTATGAGATGATGTTGATTAATGGTAAATGTCCGAGAGGTGAATCGAGGAATTAATGGTCGGTTTGTGATCAAATTGATCACGTAATCGGATTAAAGCGGCAATCAGTGGACCGTAGTTTGTAAAACATCAATTTGTGTTATCGGCATAGAGCCTTCGGTTCGCATTTATTGTTATTATTACTGTATGTATAACTACACTCCATGTAATCCCTAGAGAGCAGCGTATGTTAGTGTAGAGAGCACTAAATTCATGTGCTGAGTGTAATGAGCTCAAGTTCAACTGTGGCAGATAAAATAATTGGGGCGAGATAAAATAAAACCGGTTACCTCCACTTCAAAAAATTTTCAGGACTAATCAAAAAAGATTCAATTTAAAAAAAAAATCAATTTAACAAATTGGAGGATGGAGATAGTTGGGGGGTGCAGTAAAAAAAACACCAAATAAATCAAGGCTTATTTTTATTTGTGCCGACGTTTCGATCTTTTTTCTAGGTCATCTTCAGGGCTAATAAGAGAGGCGGCTGGATGAACTGTGAATTCAACAAATTGTTTTTATCATTTTTGTTATTTTGCTCACAATAATCTTTAAACAATAATTACTGATAATTTACTATGATCTTCTCTTTTTTTAAAATTTCATTTAATATAAAAAAAAAAATATGCTGGATATACTTTGATCGGACAATACCGATAACTGGTTAGCATATCGTCCCTGCCATTTCCAATTATCGAATGTGATAATCGGTACTTTTGAGGAGAATTAAAAAAAAAAACAGTTTCAAGGTTCAATAAAATTAGTGCCTATAGTCAAACCAATTACATCCGTTTTACATTGTTATTGTAACTGATAGATCCCCCTATATGAATTTTATATCAATTATCAACCCTAAAGCAACTGCTATAAGCCGAAAACGAAAACTGTTTTTTTTTTCACTTTGCGATGGCAAGGACGATATGACTGATGAAAAATTAATAAAATAAAAACAAATCAATATAATTAAACGTTAAACATATTTTTGGTTTTCCATACACTAAAATTTTTCATTTAAAGTACTTTTGATTGTTTTGAAACGAACTAATCTATTACATAATTTCTGACATTGAAAACTTGGATAAAATGTATAGCAAAAAAATACTGATTTTGAAACCAAATATCTCAATTAGTCTGTAAGTAGCCAAAGATGGAAGTTTTTGGATCTATAGACACACTTGTAAGAAAAACTGGCTGTTAAGTTTGTTATCGGACAGTTCGCCTCCCTCCACGACATTAGATAAAGTACAAAATCTACCATGTAGTGAGCCTAAGATCCTTCTAGGGTTTTAGTGCTTCGTTTTTAATTGTTTACTTTTATTTCATATAAATTTTTAAATAGAGTGAATTAATATTCTGATTATTCTTAATTCATAACAAAAATCTACGCCCTTAAAACTTCCCCAAAACTACAATTTTTCCCTAAACTTCCCGGGATGAAATCTCCGAGAAAACAACCTTGTTATTCACATTGCAACGTAAGACAAACACATTGTGTATGACACAACATGAATTCCTATGTGGCCAGCGGAAAAATATTTTCCAAGCTTCCCCCGGCAGCTGTCAAAACGGCTAGTCTGCAAGTGAAGTTGAATAAACAGTCTCCATGGCTTAAACAAACGGATCGCGATTTAACTGGACGACAATCCTATTCAATTTAAAATCTTTTGTTCGCAGGCTGGGCGATCGAAGTTTAAAAAAAAAATATATAAAAGAAATTCTGTTCAACCATGTAAATTATTAAATAACTTAATGTACCATAGCGAAAATAGTTTTACTAAAAAATATGTTAAAAGGCTCAAGGGAAAACTAAGAACATAATTTTTTCTCAAACACCTCATCCCTTACGTTGACTATCTCACATGTCCTACCAAAATCCGTGAAGCTGAGTATGTTGCACTGAAGAGCTTTATAATAGAAATACAAAAAATATCGAATATATTACAGGAAAATTAAAAACAGTATAACCTTTCCAAAAATCAATATTAAAATGACCGATATTCAAGTACAACGGCAAAAGCCACATCTTCTTCATTGGCGCTACAACTCAACGCTGAGTCCTGGCCTCCACAATTAGTTTTCAAAAGCCACACACTGAGTACAAATAATAGATAAAACGAAGGACAACTATCTTTAAAATTGTGGTTACTAGTTTAGTTTTACTAAATATTTCGTCTAGCTCTGTTTTAATATCGGGTCTGATGATGGGTAACAAGTAATTAAAATAATAAATTAATTAATAAATGCTGTATAATTGGTGTATAACCTTAAAAAAATAATAATTAAATGACCAATAATGGAAATGCATTAAAATAAGCCACATACTGTGAAAAATGACAGAAAAACATTGCAAAAGTATATTAATAATTTAACTTTTTCTCTTTTCTTTTAATGTTTAATATAGTACAAATATGACAATTTTAGATTTTTTCTTTAGGTCTTATTTTTGTTAACATGAGTAATTTAATGATTTTTTCAAATGCTCTTTTATCGCTGATTTTGGCACAGATAATAACACTTAAGTTTGGGACTAAACCCCTACTGTATATAAAATAACAAATTATAATCCCTGCACTCTAGAAATCCATTAGTATTATTACCTATTTACCACTTTAGATTAATTAACCTTTAAAATGAAAGGTAGCATACAAATATAACTGAGGGCTCTCGGATAAAGTTGGAGCGGAGCTAGGCTAAGTACACAAGAGAAGGCTAGTGAAGGTAAACCTAGACTGACTAGATTACGGTTAACTAGGGAAGCTGTACCTAGGGGGATCGGATGTGATGGATAACTAGCTGGGCTGGATAAGCCAACATCAGTCTAGTCTTCCTTAACCAATGTTCTCTATTGCTCTACTCAATTCACGGCCGTATATCTCAATGAGGAAAATATGGGGGGGGGGGTATTTAACCAATATATAAACAGAGAAAAAAATAAGATAAAAAGGAGATTTTCAGAAGCATTATATATCAATGGCAAAATAGATAATGTAGTGAATGACAGAAAAGAATCTAACGAAATAAGTAAATTGTAACCATCAGTGAATTAAAAGTTAAAAACGAAATATATAAATAAGAAGCCTACACTTATAGATAACAGAGATAACATAACCTATCACAAGAACCTCACAACATTATATCCAATTTTCAATATTCATACTATTCAATAGTTTAAAGTAAATGGAGAAAGGAGATAGTTGGGGGATGCAGTAAAAAAAAACACCAAATAAGTCAAGACTTATATTTAGTAAGTGCCGACGTTTCGACCTACAGTGTAGGTCATCTTCAGGGCTATGAGAGAGAAACAAAGAGAACAAAATAAAATCTGTCACTATTTTAATTTCTGTTCATTATCTTTAATTTTATTAAATCTGTCAATATCTTAATTTTATTATATTCTGTCACTATTTCAATATTTGTTATCTTTAATTTTCATATCTGTCACTATTTTAATTTTCTACATTACATGTCACTATATTATTGTTACTAGAACGTTTTTATATATTTTTTGTTCTGTTTGTTTCTCTCTCATAGCCCTGAAGATGACCTACACTTTTACACTTACTAAATATAAGTCTAGTACTTATTTGGTGTTTCTTTGACTGCACCCCCCAACTATCTCCGTTCTCCATTTTATCTTCCAGTCAACAATTTTCCTCTCATGTTTAAAAGAATTTTCTTATTTTCAGTTTTTTAGGACATATTTTTATAACTTGTGTATTTATTAGATTGTTTTTTTTATTTAGGTTGATAATTTACAGATTCATAAGTATAATTATTCAAATATTAATGGACTTAGAAGTAGTAAAAATATATTTATGAAAAGAAAATTGAAAATGAAACGTTTTAAAAGTAAAGAAAAATTTTCACTGGAAAAAGGTTTTTCTCACTTTAATGAAAGATTGACCAATAAATAAAATAAACTATTTCAAAATAAATCTGTAGAAATAATACTCGTGTATGATTATGATCATTTACTTAAAACCTTAGATTCGTTGAGAACTGGAAATCGACCATTTCGCTCCAATAAAATACGTTACATTCCTAATAGAGGTTTAATACATTACATGCCTAAATAACGGAGGAGCTCAATGGTAGAGCACTGAGTTACTGTGCCAAAAGCCTCAGGTTCAAATCCGGCTATACCAGATAATTCAATAATTCTTTTAACAATCAAGGATCGAACCTGTGGTATCTAGAGACACTCCTAGGGCTCAACCAGCCTGTATACAGTTGGTACCCTAAATTGAGGGAAAACCTGGGTTGAGCAAGATCTAGTAACTATCACCTCCACACCTTGTGTTGTGACCTTGTCTTTGAAACCGTACAGTCTCCACTAAGACCTGAAACTAGGACCCTTCGTGGGTTGTAGAGATACGGGTTTTTACTAGTAATAGGAGTAGTATTTATTTAAAAATAAATAAATGAAGTTCTAAAATATAGCGGTTTAAATGTTATTTCCGAATAGGTTAACTGTTAAAATTAAATTATAGTGATAAAGCTAGTAGAACATACTTTGTGTCGGCGAAAAAATTTACTAACACAATCTAGAATAACAAGTGAGCTCCATCACTAAGGTCCTATTCCTGTCATCCAAAAGAATTCTAGCATATTTCCATTATCATCTTTCTCTTACAATGGAGCCGATTCAGTACAAGAGAACCTATCATACCACGATCTAAAAAGTAAAAAAAAAAAAAACAGGGTCTAAGAACAAAAATAAAATAATTTGTGTAATTACCACCATGCCAGGAAGTTTAATAAGCCTTTATATCTAGCGGGTTTTATACACACTTCCATATATGTACACATATATACAATACCCATCAATGATAATATTCTATTTTACAACCCTTGGCTCTTATACATTCAATTAGGATATAATCCGTTATATAAAGTCCGCGTCTAAACACAAACGGAAAACAGACTTTAGAGCGCCATTGCCGGCGGGGGAGAGTTGAGTTAAGTGAAAAGGCATTAGCGGAAAGGAAAAGAAAACAAACGATTAATCTAAGAGAAGGAGGGACAAGGCACAACAAATGGGACAGAGAAAACAAAGACAAGATAAATACAGAAGGAGCTCACTTTTCAACGTTCTACTCTCTTTACTCAGTGCTAATGGTAATAAATACAAAGAGCCGAGAGAGGTATTATTTATCATTTGCACCCGACGTTTGCTGAAATTGTCCGCTTTAGAGGGGTCCACCCCCCCCCCCCTACGTGAGGTATATTTTAAGCCCCCCTCTAGAGAGGGAGATGTAAATTAACGCATCAACCTTATTCTAATTGGCCAGCGAGAGGAACCTCTGGCGGCAATTTAAAAATGAAACTGAGGACAAGATGTATTTCACCATTATTTTAATAACCTGAAGAGGAATGAAAGGGTCCTTTGTGGAAGGCAGGGCATTTTTTAAGGATAATAAATTATTTCTGTGAAAACCTCATAATATCCGGACACTATTTTCTTTTTTTCTCATAATTCTCAGTTATTGCTTCCAAACAAGACAACACGAAAATGAAACAATACTATTCCAATATACTCATTTAAAAAAAAAAAACTATATCCTGCATTTACATTGTTTTCAAAATGAACATTTGCAATCCAACTAGAAAAAATAATTCTAATAAAGTCCGCACCTTAAAATAATTCAAATGTCAAATAAAAAAGAATTCTCTTAATTTTTAAAGAGAAAAGATAGGCCCTCGGCCGGGATTTGAACCCGGAACCTTTGTCTCACTGTGACATCACTCTACCATTTGAGCTACCAAGGTCGCCTGCCGGCAGAGGACAATCCTTTCTCTCATCCGATCCCATGTCCTCGTGCTATCGCAATTTTTTCTATGAATACACTAGAACGAAGTTCTTTGAACATTAATTTAATTTTAGGATCTTATTGACTTACGTCATATTACTATTTATATTTTTTAATAATTATTGGTCTTTTTTTTTTGAGTTTTGAATCTTTTTATATTTAAAGAGAAAAGTTAGGCCCTCGGCCGGGATTTGAACCCGGAACCATTGTCTCACCGTGACATCGCTCTACCATTTGAGCTACCAAGGCCACCTGCCGGCAGAGGACAAATCTTTTCTCTCATCAAAGGTTCCGGGTTCAAATCCCGGCCGAGGGCCTATCTTTTCTCTTTAAGAATAAAAATATTTAAAACTCAAAAAAAAAAAAAATTTACCAATAATTATAAAAAATTATAAAAAGAATTCTCGGTACGCGACTTTTATTTCAGACTTCTGAACCGATTACCATGAATTATGGTATTGATTAAATCATTTAATTAATTACTAGCATTTAATTCCCACCCACGAGACTCTGTATTACCAACTGCGTTTTGATTTCATTTCTTCAAATTATTATTGTCTCCTACGTTTATGATATTGCTAATCGAATCTAACAAGGTTCTTCAGAAAGAAAAATAAATAAATAAAAAAGAATCAAAAGGGGCATATCCAATTTCATTTAAATATCATATTGACTATTTTTTTTATCGACATACAGATGTTCCTTTTATTCCTATCTATATCGTGTAGTTATATATTTAAATACATACATAGCTACAATATGTTAACTATTTTCCATAAATTTTTATTTCTGTCGAAACCGTTACAACCGTTATTTCTGTACAAACCGTTACTATATCAAATAATTAAAAACACTAATTGAGTTTTTAGGCTTAAACTTCTTACAACTTGGATTGATAAAAAAATTCACAGAAAATACTAAAAAATTCCACACGCAAAAAATACGTTTATGAAAATAATTCTATTTTAGTAAATGGTAAAGTAAATCATTAAGCAAATTATTTAAGTGAGAAATTTTAGAATCCGATCCCTTTAAATTAAAATGTTTTGAAAATATAAACTTAACTTCTGCTTTATTGATTGTATTCCTTTTAATTTAGCCCAAATTGCAATAAAGTTGGAGAATACAAAAAAAAGATAATTTCCTATCTCAATGGATGCAACTCGCTATTACTAAGAAGATTCTTATGATCGACCTGATTTGTTTTATTTTAGTCATGTTATTTATGTAACTCGAAATGGTTTATAACTAAAGATGCCTCGTGAAAAAGGAGAAAAAACAGGAAAACTGTATTAACTGTATTTAATTATATCTGACATCCTTTATATATTTATGTAACGGTTATCATAGAAAAAAATATTGATAAAAATTGTTAATATGCAATGCATTTTTTTTTTAAATAGTTTGTGTATGTATACATATACACATATTATATACACGTACAAACTTTCAATTACTCTGTGAATGAATATTTTTTAGCATTCTTTAATAATTAAAATAATGCTTTATTAATTAAGCGTTATGAAAGTAGACAGTTATCCGAGAGGAAATTGAATGGAAATGGAACAATGAAACTTCCCGAAACTAACTACAAAAGTTAAAGGGGAAATCTCTTATGCATCAGTTGACTTCAGAAAATGCTACAAGTGGTCAAATCATTAAAAGTTTTGGATTTCCTGTTAATTAATACAATTTTAATACCATATTAAATATGTCTTTATTAAATATTTAATAAATACAGTTTTTATACACATATTACTTTTATACATAACAGGTACATATGAGAAACGGTATTATGTGTGGAGTTTGCACATTAGTTATGATGGTTCATTTAATATGTGCGAGGCAAGTTCCGAATTAACCGTTGTTCTTGTTATTCATTGCAATGAAGCATATCATAGATATACACACTACCAAAGTTAGCTCTCGGTGGGAACATAAAATATATATAGCAGTGTAAGTCTTTAGGACAAGTCCTAACTAGACTACTGGTCATTTAAATAATTATATGTATATAAAAATACTGAATGTCTATTATACGATATAAATTTCATTTTTGTTGAATTAGAGCAAAATAAGGAATAAAATATAATACTTTTTAAAATAAATTATCAACAATCAGCACCACAAGAAATCCTGTACTCTTAATAAACCATTCATCAGTGGCTTAAAAAGTGATTCTAAATAAAATTAAAACAAAAATATGACAAAATTGGGAGAGGTAAATTTATACAATAAAAATAGCGGTAGAATAATTTATATTAACTCAACATGTGGCCGAACGTAGAATAAACTGTTAATAGAGTTTTGAGTAATAACGTATAATAAAATTGTTATATAATAATGAGTAATCTACTACAAACAGTGTCTTTTTATTATATTGATAAAAGCGTAATTATAAATATTATAGTGATGTTGCTAGCCGGAATAAACTGCATACATTATTTTTACGATGTAGGTTGTTATTTCTATTGCCAATTTCGATTTAACTAAAGTCTAGTAGTTTATTTATATTGATAATATAAATAATATATTATTCTAGTAAATAAGCAGTGATCTCACTTTAAATATTCAAATCTCTACAAATTCATTTATACAAAACAAAAGTCAGTAACAGATAGAAAAAATCCAATTAGAAACAAATATCTGAATAAACTGAATTATTGATTCTTCTTTAGACTCTTGGAATGTAATGATATGACAATTGAAGTGATAAAACAAAAGACCATAAAACATAAGTTACAGAAAGCTTGTACTTCACTAGTAAGGTTAGGTTACATTATTACTCCTACATAGCTAACTATTTATTAACTATTTTTAATTTTAGATTTCAATATATTTTCTGATGTTTTGATGAATTATTATGCCTTCTAATAAATTACAACTTTTTGTAGCTAATATATACGAGGTGGCTAACCAATTTTAGCTATACGAGATCAAACAAATATTCATTCGTTAGGCTGTCATACCAAATTGATTATATTGAATAAATAACTCTAAAAAAAGTAAATATGAAATGACCTTTTTCCTATTTTTTTTTAATATCTATCTATCCTTCAACCCATTTGTAGAAATTTCTCATTCTCGTAACACTGCAAAGGGGATTGGCGTTAACACAGAAGCGTGAACCTAAACTAATGCTGTTACGTTGCCTATTTCGTGATGGCAGCTAAAATTCTGAACCCGTTTCATCTCTCTCAACTTCCTATCTCTGAGGAATTCGAAATATCAAATTCGAGCTACCTGCAGTCTCAACGTGAAAATATTTTTAAAAATTTTACCTGGCTCATAAAGAACCACCTTCTTGTATATATCTTATTTTCTCCTCTGTCCTTCATCTGTCAACATCTACGGATGGGCCAAGTAGAATCTGCAGACCCCCTCCAAGCTGACCTAGCCTCTAAAAGGTGGGTACCGTTAGTAAGGGAAATCCAGGCTGTTTGGCGTGATCTCGGACAAATCACCTCCCTGCATAACCGTTGTGTAGAAACAGTACAGTCTTTACCATGTATGGACACCAAGATTCTTCATCGATTGTTGTGATACATGTAAATAATATTCTATAGATCCCAAGAAAATAATATTATTAGTAATATTATTACACCACATTAGTAAAACCAGAATGCATCTACGCAAGTGAATACCTAGAATTGAATATCACTCAATTATATGATATACAAACTGGAAGTATTGAAGAGAAGAACTGTCAGAAGAAATTTGCGTCTTATAAGAAGCACAGAAAGCTGGAAATTACGAAGCAATGATGAGGTACATGAGAACATAGAAAAATTAGCAGAAATGATAAGGAAAAGAAGACTGATTTTTTTTTTTATGGACATTTATACAGAATGGATGACAACAAATCTTGAAGTATCTCTGAGAAAAGTAATTAACTACTGGCTGGATCCGAGAAATTAAAAATGATTAAGAGATACACAACATAAAAGCAGAAGCGCAGAAGGAAAGTTATTGGAGAAAAAGAAAATAACAAATCAGAAGGAATTGAAATTGGCAGGTGGTCCGTAGTTGGCCAAAACGAAGGGAAAACAAACTGGGCCGGCTTTACCTTTATATGGAGGGTGCGCGGGGGACAAGGGCGCCGGGTCTCAAGGGGCGCCGCGAGACGTCTCAGGGTCTCAAAAAATTTCATTTCATGTTGATCCCATAGTAAAATTTGTTTAGTTTCATGGGCACATTCACCACTTAGGGGATTTGCCCCTTTTTTGTAACACCTTATATATAAGTGTTCAATTTTAATCGCGTGCTTCTACTCTAGACCCCCCTAGGGGCGCCTAGGTCACGATTGCACACGGGCGCGACATGAGCTAGAGCCGGCGCTGAAAACAGATTCCAAAATTAAGTTTATTATTAAAGCTTCAGAATATTTTTGTTTCAAAATCTCCGTTTATTCATAAAATATTTACATACAATATATATTCTCAATATATATAGCAATAATTACTTGTACTACCCGAAGGTATAAAACTTCAGAATAGTAATAGTAAATAAAGTACTTTACAGTAAAAAGTTAAGTAATATGAGAAGGAACGGGTAATATATAAACAACAGGATCGGTTGTATAATGTCTTATGTAATATTGTGTATACAGCTAGAGACTGTTTCTAGGTCAACGATTGAAGAAGGAAGTGACTTGGCTGAAATTAAGCACAAATATCCACTTTATAGAAAGTAGGTGACCCCGGCAGCCTCGGAGGATCCTGAATAAATAATTTACCTTACACAGCCGGTTTCGAACTACCGCAGTCACATTTATTATCAATTTTAAAGAACCTTAATCATTTTTTTTTCTTTTTGGACGGGGTTCAAGACGAAATAAGAATAAGGGAAGACTTCAAAGGCCAAGAAAAGAGATAAGAATCCCCTTAAGATCTTTGCGGGAGACCATTGTCGGCCTTAATTCCCGCAAAAGAAGTCTTAATTTCGATTCTAATTACCGCGCCATTGTGCCCAGATAATACCCATTAAAGAAGAAGTCCTTAATGGCTCATAATTCATCATTCCCATTGTTTTTTCTCCGCCAAGAAGGACCACTTCTTCGGGAGAAGGCCTCAAGAAGGACACCGTAATCACTCGGAACTTCTATTGTATTCATGCAACTCTAGCTGGAATTAAACCTGTCTATTCATGTGATGTAGTGTCCTAGCAAAAAGGCATTCCATTGCATAAATTATCATGAGATAGTAAGTGAACATAATTTTAATCACAATATCCTCTTTTATTGTTCATTTCAATTCCATTATTATTTTTAGAAGATGCTCACATTTTTAAAAAATCAACACATAAATCTGTTTAAAACTATTTAAGAATTAATTAGTAGCTGATATTTGTGGATCTTGTAAAAGTAATGCTTTTAGAAATTTAGGTGTAAGGTGCCTTAAATAACCGAAAAGAAATCTTGAATAAACAGATTGAAGATTAATGGCACGGATTATTTTGTTTGCAATTTAATTCCTAAATACTACGAGGAATCCTTTCAAATAAAAGTGCATAAAGAAACAGTAATTATGGCAGAATAATATTGATATATCCTCTAACTATTTAATTTGGACACCCAATAATTTTCTTGTACTCCTATTGTCTCTGAATTTCTTAATTAAAAATACGAAACTACTTTTCACTTCTTGAATTTTGGATATATAAGATTAAATAATTTCGGAATTGTATTTGAATATAATATTTGATGAAAACCTGTAAAAAATTCAACTAAAATGGTACTGTAAGTGATTATGTAGATATAACTGCAATTCCACGTACAATATTTTCACTTAATGCAGCTGACCTCTCGAGAGATATGTTAGATATGAACGTGCGCACAGATATTGTCACACGACAAACCAAAATGTACTACATCCGTTAAATTTGAAAATAAGAAAAATATTTTCATTATAATAATTTTTTACCAGCGTAGGAAAAAATAATTAGAGTGGTTAGGTGATAGCAACGAAGTTGTTTTTTGACAAAGTTATGAAAGTGTATTATCAACAATGAGTATTTTATTAACCTTTTTTGTAACTGAATTACTATGGACTACCATATAAATATATATTATTACATAAAAATAGTAATAAGTGACATATTTCTAGTTCAAATATCATTTGTGACCATACAGTCTACATTTTTCTATATTGATTTTTTTTTTATTACATGAAAAAATCCCAGAATATGTTTTATAGAGAAGAAAAACTAATATGACCTAGTATAGTTAATTGTAATATTCTATAAACCTAATAATAGTTATGGACATAGGAAATAGAGAGCAAACATCACTGGAGGCAATATTATCAGGTTGGTTATCTATTTCACGGCTGACCTGTCACCTAATCCAGCCAAGCCTCAATTGAGCCCCAAACCTAATTATCCCTTCCAAAGCTACTGTTTACATGCAATTCTGGAATGTAAACAGTCCCTTATCTTCAATCATAACCTTCTTACACTATCTTCATTTATAATAACTAGACAAGTCCCGAATCATGTACAAATTTTCCCAGGCTTTCTCAAAAGACTCAAATTTATACGAATGGATAAACGCTCTAAGCTCCCAATTAATCACAAAAGACTCACATACAAGACTATTATTCGACCTAGTTGGGCTTAAGATGAGCTTTGGTGCTCCACTAAGTCATCGAACTCCTTTCGTATCCTCTCAATCCTTACAATAGAATAGAATAGAAAAACAACTTTATTCTGGGACCAGGTCCCTTAAGAATAACAATATTGTACAAAAATTAATAGAAATATTTCTGGCCAAACGGCTACATTATAATACAATTAAATATGAACTAAAACATATGTTCTCATAGAAAGAAAAAAAAGAATATATACCTACATAAGACAAAAAAAAATAATAGAAAAAAATTACAATAAATAGAAATCGGCTAATGGAAAAAATAATAAAGTAGATAAGAGCATCTAATAATACGAATAATATTATCATATTGAGTGTGGTATGTATATTTTAACACATACATACATAAAACATTCAAATAATTATTGTTTACATATTAAAAATAAAAATATAAATATAATATAAATAAAATGAGTGTGGAATTTTTACAATATTTACTCAATCTATAATGTTGAATATAGCTCATTTATTTTATTGATTAGAGAGCATCTTTTTGTGAATTAAGGAGATGTAGGAATAGTTTGGATTTGAATGTAGATAAAGAAGACGCATGACGGATATCAGGTGGGAGTGAGCTCCAAAGAGAATTAGACCGAGCTAGGAAGGACCGCTCAAAAGTTCGTTCAAAAGTTCAATACAAAATTATTCGTAAAATCCTTATTGCTCCTTACTTTGTTACGAACAAAATAATCCTTAATGACTTTAATGTCCCATTTATTACTGATTTTCCCAAATTCCATATCAATCCATAACAAACTTTTCAAAATTCCCACTCAAACTCACTAGTTTCAAAACGGGCTACTTCTACGATTCCCGGTAATATTCTGAGGCGTCTAAAAAGAAGATGGTATCGTGACCTTTTAAATTGAATTTGTAATTTGAGTACTACCACTGGGTAGTTTCTCTACTAGCATTTTTCCATGCCGTTATATTAACGGTTTGAACTATTAAAATACCGTACTGTAATACAGACCAAGATGGACTTATAGTTTAGATTACAGAAAATAAATAAAATTGAAGATTATTCTAACACAGAAGTAAGTAGCATCCCTTGATAATGGAAGGGAATGGATCCAAAATATTAAGAAGACTTGGAATCAGCCAAAATTACTAATGAAGATATAAACTCAAGAAACAATTTTAAACTTAAACTTGAAAAAAAGAAGGTTAATGCAAAGACAAAAGCGCCGAGAATTGGAACAAAAAGAAAATCTCGAAAAATATGAAAACCTATTGGGAAATAAGAAGAACAAGAAGCCCCAAACGGGAACCATCTTTATTAGTCTCTTACACTTTGAGAGCTTTGCGACTAATTATAATAATAATAATACACTAATAAATTTAAATAACTAAATTTGAAAACAATTTTGAGAGTCTCAAAATTTACCAAAACATTTTAGTGTTTATTTCTTAGGGAACCAAATGGTCCTTTTCTATCCCCATTTTATCTACTTCATTTTATATGTTTAAAAATGTTCATTCTATGTCCACACACATATATAAACAAAATTTTGATTCCAATTAAAAATAGACAACATAATAATTACAATATAGCGATCCAATTAAGGTAAAGGCTGTAGTGAATGTATTACGAGCCCTATCGTAGTTCCTTTGAACTTGCCATATCCATTACAGGAGGTGAAGATACATGAGGGCAGATATGATTATATATTTGTTCTCCCAAACAGACCCGGACCCCGCATCAAAGAGATCACAGATCCCTCCCGGATCTACCGGACCTGCTACAAAGGGCTTCTTCAAAGGGCAGTAGTATAATCACTTTATTAGCCGGGTATACCTCTACCATCTTCTCTTTTCCGTTTCTTCCTTTATAAACATCATATATATATATATATATATATATATATATATATATATATATATATATATATATAATGTTTTGATAAAGAAAACTTACATGTTGAATTTAATAATATATATATATATATATATATATATATATATATATATATATATATATGGGGTTTTGAAGAGTTATGATGTTTCCTCCGGTCTTCCTGCATTTTGAGGTTGTAATATGCTTTATTTGTTTATTTCCTTCCCTAGAATACCCTTTCTTTCCTATTGATGCCTGGGCAGTCGAAGTATGTCTCTAATAGTTTGCTAAATTATTTTAATTTGGGAGCAAATGCCTTTACATGCTCTTTTTCTTTCTTTCTTTATGATAAAAAATGTTTCAATATTAAAAGTAATCTAAAAAACTATTGTACAAACTGATGGGTATAAAAACGGCGGCATAAACACGTTTATAATGCCAAAAGTTTAAGCATAGTACATACAATTATTAAAAGTAAATCCAATATGTATCGGCAGATTTTTCTCATCTCAGCAGAAATATAAAATCCAAAATAGATAATAACATATATCCTGGATAATTCTCAGGTTATAAGTGTTGTAAAAAAAATAATACTTAATAAGAGAAAAATAAAAAAAATGTTTTATGTAAAAAAAAAATTCTGTTTTACATTCCTGCAATCATATACAAGAGACTGAATATTTACAAAAAGGAGTCATTAGATGAAAACATTAACTGTAATTATCTAACTACGAAAGTTAAATGTAAATAATTCATTATCACTTAAATCCTGAGATTCAGGATCATTCCTTATCAAAATTAAATATAGGGGATGAAGAGTGGAAATGCCCTTAGGAAATAAATCGGAGGATGTTGCCCTTAGCCTAAAAGCCATCGCAACTTTGTCATTTTAAAGGAAGCTAATTTCATTTCCGATCTTTAGCAAAGAGGCTTAGCTTCTCAGATTATTATCGGATAATCTTTTTAAGCATCTCCTTCAATATCTCTCAAACAATATCATTTTCTCTTGCAATAAGATAAATGACCATTTATACTATAAATAAACCTTTATTCAATAATTAAATTAAGATAAAATGCAAAAAAAAAAAAAATGAAGCCAAATAGCACAATATCATGATTAACAATGTGGTAGTTTTGTGTTTACATTTTTTTTTAATAGATAATGTTTTGTTTTTAATCGAAACTTTTAAAGCCAATATTGCTTTAGTTATTCAGTTTGAAATACCGTCTATACGTAACATAGACAATAATCGGTTTCTTCGCCGACGAACCAGTAGGTGTAGATGAAGATTAAGATACGGAATCGTCTGAGTTATTAAGTTACCAAGAGGCAAGATTGACCATCAATACGAAAAAATCCGAATATTCAATTTTCGGGAATGATAAAAAGGATAACCAAGAACTGGAACGGCACCATATAAAAGGAGTGAGAACTTGTAATCTGGGAGTTATTTCAACAAGCAATAACAGAGCCAAGATGAAGAAGAAATTAATATGAGAAAAAACATTTCACACGATGTCTAAACTTAATACTTTGGGACAATAACCAAAAAAACAAAAAAAAAACATACAAAACCTGTATAAACATATTGAACTAGTGTTTCTAAAGTTACAACCAAAATATCAGTGTTTTTTTGTAGTGAGTTATGACTATGAAAGAAATGCGCAAATATCTTTTTATTCTCATCAAAACTGTATCAACCTTCAGAGCTTCTCTGCAGGAAAGTGGTTGTGCCACTTTTAGTGACAAAAAAATAAAAATTAAAAACACGCTTCTGTTAATAGGCCTGCATAATACTTCAGTCATATTGGTGGGAGGAAACTAGTCTGGAAAATTGTGGACTTCTTTTCCAAGCTCCTGAGGGATACTTTAAAATCGCTGCTACTTAATAAAGATGAATTGTATGGATTCGAATCGAATGAAATAAGAATAAGCAAACCTAATTAGGGTTGTATTTCTCGTACAGCCCCCCACCCAATCCGACCCTTATGACCAAAAGGTTACGGAAATGTAAAAAAAATACAGATCCAATTTTATTGAAGACAAAAAAAATAACACGAGAAATTCCTTTGTCAAATAATAAAATAGAAATGTACAGTAGCACAGAAATTACATTTTAGCAAGATTGTTTGATTCAACTTAATGTTTAGTCAAGTATATTTGAATGAGAAAGTTGGAATCAAGAGTTTTAGAGAGAAGAATGAAGAATTTTGAAATAAAATAAATTAATAAAGTGGGATTTCTTCATCCCTACCAATTCTCATCGAAATAAATTAAATTCTATAATTGAAATAATTAAAAATCGTATAAAATAATAGATGATGTGGGTACAATGTAGTAATTATTATAGAATGAATGAACTTAATTCATCATTGTAGATTTAGTAAAACTCGAACTACTTTTCCAATATCGTAATTACTAATCTAAGTAAGTCCTCTCCCTAGGCGACTATTGGAGGAAACTGAATTGGCAGTCAATTAACAACGAGGACAGGACAGAAGTCGAGACTTCTGCCTTTGTAATTAAATTAACAATTATCGTCAATAATTCCAATTAGTATTAGCAACTGTCGTTCGTTAATTGTCCGGGTTGTTTGGGCCCTTACACAATTAACAAACCCTTTTAGGACTGATTACGAAAATCAGAGCTCTATATTTTAGTTGGGATTGTTATATTCTTTATATTTTTTTATATGGATAAAGGCTATTTTTTATTATGTTTATATAAGTTGACATGTACATAATAAGTGAAATTTAAATAGATCAGTATTACAAAAATATTATCTATCAATGTAGCTTAATGAAAATTAATAAAATATATCAATCTCCTACGATTCTTTTTGGTAAGTAAACGGTGTATGAGACTTATCTTTTAACATGTAATTACATATTACAGTATAAAAAACAATTTCTATCAGTAAAAATGCTTCAATTTGTCAATTTAACTACATTTCTTTTAGTATATTATTATCGAAGGGTAGACGAAATATCTATACCATGTTGAATTGGCTATTTAATCTTTGAATATACTACAAAAAACAGTAGTTATTTAATAAAAAAAAACAATACACAAGAATCCATGAATTGAGAGGCGACCTGTGGTCTAGTGGTTGGCGTAACAAACTACTAAGCCCAAGATCGCGGGTTGATAGTCCGGCTGGTGGCCCTAGGATTTTTTAAATGGACTAATAAATCCTTAGTTACGCCGTTCTTCGGAAGGGATGTTAATCAAGGGTCCCGAGCCTGTAAGATGTCAGGTAATCGTTAAAATCTCTATCCTAATTAAACCTGGATAGAGAAAATCTAGAGCTCCCAATATAGCACCGTCCGATTAGCAATAGCAGCAAAAAGTGACGTTAAATGAACAAACAACAACAACAAAATAAAACTTATTTTATTGTGCCAACGTTTCTTCCGAAGATCTTAATTCGGATTTAAACTAACGAATGTCAACTAGCTTTAAAAAAGATAAGGTCCCCTATCAGACATATGCTTGCGGGAGCTTAGACCACCTGAATGGGGTTCACCCAAACTCACGTTGTTGGGAACCATGATTTCCATGATAAAGTAGCAGGTGGTCCCTTGCTCCATAATCATTCCCTTTCGGACCGATTATTGACATTCCCACCGATGCTCGAATATACTCAGGTTCAAGGGCAGTAACAAATCGGTCTAGATGTAAGGTTATGGCTGTCGGGGTCAGCAGGCACACGAAGACCTATATTTCTTTCTCCGTAGCAGGCCGTCTATGGACCAAACCTCTGGGCTATTTAACATCATAGGACATAACAACTTTACGTTAATGATAAGAAAACCAGTATGGGTGAAAGGATGTCATTAGTAAGAATATTAGGCATTGGATTTTTGTGAATTTTTGGAATGAGCTGTTTTCTTTAACTTAGAAATAAACTCAATGATTTTTACTAAGAATATATTTTATTTTTAATTTTGTCCATTTTATCTAATATTATTATTGGTTTTCAGTATTAATTTAAATAATGCAGACAATAATAAAATAATTGTTTATAGTTCAATTAATCAAGCTTATGTTGCAAGTCTCAATCACATGGTTCGGATGAGAGTAATTAATCTTATCCAACGAAGCCTTTATCGATACATACAGAAAAGCATGAGTCATCCCGGGCTGGAGGGTTATAAGATGGCCGGTTCAGCAGGTGAGTTAATTAGTTAATTACCGGAGTGAGCTGACTCGGGCTAGTCTCCTCGATTTAATCATCGTCATTAGTTTGTGCCCAGCTCTGCGTCTCTTCTTATCTATCTCATGGATGTACAGTTTAGAATTTTACAATCAATAAGTATGGTGTACTATAGGGGATGCATTTACATTCTATTTACTTGTTAATTCTTCTGTGTATGCCGTATCAAATAACACGACATAATTAAATATTAAGCATTTGAGAGAGCTACGCTAACAAAGTTACACCCAGTGGATCCATAGAGCAGTAGCCTCAGGCTGGTCGTGCAGGTCTAAAGGGCTCATACTAATTGGACGCTCTTTGATGTCAGCACATCAACTGCACCATCCCTAGTTTACGATATAATTTTTATATCGATGTTGCCAAAAGGTAATTTATATGTATTTTTTAAATAATATAATTATCGCATTCCTTTATTTCCTGTCCACCTATCAATCAGTGGCTCACATAGTGATCATAAATTTAAAAAAATAAATCTGAAATGTGGTAAATATAAGTTTTCACTCATTATTTATTACATAATGCATAAAGACACATTTAAAAATAATAAGTAAGAAAATAGAAAGAGTCACTCCTGTGTCGCAATCAATTCTTATAAATATGTAAGGCCAGAAGGTCATAAGGTATTTTATGACCATTTATTGGTCAACAAAAATACAATGATACTACAAACAATTCACTATTATGTTTTATTCTGAATTACAAAATTTAAAAAAAACATGTCCCATTACAAACTATATAGCATCTTGGGTACGGTATATGATAGAGATTATACTGTTTCTATGACAATAGTTGTACAAGGATGTTATTTGCCAGAGTTCACGCTCCCCAGAGTTTTCCCCAATTAGAGGTACACACTTTATAGAGGAGCCTCCTGTGGTCTTGTGGTTAGCATAACAAACTAGTAAACACAAGATCGCGGGTTCGTAGTCCGGCAGGTGACCCTAGGATTTTTTTAAGGGAGTAAAAAATCCTTGCTTTTGCCGTCATTCGGAAGGGACGTTAAACGGTGGTCCTGAGCCTGTACGATGTCAGGTACTCGTTAAAAATCCCTATCCTATTTAAACCTGGGTAGGCAAAAATTTAGAGCTCCCACATTAGCCATAGCCGCATTAAATGACGTTTAATGAACAAACAACACTTTGCAGAGGCTGGGTGAGCCCCAGAAGGCCTTGCAGATGTCACAGGGTCCCTTTATCTGTCACAGTTGGAACACGAGGACTTCAGAATAGCAACTCAGCACTCTGCCACCGAGCTACCCGTTACCAATATAAATAAATAAATATACGTAAGATCAGAAATACAAATGAATAAAACAACGTTAAAGTATGGCCAAATTTTGATAGTAAAAAATATGACCTTATTAAAAAATATTAGGGAAAAAATATTCTCAATAAGCTAAATATATTTTATTTTTAAAAAATAATGAAAATGTTACCGCTATAACTTATAATTTTAAATAATATTAATTAACTCTTATACTTAAAAGGAAGGATCGACATACTTAATATAATGCGCCTAAAAATAATATACATTTATCTATTTATCTTAAATTAAAATAATTTATTCCTTTATATATGGACTTACGAATGAGACAGACATTAAGCACTAGCCCATTAAAGCAGCCCATAACGTGAAACTCATTAGTCCTAATTATAAGCACACGTTTAATTATAGGATCCTTCAAATAGAAGGTGTCTCTTCCTTTGAGGAAGGCTCATTAAGCCGGATCTGTCCATCCACCATATTGAATACTAATTATGCTAAACGTTGCACCTCTACGTGTCTCGTAATGATTTTTATTTAAACATGTAATTGTATGTATGTTTTTATTTATAATTACAAATATATATAAGAAAACTTTACGCTAGGGGTTCATGATAAATGTAATACTATGTATACGCAATAATTAATGCAATAAAAAAATATATATTATATATTACATTAACTCAATTATGTCCCGGTAGACGTTCTGAGGATTTTTTAAGGGTAAAAAATATCCTTACTTATGCTGCCCTTAGTACCCTCAAGATCCCCAGTGTTGGTGGTCAGTTACTCGTTAAAGATCATTTTTAACGAGTACCTTATCCTAATTATTTATTTTAAATTTAAGACTCCCAATGTAATGTCGTCTGAATAGCAAAAGTAGCATAAAGATACGTTAAATTAATAAAACAAAACTGTCAACATCATTAAATTAATCTAATATCGTTACTTAAAATAATTTTTCCTTTTTGTTCGCTGTTAAGGACCAAATCATAATTCAGTCTGTATGGCATGGCGATCTTTTTTTTTCAAAAATAATTGAATAAACTGTTTCCAAACCGACATCATAGAATCGCTAGAAGATAACATTAAAAAAATTCAGAATAAAATGATAAACATAACGCAAAGCATACTTAAAAACAAAACAAACTATTAACTTCTTTTAAAGATTCATAGAAAGTTATTTTTCTATATTTTAAATCTACTTACAGAAAAAAAATTGTTATACAGAAAATGATATAGAAAAGAACTACGATATGTCATCTGGTTATAAACACAGATTTAGTTATTATGCGTTTAACAAACAAGAGAAGCAAGATAAAAGTGTAAAAAAGTCGATGTAGTTTTGGAGTTATTCCATTTTGATTCTTTGATTCTGAACGCTTTAGGGTGCACGTACGTTGGATCCGATCCGATGCGACGCGATCCT